>CM065354.1:2123501-2818501 GCA_033032245.1 Poecilia picta
GATATATTTGTTTTCTCCTCTCCTCGTCAACATTAAAGACTGTAACATGAGTTACGCTGAGGTGGGGGCGGGGACAGTTGGTGAAGGCTAGACCTGTCTGAATCCACAGATATTTTTCTACCGGTCTTAGTTTATTCCCGGCCTTTGAAGGACCCGTCCTACGTAGACCAGTCCTTCGAAGGATGCAGACCCTGAATTCTGCATCCTTCGTAGGACTGGTCCTAAATTCTTCAAAGATCTGCATCCTTCAAAGAATAATACCTAATTTCTATAGTTTAGAAATTAGGTATTAATTTCTAAACTTAGAAATTAATACCTACATTTCTAAGTTTCATTGAGTTAACGCAGATGACGAATATTATATATAATAAATAAATCATATATATATATATATATATATATATATATATATATATATATATATATCCACCATCCATCAATCCATTTTCTTACACCCTTGACCCTTAATGGGGTCAGGAGGTGCTGGTGCCTATCTCCAGCTGGCGTTCTGGGCGAGAGGCGGGGTACGCCCTGGACAGGTCGCCAGGGCAACACAATAAATAAATATAAATATATATATATATATATATATATATATAATATATATATATATATATATATATATATATATATATATATTATTTATTTTAAATTAAAATATGTACGTGTGTGTGTGTGTAATACATTTCTTAGTCTTAATCCAAATTTCGTACTGCATACTAGCAAGGTGGTATGACAATAAAACAACCTTGAATCCTTATAACATCACATGTCAGAATCTCAAATAATCCTTGAACTAGGTCAGACCCCAGAAGAGTTGAGAAGGAGGCATCATGTATGCAGAGCAGCACTAAAGAGCAGAGAGAGGAGGAGTCTGCCATTATCGAGGATCCATCAATAATGGGTCGATAATGATCCTTTATCGATGGAAACCATGTCTTCCATCGGTAATGAAGGGCAAGGATCATATCCCCTACTCCAACATCTCTGCCCAGCATTCTAACCAAACTGCCAGACGGGTTTAAAGAGGAACAACAAAAGCAAATGAGGTGGATTAGCAGTAATTGCCAACAGCTGATGGGGTCATGTAAGACATGTTGCTGTGCAATATTGTTTCTGCCATGACAGTTACAAAATTGAGGTCTCTCCACATTTGTTACAAGACTGACTGCACCAGAGATCTGTCTGTCTATCACCGTCCACAGTGACTCTTTGGTAACACCTAGATGATATGACTTGAGACAACAATTAATTTCCCTTTAGGATCAATAAAGTATGTGTTGACATTCTTTGACAACCGAACTACAATTTCAACTATCAGGAATATCTTTGGGATGTGTTCCCTGCATAGTTATGATAGATTCAAATAAAGAGCTCCTCATCCCTTTGACAGTAGGGTGCAGACACTGGCCATAAAGATTTGATGTAAGCCATTCAAGAATAAAGGCCTGATTGAGTTTGTCATATCAAGACACAGAGCCAGAGATGCCAGTCGGTTTGGCGAGCTCTGTGTGTGTGTTTGCCAGTAGAATATTGCAATGAAGCACCAGTGAACATCTGGCCTGTGTGCCAATGATTGGTTAGGGAAGTTCCTCAGGATATAACACTTGAAAATGTCTTGGCATGTTCATGACAACAGCAGTGCATGTACGTGTGTGAAAACATGGAGTTTATTTCCTGCGCGTGTGTGAGGGGGATTGAAATGTAACAGTGAATTTATGCTAATAGTGTTATGTTCCTGTGTGAGTGGTGATTGGGAAGAAATTGTGTGTTAGCTTTTTTGGGGGGGAGGGGTTGCGAGTAGGCAGCTGACTCTTCCCTTGATTACTATTTAGATTTCTGCCCTGCTTGGGTGTATCTGTCTATAATTGTTCCTCCTCTGCAAGTTTATTTTCTTTGCCTAATGGATTATAATGTTTTTTCTTGGGTTCAACAAGAGGCCAATTGAAGTCAGTGACATTTTTTCTTTCCAATTCGAGCTATCATTTGGCATTTATCCTGCATTACTGCATGCTGCAGTTGTGTCTTGGTACCCATACAGAGGAGGGGGCGCTGGCCCTCCCTGGCAACGACCGCCCAGTGGAAGTGGCGAGCGGCAGGCCGTGGAAGATGCGACAGGGTTGTTAAAAGTGTTGTTAAGAGAGCGGCTGGCAGCTGTTCCTGACAGGTTGGGGATGAATGGACAGATGGTGTTTGATTAGCGAACAGATCGCTGATGGAAGTAGATATGGTGGGACAAATGAGGGAGGGAGGGAAAGAGGGAGGGATGTTGCTTCAGAAGGAGGGTAAGGAGTGAATGGATACATTAGTAAGGAAAAAGAAAATAGAGTATGCAAAATATTTGGATAAAATTTACCATTTCCCATCCATTCGTCTGGTAAACAGTCCTGTTCACCATCATTCATCCATTTGTCTATTCATCATTGTCTGTTGCACATTCCTTCTTACAACCAGTCTTCACAGGTTTTATATTTAAAGCTTGAAAGATGTAAAACAAATATTTGCCGTAGCTTCATAAAAATCTGTTGTATTTGCACAGCAGTTTGCCGTGTTGTCAATTTTGTCAAGCTATAAACTGTGTAATATTTCCTCACAACAGAAAGTAACACTTTTTATAAGTCACTTACTCTCTCTCTAGGGAGCAAACAGATGGGCTAAAGCAAAACCTGCAGATTCATAAAGACATTTTTTAAATCTTTTTGCTGTTCTGCAAGTTAGCCCATAGCATAACACAGAAATAAAACACACCACAAGAACCAGGGACCTGAAAGGCCAATGTGTCAAATTGCCAAGGCAATTTTGATCAGGCAAAATTGACTTTATCATTGTTGATCAAGAAACGTCTTGATCAAGAAACATCTTGATCAATACTGGATGGGAATTTGAGTTAACCAAAGTGAAGCTGCTACGAACCTGTCTGTGGGATAGTCAGTTTTAAGGTGTATTCACACCAGCCCTGTTTAGTTCACTTTAACTGAACTCCAATTTGTTTACTTGGAAAGTCTGGTTTGTTTGGGGAGAAGTAAATGCATAATCAAACTCTGCCTACAAACCTAGGTCTTGCTGGGTTGAGATAAACTCAGTGTGTTTTGATTTCAAGCAGACCAGACACCATAAAAGGAGGAAGTGGACTAATCTGCAGAGCATTCTGAGTAAATAAAACCAAAGCAAGCCTGTATGTCCAGAGCTAGCGGGAGAAATGGCTCCAAAAGAGAAACTATATAATCGCTAAAACCTGACCAAGCTGCTTTTTTGTTTACATTTTGTGAAGAAGGAAGTTGCCCTCAGTGTCTTCGTCAGAGATTTCTGAGTCATTTCCTTCAGTGGCTACTGGTACAGCGCCCCCATGGGTCAGGCAGGGATTACAAGTTGCTCAGAGGGTTTTGTTCATCTGACAGTGCAGTGTGAAGCTGGAAATGAAACAAATGTTGCAACTTTAAGACAATTGAACTTAGTCTACTGGACTGTCAGCTATGAAAACACCAATTTGGTCTAGAAATATAGATTAGAGTGAGTTCACCAAAGCAAGCTAAGCTGGTAAGCAAACTCTAGCTTATGTTAAAAGGCTCTGCTGTTAAACTCTTAAGTAATAATCCATTTCTGTTCAAACACCTCCTATTCTTGATGGAAAATGTCTGTGCAACTGACTAATTTTACTTAGGATATTTTTATATACATAACGTTGAAGATACACAATAATGACTTTTTAGGCAAAGAAACCAAAATCCTGACGCAGAAATAGCTGAACGCCATACCTGTGGGAAAGGGTGCCAGCAGCTGCTATCTAAACAGTAATTGCCTTCATTCATCTGGGTGCCATCTTAAAGGAGTGATGCAAATAAAACCTGCTGAGCAGGCTGATTAAATTCTGTTCAAAAAGCGAACAGTGATCATTGGAGCCAGTGGTGATCAAATTCACTTTGCTTCAATCTGCTTTACTAGTTAGTATTAAAAATAAATATAAATATTGTTATAATCTCCACGTATGCAATACTGTCAAAGCTGACTCCAGAGCTGATGGTCTGGTCTGCATAGTAGTAGAAATAATACAAAGAAAATTTCAATCTGCTTCGCTTTTTGACTCAGCTCGATATACCGGTAGATCTGCGTTCCCACCCTCATCTATGGTCATGAGCTTTGGGTCATGAAATGGGTTTCCTCCGCAGGGTGGCTGGGCTCTCCCTTAGAGAGAGAAGCTCGGTCATCCGGGAGGGACTCAAAGTAGAGCCGCTGCTCCTCCACGTCGAGAGGAGCCAGTTGAGCCTCGGGCTTCTGGTAAAGATGCCTCCTGGTGAGGTGTTCCGGGTACGTCCCACTGGGAGGAGGCCTCGGGGAAGACCCAGGACACGCTGGAGGGACTATGTCTCTCGGCTGGCCTGGGAACGCCTGCCCCATGACCCGACCCCTAATGAAGCAGAAGAAAATGGAGGGAGGGATGGATGGAAAATTTCAATCTAAATTTTGGGTATGAATAATTTTTATACTGAAATATGAGAAATCATATTTCAACATAGAAATATTACTATCCTAAAAAAAATTTTTACCATCAGACCCATTTTTAAGACATTTTTTTTCTCACACAGTCTGCCATAAGATTTGATTCCTTCTGTTTTCTGTTAGTCTAGATTATCAAATTTATACCAAAAATAACGACAAAGAACTGTTTTAGAGATGTTTTTCAACTTTTTTCAAAGTCAGAAGTTTAGATCTGTCTTCTTCCATACTTTGGGTCAAACATTTGAGTTTCCTATCTTCTGGATTGAGGCTCATGGAGAAGAAGCTTAATGATAAGGTCAGTTGGTGGCCTTGATCTTACACACCTATTCTGTGACCACTTTGTAACTCATCAGTCAGCAAATCGGTTTGGAAAACGAATTTTTATGCAAGCTCTAACTTTCAATATTTTTATGTAATGTTTTGTTTTCCCCTCATAAAACCATCTATGTTATGAAATGCACCAATCTCTTTTGCAGCAAAATACTCCATCATTTCTATGCCCTTTTGGAATGAAGTTGGGTTTGTAAGGTTGTCGGAACCAAATGGTTCAGACACTTAAGTGAATGGTTAAATTTCAGACACAGGCCTGATGAAGCTGTGTCTTCATTACTCAGAAACAAAGACCTTCATTGTCTCTGACCCAGTGCTAATCACTCATAGTGCAGGTTTAACCCTGCACAATGAGAGCTTCCCGCTCTCCTCGCAGTCACTTACCACGCTGATTTTATATTATTTTATTATTATTACTAGTATTATTTTTCCGGTTACACTAAGCACCAAACCGTATCAAATGTTTTGCCCACTTGAGGCTGTATTGTTAATGTGGGCGGCCACCAGACATCTGAAAAACTCGTCCAGAAACTTGACCAACCAAAATAGTTCCTGTGTCCCCTTGTTAAAAACTCAACAGACACGAAATGAAAGAGCTACTAAAGCCACAATAGCAGCATTGAATTAAATCTCCCATTTGTTGCTCATCTCTGCGCAGTGTAGCGGATTACCACATCATGCAGGGCCGATCCAAGGGTGTATATGAGGCCTGGAGCAGAATATGACGTAGGGGCCCCTTTTGTTGCTACAAACATCAGCGCCTCTAACAGCTTCTGTGTTAGATTTAGTGAAATCTAGGACAGGGGGAGTAGTTTAACTGGCAAATTTAAATAGCAATAAATTATAACTGCAGTTTACTAATTTGCATTTGTGAACAAATGGAGGGAGCTGAAACTCAAAGATTAAAATAACAGCATCAGATTGTAGCTGTGGTAACAAACTAATCTGACTATGAATATTGTTCTTTGAACTTCTATAAAGTAAACTTGCCAACTCCTTAAAATCTTACACATAAATAAGTAATGTAATAATTTCAAGTTTTTTTAATTTATATATGCTGAAACCATTATGTCGAATTTAGCAGCAATGATAATCTCAATAAACAAATGCTACATTTCATAGATTAGTTGTTTTTCACTGACGATGTTTTCGTCCGAGAAAACAATGTAGACTTTTATTCTTTTAATACAAAAACATGGTGGACCGCCAGTGGACCACCTCGGCGCCCTGACCACCGGGCTTCACAAGTTTTTTGGGGGAAACCCTGGAATTTCTTTTTTTTTATTTGCATGTAGTAAAAAACATCTTTGGTAATCCTAACTGACTTCAAACAGGAAATGTTTAGTCTGATTTATTGTAAAACAGAGGGAAAAGGGTCATATGTTCCACAAAAGAAAAAAGTATTTTTCATAATTCAGTCTTTACTCCAAACGATAAAAACTTTGTCATGTACAGTCTGGGATGTGAGCAAACTGAAAAGATGAACTGAAACTAGGAACACATGGCAGGAATTACAAAAATATTTCATAAATATAATCTGAGTTAGAGCCTTTGGTGGCCCAGGCCTTAATCTCCCTAAAGACCACACAGTTTTCCCCCACTAATCCGATTCTTTCTCATCCTCAGCTTCCTCGCCTGTCTGCCTCGTCTGTTTTCAGAGTATATTGAACATCGTCATTCAGTTTATAAAGACAGAAATTAAAGTAAAATGTTTGTTACTCATTTATAAAGAGTTGGCAGATTTTCCTCTGAGCCAGGAAAATATTCTAGATGTGTTTCTACAAACATAAACTCCAGTTACAACTAGACAGTCACCAAAATTCTCTTCCTGAGAATCCAGTTTATTTGATGTTTTTTTTTATTTTCCATGATCATTTTTGGACAATAATTTTTTGCTTTGCCAGTTTTCTAGAGCTAATCTGAAGGTCGCATGAAGTTTGGTAGCCAGTAGCCATCGACTCTGCAGATGTGAGAGATCTTTCCATTAGGTGACCTCAGTCTGGCATCTTATGAAGTTTACACTTCACTGCTGAGTTGGTGTCATTCCTAATGGTCTGGGTTATATCCCACCAGGGTGAGAATATTTAGCTTTGAAAAACATTATTTTCAAGGTTTTCAAACCTTGAAAACATCAAGATGTGACGACAGGTGAGCTCATTTCTTGTTTCCAATGAACCTTTGGTATGAGGAGGAAATGTTAAACTCGATCCGTTTATTGAAGTGCCTCAGTTATTTTATAGATTTATGTGGCCATAGAAGTGATTTTTAACACCTTTATTCAGTGGTGTCCAAAGATTTTTCATCTAGAAGGTAAAAAAATACTCAAGGGGCCAGAATTTATTTTCCTCAAAAACCAAAATGGCTGAAGTGAGTGTTTGCTAGTCCCGTTCAGAGTAAGCGGAAGATTTAAGGTTGCACACTGAGGTCACAATCAGTGATTGAACGCACCCCCCGTCACCCTAACAGTCCTGTTGTCATTAGACCACAGCTTCTCCTTGAGAACTAAATCTACTTACAATTGTTTTTAAATTCCTCTTTCATATATTCCTTATCATTTTCTTTAATTCAAAGCGACAATCTGGACGTCGTAATCCATCATGGATTTAACAATTTCCCCACGCATTCCACTGCCCCGCCCACAGCCAAATATTTGGAATGATTTAGGACTTTGGGTCTGACTGAATAGGGATAGAAAGGCAGAGACGAGAAAAAGTGAGTGAAAGAATCACGGGAATTGAATAAAACTGACACGAGATAGAGAAAAAGAACATAAGGGCTACAGAGGCACACGTTCAAAGAAGTCTTGTCCCAACAAGGAATAAAGCTGTAATATTCATAAATTGTGCCCCCTGCCCCAACCATTCCTCCCATCCATTCTGCCTTGATTGTATTAGAAAAATGAAAATGAAAATCTTTAGATTAGAAAGATTGGAAAAATTGAATTACGCCGGCCATACGGGGGCCCGAATGGATGAGTGAGAGCCAAATCTTCATCTTGGAGGCAGTGGAGGAGGAGGGGCGGGGGGAGTGAGAATGATGAAAAATGAAATGTGGAATATCTGGAAGAGCGACCGAGGAGGGGACGGAGGAGGATAAGAAGTCTAGGTCATCACCTGAACCAGCCGGGGTGCTAAGCTGTCCTTCCAATCTCCAATTCAGTTTAGGCCCTGACCACTGAAACAGAGAGGAAAGCTGCAGGGCCGCTTAGTACATCTTATAGGAAGGAAGACATGTGAAATGTTTCACATCCAACCTGTTCATCACTGTATCCTTTAGACAGCATCGCTTTCTTTGACCTTTGAGTAAAGACTCTTTGCACGGTCTGGTGGTGATTTGGACAGTCGAGATGCAACACAAAATCATTATGCATTTAAAGTGAAAATAAATAAAGGCGAACCAGAAAACTGAAATGGAATTTCTTTGTTATATTTTACAGAAATGTAAAATGAAATGTTTTTATTGATTTTTATTTTACCTTTCACAGACTTTGGTTGCTGAAGTCCCCCTACAAAGACAACCAAGAACAGATACATTATGTACCACCCTCTACTGGTCAGAGCGTAGTACTGCAAGATTGTCTATTATAGTAAATCTCAAGTGAGAATTGGAAGCAATATTTATTTTTTGAGCAAATTAGAGTCAGCAATTTAGCGGTTCAGAATTTGGAATGAAATTATATCCATTTCAAATGTTTAAATAAGAAATTTTTATGATGAGATCTTACTTTTAGGTTGATTATGAAGAATTTAGTTTTTATCATGACGGATTCTGCAATAACATAAACAAAGAGACATGAATAAAACCCATAACAAGGCAAAAAAAAAAATAAAGATAAATGATTCATCATAAGACAGTAACATGTAGTTCATGACATGACAAACAATGGAGAGGTTTTTGATTTTCAGGTCAAGTTTATTTGTATAGCACATTTTAGCAACAATATATCATCATCTCATCATCATCATCTGAGTGGCAACCTGGCCACGGTGACCCCGCCTCTCGCCCGGAACGTTAGCTGGAGAGAGGGGGGTGGTGTGCCCACTAGGGACAAGGGTGTTAGAAAACGATGGATGGATCAATGGATGGATGGATGGATGGATGGATCATCATCAAAATATCATACAGACAGCAATTATGGAATTAGCAACAAACGTTACATTTTATCATATGTCATTATCAAAATCAACAAATATCACATATATTGATCAATATTGCAGTTTTCTGAAAGTTTGTTACAGATTTGTGGTGCAGCTGAATACTGCTTCTCCATGTTTGGTTCTGAATGCAGGTCTGGAAGGTTGATACAACAACAGCAGATCTTTAATTTATTGTGGTGCTAAGCTAACAACGGTAGTCTATTCTTTCAGTGGGAGGACTTGGAGATGTTACAAAGGCTGTCTTTGTAACTGTCTTTATGTGACTCTGAAGGTTCAGGTTAAAGTCAATCAATACGCCCAGATTTCAGGACTAATCTCTAGCTGCAATAACTGAAGTTGCGATCATTCCTCTTTAGGTCCAACGATATTAACTTTTAATGTTTCTGTTCAACTGGAAAATTGACTGACTATATCCCTCTGCTCAGTGCTTGAATGGATTCAGAGCCACCTGATGACACTGTAATATGCATAGCTATGGTAATGATATAGTGACTAGATACTTTACATAAGAACCCTGGAGAGTTCACCATGCTCTACAGATTTGATTCATATAAAACGTTTTTCTTGCAAGCACTGACTCCATTCCCAGTATGGAGTCAGAAAGTCATAGTATAGTAGAACCCAAAAAGATTAGTTAGACTTCCTTAACGTGCTGAGACTGAGGCAAACGTAGAGGACTATGGCAAATTATACAGGTTTTACGTATGTTGGGTCGGTTGGACCCCATTTCAACATACAAGGGTTAAACTTGTAAAAGTACTGTTTTCTTTATGAATAAGAGGGTAAGCCAAAGGGGACACAAGGGACAAAGGCATTAAGCATGCTTGGAGCATGCGCTGGCTCCTGGAAGTCGCGACTGTAACTTTCAAAATAGCCTCTAAACATAGATGTTTATGGGCTATTTGGGTGATATTATGCAGAAATAACTCCAGCATCCGCTTACTGGTGATTGTTACTAAAAATGTTACTAAAATATGTTACTAAAACAAAATTTTGGTGGGAAACATTAGACCCTGAACTGCGGGGTTCTTTTCAAGTCGTCTTTGCCATGAATACGCAAACATCCATAGTCATGCATTCATAGCTCCAGATTAAGATTCATGTCAATATTGTGAACTGCCCTTATGAACTGCTGCCCAAGATATTCCATATATACATAATGTTATTTTACTTTATTTAGTTCTGAATGGCTCCAAGTCATATTGCTCCTTTTCCACTTTCCTGACCTACAATGCCTGGAATACAACAAAAACATAGATTCCTTCACATTATAAATAAAAACTGAGATTATCATGTGTTAGGCCAACACAAATAAAAATTTGAAAAGTTTGGTCTGCATCCATATTAAGTTACCTCTTAATAAAGGGGTCTTTAAAAGTCTCACATCCAAGAAAAGATTTAATCTTTTATGTATCTGACACAGTTCACTTAAAAAGCCACCTGTTTAGAGTTGTATCTGAAACATAATCAATTATGAATTTAACTATGACACTTAACTTAATGTAATGTTATAAGATAAATAAGATAAGATAAGATAAGATAAGATAAGATAGATAAGATAAGATAAGATAAGATAAGATAAGATAAGATAAGATATAAGATAAGATAAGATAGATAAGATAAGATAAGATAAGATAAGATAAGATAAGATAAGATATTCTTTATTAATCCTGCTGTGGGGAAATTTACATTGTTACAGCAGTACAGAGGACAGAGCAGAACCAATATAAAAATCTATATATACAAAAAATACTAGTGATTGTAGAAATACTGAAACAGTATTGTATGAAATATTTAAAAAATAAGTAAATTCCAGATGTATATGATAAGGTAGGCAGATAGGTGATGTACACGTAGATTAAAGTAAATAAATAATAAATGAAATAGTAATGTAAGTCATACTGCACATGGTGCCAGCTATCTGTCATCATGGGTAGAGGCTTCGATTATCAGAATACATTAGGTTCACTTCACAATTAAAGTTTGTTGAGTTAGAGTTAAGGCCATCACAGCATGCTCATGTTATACATGGTGAATTTTGATATTGCACACAGTTGAGCACTATACCAGTCATACGTGATTAAAGTGAACAGATTCTATGTTGCATGACTTTGTGTTTTTGTGATGTTAAGCACTTTGAACTGCCTTGCCTTTGATTGAATCACTGTGTAATTTACGTTTGCTTGTTTGTAGTTTTAGTTACTGTCCACTAGATGTCAGCACAGTTTAATTATTCGACATAAAGGTAAATATACTTGCAGGGTCAGTTACATCGTGTACATTTCTATAATTTGTATTAATTTTTAGAGTCTTAGATAGTATTAGAATTATTTTTATACTAGTACAAATAAATCTATGAAATGTATGATGTATGATTTTATATTAGTACAAATAAATGTATGATCTGCAATTGATTTAACAGCTTATGTAGCAACAAAAAAACTGAGGAAACGATTCTCTATCCTCTTCATCTGCTCCTACAGAGCAAAAGAGGAATAGATGTGTGAACCACCAGGGGGCTTCAGTAGTCTCTTCTCGCTCAGCTATATTTGCGGCCAAACAGATCAGTCTTGTTATTCACAATCAGCCGTGAGCGGATGCTGGAGTTATTTCTGTATGATATCACCCAGTCGTGGCAGCTATGTTTAGATGCTATTTGGAAAGTTCCAGGAGGCAGAGCATGCTCCAAACATGATTAATGCCTTTTGACTGCTGAGGATTATTACATCAGTTCAGTGAAAGAAAAAGAAAACATGACAGCATTAAATTAAAGTGGGCATCTTCAAAGGCACAGGTTGTTTTTCATTTTACCTCTTTTCCCCCCTACTTTTTAGGAGAAACAGTAGAATAAACTGGGTGGTTGGACAAATGGAAAAAGTTGAACCCAAGCTGAAAAAGCCAGATTAGCAGACTGCTTCACCAAGCCGACAATTGTTGTCACAACATTGATGTTGTATGAGGAAGAGTAAACTAAGAATATTGCGAGACGTATGCGATCACAATGAACCCTCTAGTCTAGAGGCTTCGATTATCAGAAAACATAAGGTTCATTTCACAATTCAAGTTTGTTGAGTTAGAGTTAAGGCCATCACAGCATACTCATTGAATGCACATGCCACTGCATTCTTCTTGAGAATAGGGACAAAACAGGTCCTATGAATAAAGCATAAAATTTTAATAAAATCTACACAAAATATAAATTTTTCAAATATCTGAATAAACTAACCTGGGTCATGTGAGACAACAATGTATATTTTCCAGGTAGTTGCAGACTATTTTTTTATTTTAAACATTGTAGTCAGTGGATGATGCCTGTAAAAGCCCTTGTCCAGGAACAGAACTCAATACATTATAACAGTTTAAAATAATTAAAGAAATACTAAAATTATATATTATGACAATTGAGTATAAGTAGTCATATAAATAATTATAAAAGTATCAATAAATTGAATTAAAAATCATTTTGTACATTTTCCAACTCCATTGAAATTTGTCATTAGTTTTTGTCAGCACTGATGGGATTGAGGCTGCACAGTGGCGCAGTTGGTAGAGCTGTTGCCTTGCAGCAAGAAGGCTCTGGGTTCGATTCCCGGCCCCAGCCTTTCTGCATGGAGTTTGCATGTTCTCCCTGTGCATGGTGGGTTTTCTCCGGGTACTCTGGTTTCCTCCCACAGTCCAAAAACATGACTGTTAGGTTAATTGGTCTCTCCAAATTGTCCCTAGGTGTGCACGGTTGTTTGTCCTGTGTGTCTCTGTGTTGCCCTGCGACAGACTGGCGACCTGTCCAGAGTGAACCCCGCCTCTCGCCCGGAACGTCAGCTGGAGATCGGCACCAGCAACCCTCCCGACCCCACCAAGGGACAAGGGTGTCAAGAAAATGGATGGATGGATGATGGGATTGATTCAGTTGCTATAAAAATCCACTATATTCACTGTAAATTGTTTGACAATAATTCTATAAGTAATTACTATTATGAAGACACAATAAAGGGATGTAACAAATTATCATTTTCTCTATGGATTAATGCCAGTGATTATCCATTGTCAAGTTTGGACAATGGTTCTCTGAAAACCATATAACAGATTCAAAACAGAACATCTTCATTCTGGAGCTGGTGTTTTGAAAGTAGTCAGACACACTATGTATGTTCAGGATTTTCAGATCTGCATGTCATGGCCCTTGTGGTGTTCCACATGGCGTATGCACACAACTGGTCCAGGAGCTGGTATACAAAACTTTCTATGCAAAGGTTAGGATCTTTAAAGACAAACTTGACAGAATGTCTCCTAAAATTCTGGTGCTGGTGTGTAACTTTTGCTACACACTACCAGTTGTAGTTGCAGTTGTAGTTGAAAGTTGCAAAAATGCAGAAGTTGTGTTTTTGCAACTTTCTACTGCACCCACACTGATTTCTGTCTCCTGAAATTTTGTGTCATTACTTTTTTCCCCATGGTTGCCATTGGTGTACATGCCAGTCTGCCAAAGCCTTCCCTCTTTTGAATTAAAATATTTTCCTCTTTCAAACTTTAACCTTAGAGTTCAGCCAATAAAATAATTAAAAGATATCTGTGGAACATTTTATTTGATTTTCATGGGAAGAGACAATAATAGCTGTACTTATAAAGTTTTGGTAACATGTAACACTTATAAGTTTAAATGGTATAAGTTTACATGGTTTCTGTAAACCCGTGGTGTCAAAAGTGACCAAGTACAAAGTTAGTGAATAAAGAACAAAACTACAACCTATTACTTGTAAATTACTTGTAGGGAAAATGCAAATAAAGAAGATAAAACATTTGGTTACATTTTGTTTCTCACTGACTTGATGGATTAATTCCACTTTCAGTGTTCATTCACTCAATATTTCATTTTGATTTGGTTATACACTGTATTTATTCTGTCCACTTGGTAAACTACAGGGTGCATCCAGATGAATGTGCTGAATCTCAATGGCTCCAGAAGGAAAATTATGAATCAGAGGTCTTTTTGTTACTGATTGTTTGAGACATTAGTAAAAGTAATTAATGGCACCATCCTGAACTCTGAAACTAACATACATTTAGGCTTCTGTCATAAATCTACCAGTGATCATTCAAAGCCAAAAAGGGAAGAACATCAAAATGAAATTTGTGTGATTCTATTTTATGCAATATGACTCTTAAAACAAGGCAGATATGTTTGTTCTGGGTGAACCAAAAATAATTAGAAATAGGTGCAACACAAAAAATCTCGGAAATAAATTTTTCATGAGAAAAATGTATTTATTACATGTCAGTTTACTGATACAAAATGTTGCTTTCATAAAATTGGATGAAATTGGAATGTTTGGATTGGAAATAAAGAAGTACATTCAGCCTAATTTTGATGTGCTTTTCTTTTGATGATTTGCACTTTTCAAATTACATTTATTTAATTAATTTGCTCATATTAAATAAAAAATATTTATTTAATAAGAAAAAAATTATATCTCAGGTGAATTAATGAAGTGGTAGTTTTACAACTCTAAGTATGCATATGAATAAAAGCAATAGAAAACTTGTTCAAGCCGTAATAAACAGAAACAATGTATTTTTTTGATCTGGTGCTGGTGTGCCGTATTTTCTAATGTCGCCCCGAGCAACCGTCATTTTAAAAGCCGGCACGGCAGCCAACCATACAAAAAAGAAATTCCTAAATAGGCATAATGATTTGTCTACATAAAACAAACATGGAGATCTTTTTATGCTGTTTAGGTTTTTATTGACCCATAAACCTCCTGAATGAGGAAAATGAGGAAGTAAAGTAACAAGTTTCCTTCAGATCTGTAAAAACTCTGGACCACAGACTAATGTCTTAAAATGTGTTCTTATGTTTAAAACACCACAATGTTTGTTTGAAGCAGTTGACTTAATTTCCTCCTGGAGAAACATTTCCATGATGTTTCTGCCACTGGTGCACGGCTAAATGAGAGCACCGGGATGAAGTTGATCTGCTAAGAGCAACCAGCCTATTTTTCCCAACATCAGTCAATGCAACAGTTCCTGCATAATGTCCAACAGCCAGAAACACATGAGCCTTCTTTCTCAAAATTACAGTGCTGGTTTTCAAGTTTTACAAATGACATAGTTGTGAAAAACCAGGTCAATCTCTTAAAATATTCAGCTGTTCAAAGGAAATGTTCCCATGAGCAATTATCTCTTGAATAGAAAAATAATTTAATTATGCCTAAACACCACAAATGTACATTGTTTTACAGATTAAACTAAAAAAGATCTTTCAAAATGTG
Source organism: Poecilia picta (assembly GCA_033032245.1). Lineage (NCBI taxonomy): Eukaryota > Metazoa > Chordata > Actinopteri > Cyprinodontiformes > Poeciliidae > Poecilia > Poecilia picta. Next base: position 2,138,752 of record CM065354.1, read on the forward strand.
TAATCCAGGTGAAGAGTAACTTTATATTTATATATCTCAGTCTATGATTTTTCTCTTGTAAACTGCTTTTACAATGCATGTGATCCTCATTTCCAATCATTAAGTAAGTTTTCCTAAATGGTCTGTTGAGTCAATTCTAAATCTGCATAAGAAATCCCATCAGTGTTTTTCCATTTTGCAGCCTTTGGACTGCAGTGGCAAATTACTGAATTAGAGTGAAAGATTTTAATGGGACGCTGGTCCTTTTAATGAACAACAAACTTCTGACTCTCTCTCTATATATAAACTTGCTGAATTTTAAGTCATTTAAAAACAAATCAAACTCAACACTTATATAGATACAACCATCTAATAACCAGGATTCCCTCCTGATGAAAATGTCTTTCTTATTCTTTATAGCTACTAAAACCAGAATCTTTTCTCCAGTTATCAGCTCCTGTATGGAGTTCCCTATTCTATTTTCACTAAGCCTGATTCAGAGAGCGAGAGAAACAAAGTGAAGAGGAAGGCGACTGGGAATTTTAGAAGGTTTGAGGTTGATTGCATAACAAGGTAGGAAGGCAGGAATCTGACAACTGATGAATGTTGTTTATGAGCAACACAGGCTTATTTAAAACTTAACCGCAAAAAACTTGCAGTCACATTAAAATTCAACCATATTTTTCTCCAAGTCATTATTTATTGTATCATTGTCAGACTGGGAGAAAATAAAGATGACAGAAATTCTGCTTCCAGGAGCCTATTTGCCTGATTCTCTTGATCTCGTTTTATTTTATTTTATTCAGCTGAGCAGAAACAGAACTGCAGGATTTTTGGATCTCAAGAGGAACAATCAAAAGTCAGTAAACAGATTCAGTTATTACAACTAGAAACTACTGGACCCAGAGCTGAACCTTTAGAAACACATAAAAATAATTACAAAGTCAGTCTTCCAGGGTTAAAGGACTAATATCGCAGGAAAATCTAGAGAAACTTATTCTTGTGTTTATCTTTAGTCTCTTTACATTGTCCTGTTTGTTGTATTATGTTTTGATCACGTAAAGTCCTTAAACGACCTTGTTGCTGATATGTGCTATACAAATGAACTTGACTTAAAGTTAAAAGCTGAACTAAAGAAAAGCGTCGTGTAACTGGACAGTAGTAGGAGAATGTAGTGATTAAAAATCCTTTCTTCCTCCAGCCTACGCCTAGAAATAAACCAGGTGGTTTAGGATGTGACTTAAAAGTATTGTTGATCACTAAGAGAAACTTTGGAGACATGATGAAGGCAAAATTGTAAAAATGCTATAAAGAAAATGGTTCAAAAGAAATCCATGTAAACTCACGTAAAGTGCTGCCCTTAAGATGGTGTTTGACAGCTTAAGCCTCCAGTTAAAAGCAGCATCATGGATGCTTTGTCCATTAATAATTAAGTTAATGGATGATAAGAGCAAGAGAAAGCTGTGCAAGACACTCCTGTGGCTTTTCAAGTTATGAGGTAGAAAGAAAAAAAAAGAGAGGCCGGAAAGGAAGAGAAATTAATCACACAGTGAAGAACAAACAGCAACTTATCACAACATATTACTCTGATATACTTCACTTAACCCTTCCTTATGGGCACCAACACATCTATATCCGAAAGCATACATGACATTAACTGATGATGTAATAAAGATAAAAACAAAGATGTTAAACCATCAGATATCTCAACAGTTGCCCCCAAGCACCAACTATCTGCATTGGACTTGAACCAACAGCTGCATCTTGTTTCCCTCACTGTGAAACAAATTATCCGACCCTCACATGAAGGAAGACAGAAGAGGCAGCTGCAGAACGTCACACCACTCCAACACATTTCCACTAAAAGCAAGGAATCAAGTAACTCACCAAAATCACAGCTTGGTCTGCAATGACTAATGTTCTTATAATCCCTTCTAATGTTAGAAAGGATTCTGTTTTAGACAAAAATGTATTGCACAATAACCACATGCACGCAGTTAAATTATTAAAGATTGAATGTTAAAATTGTTTTACTTAAAACTATGTAATGCAGTAAAAGCATTGTAAAAGCAGATAAAAAAACAAGGAAAATATGTCAACAACTCAGACAATCAACTTTCCTTCTTTACACACATGAACAAAATCGAAGTGAGGAGCAGGAAGTTCCAACTGCTGGAAGCGGAAATTGAGTAGGAACTCAGTGACCAGGTTAATAGTTGCCAATATCTATCACAGATGAATATTCACCTGGATTCTCTCTGAGCCAATCAGCAAACAGAAGGCGAAGCAGTGAACAAAAGTCCAGATCCTCAGGAAAAGTCTGTCATAGAAACAGAGACCAAACCAATTTATCCTTGTCCTTCAATTATTGTGGCCATAAAATAAAAACAAATGTTCAAAAATTAATATGCACAGATCAGATAGCTGAATACGTCCTTTGCTAGCAAAACTTTGGAATGATGTAATCAGAGCACAGAAAATTTCTGACATTACAGGGGCCTTGGAACAGGTGTACTTGAGTCTGTAAGAGCAGGTGGTTTAGGATGTGATCCATTGTTGATCACTAAGAGAAACTTTGGAGACATGATGAGGGCAAACATTTAAAAATGCTATAAAGAAAATGGTCCTTGAAAATGGACCCTGGGAAGATTATACCGCCCCTGGTAACACATGGAAACTGAAATCCAATTGGATGACACATCAACAATCCAACCAGACATGTAGGGGAAGCAGTATAGGAAGAAGAGAATGGACTATTCAAAGTAAATTGAAAACATTTAGTTGAATGAACATTGGAATGTATGTTCTAGATATATGTTAGGGATTCTGATATCCTTCCACTGGTGTGTTAATGCATATAGACATATAAAAGTAACTCACCAGGCAGCAACACGTTAAAAACAAAAACCTTAGCTTTGCTTCCTGTGAAGTTCCCACATATGCTGCTGTTCTTTGGGATATTTTCAAGCTGCAATGCAGCAACATCCAACAGTATTAGGAATCCAGCTGACTAAGCATTTGTTTCATTTAGCATAGCGCAGGTCAGAAATCCTAGTGTTCTCCGTGTCTCAGCAGTTGCCGCTGTGGGTTTTATTGCAGCCATAAAAGCAGACAGGCTGCGGCAGAGCACCAATTTACAACTTCATCAATCTACTTGGGCTAAAACATGGAGACACCGCCTGAAGCCAAGCAGATTTATCTTCTTTATATCTTTGCTTTCGAAGAACATCGCTAATTCTGCATGTCTGGGCAGAGACAATGAAGGAAGAAGGAAACAAAAGACATTAGGTTTTTAGATATCTTGATTTTAGAGAAAAGCAAAACCACATTATTAAGTTTGAAGCAGTTCCTCTTCATGTCTGGCAGACATGAAGCTAAGATTTCTGTGTTTTCTCAGCAGAATCCATTTACAGCAGAATATCAGACCATCAGTAAATGGATTACTTTTGAAAGACAGCTTGTCCAATCACACAGCTCTGTTGGACAGAGCTTCCCAATGCACCAACACACACATGCACACACATTTCAACAACAGAGTGGGATAACAGGATGGGAGTTTCCTGCTGATGAGGGACTTTTCTTCTTTTTCTAATCAGCCACTCCCCTTCTAAAATCCTCATAGTCTCCTAATCCTAGTCTCTTCTGATGCTAAATATGAGCATAAATTACTCTTAGTAATTACTCTTACTCTAAGAGTAATGTAAAATTACTCTAAATTTGTCATTTTGGCAAATTTTAATTGTATATTGACTATTTTTTTTCTAATTTGCCAAGTAATAGATACTATGTTCAAAATTTGAACATTTTGAACATCAGCATGTCATTTTTGCTAATTTTGAATGACATATAAATTTTCACATTTTGAACTTTATGACTATGACATTCAAATTTGGCTGAATTTGAATATCATATTATATAATACAAAGCCGACCCGATCCCGGATAAGCGGAAGAAAATGGATGGATGGATGGATGGAAAGCCATTTTTGCTTTTTTTAATGTTAAAGTCATTTTGGCTCATTTGGACGTCATAGTCAATTTTGCTTGTCATACTCTTGTTTTTTCCTTTTTCTTATCAAGTATCACTGCCTGGTTGAGCAAGATTTTATTGGCACACAAGAAGAGCACTGCCTATTAGTCAATAGGCAGTGCTCTTCTGACAGAATGTTGACTAATAGGCAGTGCTCTTCTTGTGTGCCAATAAAATCTTCTTAATGGATCACTGCCTGGTTAATGGATCACTGCCTCGCAGCTGAAAACTGCTGCAGAGTTCTTCCTCTCACTCTTGGTCTGCATCTGTGGCCTCGCGGGAAATTTCCTGAACTGCAGACAGACCAAGGAGGAGAGAAAAGACACACCCTGCAGCAGAGTGGGGAAGGATTAGAGGCGGCGAGAAAGTGGACAATGTTGTAATCACGCGCTGGTGCATGAATGAGGAAATGATGTGCCAAAGACTCAGAGGAGCGGTCTGGAGTATGGCTGGTTTGAGAATCTGAAACTAGATTCATGCTGATGTAACTGTTATGGCATTCAGGCTTCCTCAATGTTTATTCACAGGTCTAAAAGCATAAGCATATTAAATATTTCATGATAGTGCTACCAATTATGCAAAGAGATCAGCTGACAAAAACTGCAGTTTCTCCTCCCCGAAGCAGCTTTATTGACTGAAATTTATTAGGGGTGTAACAATATATCAATCTATATTAAATAATTAACAATACTTTAAATTTATGTAAAATGTGAATGTTATATTGCCAACAGTTGAGATGTCTTCATTAAAATTTAAAATTTTAAACAACTCATGTTGCCTGAGCCGGTGAGTGAATTAAACTGAACTGAAATCGTATTGTGACGTATTTCATGACATTGGCAGACATATTGTCATCTCAGCAAAACAATACATGATGTACTCTGAATACACAATTACATCTCTAAATTTTATTCCCTGTTTGAATTAAATGCTGAAGTCAATCTACTGGTTTGTGATGTTGCAAAAAAAATCCAACGGGGCTCTCCGCTAAAGGCTTATTTATCTGAGGGAAAGTCAGATTTTAACTAAATCTCTACAGCAGAAACAGGAAAATCCCCATGATGGCGCCCTAACACTGGCATCCAATAAATCTCACATTGTAGAGTGTGACATACTACTTTCATGCTTATATGCTTATATAAACCCTGAACAGAGCAACACTTACAGTTCTTATGATGTGTTTCAGGCTAAAGACATCAACAAGCTGAGAAAATATGATGAAACAAGCACACAGTTCAAAATTCAACAAAAACAAACATATACTAAAAACTGAGTCAAGAAAAGAAATATGTCTTTATTTGGAACACAAGCAACACAGCATGGTCAATATGTTATTAGAGCCTCAGCAGCTGGTAATTTATCAGAAAAATCAATGCTCTGCATTCACATCACATTCACACTGTATGCATCCATACATACATAATACATGTGCAACTTGCGAGAAATAATTAAAAAGAGATTTCCTTATCTGTTATGTGTGCAAGCATTAAGGCGTAAAATATGCCAATGTGGGCAGTCATGTATGAACATCCGTGTGTGTGTGTTCGGGTGTCTCAGCTGCATCCTTCATTTTCCAATCGTATTTTTTTTATGCGTCTCTAATGTAGCCCACATGCATCCAGAGATCAGCTGAGCTGGGGGAGGGAAGGCCACTTCCTGCAGCTGGAGGACAAACAAACAGAGCACAGGATGTACAAAGTGCAGATCAGAACGGGTGGAAGGAGGCCTCGTTCAACTCATCCATGTCCATTCAATCCGACATTTAGGTTTCTGGTTTCCAGCATGCGGCCGACTGAGTACACCTGGCACATGAGGTGAAGCGCTTCATGTTCTGTCACAAAGGATTTCTTCTTCCACGCTGTCAAACAGCTTCTACTGATTAGAGTTGACGTGAGGCTAAACCGACTCGTGGGGGTTTATTTATTTTGCTAATTCAGTTCCCAGAATAAACAGAGAAAGAGGACTGAGAAAGTTGTATTTATGCAAAAATTTTTGTTTGTTTTTTATACATATGTGTTATAATTGTCACAGTATACTGGGTGAATCTTCTTCCCCCCCCCCCCACACCCCTTTGGTTCCATAATCCAAGCTCCATCATATCACATCAACCACAGACCACGATCTTTGTATGTCTGCTTATCTGATAAGAAAACAGATAAAGTGTAATCAGTGTTTGTGGTGGCATGTTTGTTTTAAAATTTTGATGGAATCAAGACACATGGATGGATGGATGGATGGATGGATGGATGGATGGATGGATAGATAGATGGATGATAGATAGATGATAGATAGATAGATAGATAGATAGATAGATAGATAGATAGATAGATAGATAGATAGATAGATAGATAGATAGATAGATAGATAGATAGATAGATAGATAGATAGATAGATAGATAGATAGATAGAATACCTACTATTCTTTTATGAGCGTGCTGTGCACTATGAAAAAGTGTCGACACGACACTAAATCTCCAGACAGACAGAGTGAGAGGACTAGGAGGACTTTTCCCAGAAAAACATTGCAGGGATTGTTATGGTTTCTGTCGCTCTGCTTAATAACCACAAAGGAGTTAATTAACTTTATCTGTGTGAAGTTGCTCCAATGCTTTCCTAAACCTGTGTGTAACAAACAGTGTGTTGTTGTGGATGTGTGTTTTTTCATTCATTTACCCAAGTGTGTTTGAAGCCTTCCCAAATTAAATAGGATCACAGATAGGTCTCATAACATATTCTCTTAACATATTCCACATTCTTATTATTTTTAAAAATAATTATGCCAATTTTTTAGGAAAACTGAGTGCAAGTCTTTGAACTCTTGAATCAATTTTCACTGCAAATTTTCAGTCAGTCTGGTCTTTGTCTGGTTTATGGCAACACTTTGTTTCAATTATAAATAATTCAGTTGAAAATTTATGTAAAATGTATTAATTTCTCTTTGGTCATACATAGTCGTTTATGGTGAACAATGCAAAATGTCTAAGGGAACGAAGTGGAGAGCCTATAATTTAAATTTAAGCTCATCCTTCTCAGTCTTTGGGAAATTTTGAAACGTAAATATATTTTTTGTCATAAAATCCAAAACACAACTTTTATAAAGTGACCATTTATTTTCATTTTTATTAAATTAAAACTCATCTTCTTCTGTTTTCTCCTTCTCTGCATCATCCTCCTCCTGATGCGCCTAATCTGCAACTATCCCTTTGTCTACCTCACACATACTGCTCACTTTCATCGTCTTCCTTCTCTTTCCCAAGTATTCAATTTTTCCTAGTCTCCCTGACTGTCTTCCACTCTTTTTTGCTCCTCTATAATCCCTTGCTTCATCCCATCTCTCCTCCTACAGATCACACACCATCTACCCGGCTCTCCATCCGTTGCCATTCATAATTTATGATCCCGGCTCAGGGAGGAAAAAGAACAAATATGCATCTGCTGCATGAAGAGAGCTCTCAGCTAGTGAGTGGGTTTCTGTTTGGCTGCAGTTGGGCTCACTAAGGCAGCTTCAGACTAGCTATATAAAAGAAACATACATTAAGTATCTCACTGAAGAAAGTCAAGGATTAAACTACATGTGATGGGATAAAAAAAAGGTAAAAGATCTTTATCTTGACACATCAACAGCCCTTTCTTTTATTGAAATTCCCATTCTTCCATTCTTTTGAATAAAAGGAAGTGCTGTCGATGTGTCTTTTACCTTGATGTGTTTGATGAATTAAGTAACTTCCTTGACAATCTGAATACACCCTATAACATCGTTGAGATTAAAACTGCAAACACTAGCTATATTCTAGTGTTTGCTAGAATATAGCTAGTGTTTTGTAAGAGAATAAAATTAACTTCTGGCTCATTATATTCTCTTATCCTCCCGGATTCAATGATGACACAAGCCACACAGAGTTAATAATGAGAGCTGTGTGTCATCCATTTTCAGAGTTTATTCCAATATTTAAAAGCATAAAATTATATGAACAACACAGACACTTCAAACATACTAAAACAGACATTCATTTACCTGAGACAAGTAGAAAAAAAGAAGAAAGAAAAACAGGAAAGGCAAAAACGAGTTCTTTGTAGATTGCCATGAAGCTGCAAATAGCAAATCTAATTCCTTACTTTTATTCAAAAGGGTGTTTCCTTTGTTTTAATTTATGCAGTTATGCGATTAAGGAGTATTGTTCTCCTTGTATAGATAGACTCAGTTTCAAATTACTCAGTTTGGGCAATTTTATTACCTTCTGAGACCTGTTTAATTTCAGGGCTACAGTGCTTCTCTATCTAGAAAAGGGAGAGGAAAGGTCATCAACAGCACTTCCTTTTATTCAAAAGAATGGGAATTTCAATAAAAGTAGATGTGTCAAGGTAAAGATCTTTTACCTTTTTTATCCCATCACATGTAGTTTAATCCATGACTTTCTTCAGTGAGATACTTCAATGCACATTTTATAGTTTTCCAGTGCAGGACTTTCAACCAAATCTTGCTCAACTATAGCAACAGTTCATCTTGATCTATCTCTCAATGTATGTTTCTTTTATATAGTTAGTCTGAAGCTGCCTTAGTGAGCCTAACTGCAGCCAAACAGAAACCCACTCACTGGCTGAGAGCTCTTCTCATGCCAGTTTGAAATGTGATGTTACTCCTAATACCTGGTTGGAACAAAGCCTCTAGTCTTTTACCAGAGTTCAACCAAAAGCTAAGCTATCTTAGCTATTTTATTTCCCTGTCGTGTAATTCCTACAAATACAGATCAGTGCAGTAATGTTAAATTGACTGGTACACAAAATGGTTCAGAACTTCTGCATCCTCTTAGATCAAACCGCAGATTTTAAAAATAAAACACTTATAGAATATACTTGAGCATATTCATTCCAAACATTTTCTAATTAATGTTATGCTAGTTTTGATTATATTGAACTAACTGATATTACATTTGGCCTAGATTAGAGACTCCAAGTAGTTAATATAAAACTACAAATTAGACTAGTTCAAGTCACATTAATTTTAACTAAATTGTATTCTACTAATTAAATTGCAATTATTGTTAGTATTGTGTTGTTAGTTTGTTTGTCCTTAAGTTTTAGTGTTTCTCTGAGGGAGATGACTTGAGATGTCTCCTCACTGTCTGCTCATGTGAGACACGGCCTTTGAGCCAAAGTTCATTTATGATGTGGCTCCTCCCTGATAACAGACATTCTTTTCTGCAGGCCGTCTAAGATTTTATCCAAAGGACTCTTGCTTAATACACTATTTTCACATGTCGTAAGATTTAACTGTATTAAACACTAAAAATATTTATTTTTTCAACAGTTCACACTTCGTTTTCTTCTAGCAAATTTTCAAAACTGTGAACAGCTAATTCAATTCAGTTCTTGAGAGAAAGTACAGCCAATAATGCAATCACCAATCAATAAATTTGTGGACAAACTGGTAGGAACATATCTATTTTTATGGGCTTTATGAACAAAGGGAAAGTTTCTGTCACTTGGGGTGAAACCCAACACATGTGACATGATGGCATTGCAGCAATGACAAAAGTTGAAATTAGTTCTATTTTCTTTTCTTGCATGTGCAAATCTTCTAGCTTGAAATGTAACGTGTAAATTTCGCTGGTCAGTTAGCTGGAGGAGGGCAAGTGATTGTCGCTTTAATGTGTAAGTTCCCTAGGAAATGAATGGAAAGGGAACAAGGGCGCTGTATGTCAAGTCCTTTAAACCCAGCACCTCCCTCTGTTGCTATGGATAACAAAAAATATTGCTGTAGCATCTGTTGCACCAATTCAGGTACAGCATGAGGATCTCAATTTGTCTGAAATGTCTGGAAACGCTAACACCGGAGTTGGATATAGTGGTTTGCAGGATGATGAAGGGCATACTTTTATTTACATTCAATCACAGTGTAGCAATAAGTATTGTGATAAAAAAAAAGACTGAAAAATATCACTTTAATAAATCAAGAACAAGTTTTGAAAGAAGAGCCTACAACATGATTAAACACTATGCATCTCACATTTTAGAACAACCTAAATTGGAGCCAATTTGTTGAAAAACATAACTACAATAAAGTTTTGTGCTAAATTTGAAGTTGAAACTTTGATCATCTGAATTCCCAATCTTTGTTAAAACACTATCATAATCAATTGCTCTAAGTATGAGCAATTGAAATATGAGCAAACAGAAACATTTTGGTTTTAGGATTGTTGAATATAAACAGTATAAACAGAAAGTTGCGAGAGGAAAGCAGATGAGTCCATCATCAAGACACAAATGTAGGGAAATATCTGTATTCTCTCCTCTGTCATATTAATTTATTTTTGAAAATGCAAAATATCTCAAATTTACAAACTTACTTTGATTCGAGGCTTCTGGAGAAACGGTCCAAGTCAACATACAACCTTTTACAGAAAAGATGTTTCGTTTTGCTTTTTCAAACAGCTTCTTAGATTAAAGCTTTTAAAAAAGTTCTGACTAAGTTATTTTCCTCACTCTAGAGTCATTTGCCTCCTTGTATCAACCCCTAATCTTTCTAATTTTCTTAATATTCTGACTAAGGATCTCCTCCTTAAGAGTCTTGGAACAAGATTCCATAAATCAACCTTTTTCCAACAGCTAAAGCTAATTTCCTTTATTATTAATACAAGACGGGATAAAAATTCGAAGTGAACCATCTGGGTCAGATTAGATCCAAGCTGTTAAACAAGCAGAATTATTTATAGCGTAATTTCTGAGGGAATGAAAACCTAAAAGGATATCTTTGTTTTTAGCTATGGTTTGATTTCAAAAGCATCTGATTTATATTAACTATCGCTATAATTAATGGAGTGTATTATGTTTCTAAGAAAAGGGAAAGGACTGTAACAGCTGAACTGATCTTGTTTTTTAGTAGGTCAATCGGAACATCCAGGTGTTTTACGCTGATCCATCTTGTAGATCAGATGTCATGGTGCTCTGTTTTTTTTTTTAAATAGTCTCAATGCTTTGCAGAAGGTATGCACAGAAGCTCAGGCAGGTTTAACATAATTGGGTCAAATCTGACCTTATTATCTTACCTTAAACTATGTAATGTTTTAATATTTTCTGGAACAGCTAATTTGTCCAAATAAAAGGGTTTGATTTTTGGCCATTCTAATCTATTTTTTCATGCCTACTTAAAGGCTTATGTCATTACGGGTTTTCCATCACTATACTTTCCATATTTATTTTCCAAAAATGTCATTCTTTTTGTTCACACCATGATGACAGGTCTGAGAAATCGCAGCTAGTGTGCGTTTTCTAATGGCGGCACAGCGTTTCACCATAGGAATCGTGGAGTTGTGCTGCTGATTACAGAGAGATTTGGACTCCATAAGGGCAAGAATGAAAGACAGTTCAGGCAGGATGTCAGGAGGAGCAGAGGGAGGCAGCAGGAGCGAGGTGGGGTGAGCTGTGACACATCGCTGCAAGGCACAGCTCTGTCTGCTGGGATATCCATGATGCCTCTGGGTTCCTGGTAAACACGCGGTCGGCGGCGAGGTGAGGCAGCTCCTATAAATAGCCTCTCCTTGTACTCACTGCTCCCACACAATCGCACACATTCATGCATAAACGTACACAATGACAGACACACGCAAGCAGCCACTAACACACATGATGATCTAGGCTTTGACAGGGACACTCTTTTCTTTCTGCTCCCTCTTTCCCTGTCTCTTCGTTTCTCGCTCTCTCCATCTCCTCTTGGCAGTTCTACTCCTTCTCCTACTTATCATATGCTCTCTAACAGATGGCGGATATGATAATTACCAGGCGGACTAAACAGTAAGTGAATGTGCCCTCTCTGTGGCTGTGAGACATATGTTTTTTTACAATTCTGATGTTCTAACTGAGTTTGGGAGAAGAAAAATCACACCTGCACAGCTACCATTAGGGATTGATAATGGAATTGTGTATGTTTCATTGCACTGAGTCAATGAAACATGGAACACCCAATCTCCAACAATAAACCTGATATTTTTTCCAGATCTCTTCTTTTCCCCTCTTTCTATTGTGCTGCCCACAGTGCAATAATGTCCTACCTTTTGTGTACAACAGCAACCAATGAGGCTGTCTAAAATTAATCTAAAATTAAAACCTTTAATTGTCTTAGATTCATTTTAAAAAAACAAACAACTAAACTGTCTAATTACATCTTATGTTTGGTCTTGGCAGGATTATTTAATTGTATATTCCGCACCTTTATTTTTCTCACAGGTCTTTTCTGTCAGGCAAAAGGTTGATTTGCAACTGGGTTCTATGACTCAGTTATCAAACAGTATGTTTCCAATTCATTATTCAAATTAGTTCAAAAGCTTTCATTCCTAGACTCCCTAAAATACAATAAATAGAAGTAGGACTAAAATCATTACATTTAGAACTCATAACCATTTGATTAGTTATTTAACGCTCTTTCACATTTTGTCGTTTTGTTGTTCCACTAAAGTTAGAAATAATGAAGTGTTTTTATAGTAAATGCAACAAAGATTATGGTAACGCCAGGCTGCCGAAGGAACTGAAAGTTGAGTTGCAGATATTTCTGCAGCATATGAGAGATGGAAAACATTTATTTCAGTGCAGACAAGACACTGGCAGCCATGACACTCTGAAATCCTGACTTGATATTTGACCTGCAGGATTTTATTGTAATTTAATTCCAATTAGCTTTAAAATGTATTATAAACAAGTTTACTTGTTTATATTATTTACAATAAAGAAATGTGTTGGCATAATCATGCCTGTTCTTTCCCACTGTCTTCCCTTTTAGTCTGAGTCTCTTGTTGCTATTTTACTCTCATGGTTCCCACCTCCTCATAAATCGTAGCTTTATCCCTAAAGCTACGATTATTAAGGCTAGATTTCACAATTAAGCATAAGAAATGATGCTATTTCTTATGCTTTCAAATTTAATGAAGCTGTCACAGTGTGAAGAGAATGAACCCAGAAAAGAACGGAAAGAAAGGGATTCTCTTAATTGCTTCTGTAAGCACAATTGCACATATTTAAGTGTCAATTTTAGCTGTGGATGAAAAGATTTGACTCAAGATTGATTCAGATTTTAATGAATTCATCCTCCACCTCTCTCTGCAGCATTTTTTTTAATCTCCAAAGATTCCTCCTATCATAATTATCCAGGTTTTGCTCACATAATATTAATCTCAAACACACAGCTAGAAAAAACTCCACACCTGCATTTTTGGGTTGTCTGGTTCATTATGCCTGCCTTTTGATTTTAATACTACACAATTACAAGTGCACAATATTCTTATTGAGGAAACCTGCCCTTATATGCAAATTAAAAAATAAATTATTAATATGCTAATTCAATAAATGAGCAACAATAATGCCACAAAACTGAATATTAGCATGATTAGCCTCTCTATTTGCAAACTGTGTCTATTAAGTAGCATCTTTTATTTTAACAAAAATTTATTAAAATCTTTACAAAAGAATTGATTGGGATGATTAATAGGCCGATGAAACATTCAAATCCTAATTATAATTTAATGAACTGAGCTAGGTCCACTCAAATAAATAGTAATTATTGGATGTCACATTGTGTAAAAGGCCAAAAATAAATTTAATAAATACATTTTATATTCTAAATGTTGCAGAAAACAATAGAGAACAGGTCAGTCAGTTTTGAGCACAGAATATTCACTTTACAAATTTTATTTCTTAAAGGATTTTCATCAGAAACAGTGTGTAACAGATAACAATGAATCAAATCATGGAAGGCAATGCTACCATTGAGAGGCTTTCTTGGTATGTTAGTGCATATTAAAGAATATTTCCTGTTTGAACTATTAACATAGCCATTTCTAAACATTTTCAAATATTTGTGAATTTTAGCTATTAATAGCACCAGAGATCTACTTTATATAAGACAAAAAAACATTTAATTTTGAGGGAGTTTTGTCAGCTGATGTTTTTATAACCACAATAAAAATGACATTAATAAATCACAGAGTTTCAACAAGGTAGTGAGACATGGCTGACGTTCAAGACAATTGTTTGCAAACTTACTAATTTCTCATTCCATTGTTTAAACAAAAGTAACTTTAATTCTCGTGGGATTCTATAGACATAACGTGTCAATTTTTTGTAGCTATTGCTTCAGATGTTTTCTCATCCTCATTATCTCTATGTTAATGGTCTTCAACTGGTTATCTACTTTGACTTTTTGGTTGGTATCAACAGGACATTACCTCTCCCCCAAACAGCCAGTAAATCCTTTTTTCTCTGGCCCTGGTGACTCCTAATGAAGTTTACAATCTAATTCCAGGAATAGGCAGGGTTTTTTTCTTTTTTTTCCCCAGAATCAAAACTCCAAAAGAGGCACAACAGCAGTAAATGTAACACTTTTTACAGAAAACACACAAAATCTGAAAAGTTATAATTGTACTAAAAGAAATTAGGAAAAACTTGTGATTACAGGCTGTTGTGTTATAGAATTTGTGTTTTCTGCTGTTGGGTGGAACCCATCTGGTGAGGGTCTCAAGCTATTTTTAGAAATGTCCCTAAATTTCATTTCACCTCCACAGGAAGACAAGAGTCTTTGCACCTTCCAGGAACACACTGAGCTGAAAACACACCAGCGATGCACACTGATTATTAAAGGACCAATACATATCCAGATCTCATTATGAATGTAAAAAGTTCTGCATCACGCCTGTAAACGTGCCTCTTAATCACCCTGCTCTATTCAGTTTTCTGCTTTTACTTGAGTAAGCAAAAACAAAGGCAGAAAAAGCTGTTCCTGGCCTTTGCCCGCCTGCCACTGAGCAGAACAGTTTGTTTCCTAAGCTGACATGCCAGTAGAGCTGCCGGGCGGTTTGGCTCAGTAATTACAGTGGGGAACCCCAGAGCATAAAGGCCGATGAGATTAGAGGAGAGGCAGCAAGAGAATTAACCAGGATGGCAACGCTTCCTGTTCAGCCTGAACCCAGTTACCCAGACAGAAATACACCACCTAGAGTGACTTTTTACCATAATATATGTAATAAAAGGCACAATAAGAAAAAAGTTACCTTACATGTTGATCAAAGTTACGTTTAACGTTGAAGTATTCAAAGGAAATGAATAAAAACATACAAACCTTTACAACTCTTCAAACTTTCAAACTAGACATGTTTTTTGGAAATTTGTTGAAAATTGGTTGGTTTTAATGAGGGGTTATAATAATTCAGGAAAGGCATTAAAAAAACGTCTTCAAGTCATTTTGCCTCTGAGCTAATGTTGAGTTAGCCTGGCAATGGCCTTCCAGAATCCTGATTTTTCCTCATCAGGATTTTGTGCTCAGCTGGGATTTGTTCCACTGAGCTCCATTTGTCAGTTTGAATTTCCTCTGTGCCAATCAGTGAACAGGTGGAGGACTTGTGAATTACAGTGGATATTCTGAGCCGGTTCAGAGGAAGTGAACAAAACCACTCAGTCTGTGTTAGCCACTCTTCCACATAATGAGTAATTAAAGTCAGAGGAAGAGGAAAGTTTGATACATTTTGTTGCTGGCAAAGATGCTGTGGTCCAATAATTTACAGCTTCTACTTTTTCCTTAAGTAGAAACCTTTAGATATCGAGGTTTAATAGAATATACATATGATTGAACTGAAATTATTTTTCTTTTTTGTAAAATGCTTTGAGACATTTTTGGTCATTTCAAAAAGATAACGTTTACACTTCATTTGGAAACTGAATGATCATGCTGGATCTAGTCACTTATCACAGATAGAATTAACTTTACAAATGTGCATTAATGTTTTTACTAATGTAGAATCAAATTCATCATTGTTTTTGATATGATTCTATATAAACAATTCATTGTCACAATGATAAACTTTGCCATTTCTGATGGTAAAGTTTATCATTATGACAATGAATT
Organism: Poecilia picta; assembly: GCA_033032245.1. Lineage (NCBI taxonomy): Eukaryota > Metazoa > Chordata > Actinopteri > Cyprinodontiformes > Poeciliidae > Poecilia > Poecilia picta. Next base: position 2,154,647 of record CM065354.1, read on the forward strand.
GCTTATATTGAATCATGGAATCAAATGGTTTGAAAATTGCAGGTTGAAAATTGATAATTCACGAAGGTTTGGTCAAAGTGTAATATTTCTGCAAAAAGTTCAGATTTATTTTCACCATGTTAATGATAGTTTTTCTATAATATGATTATACGTAGAAACAAGTGTTTATTTTACTAATTTTCTAGAGTTTGAATTAGATTCTATTTTAATAAATATACAAATGCTTGTTAAAATGATTGTTAGTGATGAGAACCAATCAAAAAGCAGTCTTCTTTCATCCAGCGGATGAAGGTATTGAACCAAGTCGCTTTTTGATGGAAATATAAATTATTAATAATGTATGTCAATTCAAAAAAGGAGCATTTGATACGTTGTGTTCTCATTTGTGCACAGGCACAGCCATTGTGCGTTCTCTTTGAGTTTCGTTTCTACGTTCCAGCTTTGTGTCCACTCCAATAATGGCTGCATTGTTTTGGTGCCACAAGCATCACGCTTGCTTCCCCACAAAACCAGACTGCCAGCTTCAGCCAACAGAAGGTTTGCAACTTTAGTGCACATAAATGTGTGTTTAAAGAGAGGACAGAGTGTGCTGGGAGGGAGTTTGCTAGTTTGTGTCTACTCTGTCTTCTGTGTGTTTGGATGAGAGGGAGAGAGAGAGGAGGAGAGAGAAAAAGAGAGAGTTGGCGGAGGCAGTGGAAAATTTGTGAGCCAGGAACAGTGACGTTGCCGAGCAGAGAAGAACAAACTACTTCCTGAAAACCTATTTAAGAATGAACAGGAGTTCAGCACTCCGTCTCTGTGACCTTCACTAACTCTCTGCCTTTAATCCCGTTTTAGCTCTCTAAAGTTCCTAAAAGCAAATGGTGTTAAATTATTAACATATCCTTTAATGTAAATTAACTGGCTTTAACTTACTTTAATGGTTTCTGCAGATTTCACCAATACAAATATAACATTTTTAACATATTTTTAAAACCGATATGAATAAGTTTTAAGTTCTTTGCCTCTAGGAACGTACAGACTCCAGATGACAAATATGAACTTACTAATGATAGATGCCAAAAAGATAACTAGCTAGTTAGATAGCAAGGGTTTGTTTTCCTTGAGTTACCAGTAACCTTGAATCCCACAATACAACGAAGATATCTGCATAAGACTCAAACCATTGTCTGACAGAAAAGTCGCGCAAGAAAAAAAGACTATAAATTTCTACAGGTTAGATAGTCCTGCTGAGGCAAAACTTAACATGATTTAACTTAAATTGAGACATTTTGCACTTCACTTTGTACTATTAAGAATCTGAGATGTGGAAGCAAATATACCCAATTGCCAATGTTTGCCCATGACGCATGTAATGTACCAGTTTAACGCTATGAAGCTTAGTGGAAATTACCTACACTGTAAACAACCGTCTTCCACAGTGAAAAGAGAAGAGTTGAGCTGACTGAGACAGCTGTTAATGTCAATTTAATATTTAGAAGCGCCAACACAGACTGAATGGCTTCATTCACTTCCTCTGCTGTACAGAATGTTTTGCGTTAGCTTGCGTTGCTAATAGTAGCATAACTTGCAAACCCCACAGGAGGTAGAGCACTTATGAAGTGTAGGGTAAAGGTTTTGATTTAGTTTTACTGCTGGCTGCTTCACTTCCAGTTTAGAGTCTTCTACGTTTCCACTTAGCACTTTTTTTTATTAGAACACTTGAACAACTCATCCTTTACCTGTTGCTACTTATTATTAGTGCATCACCACATGGCGCCGAAAGCCCTAAAATCTAACTTATGGCAGTTGTAAAAGAATGGCGAGTCGCCAGGCTTATAATACACTGGGGGAGAACCTGTAAGGTATTAAATCTGATCTAAAGCCCTTTTTGCACTGCACAGTCCGACCTGTCAGTTGCACCCAGAGCAGATTTGTGTTTGTGTGCCTGTAGTTCATGAGGCTCCACATCAATTAAGAACTGTAAGAAAATGACTGCACACTTTTGCCATGTTATTATGCTGTGTTGTTATTAGCAATTACTTCTTAGCATCTGTCAAACTGCCACTGTTCAGCTGATAATCAGAGCTGATGACTGAAACAGACACTGACTGGAAAACTATTGGCTTTAGCTCTCATTCTGGCTTTCTCCAGCATGACAAACAGAGTGGTTATGCAAATTAGCTACATCATAGTAATTTTCATATCATTCCATCTATAAAAGCTTTTATATTTACCACCATACAGGGAGGCAATGGTGCAGGTGCTGTCGGTACATTTTCCAGTTAGTTACAGGAAAACAGCTTTGGAAATCTAGAAGGAAAGAAAAATCAAAAATCAATTTTCACAGATTTAAATACATTTCTTTAATACATTTCTGAAAATGTTCAGCTTTTCCACTGAGAACTCCGGGATACATCCCGGAGCGTCACAGACACACACACACATACTTTATTGTGATCCAGCTAACAGCTCTCCATATGGTCCTATTAGGATGGCATATCTTTCACTTGCGTTCCCCTCCCATACTGATTTCTTCAACTTCATCAGTCCCAGTTTTAGCCTTTAAAACATACATTTGTGACTTAAAATAAATTGTTTTGAAAAAGACGAATCCACATGTGACTGACCACGTCCACAAGACTGACCACCCAGGTGACCACTCAGAAGGCCTTTGTGGACTTCTGAATGTTCAAGGTCAGAGTATCCAAGTTCAAATAGATTTAATTTCACATCTTGTTTTTGAGTTGAGAGCAACCTTCCTTTTGACAGAAGCAAAAAAAATCGTCTTTTCTCTGGTGGACTTTCCAGACAAACTATGAAAAATATTTCACATGTTTTAAAGAGTAATTGACTTGACATGACAGCAAAATAATCTTCACTCATTGTTAGCAGCTAGTAGAAAATGTCTGTTTTGTTTGGACAGACTTCTCTACTTGGCTCTTATTTCTCATAATTTCTCACTGGGACCCATCTGATTATTTCCTTTGTTTTGCTCATGCTTTGTTGAAGATTGGTTGTTTTACTCCACATGACCAGCTGATGTTAAGACCCTCAATAGTTTTGCTATCTGGCACATTCTAATTAGCTTAAAAAAAAGCCATACTGTCATCAGAGCTACAAAATATATTTAATCCCAATTGTCATCACCACATTAGATTATAATGACACACAACTGCTAGGATGCATTTCCAGTGTAAATAATATATCTGGCCTATACTTCTTTTACATCCAACACATCATTTTGTGCCCCAGAGTTTTGTCTTCTGCTTCTCCGTTTTTAGCTCCTGGTTATCAGATGTCACCACGATTCAAATGAAAAAATGGCACTGCAGCATGTTTTCATGCGAAGGTCTCGACCAGAGGTACCTTCCCTCTGGTATTTATCATATCACTCACACACAAACAGCTGTTAAACACACATGAGGTGCCACTGAACCTAGTAGTCACCTATGACCAAAACATGGTTGCAATGAAGACATCTGGTCAACTACATCTTTACGAGTGAACTCATAAAGAAGAAATGTTTGGCCCAGTGTCCTGCTGTTAATTTTTCTCTCAGACAGAGGTCCATGTTGGAACAACCTGATTTAGAACAGCCCAGTCATCTATTTCTGGACAAGCATGTAATGTAATGCACAAAGAGCAACAGGAAAAGCGGCTCCTTCGTTGCTTTAGGATAAATTTTCTGGCTCATTGAGTTGTTTTAGAAGCAGCCGTTTCAAGACTCGGCCTCCGGCTAAAACGACAACGAGGCCAATAAACTCATCAAAAGGTCTTTTCAGTTGCTGTTCATTTGGTTCATGTCCACTTGTGCTTTCTATTGTGCCCCAGAGCGTTATATAAAGTCTCTGTCAAGCAGATTATTTTTCCACCAATGCAGTAAATGTTGATTTTTTTTCCAAGAAACTACATTTTTAACATTTGAGAATATCTACGTTTTCTTTCAGCCTCAGCTGATATGTACACAGAATTTGCTTGAATAACATTTATGATTCCTTTAGGTTTAAAGCTTTATAGATAGGCTAATCTCATAAATTGTGTCTGATAATATACCAAGTTTGCAGGACTTCTGTTATCTCCAAATTACTGGAACATGACAGAAAAGAGAACCATAAATCAACTATAGCCCCACTACGCTGGTTACACAGTAAAAAATGCTGGGTTATTTTCATAACCCAATTTCTGAGTTGAAGATGTTGGGTCATAAGTTGGGTTAGTTTGACCAAATATTGGGTCAAAATTCACAACTCAAGAGTTGGGTCAGAAATTTACCGGAAGTCTACAGCTTGAACTCTTCTGTTGGGTCAGGTGTTGGGTAGATTTACCCAAACGGTTGGGTTAAAGACGAAACTTGGAAGAAGCCACGCCCCTCTTCACAAGCCTCCATTTTCAACATGATTGGGCTTCTCCTCTGCTTTGAAATAAGACATGATAAGTAAAAAGAAGATAAAGTTTCAACGTGAATAGGATTTTTTTAAATGAATAAAATGTATTTCGAACACGTTTGATATTTATTTTTATGGTTATTTAAAATATTTATGACGGTAGGAAAATACGTATTTTTACCCAACTATAGTGGTATAATAATCCTTGTGTTGGGATATGTGGCCACTGTGGCTCTGCGGGTAGAGCAGTGGTCTTGTGATTGGAAGGTTGTAGGTTCAATTCCAGCTTCCTCCTGCCACATGTTGATGTTCCCCTGGTCAAGGCACTCAACCCCAAATTGCCCACTGAGCTGCATATGAGTGTACAAATGTGTGAGTGTTTGTGAGTGCAAATGGTTAATTATGGGTAAAGCACTTTGAGTGGTCAAAATAATTGGATAAAGTGCTATAAAAGTTCAATCCTTATACCATTTGTGAGTTTCAACCCAATTTTAGGTCAATTTAACCCAACGTTTGGTTAGGTGCCATGACCCAATGTGCTGGTCAAACCATCAACCCAACACAGTTGGGTTAAAACAACCCAGCATTGGGTCGGTCCATATATGACCCAGCGCTGGGTTACAAATTGGGTTATTTTTAACCCAGCATTTTTTACTGTGTACATTAGTCAGCAACATTAGTATTAATATTTGATATTTTTACATCCAGTTTGTTAAATCATCTTATTAATACATGTCTTCATGTACAGATTCTCTCACCTTGTGGAAACATGGAAATTCTGTAAATGGATTAAATTCCATAAACTATCATTCAAAAAGTGATGCTGTTTTAATAAATCATCATCCCTTATGGTCAGTCTTTTGTTCAGAATGTACCAAAAGACTGACTGCCCAGGTTCTGAACAACAGCAGTTTCTTATCCACAAAAAATGTTAAATATCTCAACAAACTAGGTACACATAAGAATACAACGCTCACATGAATAAACAACCAGGAGTGTTAATTAAACTAATTAATGCGAAGGTTCACATATGAATTGTTTTGAGAGCCTCCTGACGTTTTCCTCGTGACATATTCTGGGAATCAATATGGCTAAATTTAGCACTTCAGCATTAGCAGAATTAATGTTTATAGCTAGCACCTTAGGGTCAGCAGAGCTAACATTTTAGATAGCGGTTCCCACCAATTCTTTTTTGCATATTTTTTGTTGGAATTCAAGAATTTAATTTACAATACTTTTTCAATTTTTAAAGTACAATTTGGTCAGTCAGTCAGTCTTTTGGTACATTCTGACCAAAAGACTGACCAAACAAAAGCTTCCTGAGAGTTGTCGGTTTTTATCATGCTGCTTCTTTTCCCCCATCTTTTGTGACATCTGTCATCCCACACTGACCCTGTCTGACCAACACAAAATCCTCAGAGAGACCAAGAATGGGAGCAGAGTTAACTCTGCAAATCCAGAATGCCAATCCCTGGATACATACACACACACACACACACACACACACACACACACACACACCACACACACACACACACATGCACATTCCCCCCCATGGGCTGCCACCTTATCATGGTGGGGAGGTTGAGCATCCCACTGATCCTAGGAGTTATGCTGTGGGGACTTCATGCCTCTGGTACGGCCACCCGATGCAGACGGGTCGTAGGTGAGGAACCAGACCAAGTGCAGCCCAAAGATCCCTTATGATGAATACGACCACTGGAACAGTGGTTGTACATGAGGTCCCACCCTGGAGCCAGCCCTGGGGCATGTTGGGGAGTCCATTGGATAACTTCTTTTCTCTGAACAAATGAAGATGTTCAGAGAGGCAAATGTTGTCCATCCTAAAACTAAGTCTTCCTTTTCTTTGTTTCTTTGTTTTCAAAAGTTGTTTGAATCACATTTAATTTTTCTCCTACTTTTCAATTGCACACCACTTTCTGTTGGTCTGTCACATAAAATCCCTATGAAATATATTCATGTGTGTGGTTGCAATGTGATAAAATATGGAAATGTTCAGTGAGCATGGAAAAGGCTGACAAGCCATTCTGGGTAACACTTTACTTGAAGGGGTGTGCATAAGACTGACATGAGTGTCATAAACATGACATAACATCCGTCATGAACATAAAGACGTCTTTATGAATGTTTATGACAGTTGTCATGAAGTGTCACTTGGTAAATAATGACACTTTTAATGCAAAGTTACTCTAAAAGTTGCATTAAAAGTCCATTAAAAATGCCAACTTTGCATTAAAATATAATTTACAAAATCATGCAAAGTTGGCACTTTTAATGGACTTTTAAAGCAACTTTTACAGCAACTTTGCATTTGTGCTCGTTTCCCCATGTTAAAAAACAACTTTTTTCCCCTCTCTCATTTTCTCTCTTTCTTACATGATTAATAAGTTACTAAATATACACACATACACACACACAGCATCAGAGCTGTCACTGGGTCAGTTGTGAGACATGCGATATCTTGACAGAGCTGAAGTGTTAGCTGACACAGAAATCATCTGCAGAGACTCGCAGTCTGTCCTCATTCTGCTGTCACAGAAATCAGGTGTGTGTTTAGTATAACCAGATTTTTGCCTCCTCATATTGGTAATTTTAATATACATTTTAATATTAATACATACAGGTATATTAATATTTTAGTGGGAGTTTGGGACCACATCTGCTAAAAAAATAGCTAAGAGATTCAGACTTCCTCTAAAAAAATTAAAACTGCCATTTTAATAATTAAAACACCAAATAGACATTAAGTTAACAAAGAAGCTAACATCCACGTACTTTCTGATCGCCACTCTTCGGCGATCAGGAACAATTGCCAATCAAAGCCAAGGAAAATTAATGGTGGTCCTGGACTGGCTACCTGTCAGTGTGTCAAATAACATTATATAAAGGTATTTCAGGTTTTCTTTCAGAATATTTAAGGAAAAAATTCAGCACATTGGAGAATTTTCTGAAAATAATTAGCTTTGTTTCATAGAAAAATCTAATAGGAAGCAGTCCACCGCAATTGTTTAGAAGGATTGTTCCTAAATAAATTAATATTGTCAGATTTTTTCCGTTTTATAATATATCATCAAATTTACCTCTGACCCTTTATCTGACACTTTAGGTTGCAGCTTTTGAACAGATCTGAGAAGCAGAACAGAGCTCTATCCATTTCAGAGTTTAGTTTGCAGCTTCTGCCAGATCAACAGAGACCAAGCTGGCGTCACCCAAAATCATCAACGCACTGCCTCCTGCGTTCATCATTCTGTTTGAAATGTGCCCCAGTTTCATCTACTTTCTGAAAGCAGCCAGTCAGCAGTCAAACACAATGTTCCTCTGGAATATACTGGATTTGTTAAATGTTATAAAATCACTTGTCATTATCAAGATGTCTAATTATCATCTAATTAGATGTGTCGCGTCTCGTCTTTCAAGAGCTTTTGGCTGTTAAAGACAAAAGAGGATTCCTCTTTGGTCCCAGCATCTGCAGTCTTTGATGCGTCTATTTTCACATCACAATGCTGAGCTCCGTATTGAACATGTGGAATCATTAGCATGTTAGTCATGAAACTCCAAAGTGTCTGCTCAAACCTTTAATCAGACTTTTATCCAGGATCAAAAGAATCATGTTCAGAGAAAACCATGGGAATTAGAAGCAAAACTATCAACATATAAAAAAAAAAAAAAGTATATTTTGAGTTTTAGTGATTCATGAAAAGTCTGGATGAGAATCGGTGAAAATAATAAAGAAATGTATTTTAAAATGTAATTTTCTAGTTTTTATTTCTAATTTCATATCGTAAAAGATAAAAATCTGAATTTCTGATTATTGAAAGGCTTTATATGTCAAAATTTACATCAAAATACCTAGTAATCTATACTTAATTTTCATATTTTTTGCAGATGCATACTCATTGAAAGGACAATTTACTTCCTTTTCATTAGAAATGCACAAATATGAAACTTTGGGCTGATACTGATATCCGATGGTAATACTGCTGTTAAAGCAGATTACCAATATTACATATACCATCTCAACACTTAAGAATAAAAGACCAGACATAGATGACAACATAAAAATCAATATTGGTTCTCCATTTTGGCCCAGTTTTATTTATAGGACCAATACAGATATGTTTAAAACTGACAAATATCAGTCAATACTGATGTTATTGTAGATATATCATGCATCCCTACTCTTCAGTTCCATTTCCACGTAGATTAGGACTTTTAAAGTTGAGCTGCATTCTACAGACTAAATGCCTTTGAGGATCACAATCTGAGATTTAAAGAATTTGGATTAAACATGAAATGGTCCAGTAGTCTATGACAAAAAGTTATGGAACATTCCTTTACTATCAGGGGAGGAAATAAAAAAAATTTACCAGTCACTGTTTTTCTTTCTGAGCTGTGTGAAACGTCAAAACATCCAACAAATAGTCTGAGTGGTTAGTGCTTCGTTAGTACAGTTTGTGGCGTTAAAATATTTGTTTGTGCAACTTTTGTTTGAGATATTAAAGATCAAATCTACAAATCTTTGCAAAAATACAATCCGATTCCTTAACACACCCAATAAGATCTCGAGAATAACTAACCAGAAAGACTTTTATTGGTCTAATATGGTATGTTGCCTCTAATATTAAAAAATATGTTTTCTTTCTTAGGAGTGTTTGGTTCGGCAGTTTGACAGTCCCGTGAACCTCCGAGCGCTGACCGAAAATAGCGTTCATATATCGGAACAACCTTGAGCTATGAGCTCGAATATCCAATATCCATCTTGAAAACAACTTCGCTGTGGTAAATGTAACTGCACAAACCTGCACTAACGAACCAGTCCACTTTGGTTTGTTTTGGGGCAAAATGGGGGGCTGGTGACGTCATCGGCCAAAATTATCACTTTCAATATCTCAAAAACCAAAGCTGCACAAACAACATTTTTAATGGCATAAACCAGCACGAACGGAGCACTAACCATTCAGACTATTTGCTGGATTTTTTTTTACGTGGGTGGCGTGTCTGCTTCACACCTTGTTTTTAAAATAAAAAAATAAAATACGAATAAGAATATTTTGCTCTTAGTTTTCCTGTAATACATTTATTAAATTATTATTTTTCTAAAGTCCTCCAATGTTAATCTCCTTTCTAGTTTAAGAAGTACCTGTTTTTTTAGGAAACATAGCAGTCCAATCCTTGCAGCTTTAGCTATAAAGCAAGACATTTATAAATAAATATAAAAAAGGACAGGAGGCATTTTTGGGACCTGACTCGAGTGCATTTTTATTGAACGTTCATAACTGTTAAAAACATGTATAAAATTGGTCCTGTTTCAGAAACAAGGCACACATAGTCATGTCAATGTTCAGTGTTCATGTCATCATTAGCATTATCATTTATCATCAACATTATCATCACATCAGCATTTTTCATCTCAGTATTGATCTAATAGTAGTATCAAGCATTCCCTAATATAAAAACATGTTCCAATTTATTTGTCACAGAGGTTAAAATTTTTATTCCGAGCAGCAAGACAATATTCATGCAAAGACAGGAGGAGTGGAGGACAAGATGCGAGCGGACTGGATTTGTGGGTCTTTAATAGTAGGTCTCTCGTTCCACCCAGCCTGGAGAAGATGGGAAACAGGAAGTTCAGGTTAGAAAAAAAAGAAGGAACCAAGAAAACACTGAAGAAAGGTTAGAGACTCGCCTCCCGGGCTGCGCCTGAGGATCAGTTTACGGATTTCATCGTAGATGAAGATGAGCAGAGAGTATGGGAAGGCGCAGAACCACCAGTTGGGTCTGGAAACACACACAAACACACAAATTAGATGAATGGGAAGCTGCAGCTCTGGGCGACAGCGTTGCTACACAACAATCCAGACTCAAGCTGTTGGACCACTCACTCATTCTGTTCATATAGAAACACACAGAGCTACATTTGGAAATTCATTTATTCCATGGATTTCTTCAGTGGAAACCTTGAAAAACATGGGGAAGGAGGGAAGGGAGGAAGGAAAAAGAAGAGGAAGGAATGGAAAAAAGGAGAAAGGAAAGATGAATGAGGAAGAAATTAAAAAAGGGGTAAGGAAGTAAGGAGAAAGGAACAAGGGGAGGGGAATGAATAAGGAAGAAAAAAATGAAAATAAAATGAAAAAAGGAAACGAAAGAAAGACAGAAAAAGTAGAATAAAGGGGAAAAAATAAGGAAAAGGGAAAAAAGGAAAGGAAGGAGAAAAAAGAAAGAAGGAACAGTAGCCTGAATAGTATTAGCCAGAAAAAAATATTCTTCTATAATGTTCCAGACCTGAAATGTATTGCGGTCATATTCTAGATTCTCACTCTAGGAATCCTGGATAAACCCTATATGGCTGAAAACACTAGTACTTACTTGAGGGGGTACATTCTGAGGGCGACGTCCATGCCTGGGCAGTAGGAGAGGAAGGCAGCAAGGGCTGTCTCCTCAAACAGGCCGAAGATCAGGATCTTGTTCCTGAAAAACAGAAATAGAGAGTCAGAACATCTCACACGTGGTCCTGGCTCAGCTCTGGAATTACCCAGAGTTCAGTGCTCTTCCTCACTTCATGCCCTGCTGGAACACAGAGTTCCTCCTGGTCTTGCAGATTATCAGGTCGGCCCATTGGACAATGACGATGCTGACGAAGAAAGCCGTGTGGCAGGTGAACTCCACAATCTTCCTCTGCTCGTAGGTCTGGAAACAAAGCAGAGTCCAGATTTAAGAAAGACATGCAGCTGGACTGTCCACTAGCTCCATCCGTCAGATAGAAGTCACTGACCCACTGCTGTCCATAGCTGTCCTCCAGATCGTTGATATACTTGTTGTCCCAGTTGACCCGGATCCCCACCAGGGTGGAGGGTAGGAAGCCGTTCTCAGCTAGGATCACGAAGTAGGTAAAGAACCCAGCCAGCGCCTGAATCATCCCTGCAGGGTCACAGGTCACCACAAGCTGCTCAGACACTCTGTCCACTCAGCATCAAGCAATCAGCACACAAGCTTGTGAAATGGCTTCCAGAATCAAAGCAATGTGAAACTTAAGGTAAATGTCATGAAATAAATGAATGTGCCATTAAATGTCTAATTCAATAATATACATTATAAATGACCAAGTTGAAATAACCAATAACATCCATCCATCCATTTTCTATACACCCTTGTCCCTTAGTGGGGACGGGAGGGGTGCTGGTGCCCATCTCCAGCTAACGTTCTGGGCGAAGTCACCTTGGACAGGTCGCCAGTCTGTCATAGGGCTAACCAATAACAATAACATTTAATTTTAGCATTTTTAAATTGAAGGGGAGAAAAAAGATTTTGCAAAACTATATTTTTCTCCGACAACAAAAAAAACAAAACAAAAAAAAAATAATTTCAGAAGCTAAAATGATGTCTGAAACATTACAGTTTTTAAAGAAATAGATGTGATAAGAATACCGTTGAAAAGAGAAACAAAAATATGTCGTCTACAAGTTCTCTCGTATTTAAATCTTTAAATAAAGATTTAAATGAACATTTGAAGCAGACTTCTATGTCAGTGCTGGTCCATTATTCTGTGTTACTCTTTATGTCATCTCAGCCCAGACAGATAAACTGTCCAGATAACGGCAGAAGATTATCTCAGTTTCACAAGTGTCTATTTACCGATTTGACCATAGGCAATGCTGATGAGCCTCTCATTAACCAGTTTGTCTGTTTTGGGGTTTCGGGGCTGTCTCTTCATGATGTCACTCTCAGCTGCTTCATAAGCCAGAGAGATGGCGGGAACCTGGAGGAAGTTACAGCAGTCAGGCACAAAGGCTGGAGCATGGGGGGCATCAGAGAACCTTCAGCAGGGCAGAGAGAAGGACATTACCATGTCTGTTCCCAAGTCGATACAGAGGATGGTGACGGTGCCCAGAGGCAGAGGGATGTTGGCGATGATGAAGAGGAGGAAGGGGGTGATCTCAGGAATGTTACTGGTCAGAGTGTAGGCGATGGATTTCTTCAGGTTGTCAAAGATCAGACGACCTGATGGAGAAAAGAAAATGCTGACTAAAGCCCTCTGCTAGCCTGGTGAAAGATTCACCTAAAGGACATGTTTTAACCTTCTTCCACTCCGGTAACGATGGAGGCAAAGTTGTCATCCAGTAGGATCATGTCAGCCGCCTGCTTGGAAACATCGGACCCAGCGATTCCCATGGCGACGCCAATGTCGGCTTTCTTCAGAGCTGGAGAGTCGTTGACGCCGTCACCCGTCACCGCGACGATGGCTCCCTGCAGAGGAAGCAGAGACCTGCGGTTTCAGAATAATTCAGCTGCTAAATAACCTGAGAGTTAGATAAAACATGTCAACTGAACTGGAAGTTCAGTTGACATGTTCAGATCAGTTCAGATCAACAGAAACCAATTCATCTCATAATACAGGAAAATAAGTAACTCAAGCAGAGTTATGTGCTCCAGATAATATTTTCAGCAACACCAAAATCTGAAAAAAATCCTTCAACCCAACCACTACTGTTTGTTTTTGACTAATTTTAGAAATAATAAAAACAATGTTCTATTTTAATTGACAAAGATTGATATTTATTATGAAAGTTTTGTCTCTGATCTCCAATATGTGTCCGTTTTAAAAAAAATAATTTGTCCTCAAAGTAAACAGAAGAGTACAATAGAAAATGCACTGTTTAAACTTGAATATTATGTCCAATATTAATAGAGCAGATTAGTTTATCCTGAGTCAACAGCTGCATGTAGTTATGCTGTCTTCCATCCCTCACTCTGCTACTTTCTCCTACTACTCTCCCGTTTTTAACTTTCAATTTTTTTTTCGAACTAAATATAGCCGCCTTGGCCAATAATAGATATTGCACACATTTCTCAAATGTTTTGAAAAAAAAAACAAAACAAAACAAAATACCACATAACCAGCCAGACTCCAGCATGTCCATGTCTACCTGTCTTTGGCAGCCCTCAACAATGATGAGCTTCTGCTGCGGTGAGGTCCTGGCAAAAACGATCTCTGTGTGGTACTTCAGGATGTCGTCCAGCTGCTCGGGGTCAGATCCTTCAGGTCTCCTCCATGCACAACACAAGCCTTGGCATCTCTGGATGGAAACATTATTGCATCAGGTAATTAATTATCCGATTTCAGTAAAGTTTAAAGTCAAATTTAAAAAACTGGGACCAAGAACACGACCCCGAGGTTTTCCGGAGATTTTGCTAATGTTATTATGTTAGTTACAGTTTCCAATATATTATTTTTATTTTATATTATTATTTATTTTATTTTCCAATAAAAAGTACCTTGGATTAACTTCATTGATTGGTATATTCAAACGTGCAGCGATGTCCTCAACAGTCTCGTTGCCTTCAGAGATGATGCCAACGCCTTTAGCGATGGCCTTGGCTGTGATTGGATGATCACCCGTTACCATGATTACCTGTAGGAAGGCAAGTTTTAATCATTATTTATGTTCTGAACATAAAATGACTCCATTTGGTTTTAAAATGTCGCAGACCTTGATTCCTGCGCTCCTGCATTTGCCCACAGCATCCGGCACAGCAGCCCGGGGTGGGTCGATCATGGACATGAGGCCGACGAAGCACAGGTTCTCGATGGGGAAGTTCACCTCGTCCGTGTCAAAAGCAAAGTCATCCGGGAACTGCTCATCAGGCAGGTTGAAATGACAGAATCCGAGAACCCTTTCTCCTAAACCTCCCAGCTCCAGGTAGGCGTTCTGGAAAGCGTCCTTCATCTCGTCGTCCAGAGGCTGCTCTTTGCCCTGGATCATGATGGTGGCGCAGCGGTCCAGAATCCTCTCTGGGGCTCCCTTCATCACCAGCAGGTGCTTGGACTCTGCTTCAGCTCCAGAGTTCTTATGAATGGAGAGCTGATCATGACAGAAGACAGATTGATTAAGTCATGTTTTCCATGTTTTGTTTTTAAGCTTTGAAGGTTCTTGAAAGATTATTTTATTTTAGTTTTCTAATGTCACACCTGGTACTTGTTGGTGGAGTTGAACGGGATCTCGGCTATTTTGGGGGTTTTCTCTCTCATTTCCGCCACCGATCCACAGCAGAGCTCGATGCACTTCAGCAGAGCAGACTCCGAGGCATCGCCCGCCACATCTCGCTTTTTAACAAATAATCAGAAACATCAGTGACATAAAGTCTCCATCTTCCTTCCTATTTAATTCAACTAATCTACAGTGTGTAAAAGATTTCAGGAAAAACTTTATTTTAGGTTTTTTGCAGTCATAATTACAGTGTTTTATATTATGAAACAGAGACTTAAAGAAAAACAATGAGCCTTGACAAAGGGGTAATTATAATGGCAGACAGTCATTTACTTGTGATTACCACGTGCACACACACTATTAAAACAGATTACAAAAAAAGCAGACTCAAGAGTCTCAGAGCCAAGAGAGATGGATATTTGTGTTCGTGCCATTCGGGGAGGCGTTCAGACACATTTTTTTTTAACCACAAAGTTTAAACCACTAGTTAAATTTAAAAAGATTAAATAAATTCTCTGTTCAATGTTTGATTACAATGCAAGACATAACTTGTAATACATAAGAGTATTTTATTAGGAAGTTGTGTTTTATTCGTGATTACCACAATGTACTGATTTTTTGTTTAAAAATTCAACATTTTCAAGACTACATTTTTCAATACCAATACCATAAATACCAGAGAGCATTTAGATTTTTCTTCCATATACTGTATTTTCCGGACTATAAGCCCCTACGTTTTTCCTAACCACCATGTGGTTGAACCACTTGGCTTATATGTAGATTTTTCTTCAACCACCAGGGGACTCTTTACCAGGAAGTGAATCATTGGAAGTCAAAATTGGAAATAAGAGAAGAAAGCGCCTATTAAAACAGAATTAGGTTTTAATAAGGAATTGAAATTTGAGAATGTTGTTGATCAGTTAAATAGCATGGAGGGGAAAAAGAAGATTTTTCGTTTTTTAAATAATACTGGAATCATCATGAGAATATGAGTTATAGATATTAGGATCCAGTAGATGGCAGTAGTGCAACAATAATGGACATAGACATGATATAAGAGTAGAGCCCACATTGGCTGCTCCGGCGCAGGAAATACGGCGGCCATCTTGGAGTGGTCGTCCCTCCTACTTTGCTCAACCAAAACAGCACAAGATACCTCAGCACTGCGGGATATTGTTGTTTGGATCGATGGACTTTTGATGCGAGGGCTCCACAGACAACATTTCACAAGTAAGATGGACATTGTGTATATTTCATGATTAGAATATTACTCTACTGTATTTATGTCCACTGGCGAGACTAATATTACAATACAGCTAATATTCAGATTTCATCCTGTTGAGATTTAGAGGTGAAGCCCTAAATCTCAGTGAAGATTAATAATACAGCTAATATTAGCTACAGTTCTTGGTATAATACAGGGTTCAGCCCCGCTATGAAGGCTAACTGAGATTCCGTAAATCTAAAAAAATTTAATTATTCTCCAACATTGACTTGGATTATCTGACACAAGAGCCTACATTAGAAATGAAATAATGTAACATATATTATAAAACTTATATTATGTGTTATGACATTCACCAGGAAAGTTTACACAGGTGGTAAAGACTATTATTTATATACAATTCTTTCACTCTGTCAAAAGTAAGATGCATCCCAAATCTTCTGTTTTTGTTTTGAAGGTTTCCTAAAGACACAATGTGAGGAAGAAGTGGGAGATATCTATAAAGAGACAGATCCACTGCACAGCACGGACGAATCTCACATCGGATTTTGGACTCAATCTCAGCTGCTGAATCACTCTGAAGCTAGAACTTGTCGGCTGAAAAACATGTACCTATATATATATATACAGTATATACACATACATACATATAAACATGTATCCAATATACTGTATATATATATATATATATATTATAATAATATATATATATATATTATTCAGTATATATTATCCAGTATTAATCATTATTTATTTGTGTCATTATTAATCATTATTTGAGGAACCAGACAAAGCACAACCCAAAGACCCCTTATGATAAGTAATAACTTTGGATCTGGCATTCCCTCGCCCGTACGCGGGTCACCGGGGCCCCACTCTGGAGCCAGGCCTGGAGGCGGGGCACGATGGCGAGCACGTGGGGGCCGGGCTTTTTCCCCTTCCAATGGAGTCACCACCTGTCGGAGGGGCCAAAGGGGTCTGGTGCACCGTGTTATGGGCGGCAGCCGAGGGAGGGGGGGGGCTTTATGTTCTCGCGTCCACCTGAATAATGTGTAGTTGCGCCACTGCCTCGACACATGGCTCTGGTTCTGGAACCAGTCTCCTTGAGAGGGGCTGGATGTACTTCCACTTTGGAGTTGCCCATGGTGAGAGGCACCGGGCAGGAGTGGGCATACTTGTTTCCCCCCCCATCTTGGCGCCTGTACGTTGGGGTTTACCCCGGTGAATGAGAAGGTAGCCTACCTCCGCCTACGGGTAGGGGGACGGGTTCTGACTGTTGTCTGTGCTCGGATTCAGGATTACCCACCCTTCTTGGAGTTCTTAGAGGGGGTACTGGAGAGTGCCCCTCCTGGGGACTCCCTTGTTCTACTGGGGGACTTTAATGCTCATGTGGGCAATGACAGTGAGACATGGAGGGGTGTGGTTGGGAGGAACGCCCCCCCCCGATCTGAACTCGAATAGTGTTCTGTTGTTGGACTTCTATGCTTGTCCCAGATTGTCCATCACGAACACCATGTTCAAGCATAAGGGTGTCCATATGTGCACCTGGCACCGGGACACCTTAGGCCGCAGTTTGATGATTGATTTTGTCATCGTTTCATCGGATCTGCGGCCGTATGTCTTGGACACTCGGGTGAAGAGAGGTGCGGAGCTGTCCACTGACCACTACCTGGTGGTGAGCTGGCTCTGGTGGTGTGGGAGGAAGCCGGTCAGACCTGGCAGGCCCAAACGTGTAGTGAGGGTCTGCTGGGAATGTCTGGCGGAGTCCCCTGTGAGGCAGACCTTTAACTCCCATCTCCGCAGAACTTCGAACACATCCCGGGGGAGGTTGGGGATATTGGACCATGTTGCGTGCCTCCATTGCCAAGGCAGCTTAGAGCTGCGGCCGCAAGGTTGTTAGTGCCTGTTGTGGCGGTAACCCTCGAACCCGTTGGTGGACACCTTCGGTGAGGGATGCTGTCAAGCTGAAGAAGGAGTCCTATCGGGCCTTTTTGGCCTGTGGGACTCCAGAAGCAGCTGATGGGTAACGGCGGGCAAAGCGGCATGTGGCTCGGGTGACTGCTGACTTAAAAACTCTGGTGTGGGAGGAGTTTGGAGAGGCCATGGAGAAAGACTTCTGTACGGCTTCGAGGCAATTCTCGGATGGTCCACCATCCGGCGTCTCAGGAGGGGGAAGCAGTGCAGCACCAACACTGTTGATAGTGGGGATGGTGTGCTGCTGACCTCAACTCGGGACGTTGTGGGCCAGTGGGCAGAATACTTCGAAGACCTCCTCAATCCCACCAACATGCCTTCTGTTGAGAAAGCTGAGCCTGGGGACTCTGGGTTGGGCCCTCCAATCTCTGGGGACGAGGTCGCCGAGGTGGTCAAAAAGCTCCTTGGTGGCTTCAGGGCCCCCGGGGTGGATGAAATCCACCCTGAGTTCCTTAAGGCTCTGGATGTTGTAGGGTTGTGTTGGCTCACGCGACTCTGCAACTTTGCATGGACATCGGGGGCAGTTCCCATGTATTGGCAGACTGGGGTGGTGGTCCCCCTGTTTAAAAAGGGGGACCGGAGGGTGTGCTCCAATTACAGAGGGGTCACACTCTTAAGCCTCCCTGGTAAGGTCTATTCAGGGGTCCTGGTGAGGAGGGTCCGTCGGATAGTCGAACCTTGGATTCAGGAAGAGCAGTGTGGTTTTTGTCCTGGTCGTGGAACACTGGACCAGCTCTACACCCTCAGCAGGGTCCTGGAGGTGAATGAGATTTCAACCAACCAGTCTATATGTGTTTTGGGGACTTGGAGAAGGTGTTCGACTGTGTTCGCAGGGGGGCCTTGTGGGAGGTTCTCCAGGAGTATGGGGTACCGGGCCCTTTGATACGGGCTGTCAGGTCCCTGTGTGACCGGTGTCAGTCTGGGCCACATTGCCGGCAGCAAGACGGGCTCGTTTCCGGTGAGACTTTGACTCCGTCAAGGCTGCCCTTTGTCACCGATTCTGTTCATTACTTTCATGGACAGAATTTCTAGGCGCAGCAGAGGTGTTGAGGGGATCCGTTTTGGTGACCTTAGGATCACATCTCTACTTTTTGCGGATGATGTGGCTCTACTGGCTTCATCAGATCATGATCTGCAGCTCTCGCTGGAACGGTTCGCGGCTGAGTGTGAAGCTGCCGGGATGAGGCCGAGTGCCTCCAAATTTGAGGCCATGGTCTTGAGCCAGAAAAGGATAAAGTGCCTTCTCCGGGGGTCGTCCTGCCCCAAGTGGAGGAGTTTAAGTATCTGGGGATCTTGTTCACGAATGAGGGAAGAAAGGACCGGGAGACCAACAGACGGATTGGGGCAGCGATCACCGTGAAGCGGGCGCTGTACTGGTCTGTCATGGTGAAGAGAGAGCCGAGTCAAGAAGCAAAGCTCTCAATTTGCCGGTCGATCTATGTTCCCACCCTCATCTATGGTCATGAGCAATTGGGTCATGACCGAAAGAACGAGATCACGGATACAAGCGGCTGAGATAGGGTGAGAAGCTCGGTCATCCAGGAGGGACTCAGTAGAGCCGCTGCTCCTCCACGTCGAGAGGAGTCAGTTGAGGTGGCTCGGGCATCTGGTCAGGATGCCTCCTGGGCGCCTCCCTGGAGAGGTGTTCCGGGCACGTCCCACCGGGAGGAGGCCTTGGAGGAGACTATGTCTCTCGGCTGGCCTGGGAACGCCTTGGGACTCCCCCGAAGTAGCTCGAAGAAGTGGCTGGGGAGAGGGAAGTCTGGGCTTCCCTTCTGAAGCTGCTGACCCCATGATCTGACCCCGAATAAGCGGCAGAAAATTGATGGATGGATGGATGGATGGATAATCATTATTTGTTTGAGTTTGTATAGTTATAAAATATGTATTGCTATTACTAAATAATTATTAAATAAATCATGAACGGCTATGTGCTTTGTAATATGCTCATCATACATCACTATTAGAATAATCCATTCCTATTCTATTGACATAGCCACTAAGCATAAATATGCTGGACCATGTATTGAAAACATACTTAAAAATACAATTGTTTATAAATGTAGCTTTGATAGATGTTTGAATAAGGTTTCCAGTAACAAAAAAGCGTGTTATGATCGATTAAATGCACTGATACGTCATTGTGCCTGCTAGACACACAACGCTGAGTGGAGTGGTGGATCGCTCCAAGATGGCCGCCCTAAATCTCGTCAGCAACATTAGGCAATCCAATAGCGGTCCATGAAGCGTCTACTCTTATATTATGCCTATGATAATGGATGCCAGCTGCTGTTGAAATCTAAAGAAAAATAAGAAGACGCCCATTTTCATTTAGCACTTACTAGTAGCCAACATGAAGGATCTGCACGTTTAACGTTACAGTTATCGTTCGTAACTACCGTAAACAGTTCAGTTAAATCTAAACTTGGCAAATTTTTATTTTTCAACCCTAATAAATGTGATATTCAATTGATCCGTTATGACTCAAATTTTGGGTGTCCGCCCCCCTCTGCTGCATCACTGTGGAAAACCTGGAGCAGCAGAGATATCTGTGGCTTATATATATATATATACACAGTCCAGTCACATTAATGTGACCACCACGTACTTTCCACTTCAGAGTTAAATAACCAATCACAGAAGGCAGGTGGCAGCACAGTGCAGTTGAGCGTATATAAAGGGTGTGTGTGGGCTTCGGAAAACATTTCAATCGTTGGCGTAATGCAGAAACGAAGCGATTTATCCGACGTCCAAAAGGGCATGATCATTGGCTTTCGGGCCAAGGGTGGAAGCATTTCCGAAACGGCTGAGTTTGTGAACTGTTCGCGTGCCGCCGTGGTAAAAGTGTACCGTGCATGGCAAAATGGGACTGTCCAAAATCAACGACGTGGCAAATGTGGTGCACCACGGGCCATAGATGACAGAGGCGAACAACGGTTGCGGAGATGCGTTCGGGCAGATAGACGGGCTACCGTTGAGCAACTGACCACTAAAATGAACCAAGGGGCTACCACAAGTGTCTCCCAAACCACTATTCAGCGAACATTGCTGCGTCTGGGCCTCCGAAGCGGACGCCTGGTTCGTGCACCTATGCTGACTGGTGTTCATCGACGACGAAGGCTAGAATTTGCACGCCAGTACAGCAGCTGGACGTCCACTGAGTGGCGACAGGTAGCGTTTTCAGATGAATCGCGTTTTATGCTCCATCGGACAGATGGACGTTGGCGTATAAGGCGTGAAACCTCTGAAAGGAACCACCCTGCAACCATTGCAGGAACGGTCCAAGCTGGAGGCGGGAGCATTATGGTCTGGGGAATGTTTTCCTGGCATTCTCTGGGTTCACTGATTATTGTGGAAGGCACGATGGATCAATACAAGTACGCATCTGTCCTTGCGGACCATGTCCACCCCTACATGCGCATTGTTTTTCCTCAGGATGATGGCATCTTCCAGCAGGACAATGCGAGGTGCCATACAGCTGCCAGTGTACGTGCGTGGTTCGAAGAGCACCAGGATGAGTTTACCGTCCTCCCCTGGCCAGCAAACTCACCTGACTTAAACCCAATCGAGCATCTGTGGGACCATCTCGATCGAGTTGTTCGCGCCATGGATCCTCAACCGCGTAATCTAGCGCAGCTGGCCACGGCATTAGAGTCGGCATGGCTCAACATCCCAGAGAAGACCTTCAGGGACCTAAGTGACTCTCTTCCTGCACGTCTCGTAGCAGTTCGCTCTGCGAAAGGGGTTATTCTGGCTTTTGACAGATGGTCACATTAATGTGACTGGACTGTGTATATTTATATATATATATATATATATATATATACAGTACATACATACATACATACATACATGTCTACTGTTTTGTTGGGGGTTTTTTAACTTTAGGGTTTAAGCTTATAGTCTGGAAAATATGGCATTTATTTAATAGTGTTATTTCCTTGATTTTTTCTGTGAAGGACCCAGAGAGGGTTATTCGATTATGCTTTCTGGAAAACAATTTTTTACATTTAAGCACTCCTGCAATCGTCACACTTTTCCTGTTACAAACTGACTCCGGCCCCCCACCAAAGAAGGGAAAAGTTGCATGGCCCACACAGGAAAAAGTTTGGGGACCCCTGCTGTAGCACTACAACAAACTGGGATTTGATGGAAATTAATGCTGTAGTTCAGATTTCAATTCAAATTAAATCTGTTTTTGAAACAATACAACTCTCAAGCACCAATTTAATTTTTACAATTTACATTATGTCACATAATTTATGTTTTATAATAAGTGTTAACCCCTGTGGTTGTGTCAATGCTCTGCAGAAGCTCCTTTCACTGCAGGACTTTTGGGCTTCACCTCTAAATCTCAACAGGATGAAATCTGAATCAAGACAGAACAGAAACCCGCACTTTTCACATATGTGTGTAAAAACAAAAAAAATCTCTTCTTATTCTACTTCAATATTTAGAAGCAGTTTGACCCCATGTTATTTTAATCCATTTGAGTTCAAAAACATTAATCAGTATACAAGGTCACTATTTACAGAGAATAGAAGTCCATCAAGTAGAAGAGGACTGTACCTTGAGGATGGGAACGTTGCTCTGCTCGGCCAGGAAGACGGCTCGGTTGCAGAGTCCGGCGATCCTGGCCAGAGACGCCCAAGTGGCCGAGCTCCGGTCAAACGAGGTGCCACTCTGGTTCTCAGTGGTGTCGGCTTCATGGATTTGGTTGTCAAACCACATGTGGGCCACGGTCATCCTGTTCTGGGTCAGGGTGCCAGTCTTGTCGGAGCAGATGGTGGAGGTGGAGCCCAGAGTCTCCACAGCTTCCAAGTTCTTCACCAGGCAGTTCTTCTTGGCCATACGCTTGGCAGTCAGAGTCAGACATACCTGGTAACAAAAACCAGATCGATCAAAACTGATGAGATATTATTGACGATCATCAGGTAAGAGGAAACAATGGATTTCTTCACCTGGAAACAAAAAGCAACTCTTCACTGATTGAATATACTTGACGATTGGCAGAGAAGAGGAC
This sequence comes from Poecilia picta, assembly GCA_033032245.1. Taxonomy (NCBI): domain Eukaryota; kingdom Metazoa; phylum Chordata; class Actinopteri; order Cyprinodontiformes; family Poeciliidae; genus Poecilia; species Poecilia picta. Next base: position 2,177,243 of record CM065354.1, read on the forward strand.
AAAGAGACTTGTAGACTCACAGTGACAGTAGCCAGGAGACCTTCTGGAACGTTGGCCACAATGATACCAATGAGGAAAATGACGGCCTCCAGCCAGGTATAGCCAAGGATGAGGGAGAGGATGAAGAAAGACACACCCAGGAAGACGGCCACGCCGGTGATGATGTGGATGAAGTGTTCGATCTCAATGGAGATGGGTGTGCGTCCCACCTCCAGTCCAGAGGCCAGCGTGGCGATCCGGCCCATAACAGTCCGGTCTCCGGTGCTGATCACAATGCCGCGAGCAGTTCCTGCAACCAGGGTTACATCTTTGACTTTACCTGACTGATAAAAGTTGGTGAAGTGTTTGAAAGACTTCTGGCCTTGTACCTTCAACACAGTTGGTGGAAAAGAAAGCGATGTTCCGGGTCTCCAGCGGGTTCTCATTGGAGAAGTCTGGAGTACGAGTTTGTGGTTCTGATTCGCCCGTCAGGGACGAATTGTCCACCTGAGAAACCAGAACACACATTTAAATTGAACAAGAAACAAAGAAAGGGGTTCACTTTCGGAGACGGAATCAACTTCCTGTTTCACCAAATCAGGAAGGACCCTAATCAGTGACCTTCAGAGTTCCAATTTAGTCTGAAAAATATGGAATTTTATTTAAGCATTTGAAAAGTCTGGATATGTATGATTTTTTTTTTATCTTTTGTGTCATCCTTCCATCTCTCCTTTCTGCATCCTTCATGCATACATCAAGCCATTTTTCCAGATTCCACCTTAACAGAATTATTTGCTTTAAATTTGGACACTTTTGTAATTTTCCATTTAAAAGCATTAACCAGGACTTAGAGCTCATGGGAGAGAATGGAGTTTGGTCTAAAAGTGTTTACTGAATGGACACACTAAAAGATGAAATCCTCTGGATGCTGCTTTACACACCAAGTCACCAGCTGCTTCAAAGAGCAAAAATCAAAGCCAGACCTGATATTTCAAGGTCAACTTCAAAGTCACAATTATTTCAAACAGATGTTTCTTTGCTTTGGGGTTATGAAGCTACAGGTTCAGTCAAATGTTGTTTCTTAAAGGTTTTGAGAGAGAGTGGGAGCATCAACCTTGCAGCCGTGAGCAGAGATTTCCTGAGGTCAGCTGGGATCCGGTCTCCACCCTTCACCTCCACCAGATCACCGACCACCACTTCCTCGGCGTTGATGCTTTTCTTCTCTCCGTCGCGTACCACCAGGGCTTGCTGCAAGACCACACGTTTTAGCTAGCACAATCCCAACATGAACACATGGATGAATGCTATGCTAACAGAGACATGCCTGAGGGACCAGGTTCTTGAAGGAATCCATTATCTTGGAGCTCTTGGCCTCTTGGTAGTAGGAGAAGCAACCGGTGATGATGACGACAGCAGACAACACAACCCCCAGGTACAGCTACAGACAGACACAGCTTTTAGCTCTTAAGAGGGATGTTCTCAGGATCTGAAGGGGGTATTCCTACGTTGTCGTTTGCGGGCTCCTCCTCCATGGCAGCCTGGATCCCGTAGGCCAGAAAGCAGAGGACAGCACCGGTCCACAGCAGCATGGAGAAACCGCCAAACATCTACAGGAAGTCACAGGATTAGAACCAATAAACGGAATGAACTCTAAAGTCTCTGACCAGGGGGGTCTAGTTTCACCTGTTTGCAGAACTTGACCCACTCTGGAGTGGTTGGAGGGGGGGTGAGGGCGTTGGGGCCATCCCGGGCCAGAATCTCAGCAGCTTTGGCTCCAGTCAGACCCTGGAAGGCAGCAGAATCACGTCACACATGGCGGGAAACCCTCAAGTCTTGTTCTTAGTAAGTATCATCAACAGTCTTTACAACACAACGAAACATTGTTAGGTCCCGAGGGGACGGCAGGTTGCCTAGCAACACAGCATGAACAGGGCTTCAGGATTCATCTGCAGCAAGGGCAAGAATCTTGAAGGAAGAGGATGTTAGGACGGGACAACATTATTAAGTTTATTTGATAGGGACAGACACAGATCGACGTAGACAAACTGAACAAAACAGCAGTCGGATGTTTGCGTCATAGTGCAATAGCAACAGCTAATTCACAGCACTTGTCCCTGGATGGGTTTTTAAACAGTACCTCTAAAAATTGAAGTGATAATCATTTAAAATGGCACAACACAATGTTGACAACATCTACAAACAAACAGTGAAAAATAAAACATCAAAAATGGATACAGTTCTGTTTATGACATAACCAGAGTTTTTTGTTTTTTGAACATACCATCAGCACAAAAGGGCTGGAGGGTAGCATGCTGAGCCTGCAGAGACCCCAACTGGAGCCACTAATCAACTATTATCCTTTATCTGTCCTGCATGACCAGCAGTACAGTTAAGTCAGGGGGCTTTCAGCAGCAAGACGCAGAAAAACTTCTACATGAACATGATGAACCGGGAAAAGGTCCACGTTCTACAAGGAAAGGTCCATTCCCTTTGTGAATCAAACAGTGAACAGGTTACATATTAGATTAGCTTCTACATAGAAATGCCAATTTTGATCAGATCCCAATATTCACCATTACCATACTATTCTATACACCACTGCTATTCATCACAGTAGTTCATGGAACAAGGCCAGGAGGTCTGATTCACAACTCAGTAGACTTGGCACAAAAAGTCTTTAAATGTTTCTGGGTAGCAAAGGCTAATTAAAAAGTTAGTTGTGCCAACATTAACTTGCTAACAATAATCAGTAGCTCCACCAACAGCAAACCTTCATAAACATTTGTCCTGCTACTGCTAAAGCACTATGCCAACACAGTATTTAACAGAAGAGAATGCTAAAGTGCAAATTCATGAAACTGTTGAGTTAAAATAGCAGGTTAAACTTCGTCTATCATTCTTAAGATTTAACAATTTGTGACCTTTTAAGAAGTCAGTGTATCCTAACTTAACTAATCCCTTAAGTTTTCCTCTAAACTGTTCACTTTCTTTAGTTTTAACCTTACACCAATCACTTAATGTAGTTTTTCAGACAGAAAAGATTTGGTTTCTTCTAACTTTTATTGTAAACCTCATATTAAAAAGAAACATGTGGGACATTCGTCTCACTCACGTTGCTGAGGTCTGTCCCATATTTGCGCTGGAGCTCGTCCAGGTTCAGCTTGTGATCGTCCTGCAACCAGAAACAAAGTGTTCATGTGTGGTCCAATATGGCCGACGCCCGTGACATTTGGAGCCCGTTGGGGGATGACCTTTCCTTTCTCCAGTAAGCACCTTTAAGACAGAAGCTATGGTAACATCTACTGGTCTAAATGGACAGAAGGAGAGGGAATACCTTCAACATGCAGTCCACTAAGATGTGATTAAATCTAATTGAAGTGAAAAAATAATACATTAAATGTTAAACAGGCTCTTACAGTGTTATTTTCTCTGATCTCAAGAGAGAACATTAACAGGAACAGAAAAGTTGCAACTTAAAAGGATGTGACGTACAAACTGAAAAAGAGCCTAAACAATCAGAGGAAGGCGTCCTGCCGAGGCAGGACACTCACCATGTCCACTTCCTTCTTCAGTTCGTCCATATCCTTCTCCTTCTTCTTCCCTTTTACCTTCTTCTTGCCAGCCTGCTCCGAGGTGGCAGCCAGCTCATACTGCTCTCGTCCTTCCTGGCGACACGGAGGATAAAGACCAATCAGGTGGGGTCATACCTGGTATTCTCCAGGACGCACATCACGGCATTGAGTGCAGAGGACGACAGTCTCTACTGAGTGACCTGCAACAGCAGAGATGGACTTCCTGCTCAGGTTTCAGCTGGGACTCTGGTGGGGCTTTGGAAATTCACACGGTTTGGCAAAATAATTGAAAGAAATGTGATTATAGATATTGGTCTGACTGATCCTCAGCTGATGTAAAATTACCTATGTCACATCATCATTCTGTAATCTAAAAGTGTTGAGTACTGGGGCGATCTGGGTTTAGAATTGACTTCTGTGTCTTTCCTATAGAAAGTACTCCTGGCCACGAGCTTTTGGTTTTGTCTCCTCTGAAACAGTTTCTAATAGTTATTGCAGTCATTCACTTTGTGTTTGCTCCAATTTATTAGGAAACAAACCCTTGTTCGGTGACTCCACTATATTTATTTGAATAAATATAGTTTCACAAGAGAACCACATGTTTAGTTTTTGAACATCAGCAGAATTATTTTGCAATCTCAGCCTTAAAAGGATAAGAAAGTTCAGATAAAAGTAACTCTGATAGAGGAACCATCAGGGTTCCTTGAGTTTATTTCATATTTTAAGTAAGGCTTTTCTTCTCTCCCATAGAATACAGAAACACTAATTACACTCGAACAGAAAGAAAAAATAGAAAATTGGTTTCCCTCCAGGCTTTACTTGTCTACCCAGCAGAGTGAGCATCGTTGGTTTATTTTAAACAAGTTTTTGTTTTTTCTTAACACCAGTATCAGTGACAAGGAAGACAGATTAAGCTAGGTTTATAGTTGATGTCCAGAAGGAGAGGGTGCAAGAACTGCATCCAAATCATAATTCCAAATTATGATACCTGCTCATTTTTGTAATTCTAACTATTTTAAACACAAAAACACAGTGGACCGCTGACGTACCACTCTAGCACCCCCTACCTCCAGACTCGACAGGTTTTTTGGGGGGAACCCTGATTCTTGTAGGATGTTAAACAGGCACTGACCAAGTCAACTCCAAGTCTCAGCGTGACGATCAGTCTTGAACATCAATGCTTCATATTGACAGAAGGTGGTGGGAGCTTTAAACTAAACCATATTCCTTCAACACTGAAAACACTTCCAGCTGGTTTGTGACTATCTGAGCACTTGACATCCACCATTACACAATCAGCTGAGACACAAAGCGACACTCGGCCTCTTGTCTGTCCCTGTCCCCCTGCTGTCCCCCCGCCGTCCCCCTGCTGTCTCCCTGTAGACGTCCTTCCTTATCACCAGCCGTCCCTGCAGCTGACAAAGCAACAAAGCCTCCAACACAGATCCTCCTTCCAAGCAGCTGTGAGGAAGAAAAAGAAACATTTTTTAGTGAACTTTACTTTGACGGCTTGAAACTGACCCCTGGTCTATTTAAAATAGCCTTTATTTCTCCAGCATGAGACGATTAGCTCGCTCTGTTTGTCTTAACACCTCCAGCCTATCTCTTACACTGCAATAAGACCACTATAATGAGCTTAGAGTTGCTTTTTAGGCAGCAGCAGATGGTCGGCCAATAAACTGCTTTGAGAACCACTACAATCTTCAGAGGTTTACACGCATTGTGTTGTCACATCTAAAACTAGAAAGTCGAGTTTATTCTTCCAGTTTTAGCAACAAAGTGGGGAAATTATTGGGATATCAGCATCCAAATGGGAGGGGACATCTCTAGAAATAAAGTCAGTCATTTCAAATGATTGTGAATAATGGTGATTTCCATTAGAAGTGGACAAATGGCATCATTGAGGCAGTTTGTTGTCATGATCTGGTGTAAGTGGCTTATGGCTCAGAGTCACGTTGCACCCCCTGGTTGAACCCACCTCAGCCCAACACTTCACTCACTCCTGAGATCTTTATTATACAGTCATCATCTATTGAGTAGCTGTGGGAAATGGATGCATGGTTAGCAATCACACTGGTCAGGCCCTACAGTTTTTATAAAAAAAATAAAATAATCACCCAAAAACAACAGATTCCTGCCTTTTTTCATCCTAATCCATAATAGAATTTATTGCAAAATTTTCACAAAATGCTCAAAACTATTTTGGTTAAGCTATGCTAACTCCAACCTGCAGGAGGCAGTGTTTCCTAGTTCTACTACCCAACTGCCTCAGCCTGAGTTGATCTCCAGCTATATGTATGATTGATACAGCGAGGAACTAAAATCAGGTTTTTTAACTTCTTTGAAGAATAAAAATGGTTTGTGTCCAATTACAAAATTACACACAAAAAAATATGAAATTCTGGAGGGAGAGTCCACTGGAGTAGAAACGACAAGATTCGCTGTAGATCTGAACTGGACTCAAATGTGATCATTGATATGAATTTACGAAAATCTGAGACTGCAATATTATTATAATGACAGCTTGGATCGATCATAAATAATCTGCATTTTTGTCTCTACTGTCCTTCAAAAATACAAATAGCCCACCCGTCTCACTGAGCTTCCTAAATTCCATCACTAAGGTCACCATCTATTATAGATTACATTAATTGCATAATGCTGAAAAAGATCATTTTCAAAGCAAAATCCAGACAGATTTCCAGACTTTTCTTTACAGTTCATTTTGTATTGTCTGATGCTGTCTAAAAAGCTGTCCCATGTTTTCATCCGTCGGTTCCACCAGGCTGTAACAGGGTTCAGCAATAGGTCTGGTACAGAACCAGTGCTTCCACCCGGACCAACTTAAATCAGCTCCGTTATGGAACAGAATACTCCAACGCAGTTTCAGTTTAGTTTGTAAAAATGTCTGAATGCAGCAGATTTAGGGTTTCGTTTGGGATTTCAGACTAAATTTAGGAAGCAAACATTACCAGTTAATCTAAGTTTAGTTTACAGACCAAAGGGAAGTGAAGTCGTTTTTATGTTAGTGTGAGCTGAAGAGTGAAACACCAAATACTGAGGAGGAAATGTTAAATCAACTAGGAAAATATAAGAAAGAAATTAGAAAAAAATCCCCATTTTATACTTTTCATACTTCTGTAGACTTGGAAAATGATGAAAGCAAATATACTTTCTATGACTGTGTTGGGACCCTAGATATTACAATAATGTCTCATGCTTTGCCAACACCAAGAATATTAATCCAAAAACATAATTCCTTACAAAATCCTGACCTCCAAGTTCTTGTCTAATCATCACCTTTAACCTTTGACTTCTGAAGCACCATCACAAGTCTACGATGAACACCTGACAACAAGACAAGAGGCAGACTGCTACAGGAGACTCATCCTGCTTACCCCAGCTCTTTAGTAAACCTCAGAATTTGATGTTATAAAGATGGAGTGAACCCTAGTCTGTTGGTGTCGGGGTCTGGGTCCAAGCAGAGCCAGTGTAGGCAGAGGCTGATGGGAGCCAGAAGTAGCAGATGCTAACATCGATCAGGAGTTAAGGCTCATCAATAATTCAGCAGCTAACAGGGAGCTGAGGTGTGAAGCTGGTAGCAGGGGGGCAGGGCTAGCGGAACACCAGTGGACTGCTAATGAGGCAGCTGGGCTCCTGCAACCATGTTCTTTTCTATTACTTATTTGGGTGACAAAATGACAAAATATGGACATCCTGTCCTCGGCCCAGTCATGGAAAATGCTAACTAATATTGTTTTTCTAGGGCTTCAGATGACAGAGTTTCCCAGAGCGCCGTGTGTGATCCAAGCTCACTCACACATACACATACAAACACCCCAGCAGGCCAAGCTGGGAAAACACTGGGCCTGATCTTTGCCTTGGGACCGCCGACTGCCTTGGGGCCCATCATCCACATGTTGACTGGATCAAACCTGACTCATCACATTCAGATGATTCTACATCTGTTGCAGTGCTCTGATTTGCAGAGAGCACTGTTGTTTACTTTAGAACCTTCTGTTCCTTAAAAGGTTTAATAATTCATATCTATGGCCGGATGGATGGCTGATGAACAAACCGTGGACAAACACAGGGATGGTGGACAAACCAAAAAGATGGATGGATATTCATCCACCTTTATCAAATATCCTTTTGATAAAGGTTGGATATTTGATGGAAGGATGGATGGATGGATGGATGGACTTGTTAAAACTTGTATAATTTCTCAGTTATTTCTGAAATGCAATCGGTCCAGTAATGTTACTGAGTAGCTCCGAAACCTTCAGTAAAATCCTTCAAACACAGTTTTGTTTTCCAAGCAGGAATTTATCCTGCAAAATCATAAAACCCTTATCCTTAGTTTCTACTGCAAATATTAGTGCACTTGAAATAAGATACAACTAACTTACTAACATTTAATCAAGATAAGAGCTTGTTTTAAGTCAATAATTCTTTAATATTGATGTGTTTTTAAGTTACAAAATGTTTAAATTTGGCAGGAAATTTGAAAATATCACTTGATAATTATGTGTTATTCAAAGATTGAAGATTAATACCTGAACACCAAATATAAATTCTTAAAAAATGTAAACATTTTAAAAAGACTTAAATAAGGAATGCTTAGCCTGGTAGCCCGCTAGGCAACCAGTCTAAGGTTAAGAAATTATTGACTTAAAGCTAGCTCTAATATCTTGGTGAAATGTTATTTGTAAGCTAGTGCAGTGGAAAATGGTCAAACAAAGATATTTGCACTAGAAAGTGGACCAAAAATTCTTGGTACGATTTTGCATTTCTGCAGTGAAAAAAAATAAAAACAAAAAATCACCTTCCTCAAGCTTTCCCACAAGGAGGCAAGAGGTTACTTTTGAACCAATCAGAACCTCTGTCACTAAAACAGATGTAAACGGTAAAAAACGGCTGAGCTCCACATTCAACAAGCAGAAGCAGAGCAGGCATGCTTTCTGCTCAGTGGCCTCCATCATGGAAACATTGCATCATCACTCCTTAGATTAAGACCCACTAAACTACAGTCAGAATAAAACTCATATTTATGTTAACCAATCACCTTCCAGGAACCAAGACCACAAAAATCCCCTCAAATCCTGAGTGTAATGCAGACATGTACCATGTGACACAGTCCTAGTTAAAGGGACAGTCCCTGAGTGTCAGTCAAAAGGTGCACGTTAGTGTTGAAATGTATGGATATAAATTTCGATCAAAAGGTGCAAACAGCCAATAGCAGATTTTCCAAAATCTTCACATCATAAACCATTTAAACATGGAGCAATCACACCAACTACACTACAAAGTAAATACTTTTCCTAATTTCATAATCCTACACAACCTGAAGTTGGTCTGTTACAATAAAGCACAGCAGCAGTCATGGTAAAGTGAAAAGATGAAAGTTGAATAATTTAATAATTTAATACATTATGCACTGGAGAAGTTTTTTTCCTCTAGATACCAACTTACAACAGAAGAATTTGTCTTATGTTTTTACAGGAATCTAATTTCTATTCTGAACTTCATTTTAATAGAAAATGAAGCTAGAAATTCAGCTCTTAGATCCTCACCTAATCATAACAGAACAAGCTCTCTTTTGTTTTAGGAATGAAAACTGGGCCAAAGCTTGCATTTAGTCAATGTTGAGCAAAAAATCATTTTGATTTTAAAATAGATTTAAAAAATGTTAAAAAAAATAAATAAATTGGGGCGGGGGGGAATTACTATATTTTAAATAACTGGAACAAACCGATAGAGGTCATCAGTAGAGTTTATTCTCTAAAACCCCCAAAAATATACATACATTTTCTGCTTAACCCTAGAATAATTTTGACACACGTGTTGCCATAATTTATGGAGCAACAGTTTTTCGCCTGTTTTTGTACAATCGCTATGTTGGAATAAAATTCAGACAAATTTATCCAATCCAATTTTTTTGTCTTATTATAGTCCAATACAAATGTTTTCTTCATGCAGTGCTTCCATTAAAATAAGAGACAACATGGCCTCTTCAGGAGAGAGTCGAGGAAAAGTCAGGAAGTTATGAGGATGTTGAGATGGTGACAATGTCAGATGAAAGCAAAGATGAAAGACAAGATGACAAAATGGAAAGAATAGAGCATTAAAGGAGTGTTTTATCTTTTGGTGAAGCCTACTGTACACCCAACAATGGCTCTTTGTGCAGCTTCCATCGTCCTGCAGTTACAGCACAGGCAACAGGGCTCAGAACCCGGTTCATGTGACTGTTAAGACCTCACGCATGTGTCCCGCTTCATCCAAACACCAACAAGCCATTTATTACTGGAGATCTGCCATTTTAAGCCACTCTGGTCTCATGATGCTCTTAGTGGAGATTACAGTCAGAAATCCTTCATAATAATGTTAACTTCTCCAACAACTGGATTGTGTTGCAAAACCTCAACAGCAGTGGTCACCAAACCAAGGCCCGGGGGCCGGCCTCCACATTTGGTCCGGCCCCCTAAACAATACCGGGGAGCATTTAGATTTTTTTTTTTCATATACCGCATTTTTCAGACTATAAGCCGCTACTTTTTTTGAACCACGCGGCTTATAGCCCGTTGAAGCTTGTATGTGGATTTTTCTTTAACCACCTGGGGACGCTTTAGCAGGAAGTCAATCATTGGAAATCAAAATTGGAAATAAAAGAAGAAAGCGCCCATTAAAGCGGAATTAGGTTTCAATATGGAATTGAAATTTGAGAATGTTGTTGATCGTGGGGAAAAAGATGATTTTTCATTTTTTTAAATACTGGGATCATTATGAGAATTTGAGGTATAGATATTAGGATCCAGTAGATGGCAGTAGTGCATCAATAATGGATGCAAGCTGCTGTTGAAATCTAAAGAAGAAGAACAGCAAGAAGAAGAAGAAGAAGAAGACGCCCATTTTCATTTAGCTAGTAGCAGACACGAAGGATCAGCACTTTTACTGTTACAGTTACCGTTCGGTAACTACCGTAAACAGTTCAGTTAAATCTAAACTTGGTAAATTTTTATTTTTCAACTGTAAATAAATGTGATGTTCAATTGACCTGTTATGACTCAAATTTTGGGTGTTCACCCCCCTCTGCTGCTGCATCGTTGTAGAAAACCTGGAGCAGCAGAAATATCTGAAGTTTATAGTCCAGTCTGGCTTATAGTCCGGAAAATACGGTATTTCCATCCATCCATCCATTTTCTTCCGCTTATCAGGGGTCGGGTGGCGGGGGCAGCAGCTTCAGAAGGGAGGCCCAGACTTCCCTCTCCCCAGCCACTTCTTCCAGCTCCTCCAGGAACCCCAAGGCGTTCCCAGGCCAGCCGGGAGACATAGTCCCTCCAGCGTGCCCTGGGTCTTCCCCTCCTCCCGGTGGGACGTGCCCGGAACACCTCACCAGGGAGGCGTCCGGGAGGCATCCTTACCAGATGCCCGAGCCACCTCAACTGGCTCCTCTCGACGTGGAGGAGCAGCGGCTCGACTTTGAGTTCCTCCCGGATGACCGAGCTTCTCACCCTATCTCTAAGGGAGAGCCCAGCCACCCTACGGAGGAAACCCATTTCGGCCGCTTGTATCCGTGATCTCGTTCTTTCCGTCATGACCCAAAACTCATGACCATAGATGAGGGTGGGAACGTAGATTGACCGGTAAATCGAGAGCTTAGCTCTCTAATACGGTATTTATTTCATAAATAGTGTTACTTCCTGGATTTTTTTCTGTGAAGAACCCAGAGAGGGTTATTTGATTGTGCTTTCTAGAAAACAAGAAATTTTTACATTTGGGCACTCCTGCAATCGTCACACTTTTTCTGTTACAAACTGACTCCGGCCCCCCACCAGAGAAGGGTAAAGTTATGTGGCCCTCACAGGAAAGTTTGGGGACCCCTGCTCAACAGCATTGGACAGAAATATGGGAATGATTCCGGTCTGGAAGATCAACCTGCTGAACGCTGAGAGTCAGAAGAAAGCATCTGCTTGGAATTTTCAAAGCGCCTCACGTTTTCTAGGGAGTATTCCTGTTGGCGCCCCTTTCTGGTGCCAGGGTGTTCAGCCACATACAGAAGCTGCTCATTGAACTGTATCCTGCTCGCTTCCAACACACACCAACTCTGAGACTTGACCCGGTTGCTACCAACAACTATTACCCCTCCTCTCTGGATACATGAATGGATAGAATTCTCCACCTCCTCCTCCTCCTCTTCTTCTTCTTCTTCTTCTTCTTCTTTCTTCCAAAATCCACTCTCCCACGTCTATCCCTCCATTATTCTCCCACTTCCTCCAACAAATCTTTTCTGTTCAAACTGTGAAAAAGGAGTGTGTTAATTTACACTGTTTAGAACTCTTTTCACGTACTCTGCAGTTTCCAATTTTCCCTGAGCGGAACTAGAGAGAGAGAGAGTGTGTGTGTGTGTGTGTGTGTGTGAGTGAGCGAGCGAGTTTTCTGGAAACCTGTTAGAAAACTAAATTCCTACAAACCAAGAACCCAAACTCACTCTACCTTTATATGACTCAGACTTGACTGTTCTACAAGTCTTTAAAAATAAATATTTGTTGAGTTTTCCATGCCAAGTTGTCCTTTTGCATTACAATTTTTAAATCTACTATTTCCAAGTTTTCCTCCAAGAGGTTGAATTGAGGTTGAGCCTTGAATTTAACAACCAAATATCCAAAAAACAGAAAGAGCAATATAGACTAATCAGGTTCTTGACCTCAAAGTCTTAAACTGCCTCCTACATTTTAAGGATGTGTGGAGAGAACAATGGATGAATTTGGTCTTTGAATAATGAACCATTGTCTCTTTGTACTGCTAAAAGTGTAGGTAGTAAAAAGATTAATTCTGAGGGGATTCCTGCTGAGGTTTTCTGTAGAAATCCCAATTAGGCAAAGCAAAGAAGTAAAACAAGCAGTTTTCTAGAAAATCAAGAATGGGAAGGACTGCAAAAGAGAATCTTAAAAACTTTGTGCTGAAAACATGAGGTACTAAGAGTATGCACTTTCCATACTTTAAAAAAATGGACAGACCTCTTGAACTGGGTTTCTTGTGGTTGTGGGTTTCTTGGCAAAATTAGTCAGGTGAAAGCATCCAGAAGAATAACATCACCAACAAATCAGCTCCATAATTTTGAAAGATGATCAATTGGTCAACACTTAAACTTGAAATTGATCTTATCAACCAATCTCATCTACCTCCACAAAGGTCCTAACATCAGATATTCCATTCTTCTGCTCTGCCATGAGAGACAGCTGACTGACCTCTGTCACCAGGTCACATCTGACTGACCAAAAGGCGAGTCAGATTTTTCTTTAACAGATTGCTTATTGGTCGGAAAACTGCAAATGGCGCACCCCTAGTATGACTACTGGCTGTCTCTCTGATTCAAACTGAAAACACCATACAAATTACCAAAAAAGTAGTTACAAAGTTGGATTGGTTGGAATGAAGTTCTTAACGTAAACCAGCCACTTTGCTTTAAAGAATGAATGAACCTACAGACTCCTCCTGAGGTGGGAGTCCCATTGAGATTTTCTTGACAACTCCAGTTAGAAAAAAGATCAAGAGGCAGACCAACTGGATGCCTACTCAATCTGGACCTAGGAAGCTTTAATTGGATTGAAGAATGAATGGCTGAATGATGGTAGCTAGATAGATTACTTGAAAGGGAAATTCAAGAGTCACAATTAGTGGGGAACCAATTTAATCTGGAAATATCATCAGGTCTGCCAAGAAGCTTGAAATGTTTTATTACTAGAATCAAAACTTTGAATACTACAGTACAGTACGATAGTACTCTGTACTATCCAAAGCTGTAGTCTGTGGAAAGACATAGTACTATCTACAAAACAAACAGATTGATGCAAGGAGGGATAGACTGACCACTGGAAGAGATTTCTGTTTAGGTTTCCTGTCAAGTTAATCTTGGAAAAGGTTAAATAGCAGATCTAGCAACAGCTAGGAATACAGTCAAAAACATTTGAACAGGTTTGATTTAGAGAAGGATGCATATACTTTTCAAAATACTCCATCTCAAAACCAATCTTGGAGATTTCTTGGTAAATTTATATGGGTAAAGGGTGAACAAGTGAATCTAAGGTCAGATTTCCCAAGAGGAGCCAAAAACAGACTGAATTCACCTGGATGGATTGCTGGATTAACATAGTAATTCCTACACTCTAAATCTAAATGCAAGCACTCTCAATTTAGAAGTATATTTCAAATCAATTTTATATTTAAAGACAAATTAAATAAAGAAAACATTTTAAAAGCATTTAAATTGGAAATATCTAAAACTTGAACACTTCCTTTTTTTTCTACCTCTTCTAATTGCCCTACTTGCATTACTGAAGTTAGACATTATAGTTGCGTTTGGGTATCACCTCTTGGATTCGTCATGGAACATTTTGAGCTTTTCATTTAGTAGAAGAGTAGAGGAAGAGGAACTTCTGACATTCTGAAAGGAAATGTTCCACTTTCTGCTGAGCAACAGGCTTGTGGAAAAAAAAAGTTTAACAAAACAAAAACTTCCAACTCAGATTGTGTGAGGAAAGGGGCAGGAATTAGGGGAAGGAGAAAGCAATGACTAGAGATGCAACAATCAGATGAATGAAAACACAACAGTAAGGCAGCGGGAGCTACAAATGAAGGTGGCAGAAAAAGGAAAGTAGTACACTGTGTTCTGAAACAGACAAGGGGCAGTGTGCGACAAAATCCCGTTAATACACGATGACTGCCGAGCGGAAAGAATGTTAAATCCTTTAGAAAGGGGAAGGAAAACAGGTAGAGAGAGAATAAGGGGGTAAATGGACTGAAAGCAAATAAATGTGAAGGTCCAGTCCGAAGCCCCTTTGGCTGAGATTAGAGGTGGCCAGAGGGCTGACGGTCTGTCAGTTTGCATTGGGAACCCCCCTCCCTGGAATAATAAGAAGCTGAAGGGCTTTAATCTGGAACATGTTGTTCTAAAGTTCCCTTTTTCTCTATATTTAGCAGATTTTTCTACTGTGGATTTATTTGTTCTTAATCAACTCTGGAACTCAGAAACTACACACAAGGACATTTCTCATCAGCTTTCAACTGTACAAAAATACAACTCTATAAAGAAACCAAGGACATCTCTACATAGATTTCTAAAACCAGAATGAATCGTGAAAAATACTACAGAGATCAGGGTCACTGCAGCCTAGTATGGATTCTCTACAAATTCCAGAATAATATGTTTATGGTTTGCTTTTCAAAATATACCATTCAACCAGAGAGCTGCTCCTGTAATTAGTTTGGAGAGATCCCAGAAGCTCAACTGGTTTGACACAGTGACAGTTGAGAATTTTTACTAACCATTAGATAAGATAGCAGTAAGAGTTCTGTTGACTAGCTCAGGCAAGCTACACAAGTTCTTTCAACTGGCTCAGAAAAATTACACAAGTTTTTTCTTACCTGGAAAGTTAGCTTTACGAGCTACGTTAGCAGGTTCAGTGACTGTACCCAGTTCAGAGGTAACCCACAACACAATGGCCTTGTTCCAAGCAACCAAATTAGAGCCTGTCAAAATAAAACTATCTGGTTCAGAGTTCCCATATAGCCAAGATACCAGTTCCATTATCTTTTACTAGTCCGGAGCAGCTCAATCAACTTTCATAACAGGTTCTAAGAGCAAACATCTCAAAGTACAAGGTGCCATCAAAGAGCATCTCTAGATTATAAAGGGAAATAAATCTAGAAACATGCCAAGTTCTTTGCTTTAGTTTATCAGGTTTCCCCACATGATAGTCCACTAGACTTTGTTTTATTATGAACCAAAGTTGTAAATTTTTCTCATTTCCAGCTGCTGTAGTTTTCTTACACCCCACACAAAACTTTTGAAAAAACTACCCCTTTCCTGTGGAGGTGCTGCACCAAGAATCAAATGCAAACCTCAGAAGAAGTCACTGAGTGCTACTTCCTTTTTCATAAAATGTAAACAAAAATAGAGTGGCATAAAATTTTTGTGGTTGTAGGATTTGTCTTTTGTCTTTAGTAAAAGACCACAAGTCATTTATCCCGCTTGTACTGGACTCTTGTGTTTGTTTGGATTGTATTCACTCAGAATGCCCTGCGCCATAGTCCGCTTCATGCTTTTGGAGCGGTCTCTGGGCCACTTGCCATTCACAAATGCATTCAAATTCCACAATTCACCCAAACCAAGCCAAGACCAAGGTTTGTAGGTGGACCAGAGTTTACCTTTTTGTCTGCATTAGAGTTCAATTAAAGATTCACACCTCCCCAAACAAATCAGACTTTCTAGGCAAGTGAACTAAAGTTGGATTAAAGCAGGCTAAGCAGGGCTGATGGGAATGTGGGTGTGGAGTATTAGCATCAGTACTTTGTTTTAGTAGCTAAATCAGGTGACTGATTAAAGGAAAGGAAAGGAAAAACAACAATCTTCACAAAAGAGGGAAGGACTGAAAAATCTATGCGATTTAAGCTCTTAAATTAAATTATGATGCATGAATTATTCAATAAATCCTCTTGAAACCCTCCTTCTCTTACAACTGCTGAGGACTAGGACTGCAGCTTGTGTCACCCTGCCCTCATTTTGTTTCAGATCTTATCAGCGAGCCACTTCACATCTTTCTAGCTGAAAAACGCTGTTGATTAACCGAGACGTCCAGCTTCTTGGATTTAAAAAAAGAAAATACAATTTATCAGTATATTGGGAGGGTTGATGAACAGAATTATCCGCCCTTTCCCCCTATATCCATCTGCAGTCAAGTTCCTCAACAGTGGCAATGCGGCAACTGGTGCCTTATGTCTCAACCCCCTCCACCCATCTGCTTCACACCTCCATTTCCAGAGCCCCCTCCTAGCTCACTTGGTTTAGTGTTTTTATCGCCCTGTGTTGTGGAGAGGTTGAGGAAACCGCAAAAAGGGCAGCGAAGAGAGAAATCTCATATTTAAAACAAGGCAGAAGTCCAAAAAACGAGGAGATGGGGGTTGGGGCACATCGGAGGTCTCGTCATACATTTGCACTCAATAGACAAGTTCTCATCCTTCTCTACAACAACACAACCACCTCGTCCACATTTGGCTGCATTTACCAGAGAAGAAAAGGAGAGGAAGCAGAGAAGGAGAAGAAGGGGGTGCTGTGGGAAAGAGGGGGGGATGTTGGATGGGGGCAGGGCATGGCTTTCATCTCATATGGGACCAAGCAGCAGAAGCCAAAAAACTCAGGATGAGAAAGCCTGAAGACATAACCCAGAAAGAGGAATTCCTTCTTCACATCTCCCGCCAGACCGGCTGGATTCCCCCCCATTCTCTGTCTCTTCATCCCCACCGGGGGTAAATTTGTATTCCGCAGAATGGCAGGGTGTGGCGGCAAAGATCAGTTTCATCTTATGGCGGTTCAAGTTTATGGAAAACGGACAGCAGTCGGTTTTGATGTAGCAGGATGGTCAGAGAAACTATCTGAAGGATGGAAATTACACCTAAAGACAATTTAAGTCGAGGAGAAACACTAAATTGGGACATTTCAGTAAAATAAAATAAAATTAAGTTCTCATTACTGTGTTTTTTCCCCCTCTATAAGCTGTAAATAATACTATAAAAAAGCAGTCAGTCAGCCTCCTTACAAGGAAAGGACTCCAGACAAGTCTGACATAAAGCAGAACAGACAAAAAAAGCTGCAAAAGGAACAGACAAACTAAATCACCTCAATGTTTCAGAGAAGTAAAAGGGGAAAAAACTTGTAGAAGTAAGACTTGCTACATTTTAGGCGCCATCTTCCAAGTTTAACAGCCTCTTTCAACATTTTTCACTTGAAAGGAGCACTAAAAGTTTTGCCCTCCACGCTTTACGCCCGTTATTTTCTCAATTGTAACAGCTTTTATTTCCACTCAAGCACACAAACTTTGACAGCCAAAGGCGGCGGAGAACATCCCGTTATGTAACCCGACACCGAGTAGTTTTCCTAAGGAGCATCTCTCCTCCTTTTCGGGAAAACTTGTCAAACATCTCCAGCAGGCATCGCCTCAGACAGCCCCAAATGTGCTCAGTTTGAGGCGCTTCTATTCAGCCAGGCTTAAAACACGGAAACAGCGGGCATTTACACAAAATGCAGCTTATCTTTCAACACGGTGGTCTCCACCTTCTTTTCGATCAACATCGATTTACAGACACTTGTTAGAATGTTGTTTAAACTTTTAAACTGCCTGTTTATGAACAGATCCGCCTCGTTTTTCTAAAAAGAAAAATATATATATACTCACCCCTCTTCCCATGGTTGCTAAGATTAATTTTTCCCCTCTTCAAGTAAAATTGGTCAAATAAAACTCCGCCTTAAAAAATATATACAATAAAAAAAAATCTAGCAAAATAAAATTAACTCTTGGATGTGCTCTGTATTTGTTTTATTTTTTTATTATTATTATTTAATCTTCAGCACGTGTCACTCCTTCTGAGAACACATCCGAGCTGCAAACCGCCGCGGCAGAACCTCTTATAGTCTGCGTTCCTTCCATTATGACGTCGACACCATTTGCCATGGTAACCCCCACGGAAAAAGGCGGGGCTTCCTCCATTTCTTTTCTTTTTTTTTATTTTAAAACCATGCAACACATGGTACGCATAACATCATACCATGTACTACTGCGAATTTCAGACGAAAATACAGGTTCCGGGTTTTTCTTTTTATATTTGTTAGAGAATTAATTGCTCACAGCTTGAGCGATATTCCAGTTATTTTGTTCGAAGGGCTAATTCAAAGAATGAATAAATACAAAGTCTATACAAAAAATTCAATACAGAAAATTCAATATCAAAGAAGGCAGCTGACTTGGAATGTATAGTCACTCAGCTCAGCATCATAGCTGAAATAGCTGATTGGTCAGAGATCTGAATCCAAATATGTGAATGGAAAGTTGAGTGCAAGAAAAAACTGGGTTAGACAAAGCTGTTAAAAAGACAGGGGTAATCACAGATATGAAAAGAACCAAATCCTGTCCAAGATTTAAGGGACAGTCTGACCATAAAAGTAGAAGACCATTGCTGATTGGTCCAAATTCTCCCTGTGAGATTTTCAATATTTGTGACTATTTATTTTTACAGCATTTTCAAACAAAGAACATAGGACAAAGTGATTTAAAGCCAAAGTGACTACATTAATTTGAAAAAAAGATACACCTTTACCATCTAATAACCTCTAATAACTCATAGATTGCTTTTGGTTGTATGCATGTTTTGCTAATTGGTTGTAAAAACTAAAACCTTCAAACTAAAGTTTTAGTTGATGTGTTTTAAAATAACAATAAATCTTAAATTTATACATGCGATGTAAATGGGTAAAACAAAATTTGACTAGATTACATCCTCCAAACACCAACTTACTACAGTATTCATGACATCATTGCCCATATATGGAAGACATCCAAGATATATGACAAAAAGTGCAGAAGTTTAGAATGTAGAAGTTACATTTCAGATGGTCACAGAATGAGGTGGATGTCTAGGAACAAAATAACTGATAGATGTTTTGTTGGTGGCCTTGTTTTTATTATTTTACCCATAAAAAGTAAATTAAACCATTTTTATAAATCCATATTTATACCAATAACCTTCATGACAAAAATGTAAAACAATGACCTGCATTTCAATTCAATACATAACTTTTAAAACATGCAAAAGTTTAAAATTTTTTGATTTAGATTTGTAGTTTTAAATACTACAAGTACTACAAGTACTAAGCATGCACTACGGATGGAAACACTAAATATGTAATTTAAGAAAAAAAATGTTTATGGACCTTGCTTTGTGCATTGATGCGCAGACATGTTGGAACGGGAAGTGGCCATTCCCAAACTGTTTACACAAAGATGGGAGCATGAAGTTGTCCAAAAGTGTTGTACAAAAACAATGGCATTTATTTAGTACTAAAAACATTCTAAATATTGTAAGTACATCTAAGTAGGTTAAACATTCATTGTTGTTTTTGCTTTGTTTTATGGAGCAGACAATGAGTGTTTTTGGTAACCATAATGGTCTAGTCATAAGATGTTACAGAACCCCAGACTTCAAGTCACATTCATTAAATCTACACTTATCTGTCTCTTTAGTAGGTAAACCAATTTAATTTCTCGTTAACACAGTTATATCAATCAACCACACAGAAGCAACTCCACATGTTCAGGAATCTAAATGTGGTAAAGATGAGGAGTCAAAAACTGTGCATCAGACTGGGGGAACATTTGTGTGGCTAAAAATCCCTGGACAATAATGTTTTCTTTGGTACACCTCAGGCCACTTGGTACCAGCTGAGTATTTTTTGATTGCCAAAGCCTGTCTGAGTGTAGTTACTGGCTATATTCATCCCTTAATGTGTGATCATCTGAAATTGTTTGCAGTAACCAGTGGCCTCCACAGTCTGCAGGTCTCAAGCCACCAGAGCATCTTTGCAATTTGGAGGAATGTAAAATGGAGAGAATTATGAATATGTAGCTGAAAAAACTGTTTATATGGTGGAATTCTTCAGAGACCATGCAGAAATAATGCTACAAAGATATTTCTGAATGACCAATGAGTGGGTTATGATTGCTGTTTATCAAACAGAACAACTGCTTCTCTTCTACTGACAACAAAATGCTCTCAGGATTATATTAAAACTAGAATAGGTTAAAAAATGCCAGGAAGACAGTTCAGCCAAAACTCTGTCACCTCTCCCAGCCGAACAGCTGGGTGCGCAGACACCTCCTTTCCCCTGCTGCTTTGACAAGGTTGTTGTGTGCTGATAGTGGGCAACTAACTTCTGCAACCTCTCAGCTTCTAAATCCAGAGTGGGTAAGGCAGACTTAGCCCTGAAACGCAGAAGACGCACCACTCAGTGTTTCTTAGCCTGTAGGTAATATTGCTTTCTATAGGCTCCTATTAGCTCTAGAGTCCCCTGAAAGTGTCCTTCTCTTGTGACCCTTTAACACATTGCAAATAGCTGTAGTATACTCCCTGACCTGAGGACCCTCTCTACAGTGGTTAAAGGCTCCATGTTGAGGGGCCACATTGATAATCAACTGGTTTGTTCTATAGTATGGCACAGCAAGGCAGCAGCAATGCCCTTGTAGCTGCATGTGTTCCAGAAGCTCTTAAACCGTTTGATCCCTCAGTACAAATGAGAGATTTAGGCTTTCATCCCTGGATCTGCCAGAAACCTGAAACATGACACATACTGTCACTTGTTGCATTTTGCACGGCTAATGGCAAACTTCTTGAACTCTAAGGTTATTTTTTGAAATTGCCAAGCAAATCTTGCATCGCCATCCATTCCTGCCTGCTGCTTCTGACAAGCGACCTTCTTGGACAGATCGAGCCCACTGCCACAGCACTATTGTCTCCTGATGGGTAGATGTGCCACTTAGCATCAGCCTCTCTCACATGTAGTCAGGCAGCCTTGAAGAGCCTGACAAGATAAACCCAAGATAGATCAAACGACCAAAGGAAGACTTCACTGCTTCTGTTTTCTGCAGCGAGACATGCTGATGCATGATTTCTTTGGTTCTGCGCAGAAAAAGCAGGAGTAAACACATAAAACAACAGGTGGGTCTGAAAGACAGATGGACACGCACCAGAGATGCGACTGCATTGTGTGCACAGGCTCACCTACATCCATCTGCATGCAGACGTAAGAAAACCTCTCTGTTTTTGGGTAGTCAAGCATGTGCCGTAACTGTAGCACACGTGTCGCCGGCGTTCTTCTATAAATGGCCCAGATTTTATTTAGATGTTCAAGAGAGGAGAGAGAGAGTGAATTCTCAAATAGGGTTGCGATGGCAACAAGCACATTCAGTGGGGGCGAGGCGGGGATTATGAGGAGCAGGGGGTGGGGGGAATTTGGGTTGGGGTGAAGGCATGATAATGTTGATGTCTACAATCGTCTTCCTTCAAAATGAGTGAAGAGCCGCGTTTTGTTATTTCACTCCACATTGAGAAAATTAATTGAGGAAACTAGAGAAGCCAATAAATCTGCTGATCTCCTGCTCCCACTTCTTCCCTTCCTCTTTATCACATCGACTTGCTTCCTTCACCATCCATCAACCTCCTCTCTCCCTTCTGCCTGTTTCCCTCTGCATCCCTCCATCCTTTTGTCTGCAGATTCTTCCTGCCCGTCTTGCAGCAGCTCCCTTTCCAGTGAAGGAGAGAAATCTGATTGGCTGCTGGGAATATTCCATCTTCCACAAATGAAAATCTAAACGGTTTTGAGGGATAATCATCGTAACGGCTCAAGTGTTTTCCCCTCAAGTATGTGTGAACAGTGAGGCCAACCATCTGCTGGCAGGTTGGCATGATGATGGAATACTATCTGTGTAGGAGAAGAGGAGGAGAGGGGCATTCATAATGAGCATGGTAAACACACAGGAGATAGCCAACAGCGGGTTCACTTCATTTTCACTCAGGGGCCTCTTTGCATTCGCGGTTAAATGAGCAATCCATTACAAACACTATTGTGGCACACTGGCCCTTCAGATAATGGACACAGAAAGACACATTCTCTCTGCCGACAGGCTGTGGAGAAGAAAGATAAATGAACAAAATAACATTTTGAACACATTTATGAAAAGAATCTGTTCCAGACTCAAATATGCAAACTTTGAAACTTTTAAATAATAAATATGGACAGATGGATAAATCAATGAACTGATGAATGGATGGAACAAAAAGACGAGTGCCTTCAGAGAAAATGTTAAGGACACGTTTTATTGGAACAACAAATAAATTAAGAGACTCTTAATTTATCCATGCTTTTTCTCTTTGTGCTTGTTGGCTGTGGCATTTCAAACAAATATGTAACATGGCAGCAAATAAATGATGAAATATGAGTTTTCTTTTTCTTCTGGCCCGACTCAGTAGTATGTCTCCAGCTCCACCCAACCTACAAATAGAGTAAACACAATTAACTAAACTTTCAAACCTTCAAATCATACAAGTTTTACAGTCAGAGACTGGCCAATAGGGCCAGCCTAAAATCCTTGATGTGGGATGTCAGTGAGTTTAAGAATAAAAACCTTACTAGGAAGAAAAATGTATCCTAAATTAGAGGCAATGTAATCAGACTTTTAAGATGACAATATCCTTGAGAGACAGGAGACACTGCGGCCTTTTTTTATGATACAGCAAGTAAAATATTGATCAAAGGACATGACTAGATGGGTCTGACCTCATCTAGGTACATAATGGAAAAGAAGACATTTATAGAGATTAGAATATGCCCTAGGTTTTAATGATTTGTGTGTATATGAGAGCAACAACTGCTCCATCATATACAAAGATGCTTCAAAATAATATAAACATACACATCGGTATAACTTTTCCAAATTCAGTCATGCCGCAACGACAAATCTCAGGCTGATTTCTTTACAGTACTACGCACAGGCAAAATTACTGCATTCCAATGGAGAACAAGTGACTAGTTAAAGGAACCCCAAGTCTTTAACCTATTAACGCAAAGCTGTTGGGACACAGGGCCAGAGGCGGGGCAGGGGGCGGGATCAGGGTTGGACATATTTGTATGTGTGGGGCTTGGAACCTGCTGATAACTGCTTGTATTTCTAGTTTCTTTGGACTTTTTGTGATAGATCCAAACAATAAATCCTATTGGATCCTATCCATGCTTTTCCTCAGCATGGATAGGAAGCTGGTCAGAGCTTCCTAACCAGCTCAGGATAGAACTTTGCACACAGATCAAAGTCTGTACTGTGTAATCACCCCTTCTACTCTGAAATAAAATTGAGTATAGCCTTCTGAAGAAAACAATTGCAAAAGAAGACACACTGGCAGGATAAGAGGAAAATTGAACTTTTTGGCTGTATGGTGGTGGCAGTGTCATGCTGTGGGGATGCGTCTCTTCAGCAGAAACAAGAAAGATTGTTAAAACTAAAGGTCCTGCAGGAGTAAACGGACACAGCTGCAGCAGGATGCTCCGTCAGCTGGACTTATTTTGATGTGCTGATGTGAGAGGCCAGCGGTGCACAGTGATTAGAGCCGTGGGGCTCAGATATAGTGCCTCGTCAAACAAACAAAGAAAGCAGTAAAAGAAGCAGCTGAATCAGAACCAGTCCTTGTATACAGTCTTTACTGAGCTTTGTGAATGGAAGAGGGCACTAACAATGGCCACGTTGAGGGTTCAACTCCCACAGGGGGCTGTCGCCATCTGCTGCAGTTTACTTGTTGTATGCAATTATGACTGCAATATTGGACACAACTAGAGCCAGGACTAGAAGGTAGCCAGTTTATCCTCATACTGAGGGTTTGTGTAAGTATGAAAACTAAAGGTCTTACCTCCTGGGTTGCGTCTGAGGATATATCTTCTAACTTCATCATAGAGGAAGATGAGGAAGGAGTATGGGAAGGCACAGAACCACCAAGCAGGCCTGAGTAATTACAGATGGAGAGAGAAAGTTAAAACCAGAATATGACAAAAAGCAACAAAGCACAGATCATAGTTTGTTCCAGCAGAAAGATAAGAGGAAGGAAGAAAGATGCTAAATAATATGAAGGAGTCATGAGTTATTGAGCCTGATGTGTTCTCCCTGCTTTCTGTTTTTCCTCAAAAGATGTCATTAGAACTAAAGCTCTTCATCCTGCCTCAGAAGTGGAAATTACTGGAGACAAGACATAATAGCCTTAGTTAAAATCTAGCCCTGGAAAAGGAGCATGGATTTGTCCATGGATTTTTCTGCTAATTTCTGCTCTGAAAGCAATTAGCAGAAAAACAGCATTATTAGTGATTACACTTCATAACAAATTGCAATTAAGAACAGGGAAATGGATGAAGCCATAATTGCAGAAGAATATTTGATTGAAACAAAGTGTGGATGTGTGTTTTACTCACTTAAGAGGGTACATTCTGAGGGCCACATCCATGCCTGGACAGTATGACAGGAAAGCAGCCAGAGCTGTTTCCTCAAAGAGTCCGAAGATCAGGATGCGGTTCCTGTTGGGAGAAAAACAGCATATCCAAAGGTTTTATTCCATTTTTAAGCTTTAAAAGGATCAGTTTGTGGTCTTTGATATGACCTGAGGATAATTATTAAATGTCTGCAACTTAGCTCCGCTAACCCTAAAGCACCCTACCAGCATGGCATTTGGAGAAGCTAATGCTACATCAGTAAACCAACACTGTAATAAGGGGAAGCTAATGCTAAAGCGCAAAATTGCACACCCACCTCAAAGAGAATGCGAGGAAGCTCTCAAAGAAATTTTTATACATTTTTTTCCATGGATTTCTTTAATTAAAACATCTGGTAGTTTGTCCATGTAATTCCTTAATCTTTTGTATACCACAATTGTTTATTTGTTGTCTACTAGCCATTTGCAAAATAACTAACAGTAAACTCAGTACGCGTAACATTTTTAAATTTAGTCAAAGCTTCGCTATTAGCATATTAACGCATCTGTAAAAGTGTACCCATCAAAGCTGTAATCTCTGTTATCTTTTTTTAGCTGTAAAAAATACCAACATGCTTTTATAACATCTACGCAGTAAAGAAAACAACTAACATGTCATTTGTATAATATTGTGTTCCCTGACAATGACTTCCAGTAAGTATTTATAGAGGTAAAACAACAAAGGGCCAAGAATGAGCCTTGTGGGATCCCTTTAAAAATTGAGAAAGCCTAAGCATGATTTCAATAAATGTTTTTTAATGAAATCCTGCTTTTAATAATGATTTAACAGAATCATTATTAAAAAGAGACTAATCACATAGACACTATGTGTTTAGAGACTATGTGTTTAGTCTCTGGATTTCAGTGGCTTTAATATTAAGTAAATGCAAAATCTACATACTTCATTCCTTGCTGCATAATAGAGTTCCTCCTGGTTTTACAGATGATCAGATCGGCCCACTGGACGATCACAATACTGGCGAAGAAAGCTGTGTGGCAGGTGAACTCAACGATCTTTCTTCTCTCGTATGTCTGGAGCACAAAAAAGAAGGAAAAAATGAATGTGAGCTCAAACCATGGCTGTTCAGATAAACTTGATCAAGGAGACTGACCCATTGCTGTCCATAGCTGTCTTCCAGGTCATTTACAAATTTGTCATCCCAGAGGACTCTGATTCCAAGCAGGTCCATGGGGAGGAAGCCATTTTCAGCCAAGATCACAAAGTATGTAAAGAACCCAGCTGTGGCCTGCATCATACCTAATGAGAAGGAAAACAGCTATACAATTACGCCTTCAGTAGATAAAGATTCTCAAATATGTCAAGGTGACTCAGGTTATTACCAATTTGTCCATAAGCCATGCTAATAAGCCTCTCGTTCACCAGTTTGTCTGTTTTGGGGTTTCGGGGCTGTCTCTTCATGATGTCGCTCTCAGCTGCTTCATAAGCCAGGGAGATGGCGGGAACCTGGAAGAGACAGAGAAACTTGTAGCTTCTAAAACAGTCATCTTGATCTCACCAAACCTACAAAGTTCCTAAAGAACACACCATGTCTGTTCCCAGGTCGATACAAAGGATGGTGACGGTGCCCAGAGGCAGAGGGATGTTGGCGATGATGAAGAGGAGGAAGGGTGAGATCTCAGGGATGTTACTAGTCAGAGTGTAGGCGATGGATTTCTTCAGGTTGTCAAAGATCAGACGGCCTGACCAACCAACATCCTGGTTAATATTCTTAGGCTGGAACAAGCAAAACCTAACTTTACATGTTTTCACTCATGTTTACCCTCTTCCACTCCGGTAACGATGGAGGCAAAGTTGTCGTCCAGCAGGATCATGTCGGCTGCCTGCTTGGACACGTCGGACCCAGCGATTCCCATGGCGACGCCGATGTCGGCTTTCTTCAGAGCTGGAGAGTCGTTGACGCCGTCACCTGTCACAGCCACAATGGCTCCCTACAGAGGAAGCAGAGACCCGTGAAAACATGCCCAAAGATCCGTGATGATATCTACATTGCCTCAGACCCGCTGACACTCACCTGCCTCTGGCAACCCTCAACGATGATCAGCTTCTGCTGGGGCGATGTTCTGGCGAAGACGATTTCTGCGTGGTGCTTTAAGATCTCGTCAATCTGTTCTGTCGTCATATCTTTGAGCTCACCGCCGTGAACAACGCAAGCTTTGGCATCCCTGTTGGAGAAATCACGACCAGATTTAGCTGATTTCTTAGATTTAAAACTCAAAATTCAAAGATCTATTGAACATTGGAAAAGTGCATTCAACTTCCAATGATGGTCTCTCAAGCTAAAGTTGCTGACAAAGTAGCAAAACAGCAAGCTCAGACTGACTCAGATTTATTTGGCTTACGGTGAATTAATTGTAAAAGCCTTTTTGGCTAAGCACGCTTCATGCGGCTTTGATAGCCAGCAGTGCTAAACTTGATGATTATTATTGCTGATTTTAGAGCTACAAGTGGGATATTGAGTAATAAGAGGACTGACCTGGGGTTGACTTCTGAAATTGGAACGTTCAGGCGGGCGGCAATGTCCTCAACAGTCTCATTGCCTTCAGAGATGATGCCAACACCTTTAGCGATGGCCTTAGCTGTGATTGGATGGTCACCTGTCACCATGATTACCTGAAAGGAAGGAGATTGAAGGAAAAGTTGAAGCTATATCTCTTTTTCCAACCTAACCGAGTCAAAAAAGAGAACTTAAAGCACCTTGATTCCTGCACTCCTGCATTTCCCCACAGCGTCTGGCACAGCGGCACGTGGTGGGTCGATCATGGCCATGAGGCCGATGAAGCACAGGTTCTCAGTCGGGAAGTTCACTTCTTCAGTATCAAAAGAAAAGCCATCTGGGAACTGGTCGTCAGGCAGATGGAAGTGGCAGAAACCTGAAGAAAACAAAAACCGTTAATACGAACGCGTAGCTCTATCCTCGTATTGTTTCAACAGAATCGATCTTTACCGAGAACTCTCTCTCCTAAACCTCCCAGCTCCACGTAGGCGTTCTGGAAAGCGTCCTTCATCTCGTCATCCAGAGGCTGCTCCTTGCCCTGCAGCACAATGGTGGAGCAGCGGTCCAGAATCCTCTCTGGGGCTCCCTTCATCACCAGTAGGTGCTTGGTTTCTCCAGGAGTTGTGTTTTTGTGGATGGACAGCTGTTGGAGAAGAAAAAAGCTGAACCCAAGAGCCACCAATGTTTTATCCAAAAGCCTATAAAATAAATTGTTCAGAAACAGGATGATGACAATAAAAAGACTGAACCACTAGAAGGTGTAAGTAAACTTTATAAACTTAAATTTTTACACATTCAGTACTAAGAAGCAGTATACTTTATTTGGCTCACAGACCAACACAAAATAAGAAATGGTGGATAGGAAGAAGGAAGGAAGGAACCAGAGCTGCAGTAAAACAGGTAGATCATTTATACCTGATGGATGGTTTACCTGGTATTTGTTGGTTGAGTTGAATGGAATCTCAGCGACCTTGGAGTACTTCTCTCTCATGTCCTTAACAGAACCGCAGCACAGCTCAATACACTTGAGCAAGGCAGCTTCTGAGGCGTCACCAGCCACATCTCTCTGTGAGTTGAAGTACAGGAACAAGACAAGAATAGTCACATAGGAGAATGTAAAATCTACATTTCTTTTATATTTCAGATACCCAAGAAGATGCATTGACAAAAGAGCAAAGAATTGAAATTATACTGACGGCTGGCTCGGGAAGCAGTCGCATGGCTGCACAAAACATTAACAGAAAACATGGAACGAGCATCACACACAACACTGTGGCTAAACTTATTTGCAAGTTTCAAAAAACTAGAAATGTTGCAGATCAGATCAACCAAGAAGTGATCCAAGGCATGCAGCGATTGCACAGAGTCCCACAAAAATAAAAATGATTGTCCAATATAAAATGTTTATTTTTTCTATGTATGGAAACTTATAGCCCACCCTCTATATTACTGATAAAAGTAGAATATCCTTAGGCACATTGGTATTCCTGGACTTTAATAATAGTAAGTGCTTCCAATGACAATCTGTTGTTAAGTCTGGCTGCTCTACCAGTTTGTTGGATCCTAAAAGCCCCTTGCCAAGTCATAACTCTGCCATGCTTTCCACATTGTCATATTATTTCTGATAATGCTGAAAATGATAATTCAACAAAAGTCACTCAAGTTAACAACGAGACTCAGAGATGTCTTTATGCTACACCAGCTCTTCACCTTGAGGATGGGAACGTTGTTCTGCTCGGCCAGGAAAACGGCTCGGTTGCAGAGTCCGGCGATCCTGGCCAGAGACGCCCAGGTGGCCGAGCTCCGGTCAAACGAGGTGCCACTCTGGTTCTCAGTGGTGTCGGCTTCATGGATTTGGTTGTCAAACCACATGTGGGCCACGGTCATCCTGTTCTGGGTCAGGGTGCCAGTCTTGTCGGAGCAGATGGTGGAAGTGGAGCCCAGAGTCTCCACAGCTTCCAGGTTCTTCACCAGGCAGTTCTTCTTGGCCATACGCTTGGCAGTCAGAGTCAGACACACCTGGAAACAAAAACCAGATCGATCAAAACTGATGAGATATTCTTGAAGATTATTGGATAAGAGGACAAAGAGACTTGTAGACTCACAGTGACAGTAGCCAGGAGACCTTCTGGAACGTTGGCCACAATGATACCAATGAGGAAAATGACAGCCTCCAGCCATCCATAGCCAAGGATGAGGGAGAGGATGAAGAAAGACACACCCAGGAAGACGGCCACGCCGGTGATGATGTGGATGAAGTGTTCGATCTCAATGGCAATGGGAGTTTTTCCTCCCTCCAGACTGGAAGCCAAGGTGGCAATGCGACCCATAACGGTTCGGTCTCCGGTGTTGATGACAATTCCTCTGGCAGTTCCTGAACATCAAGAAGGAACATTACCGTTTCAGGTTATTGTCCAGCTACTTTTCTTGAATGTCTCCAAACTGCACATCCCCCCAAATATTCCACCTACATTTATCGTTTTACATTTCTAAGGGCATGAGTACCTTCAACACAGTTGGTGGAGAAAAAAAGCAATGTTCCTGGTCTCCAGTGGATTGTCGTTGGTGAATTCTGGGGATCGGGTCTGGGGTTCTGATTCACCAGTAAGGGAGGAGTTGTCCACCTGAAAAATATAGCAAAAAATAAAGTTGTTTTTGTTATGCCATGTTATTGGGACAATTGAAAATTCCTGTGTTATAAAAGCAGCCCAGGTATTTCTGTATATATAGAGAGTTTATGAGCTTTTAATTGAAAATATAAGTCTCCTCACCTCCTTGGGGAATAGATACTTGCTCAAACTTGTCCATATTTACACTCCATGGAATTTTGAACTAGCTTTTTAGACTACTTTAAATAAAATATGGTTGACCCTACAACAAAACTGTAAAACTTTAGTCAGACTGAAACCAAACAGAAAACCTGAGTTGAAACACTAGAGAAAACCTGGTACAGTGGGAGCCAGAGGCCTGGTCAACGATCCCTCTCTGTATGTCTGAACCTTTTAATTAGTTCTAGAACCAGTTGAAGTGGTGTACATAAACCAAGGTTGCCTATAATTGTTCCACCAGTAATCTACACGTAGTCTGATGATACCAACCTTGCAGCCATGAGCAGAGATGATCCTGAGATCAGCAGGAATCCTGTCTCCACCCTTCACTTCCACCAAATCTCCGGCCACCACTTCCTCAGCATTGATGCTCTTCTTCTCCCCGTCACGGACAACCAGGGCTTGCTATGACATAAAAAAAAGGTTTGAAGTAAGACCCTCAGTGTAACAATAAGCAGCCACGTAGCAGGCCTGTAGAAACAGAAAGTCTCACCTGTGGGACCAGGTTCTTAAAGGACTCCATGATCTTGGAGCTCTTGGCTTCTTGGTAATAGGAGAAGCAACCAGTAATGATGACGACAGCAGACAGCACAATACCCAAATACAACTGTAGGAGGACAGATAGGACTCTTCATTTAGTCTCTGGAGGACCAGGAAATGACTGTCGAGGACATTAAGATAAATCTTCTTACATTATCGTTTGCTGGTTCATCTTCTGCAGCAGCCTGAATACCATAAGCGAGGAAGCAGAGGATCGCCCCAATCCACAGCAGCATGGAGAAACCACCAAACAGCTGGGCGAGAGACCAGGACAACATTCAAACAACCATCTCTACCACATGCAAACGCTAATCTAAAAATACATTTGCATCCATTTAAATTTGCCAAGTCTGTTGTTAGCTCTCACCTGCTTGCAGAACTTCACCCATTCGGGTGTGGTTGGGGGAGGTGTCAGGGCATTTGGACCATCTCGGGCTAGAATCTCTTTTGCTCTGGAGGCAGAAAGACCCTAAACAGACACAGCATGAAATTAGCATTTAAAGTCTCTACGGCAGATTGATATAAAGTTTTCTGTGGAAAAGACGCCGGATTTAGATTCAGGTTTGACGAAAGTCACATTTAGCCTTGTGAGGTTAACACGTCTAACCAGACATTTTTATAAGCAGATATAGTCAACCCAGTCAGATGGTGTTCCTGATGGATTGAGTCTTTGCTTTGAGGAAAACTCACACAGACCAAGTTTTAACAAATGATCAGGCATTTAGCCTCTGTGAAGTTGTAAATTGAACAATTAAGACCATAAAAAGTCTCCTGAAACCAAAAGGTAGATGCAAAGATTCCCTTTTTTGTGCAATGCCACAATCACACTGCAAAACAGGTTTTATCATTTGGGTTAATAGACACTTTGGTAAATTTTCTGCCCATGCACCACATTGCTACTCTGCAGGATAATTTTATGAAAGTCTGCTCTGGCACGGCAGTGTTTGTCTGCCTGGAGCTTGTACTCTGGCCTTATCTACCTCTGTGAATTCTGATAAATCCTGTGTGTAGAGAGCTCACCCTTGATAGGTCCGTGCCGTATTT
This sequence comes from Poecilia picta, assembly GCA_033032245.1. Classification (NCBI taxonomy): domain Eukaryota; kingdom Metazoa; phylum Chordata; class Actinopteri; order Cyprinodontiformes; family Poeciliidae; genus Poecilia; species Poecilia picta. The sequence continues at coordinate 2,208,614 of CM065354.1, forward strand.
TCTGTGAAGTTCATCCAATGTCAGTTTGTGATCATCCTATGGAGGGAGAGGGAAAAAAAAACAAAACACAAAGAAGAGAGAATGAGATTGACAGACATTGCGTCAAACAGGCTGAAATCCCTGTCATTTTAAAACCGCAGATATTATCTCCTCTGAGGATTAAAGAATGTGTTGACGTGGCCTCCAGGGAACATAAAGATGACAAAAGAGAATTGCCCATCTGATCCGGATTATGGATGCATGGGGGAACGTACAGTGATTTTCAAGATTAGTCAAACATTTGAGTAAACCTAGTGTGCAGAGGATTGTGAAACATGAACTGCAAACAACCCAACAGAACATTCAAATAATTTTGGCTTATATCTAGCAACTCATCCTCCATTTTAAACCAACATGTGGAAAAAAGTTTCATACTGCTGTGGTTTCTCTAATTGAAAAAGCAAAGTGTTTCTGCAAATGAACAGCCAGAGAGGCTGACACATTCATGTGCCCACACTGAGGGTTTTTTTTGTTTAATAACGCCCACAACGGGTGAATGAAAAAAGATTTCTCCAATGTAACTTGGATGAACTGCAATCATATCTGACTTCCATCTTTCATCTCTGTTGTACTGTGAAACAAAAACCGGGTTTTGTTGTCTTCTTGAAACGCCCCGAGTCGAGATGCCCCCACAGCTTTCTGTGTTGATGCAATGACATCATACATGTGTCAATGGTGAAAACATTGGCACATGTCACTGAAGTAACTGTAGGTGTGAGTTACATGGAACTATGGATGACAAGGTTTCAAGACTTTGTAATGGAGGTACAATAACAAAATGGGAGAAAATTCTTGCTCAGGATTTTCAGTTAAAAATTAGTCAACTGGTCTACAGAGATGACCTGGTGGATCAGTCCTGCTCATTATTATAGGTAACTTTCAACATAGCATTTTCTTATGTTGAAAGCTGTGTTCCTCTATTTAGTGAATGCTCACTGTACTAAGGGATCTCACAATATTTAAGAGGGCACAACATTTCTCATTGTAAATGAAGTCTCTTTCTCATAAAGTCCATCTACATGGCAAATGATTTCTTGCTTTATTATGTTGAAGTAAAAGACAGTAGGTCTGAAATTGCCATGTTGTATTGCCAGAGCTGTCAGCAAATTCTCATCAGATTGGAGAGGACCCTTCGTTAGCATTTGAGGAATGCTAAGTGGTGTTTAGAAGACAATGGCACTTTAAATCATGTATTTTCAGCTGTATTTTAGGTACTTAGTAGAAAATATAAATACAAACAAAGTTTTAGGCAAGGTTTGAACAGATAACTAGAGCCTTAGGAATACTTTTGACTGGCTATTACCACTGTCATTAGGTTGGAAATAGGGATGCAAAATATTATTGGCATGGTATCAGTGTATGTTGATATTAGCTGTGAAATTTAATATCGGACATCGGCCATTCCATCAAAAATAATTCCGGCACAGCAGTGTTTGTCTGCCTGGAGCGCTGTTGTTATATGACAAACCAGTGACAATGATGCCTGCAGCACAGCATAACGTCATAAGAAACTGTTAAGTATTAATTCATGACTGATGTGCTTTTCAATTGTTGCTTGTGAACAGGCCGAGTTTAGTTTAGCAAAGAGCACATTTCTTATAGTAGATGTTTATCAAAATTATAAGTTGTCTTTTTTAAAGAACAAACAAATGCAGCTCCAAAATAAGTTGTATTTAATTGGAATGGAGGCAACAACCTCTGCGCTAGCTGTTAATATGGCAATACGCAATACACAAACCTCTGCAGAGAAAGTGAGCAGGCTTGACTGTTGTACTCTCATCAATAATTAGCATTATGTTTAATCAACTGCCCCACATTATGACTTAACTTTGACTAAACAAAGGCAAGGCTGTTTTACTCCTCGATTAACTGGTTAAACAGTGGATTTCTCTGATTGACTCAATCCCTAAAGCTTTAAACTGTTTATCGACTACTGGAAGACTCAAGTACTTTCACATTCCCTAAAGTAGAAGAACATGAGCACAATTGCACAGTTCTTCCCATCCCCATCATCATTTGGCATTATACTAAGCAAGCGTGCCAAATGTGCCATGGACAATATATTATCACATGCTCCAAAAGTAGTGCTGCTTTTTTTCCCCCTTCTCAACAGGCTGGCTGAGGACATCTCTCGCCTCGCCTCCTTTCATGTTTCGGCCTCGTTTTGATGTTATTTAGATGGCCGACCACAAGCTCTCAGATAAATCCTGTGTTGGAAATTCCTGCTGCTGTTTAAATAAATGAAGCCATTCTATTTTTAGCAATTAATCATTTCTGCTCAGACCTTGCCACATGTAGTCAAATCAAAGGCTGCATAATGTTGCTATGGAAATAGCTTCCATTGTCTTTACTGGACTTTGATACCTCTAGTTAATTGTATGACTGGGCAATAATCATTAACATGTCAGCTGGATGTGCTTCTCCAGAGACCAGTCTGTACTTTTACTGCTGCTCCGTAAGCCGCCATTATTTACCCAACGATCAGATCTGAAGCGTTGGAATCACTAATACATGACGGTAAATCATTTAAAGCATTTATTTGGATTGGAAGAATTTCTGCATCTCCAGGGTAACATTAAATCTGGGGCATGGCGTTAATTGCAGTGAATGATATGCTAGATTGGAAAGATCAGAGGAGATTGGCGATAGCGTTGCTATGACATTAAGATGTCCTTCAGCTTGAGGCAGGACTTTGAGATCTAGTTAAGATGTTCAAAGGACAATAACCATTAATATGTCACCAAGATGAGAGTTTTATTACCTTATAATTCAGAATAATGCTTGCAGAAAGACACTGGGCAAGTATTAGTCTTGGACACTTCGTAAAATAGAAATAACTGCGCCTTCCATTTAGATTTGATTTAAAATTAAAATATGTCTAATTTTCAAACATAGCTGGGGTTAATCAAACGATCTAACCCAAAATGGCTTTTAAAAACTGAAAAGCCATTTTCAGTTTTTAAAATGGCTTTTAAGTCAAATATCAACTTATTTTTTGTTTACAACCTTTGGCGTTTGAGTACATTTAGAAATGTCTAACAATCTACTTTAATTAGTTGACTATTGATATCTAATACGTTTTGGTTTTATTAGTTGATTGAGAACAAATTCTTATTCTCAACAATCTTTTCAGATCACATGTTCCAAGCATTTTAATGCTGTGCAAGCATAAACCAGAATATCATCCAGTGGGAAACAGAAAAATATAATGGAACAGAAAAATTAAATCACAATCATATTCATACTAACTAAATGTACTATAAGACACGTAATATGTCAAGGTATATTGAACTATGGTTTTCACTGAGATGGTATTGATTTAAGTGTACTGAGTTTCAGTTTTTTTTTTTTAGCAAATTGTTTCAATCACTGGGTGAAGCTAAATGAGACGAACTTACCTGTTGATGTACAAATTCTTGATCATTGTGGTGATGAATATATTAAATTGTGAGTATTGTTGGAAATCTTGAAGGTATGTTCATAATTAAGCAAAATAAGTGAGACATATTGAGACAGAGTGAGGCATCAGGTGACTGTGACCGTTTCTCCTTGTGGTCTGACCTTGTGAAGGACACGAGAGTCAGGTCCTTTTGGGCGAAATGCCTCTATTTCGCAAAGCAATTTCCCTCTGCTCTTTAAAACACCATCGCTACACTTTCAAAATGTATCACGATTTTGTGAAATGAATTACTCTGTCCTAAACTTTGACTTCCTCTTTGACCTTGGTGACAGGACTTGAGGGAAAAAAGCTGACACTAGTAGAAACTGGCCAACCGTCCTCTGACCTATCCGCCCTTCTTAACCTTACTTTGTCCACGACTGGAAAGTAAGATTTTAAGCATGTGTTAGAGGCTGATTATAGCTGGAAACTCTTTAATAACATGTGGCTGCATATGTAGAAGGGTAAACAGCAATCTTTATGAAGCAAACAGACATCTCATGTGACTCTGTGAGGTTTGTGTCAGCTGTAACGGTTCATTCCTGTGACTGCTCGCTCTGACAAGTTCCACCAGCAGAAAAGTTGGCGTACTCACCAGATCCACTTCTTTCTTCAGCTCGTCCATATCCTTCTTCTGTTTCCCCTTCTTGTTCTTCTTTTCATCGTGTTCCGACGTTGCGGCCGGCTTGTAATCATCCTTCCCTTTCTGGATTGGAGAAAGTGAGGCAAAAACAAGTCCAAGAATAAGACCGAGCACATGTGAGAAGACAACTCTGAGACTCCGTCTTGATTTTCCACGAGGAAGCGCAGAAAGCATTCCTCTTTGCTGTGCAAACAAGCTTGTGTGTTAATCATTGACTTGCCACAAAAAAAGAAGCAGATTACAAAATGACCTCACAATCCAAAAGTTTTCTAACACACGCAGATGAGAAGAGGAGGAAAAGTTGGAATACTCACTCCAAGCCCCATGATTGCAGAGTAGCTCTGAGAGCAGTCAATCCAATTCTCGTTTTCAAAACTTCCCCACTCCGCCTCTTTCTGTTTCCCACACCGCTACTCTCGGCCCTGCTGTCTTCTTCACTCCCAGAGCAGAGAAGATGGTCTGCTTGGTGTTAGCATACCTTTATATCTGCAGCTGGAGCCCTACCTGCCCTGTAGGGGGAGGAGCTTTGGGGGGATGGGAGGCAAAACTCGACAGGTGAGTTGCAGAGAGAAACAGGGGGGGGTAGGAGTTAGGGGAGTGGATCCAACTCAAACGTATGTTAGCAAAGAGGAGGGGTGAATATTTCTCAACTTCCCTGTTCTGTTCTCACGGCTTCCCTCTTTTTTCCATGCTATAATTACTCTCTGCTCTTTCTCCAATTAAATTACACTTTTCATGAAGTTGCTCCACAGTTTTCCCCCCACAGTCGCAGAAAAACCGGCGCAGCCATCTGTGTGAGTCCGTTTACTCTGCAGACAGGAATAATCAGGGGAGAGAAACACACACACACACAAAAATGAAACAGCAGCAAGAGATGTGAAAGTCCAACTCAGGAGGCGACTGACTCATGCATTTTATAGACTAAAGGTTTTTCTCCCAAAACACTGAAGATAGAAAAGAAACATAGTTTAAGATAAACTGTTGCACACAGCAGAGATAACATGAGGAATGCAGAGGGAGTAATCCACAGAACGGTTAGCTCTGCCTCTCTAAGGTCAGCATGTCGTGTTGGGGAGAGGACACACACACACACACACACACAGCTAGGAAAATCTCTATTTACTTGAGGATTTCTTTATTTTAATCATAAAATAAAGCATAAAAAGTGTATCATTTCAGCTGTCAGAGGCCTCGCCTTTTTGCTCCAAGCAATAAATCTTAAAGTTTAACAGAGCAGGTTTCAGTGCCCTTGAACAGGTCGAAGGGTCATTCAGCTGCCTGCCAGATTGGAGACATTGCGCGATTTGTGAATGCAACGAGGAAAACGCTTCAAATTTGTTTCCGATGAAGCTCAAAGTGAAGGCAGAATGTCATCGCACATGTCCCAGCTGACACCGGTGACCTTGAAGGTACGCTCTCTTCCTGTTCGCTGAAACTGTTGAAGCAGGAGAGTTACCCTTGATGGCAGTGCGGCAGAGGACGCTGGAGTGTTTTGAGTAAACTTCCAAACTGTTTGTACTCATTCAGCTATGCAGGGGGGTAGGAGAGTAAGGAGGAGCCAGGGGAGGGTGAAAAAATGCTGAGGGAGATGGAGTGAATAAAGGAAATGTAGTGAAATTTGGGGAGGAACAACTGCAACAGAAGTGTGAAGGTAAAGACTGGGGCTTGATGTACTTTTTATCCCTCTGATGAAAAGAATATTTCACATTTGGACACAAATATGTAAAATATTAAGTCTCACGATAGATTCTGAATTGGACGTAGATATGGACACTTACTGGTTCATTATAACCCATGTACCCATGTTGACTGCAAAATTTTCAATGGAATGTAACTCCAAATTATATACAAAAAATATTCCAAAGAAATGCAGCGTGGGAATCTCAAATACTAAGGCACAATGCTACTTGACACGCTATTGGCTACCGTTGACAAAGCAGAAAATCTAGGAGTGCCATTCAATTCATTAGTACTGATTGGCTGAAACCCTATAGACTGTAAATGTTAGCTTCTGTGGTAGAGATGAGATGGTTTCTACAGTGTGTATTAATGCATATTGATGATAGTGTGCTCAGGGAATGTGTGATGTTAGGTTTCTAACCTCCTACATAGTTTATAACCAAATTTAAATGCTTTCTTTCCACAAAGGTTTTGGTTTCGACAATCTTCCACAAAGTGTGTGGCTGTAACTTGGCAAAACATGAAACATTTCCGTGGTGCAAACACTATTGCTGGCGCCCTATGCTTTGCAGCATAATGCTCAGATTCTGAACACCTCAACTCACAGTGTTAAAGAATTCCTATTTACACTTTTGTTTGTTGTATTCATTCCAGAGGACAGTTGAAGTCTTTGGGAATTTGGCCTCCCACACAGAGTCGGAGCATTTTACACTATCAATCAAACGAAAAGAGCAAATTATGATTGAGCCTAAGTGGCTCCCTTGGAGCTTTTATGCGGCTTACAAGGGTTTAAGTTCTATAATGAAGGTGGTATAGGTGCTTGTTTGACCCAAAATAGAGATCTGCTGTATATAAACAACGTGGGAGCAACGTGGCCTTTGCAATGTCACAGTAGAAGTCGGAACAGGGAGTCATAGTAGTATTGTTAGGGGAAACATTACGAGCTAGCAACACTGATGTCACTGGCACTGAAGTCACTTCACTGGCATGAGTGTGAAAGATTGAGCACCAGAACAGCAGCTACAACAGAAATCTGCTAATCTCCAATGGACATTTGTCATATTTCATGCCAAAACTGCCATGCCATTGCTTCTGAATGAGTCAATACGTCCTTTCAAACAGTACCATCTGTTAAGCATCACCTTTTAAGCAAGTCCATAAAAAGGGTACATTGTAAATGTTTCACCACCTGGTAGCCTGGACTTGTAGTCCTCTAACTATCATGAACTTTGGACCCAGAGTGACGCCTGAGGCATTTAAAATGTTTCATAAACAAACCAAAGGCTTCTGGAGAAGAGTCACAAAAGTCATCTTCTTTAAAGCCAATCATTCTCTCAAAAGCCATAATATAATTCTATAAGCAGCCTGATTCTGATAAGCTGTGTGGTAGACAAATGATAATAGAGAAGTTATCTGATTGAAGATACAAATATTATTAGCAGTTTGACAAATTATTAATTTAATGCTCAGCCATAACAACATGTACCTAATCATTATGCTGGTCAACCGTTTGGTCACACACTACTGCGGGAAGACATCCCATTCCTCAACCAGCATGCGTTGAGGAACCAGAAAGTTTTATTCTCCCACAACATAATACTGCCACCACCAAAAGCTATCTGGCAGAGGTAGAAAGAATTTTTTCTAGCTGTTAATTAGCATGACCAGATAGGGATTCGCCTCACACATGTAGCACCATTTAAAAGAGAATAAACTTTATAACAGCATATTGCATCGTCCTGAGCAACTGAATCACTTTGCCATATGGGCAGATGCCCAGGGTACCACTAGAAAGGGGGTGTATAGCAACAAAATAAAAAAGTTCTCTGTTGGTTTCCTGCTTATATAGAGTCAATACAGAGTTGGTGCCCACTACTTATCATTTAGAATAGAGAGACTATTTGTCATGCTTTGTGCCTGACTTTAAATTGGTGATTTTCTGCTCTGTGATTGGTCGTTTAGGTGACTGAATAAAAGTCCTACCACTACCAGAACCATCTCAGGTTTATGTTTCTGGAAAATGGGTAGCAGTCATATCATGAAATGAAATGCAGCTCAAATAAAATAGAAAGAAGATTATCAAAAAAATCTAACAAAAAACAGAGATGCAGAAGAAAATTATCCAAAGTAGGGTGGATAAATTATGGAAAAAGTCATAATCATATTTTTTTCTCTGTATTGAATATTTTATGTAAGAGACATTGAACTTCTTGGAACCTCATGCATTTTTACTGACATCCATTAAGCAAATAAGTAATTATATATGAAAAATAGAGACAAAGTATCCTACGATAGACTGGCAACCTGTCCAGGGTGTACCCCGCCTCTCGTCTGAAATGTCCCACTGGACAAGGGCGTACAAAAGATGGATGGATGGATGTGACAAAGTGACAAAGAATCATCAATGTAATGTAGGCGATCATTTAAATGACATCTATAAATGATCTGATCTTTTTACTGGATGCAAGGGAGATATTCCAATAATAACTTCACAGATCTTCACCTTACAAAAATCTACACCAACTCTTTAAATCTACAATCATTACTTAACACTAAAAATATATAGCGAAGCAGCCATGATCACAACAAAATCATTGTATATGTTTTACTCTCCTAAAAGTCACAAGAAATGATTAATAAACAATGCATGTTAGCTTGAAAATAGCATATCTTGCATCTAGATTCATCAAAAGTGCCTGTTCTGTCACCTAACCTTTAATACAAACAAACAAAAGTCTATGTACATACCAGTGATTGTGGAGATTTAGGTCGAACCTGACAGTGAAACTTGAGTTCACACTGTGACAATTTGCCTTGTAAAGTCCTCCCTCCCCCTCCGGCTTGGGACGAGTCTGAAAAAACAAAGAGCAACTGTTTGCCTGATCAGCCATCATGAGGTTTCAACTAAAACTGTGACATGTTCACTATGAACAATTCTGAACAAAAATCCAGTCAGAGTATTTTTGCTTTGTAGATCTGGCCTTAGGATTCTGGAGGACACTGTTCACACTAACTGGAGAGCAGCTCAAAAGCTTCAGGGGTGAGATGCTTAATTAACATCTACTGCATCAACTTCCTACCATTTATTTAGATTTTTATGGCAGAATAAAGTTTAAATCATTTAAACCATGAGATGATTTCTCATTGTTCTCCACTTTTCACTTAACTGGAACATTCTGTACATTCTGTACCCAGATGAACTCCTCAAAGCGGAGCACAGTTAGAGCAGGTTTTGTTGCATTTTGAGTTTTTCTAGTTTCAAATCCCCGTCAATGTGACGTATCCTGTCTGTTCGCGCTGCCAGAAGTGAAGACAGTAGCCAAAAGAGAGCGGGAAAATGCAAAACCTGTCCCAACTGAACTGAAGTGGGAGGTTTGGATTAGACATATTTGTGGCGTTTGTGCAGTGAGAGAAAAATGTCTTACACATCACAATTTCCCTGACAACAAACGATGAGTATCGCTGTTTGTTTGTGCTACTTGTGTCTGGTAACACCTCTAGTTCCTACAGGCTGATCACACTCACTCTCCCTAATTACATTCTTCAACACATGCTGCTAAATAGGGGATCCAGAAATGCCTTACAGCAAACTTCACAAGCCCGGCTGAAAAGTCAAACGTAGGTGTTTGTTGAATTCTTAAAAAAAGGAGGGAAATATTTTGGTGTTATTTAGCTCATTTCAGCACTACTTGATCAGAAGCTGTCCTTTTACTGAAATAAAAGACCTAATCATGGGAGGGAACATTTGTTGTATATCAAGAGAAAATTTGAAAAGTTTGTCTCTGCACTACTTCATTTGGACATGACAGTATTTAAAAGAGTGAGGGATTATACACAGAAAGATCAGATTCCAGAAAAGTTGGCAAATTTAAATGTTTGGATTACATGACATCTTATTTATGTTACATAAATAAGATAGACTTTCATGAAGTCCATCCTTCCTTCATGAAAGGAAGGACGGACGGTTGAATGGACAGACAGGCATGTTAGAGTGCTGCTATCACCTACGTCAGGTTTTGTTGAAATTTATTGATGTTAAAACATTTTCTTCCTGACTCAAACCTTTAAATACACAGATTCAAATTCTGGCCAAAAAAAAATTTTTTTTTGATCTGAAAAGTCTCTAAATGTAGCAACAAAGTCACAAAGTTGGTGACTATTGTTAACCTTACAAATGCATTTAAATGCGACTAAATAAGGGCTCAAATTTACACATTACTAATATTGATATTAAAAGCACATTTTTCTCACATTTCACATCTTTGTTCTCTGATTATTGCCCTACAACCAGAAAACACTGTTGAACAGAAATGAGTTGGAGCATCTGCACTGTTGAACCCAAAGTGTTAATGAATCCCTTGTCACTCAACCAGGTTACAGGATGCAGGACAGAGAAAAAGAAACAGAGAGATCCCTCCTTTCTATTTATAGGCGCAAACATTCGCCAGAAGCCCCATTCTTACTAGGTCAGCATGAAATCAGTATCAGAGGGGGAAAAACTGCTTCATGACAGGGAAATTTGATAGAGCGAACCAGCCGACAGATAAACATGTAATCAAACCAGCCAACAAAAAGGGTGCTAAACCTGTGACTTAACAGAAATCCTCAACGGGTTTGGTGTCGACGCTTCCGAACCCGCCACTTTCCTGCTGGCTGGAGATGTTAGAGGAGAGTTAAATTGGATTTGGACTCTGGTTGGTTCCAACCCGTGAGACGATGACACAGATCGAGTAATCTCTGCGGGATCTGTGTATCGTTCATTCAGACCGCACAAACACACGACCGGAGCCAACACATCCCTCTAATCTGGCCCAGGATTAAGGCTGCAATTAGAGGAATGAGAAAGAGATGGGCTCTCTCTCACCCAGTGGCTCTGACGGCTGAGTATGACTCCACTTCTAATTTACATACACGTCCATGCAGTGTTTTCTACTCAATTTTATTTATTCAGATTATGCTCACTTGTTTGACAGAAGATGTCAAACAACATGTCAACTAGATTTAGTTAAAGTGACTCTTCTTCCCAAATCCAACTGTGGAGCTCAGAGGGTAAAATGTAGCCATAGTTTTTCTCAAGATTTAACAAAATGCTAACATTTGGCTTCAGAGCTGATCTCACGAGCTTCATTTAGTTTTTCACAGTTTTACTGGCAGTTACATTTTACTCACATGAAATGTAAAACAATGAAGGAAAGATAGGAGGGGAAGGGGAAAAAAGGGAGTCACTGCAGGCGCTGCCACCCAAGGAAGTCCAAACTCCTGGCAAAGGCAACAAAGAGCCACTGTCTCTGTTCACCCCGACTCAGGCAGCAGCACACAGTGCAATGTGGAAACCTCACTGTGAATGAAGACAACTTTAATAACAGTAAAATGGCTGCCAAAGGTACAAAGGGTATTCTACTTATTTAATAGTGAATTATTTACATATTTTATATATTTTTTTAAAAATAGTAGCCAAACACCTTTTTCTTTCCTTTCCTTTCACTGCCACTCAGCTAGAAGTCAGTGTGGTGTGTGTGTGTGTGTGTGTGTGTGTGTGTGGTGTGTGTGTGGCTGGAAGTCAGAAGGCCCAGAAGGTCCGGAGGTTTCCAGGAAGTGACGTCTTTCAACGCCTATCAAACACAGCAATTCTGATAAGCTGAAGCTGAGGCTTCACTCAGCACACAAGTCAATATCCAAAGCCCAGGTTTCCAGCTTAAACAGCAGGTTTCTATTCTGGTTCCGTATCGAGGTGAACACGCAGCGCTCTGTTCACTGTGGCTTCAGCCACCAGAACAAAAATGCAAACCTAACTGAGGTTTTAAAACCCACACAACACTGAAAGAAAATGCACATGTGAGGCAGAATATAACACCAACTTACAGATTTCACTGAGGCCCGTTCAATTCAAGAGAAATGTCTGGACTTTCAACTCTTTGGTGGAACAAAAAGTTCAGGAAGTGATTAGAAACCCCAACGTATCAATGAGTCATTTCCTCTCAGCAGTTTTTGCTCAGCAGGCGCGCAGCTTTTCATGTTAGTTAAGGGCTTTTCCGAGAAAGGATTTCAAAATAAAAGCTTTGCCTGCAGCTACAAGTTAGGCTTTGTGTTCGGCTTTGTTCGGTTCTCAGAAACAAGGGTTCGAAAGGTCACTGCTGGAAAAAAGCTTCCAGTAGCTGGAAGTTGGAGTTATTAAAAATGTGCTTGAAGGTATGTGTTTATGTCTTCACAAGATAAAAGGGATTAAAAACTCAACAGAACAAAGTGATTTCATAAATCAGTAATATAATAATGATACATGCTCAAGAGAACATGCTGGCAGTCTGCTTTGTGTTTAATTTTTTCATTTCTGCTGAAGTTGTCCAGTCATGTGGTGGCCTCCACAGTCACAAACTGAAACATGGAGGAGTTGAGGAGGAGCGTCTGTCTGGAGGCAGCACATGATGCATGATGGAAGATGAAGAAATTGCTGACCTCAGCACTTCAGAACGGCTGTAAGATGCTATTGTATGGATGTTTGGTCATAAATAATAAACCTGAAATGTTGACAAGTGAAAAAGTCTCTAGTAAAGCCTGCAGAGGTGTGTGACTGTTGCACTTTGTAAGCCAGATGGCAATTTTTGGAGTTTGAAAGTATGCTTTTAGGATATTCATCAGATAGGATAGAAAAAAATGATGTCCATCAGAATTTATTTATTTTTTTAAAGCTTCAGAGATTTTTGACTGCTCTGATTTTAATTAATCTTTAATGTCTTTAAAGTACTTTAGTTTGGTTGTTTTTCGTAAGTAGGAAATGGATGGGACTGAATTTAACAGCTAACAAGTGTGAAAGCGCAAGAGACAAAAGTATTTTAGTGTAGAAGTGTAGTTGGCGACAGGCCCTTAATTTTATTTTTGTATCGACTGCCAAAGCATTTTTTCTTAAAATATGAGTTAGAGATCACCGACTCATATTTTTCACATGAAATAATTAAATCTGATTTAATCCTGTCATTTAATCCAATTACAGCAATTACTAAATTACTGTAAACACAAATAAACTAACAATAAAACAACGCTGGTCAACGCTATTAACACAAACCTGTGATGTTATGTTCATAAAGTCTTCAGAATTGTATGGATTTGTTGAAAGAATGCTGTGTGTTTTATTGCTGTCTTACTGGAATATTCTACCATATGAATATATTTAATATAAAGCCTCCTCTGCAGCTGAACCTCCACTCCAAATCTTCTCCAGCCTCTTAACAGGTTTTCTTCCAGGATTTTCATACTTCCTGTTGACTCCAACCAGCTTCCCTGTCTCTGTTGAAAAGCTGCAAATCCACTCCAGCATGATGCGTTCATGGTGACATGCAGTTGTAGTTTCCCAGTAGGCTCATCTTTGGTCTCATCTGAGCAGAAGTGTCTTCCACAATAATTCTGTTAAAGTAGAAAATTTTCCTTTGAAAATGTTTGACAAACCGCTTGACTGCAGAATACACTGCAGTCTGTGGTGACAGAATGTGAAATGTTTAAAGAGGATTGTGATTCTGGAACATTGACTTGCTTCTTGGAACAATATCAAACACCAAGGGAGAACCGCAGAGGCTGAAAACACAAAACTGTGAAACTCTTCTTTGAAAATGTCTATTTAAAACAGGGGAGAAAAAACTCTTATTTGAATGAGGTATTGTGGAATGTTGCATGGCCAGAGTGGAATTATCCTTATAAAAATCCATAGAATAACACTGCAAATAGTTTTGTGGTGCCCTGAGAATAGTATTTAAAATGTTCCTTTAAAAGACACTTTGTGAAAGTTTGACTGGCTGTGTGCTCATCAGGATGTTTTAGCATGCTGCTGTCTCACCCTGGCATTCACCTGAGCTTCACTACGCCAAGTTGACAAGCTGAGAGGAGTCAAGACCAGAGGGAGAAAGTCAAATAAGGGACATGAGGAAGTCCAGGAAGGAGGAGTTTAACAAACTGTGGAGGAGGAGACTCCTCACATGACGGTGGTGGCAAGTCTGCTTGTCCTTGGAAAGGACACCGGTGTCTCGACAAACACTTTCTTTGTCTCCATCTGCCTCACTTCTTCCCTCTCCGTCCTTCACCCTCAACTTTCCTCCTCTTCATGCTCACTATTTTACCCTAGCAAAGTGTCACACACTCGCAGCCACTTCCTACTCTGGAGTTCTTTGCATGTTTCTCCAAGAGTTCATTCACACACATGCTCGCACACCTACAGCCGTCCCCCTCCCCCTCAGTACCACAGTTCTGCTCCAGTACACACACAGACCGCCACAGAATTCCTCTGTGGACTCCTCCCCCCGTGAGGTCGCTCCTCTGGGCTGTTACAACCTTCCCTCATGGAAAACTACCAGTGTTCACAGCGCCGGCAAACACAACAAGGTTTGTGTTAACAGTGAAAGACATGAGAACAAAGAACAAGAGAGGGACTCTGATTATTTTTAATTGATCTGTTATCAAAATCTAATCCTTTTCTTTATCAGTGGAATCCCTTGAGTAAACAGTGATTAACATGATCAGTTATCTGTGGTTAGTGTCCTGCCCTGCCTCAGGCCTAACCCGTATCCACACAGAGGTAAACATTACCACGGTTCCTCCTTGTGTGATCACATCCGGCCTTAAGATGAAGGGTTTCAGTTCTTCCCAGAGTTACACCCCCCTGTAGTCCAACTACTCTCATTTTCTATGTTTGTGCTCGCTGAAACAAACCTCCTACTGACCCGAGGTCAATCCTCTAAAAGTGGACTCAAAGCCTTCCTGTTCTCCGTCGCTGACAGCGCCTGTATGCATGGCTTTTCATGCTGTTTGCTAAATCCACCATGTTTCCAGTATTGGTTCGCCAGCCTTTTCCACACATGGGAACACAAGTGACATCCCATAGAGTGAAATGTGACATACCTTGCCATGGAAACCTTATATATTGTTTGCTTTTTTAATTTTTCACCCTCACATATTCATGAAGTGCTACCACCTGCACAGTTGGTAGCACTATTGCGCTGCAGCAAGAAGGTTCTGAGTTTGATTCCCAGTCCAGGGTCTTTCTGCATGGAGCTTGCATGTTCTCCCTGTGTATGTATGGGTTCTCTCAGGGTACTCCAGCTTCCAGTCCAAAAACCTGACTGTCAGGTTAATTTTTTTCTCCAAATTCTCTTTAGGTATGTGTGTGCATGGTTGTTTGTCTCTGTTTTGCCCTGTGACAGACTGGCGACCTGTCCAGGGTGTACCCTGCCTCTCGCCTGAAACGTTCGCTGAAGATAGGCCCCAGGTCCCCTCCCAGCCTCATTAGGGAGAGGGGTGTAAGAAAATTGATGGATATTTATGAAGACATCTGTTTTGTGAAAATGCTAACATATTAGCCCAACCGCTAATCTGACATACAGTGGTGGGCACACTTATGCTAATCTGCTAATACCTGATCTAATTTTTCAAATAGCGCATTAACATTTTTGCAAATTTTGAAAACCTTTAGCACATTTAGCTTCCCTCAAATTAAGTATAAGTATAATGTTTTGTACATTTTCGGTCAGATAAAGTTCAACATCTGCATAAGGGTTTGGTTTCCGACTGTTAAGAATTGTTCAAGTAGTTAGACATTTATATTTATGTTCTTATTTTGAAGAGGGTGAAGACTGGTTATCTGGAAGTTCCATTTCCTCTTCTCACCTTCTTTTTTTTTTTTACATAAAACTTTATTGAGCTGATGGGAAGTATACAACATGAGGTTTACAGCAGCTTACAACCAGGGGAGTTAATTAAACACATTCATGCAAAAATCCACAAATATAAACTTTTCTGGGATTCTCCTCATGTTTTCCACCCTTGACGTTTGTTGCGTACTCAGAATGCATTGCTACAGTCCGACAGGCTATTGTAAACCAGTCCAGGGACACGTTTTTCACCAGTGCATCTAAAGATATGTATTAGGGCAAATCTATTAATATCAATGTAAGCAATATACATTTTGTAAAGAACTGCTTGGGCTAACTACTTTATCTCTCAAACGCTAGCCAATTGCTGTCAGCAAGGCTTGATGAAGTATTTGGCAGTGTTTTGGGTTTCCAGTAAAAATTATAACTTGCAACAGAGCGATAAAAAACACGAACCGTATGTAAGGATTACAAGTTTTTCAGACGGTGAAGGAGGCAGAAGGCATCGCTATAACAACCGACTTCTGGACATCTAGAGGTATGCTGAGCTACATCCCAATACTACTGCAGCCTAAATGGGTAATTGGCTTGTGCTTCAACATGTATAGTTGAAGCACTGAGCCAAGGTCGAAGTCTGGATGATATGGCTGAAGAACTTATCACAAAGATTTTCATATCAGTCAATAGCAATACTTATTGATTTCTTTTTTGTTTTAAATATTTTAATTTCTGCGGAGCGGGTGGCATGATCTTTCCCTTTTTTTCCAGTTTTTACTCCATGATGTTTTTTTTTATTTAAAAGCAGTTATGAGGCATGATGGCAAAATCTGAAAGTGTTCTGTGGAAACAGGTTTTTGCTATGTAATCAAAGAGTAAGTTGATACTCACAATCTTGTTTAGCTGTGAGAGATTAAAGCCTTTCTTGTGCCTTTATGCACCAGAATGCTGTGTGGTTCTGGGTCAGAGTTCGGTGAATATTCACTATGTTGAATATTGAATAGTCTATCAGAGGTATTATCTACTGATATTAATCACATGTCTATCAGGATGTAGAGAGAGTGTTAATGATTTCTTGTCCAGTCCTTGGTCAAAGAGATTAAATTAAATCAGAAAAAGAGAGACATCAGTTTGTTCAATTTGTAGCCAAATCAATAAGAATGCATTTTTAAAAAAGAAATCTGATACTTGAAGTTTTCTTGAAAGTAGTATTATAATCTCGTCCCGTCTTGTACTTGTGAACTCAATGTCGTATCTTGTCTCATGAGTTCTATGTATCCCCACACCTGTAATAATTACTCATTTTGATTCTTTACTACAGTTGTGTGATTTTGCTGTTAATGGTAACAACTGGCAAGTGAAGGTCATATAAAGCTCAAACTCATAACCACCGATCCTTACTACAGTCAAAATGCACTACCAAAGGCCCATCTGTCGACCTACAAACAGGAACTGTTGAGCTTCTGTTTGTTTTCTATAGACAAAGATTCAACTCTTTGCTCATTTGGGGACACATGTGTTTCCACTATGGAGCAATTCCACACTGTCACACAACAACCTCATCGTCAGCATATTAGACCAGAAACATGGTGCAAACGTCCCTGACTCAATGTAGTTCAGATCTCCTTTAGGTCAAAGAGACTGACCAATTCTTTAATAATGTGCTTCCAGCTATATTTAGGTTTACCTTTACATCTGCAATGGATGAATCTAGTGGTGGACTGTTTAAAACAGGAATGTGAACTCCAGATGTGTAGACATGTGGTACTTTGAGTTCAACTATGCAGCTTAGCATGAGGATTACACAGGATGACGTCGTTTTCTGTGCATCATACATTCATGACCCCAGCGAACTGTTTCAGTGTCAAGTCACGTAATCTGATATTTACAATGAGAAAGTTACACATCTTTATCTGTCAGCCTCAAAGCACATTATTATATGATGAAGAAAAAACTCCAGTATGTTAGGGAACATACAAGAGAACTGTTGCATCTCTGTTTCAGGGTTCCATTTCTACTCTAGTGTTCTGATCAGGCATTGGTTCCTGTAGTTTGTTTCCACATGAAGAACTTTTGTTCCAGAAGAGGTTTGGTTCGCCGTACCTCCTAAATTTGGTGCTTAGTGACACCAAACTGAGACCTGTTTCCATCTATTTTTGCAACCAAGTGCAACAAGCAAGAAGAGCATAATAGTAAGACGGCAGATGCTCTGCGCTCCTGTGCTGCCAATGCCGCTGCCTTGCTTGTTGTTTGTTTGCCTTCAGTTTGACCAACCCGTGAGGACATCATGGTTTGCGCTGAAGAACCGTTTAGTGTAGGACTGGAACCAGATTTGGCACTTGGGAACGTCGTTCTTCTGGTGGAAACATGCGACTTGTTCACTGGTTCAGGAACCAGAACGAGCTCCAGAGTGCATTGATGGAAAAGCACAAAGAGTGAAAACTACCTTTGTTCCTGAAAAGGTTTGCTGCAGTGGAAATGCATCTTTTGTCTCAGACAAGCTCACAAAACCTTTGGCACTGACAGCAAGAGGAGAAAACTACATTTTTTCCAATAAAGCTAGATTTATCAAAATTTCTATCAATGTCTCAATTGTAAAATGTTTATTTTACAAGGCAAAAGTTATTGGCAGTAACTGAACACAACTGGACGGCTTCATTCACCTCCTCTGTTGCCATCGCCAAACTACAACCTCCTGTTTGCTGGATTGGCCAGGATGGAAAGCATACTGAGAAAGTGAGCTCAATGGGAGAAAGACCATTTGGAAAACTGAAGGTAGAGAAGAATCTATCAGAATTGTGTATGCTACTTCCATTATGAATTACTCATTTAGAAATGGTAGATCCACCAATTTAAAAGAAAAACTGTCCAGTCCATCAAACTGCTTTGAATCTGTAAGAAACACTTCAGTGTCCCTTACAAAAAGGACACTAAAGCGTAAAGTAGTCCTTGAAGTATTCCCCGTTTCAGACTGTTGTTGTGATGCACCAATGAACTCTATTTGGAGGAACACTAACACTGATCTGATTTATTGGATCATAAACCTCATTGGCTGCAACAGGGGTGCGGTAAAGGGGTGAAAAGTGATGACAATTCTAGGGGCCCTGACCAGCAGGGGACCCTACACAATTTAATTATTTATATTTTGTTCATAGAAATAAAATAAAAAAATTGGAGTCCTGTCAAATACAAAATTAATAATATTGTATTTTCAAATATTGTTTTTAGAAGTAAAAATTTAATGTTGCCCCTCCCAGACCAAAAGACACATCAGTTTTTGCCCTGAACCCCCTGGATCTGCATGAAATGGTTCATTCCTGCTTGGAGCACTTGAGAGCGACGATGACAGAGGAACTGTTTCACTAACAGTCAAGCATTTTTCAGCAAATGTTTTTTATCTGCAACAAATTTTCTAATATTTCCAATTGCCTCTTTCCTAATTCTCTTCTTTTTGCCACACAGCACTAAAATATGTATAATAACCATTTATTCTGACACCTACAGGCTGATTCCAGCTATAACAGCTTCTTGTGGAACCACAAATGGCGGAAGATCTGATGGTGTCACATTCCACACCGTCTGATGGAAGAGTTAAAGATGATGAGGATTTAAGCCGAAGGAGGCCCTGGGGCCCTTTTTAACAACCAAACTGTAGATGAATTTCTTGAGTGCACTGAAACAAACACACACACATACACGCAGACACACACACATACAGGAATGGAATAGAAGTAGGTTTGCTCTGGGAACCTCTTGGGGCCAAAATGCGGCTGGCTGCAGAGCAAAATGATTCCAGATCCCCTCTGAGCTTCTGCCCAGGAAAAGAAGCTGAATTTAGATTTGGATTCTACTTACTGCTTTGCTGGGTCATGGTGCTGGACACATGCACACACACGCGCACGTACGCACATTCACACACACACACACACACACGCCCACACACACAGAGACTGAACGGCATGGATTTCTCTCTCTCTGTGGGGCCTGAGGGAGCGACCTTAGCCTCTTAATGATGACGGAGGCAGAGTGATGGATTTATTGTGGTGAGCCGGCCTTGATGGACACGCTCACTGCATGCAAACACACTTAGCAGAAACAGCCTGTTCAAATCAATACATGTCTGTCTGACGCACCGACTACCTGCTTCTCTGCTTTTTGATACTTTTGTGATTCTGGAAAAAGAAGAAGTGAGTCTAAGAAATGGGTCAGCTCCTTTGGCAGATCTCTTCATTTTGCAGATAACGGTGAACATGGCTGCAAAAATCAACAAGTTCATCCAACACGTGATCACCCCCAACACACACACAGTATGTGTGTGTTGGGGGGGATTATGGAGTCCTGTAATGGTGAGATTAGAGATGCAGAGCTTTGAAATGAAAACATGTTTTCAGAGTCGGTTCCTCCAAGTTGAACTTCCTGTTCATCAGCTTCCTATTGCTTCAGTCCGTCTAAACCTCTCACCTGCTGTCATATTACAAAGTGATGTGTATTTATGAATCAAAGGAAAATGAAACATGGTTTGAAAGATTTTTTTTTTCTCTTTACATGTAGAAATCTGAAAAGTGTGGCCTGTTTTCATCTTCAGCCTCTTTAATTCTGACACCCCTGTAGATTTGGCTTTTTTTTTAAACAATGACAATCTGCGCAATGTCCTGTTAATAGCCATTCCTGAGCTGTGACTGGATGCAGCTCCTCTAGAATTACCGTAAATCTCTTGGCTGAGAAAGTTTTCTGTTGCTTTAAACATGCCGAGTCACGCACTGTCACGGGTTCAGTTCTCAACCCATTGACCTTTGCTCAAAACTCCCTGTCAAATTTCTGTCAAATGAAGGGGTCAGGTGCAGTGTGGGTGGATGGTAACCGAGGGGGGGGGGGACCCTGGCGGTCTGATCCTCGGTTGCAGAAGCTGGCTCTTGGGATGTGGAACGTCATTTCTCTGGTGGGGAATGAGCCAGAACTAGTGTGTGAGGCTGAGAGGTTCCGGCTACAAATAGTCGGTCTCGCCTCGACGCATGGCATTTCCTTTCATTTTTCTCTATTTTTTTGTGTAGTTCTTTTTTCTGTCTTCATCTACACATAGAGGAAAAGAAGGAAAAGTTGTCACTTTTAAGTCTATAGCAAATTATTTTGCTATTGTATTTATTTTCATCTTTTACCTTAACTATTTATTAAATTCTTTTATTTAATCTACATTTTCACCATCTTTTCATTTTTTGCTTTAGTTGGTTCATTGTTTCCTTTACACATAAAGGAGAAAGTTGCCTTTACTGTCTGTTTAACAAAATGTTATTTTTTAAATGATTTCTTTTACTTTTCCCGTTTTTCCTCCTTTCCCCCTTTTATTTTAATCTTTCACACATAGAATATAAAATGATCCCTTTAATTTATTTCTTTTAATTTATCTACTGTGACAAAATAATTTTCAGTTCCTCTCGCAAAAGACCAAAAGTTGTCTTCAGAAAAGAAAAAAAAACTGTTTTATAAAAGAAAAAAAATGCAGTTTAATCATTCTGAAGGAAGTAATGAAGATCTCTGGTCTTAATCATCTATGAGGGGCCGTTTGGGACAAAACTTATGTTTTGTCTCACACACTACGAAAGACTCACGCACACTCAAAAAAACACTCAAATTGCGCATACACAGTACTAAAATGTCGCACGCCCACAAATTTTCTCCCCCACATACAATATCCTAAAATTGCACACAGACAACTAACATGTCGCACACAAACACAAATTTTATCTTAGTTGCAACATCTCGTGTGAGATCTACCTATTTCAGTGGATTCTGGAGTCTAAACTATTTATAATATCCTGTACATTACTAGAGATGTTGGTACTCTTTTCCTCAGCCTTGAATTTAAATAAAACATGAATCTAGCGGATCACAGCAAAGCCTCGATTTCATTCAATTTGATCAAAGCGGAATTTGCAGGACGACATTGTGAAGCTGTGGGTTTTGGTTTCAGTGCTGAAAGAAAGCGACCACTGTCAATACCGAGTAATTCTGTCACATCTCATTAGTTCCTACTCAAAAGTATCAGCTACGTGATGAAAAATGAGCATCTTGTGTCATTCGCGTCTCCCACCCCGGCCTCCCGCCTGTCTGCCTGTCGCTTCTCTTGTGAATGAAGCCTCGTCGCAAACAGCCACGACTTGCTGCTGGCGTTTCTCCGCGGAGCTGGATTAAATCCCAGCTCTGGGTCCACATTCGCTCTGTATGACTAACCATACAGAGCGTGAAAATCTTTCATCTTTCGCCTCATTCACTCAGCCAGGTACATGTGCGCTGGATTCCCTGTTACATAACGTTTTATTCCTCTGCCGACTTGCAGCCGTTTAGTTATCCTCGTGCGCAGTGAATCATGGCGCAGCCTCAGATTAACGCAGCGTCCTCGTCAAAGGTGTTACGCAACCATCTTGTAAACTGGCAGAGATCGTCCCATCACTGAACCATCTGATGCTACAACATGGAGAATGTCTTCAGTCAGGGAGGTGGTCTAGGTATAACTTTACTCTGATTTCAGTCAAGAAAAAAATATCATTAAAAGAGTTAATGACAAATATTGTAGTTTTATCAACTGAACTGAATTCATTCCTTCTGATTGGCAGTATAATAAAAGGTGTAAATGTCTTCAATTTCCTCATTAGAAGTAAAAAAAAAAACTTTTAGTTTTAATAAGTAATAGTTAATTTTGTAATAATTATTATTTTTATTTAACCTGTCCATACTGAGATGAACTGTAAATTTTTGTGAACTATTGTTTTAAAGAAATGTGACACGGTGCAAGTGGCACAGAAAACGGCAATTGGTGGCGCTGTAGCACCGCCACAGAATGACAGGAAAAAACACAGAACATATCCAAAATGTGACATGACTGTTATTTGTGAGTGAGGCGCATGCATGATAAACAGAGATGTACCTGTGACATAATTAATAATAATAAAAAAGGTGCAGCTCACATGTACACACATGGAACCGCCATTCTGAAATGTATCCAATCTGGTCTGGTTTCAAAAATAATTGTTCCTGGACTTCCAAACCACCGAACTGGTGTGGAAGGACAGCTTAAACAACAAAACATTTTGTGGACAGAGTCTAACACTGTGGCATGACAGACATACTGGGCAATATGTATATGATCAGAGTGAATTGTAATCTTGATTTGCTGGAATATTTAACCCATCTCTGTCCTGGAAATGCCTGGGTTATCCCCAAGAATGAGTTGGAAGAAAGTATTTCTAGGCTTCCCTCAGGCTATGTTCACCGCTCTCAAATTTTATCATGTCAGTAGAAGTAGCACAGTTGCTATTTTTTTTCCTCCTAAAACAATCTGACTTGTGCCACTTCCATTTGTGGTGCTGAATCAGATACATATCTGGTTGTTTACAAAGTGTCTACTATCTCAATGGTCAGGTCGCATTTTTTCAATTTTTTAGTTAGTCATGTTTTCATTCAATTGTCATGCAAAATTTGAGAGAGCTTTTACAATGACCACTTATAATTTTGAGTGAACGTTTTTGGCCTTTTAAAAGAAAAACGAAGTGCATTTCCAAAATCTGGTTTTGAGCAAATCAACCAAGCTGAGCAGAGTGTAATTTTGTTAGTTGCTGATGCTATACTCGGCTGTGATAAAGCAGAAGTAGAAGTTGCAAACAAGCGTTGACCACACAACGCTTGTTTGTGTGGTCAACATCTTGGAGAAGACACAGTAAATCAGAAATCAACATAATTAGCCTTTAGTAATATGAACAACCATGCAAAAATAATTAGATTTTAACAGATAATCAGAATTGAGCATCAAGACTTGCACTGTGACGTCTCCTCATATGCCTAATGAGCACTAGCACCAGGACTAAACTATGAAAGCAATGCATTAATGCAAAAAATATCAAATACATTTGTTATTGTATGCTTATTTATTATTTGTCATGCAATAAGTTTGTTCAAATGCATGAACAAATGTATCCACGTAATTGTAATAGCATTTCTCATTTAATGGAAACACTGCAATTTCAAATTTGTGTTTTTTTTTTCAACATGAGCAAAATACTGTAAATCTTTGAGCACATTTGCAGTGGAAATGACAGCAAAGACTTGGAGTCACCACATCTCCTATCTGTAACATGAGTTTTTGTCAGGCTGAGTCATCATAAACCTGAAAACATTCAAACTCTGACTACATCTGTTGTTTCCCCCAACAGAAACCTACTGGAATCAAAAGCCTTGACGTAACATGAGCAGGTTGTCTGGTTCTCAGCTCTATTACCATTCAGTGCAGCCATTGCACTGTTAAACTGCTAACTGCCTGACCTCCTTTGCAGAATGCACATGGATGAGCAGAAAACACGCCATGAACCTAGCACAGGTAAAGTAGGTGTTGCTGTCTGTTCATGTTACATTGAACTTCGTGGTTAATCTAGGCTTAAGATATTTAATGGAGCTTAGCAAAAATTCAAGCAGGAATGTTGTTCAGCTGAACAAAGGCTTTAATTCTTTCCTGACATTCAGCCACACTTTCTAATCTCTGCATCCAATTTTAGACTTCTAGGAAAGAACATGTTGGAACAGTTACTGGACAGCACATCTCAACACACACTTAAAAACAATGAGTGATGCCACAGCCAATGATAAGTGAAAAGAAAAAATCAGCTTTTTTCCCCCCACTAATGAAAACTGGTAATATAAATTTATGCTAATATAGATAATTTTACAAACAAAAAGTGCATCATGCAGAGCTAAGACTTGGCATGTTGCCGGAGAAAATATACATGTTGTTGCCTGCTGCTGGTGGAGCAACCGATCAACATTTGGAGATTCTTCTTTTTCTATCGAACCAGTTACTAATTCAGAGTAAAAGAATGTGTTTGTACATGTCAGACGTTGACATGAAAAAGTAGTTCCTGTCTTGTTGGATGTCTCCTCCAGTATTTTTTTTTGTTGTTGTTGCTGAAGGACCTAACTTTCAGTTAGATTGCATCAGTGCACTTCCTCCAAGTGTGCATGTGTTTTTCCCAAAAGCACTGCTAAGAGGAGTAATGATGGCATTGCCCTATAAGTGTGTGCGCCCAGCCTGAGGGAAGCCAGAGTTTCACACCCTCATTATCTCTCCAAACTGGAGTTGCAACTTACTGGAAAGTGGGCCAGAGTTGCTTTTTATAAACAAGAGGAGGGAAGGAAAGGGAAAATGAGAAAAACACCAAATGGATTGTTTTGCATTCTTTTTTCCAACTAGATTCTATATTAAGACAATGTTCTATTACTTTAATTACAGATGAAATAGAGATGATTATTAGATTTTTTTTGTCCAATCAAAACAACATGTTATATTGGTACACATGTTATATCGGTTTTAACCCATACATGTTATATCGGTGCTGGTTCTTAGAGACTGGGCTCAAAACTTTCCTTTCTGAGAAAGCTTATATTTAGACTGGCTTATGTTATCCTGAGATATCTCATATATCTCAAAACATAATACTCTCCAATTATTCACTGTTATTTCAGCTTTTAACTTTATGTTCTGTTTTTTTTTTACTCTTTGTAAAAACAAAGAGTCCCGAGTAAGTGAGTTAGTGGTCCAGCTAAAACCCAGCAGTAAACTATGTTACATGATTTGTTCCTGTTCAAAATTGTTTGCATTTTCCTCAAGAACACAAGTCAGCTAGCATGCTATTGTGAGCCAACTAAGCTAGTATAATTAGCTCAAGAAGTGAAAGCAGGCCACATCTTAATCTCATTAACCAATTAAACAGTTGGGTTTCTTTTAAGTTTAGATGGTTAAAAAAATACTTCCTGGTTCAATTTTGTTTCTAGAAAAAGATGACAGTTAAAGTAAGCCGTGTTCTATTTGTGTAGCCATATTTAGCATGCCCAGACTTAAATGTCATGTTTAACCATTTCCCTGATGAAGAGTTATTAAAGGTAGTTCCAAAGAAAAAACATCAAGCATTTAATATACCAGAAAGTTTGGTTAAACTTTCTTAAAATATTTGAATTAGTAATGAATGAGTTTTTGTTGTTTTGATGGGAAATACTTGTTCGTAAAATAATTCCTACAACTTGATATTTTCCACACTTCTTACAATCACACAATTTGATTGGAGCTTTATGTGCTTACACCAAAACCAAGTGGTGCAACATTGTGAAACAGACGGAAAAAAAGTTACATTTTTCACACACGAAAATTATGTGTAAAGTAACTATAACATAAGAAAAATGTGAAAAAGCTCAAGATGGAAGGATATATATGAATATTTTACACTGCCATTCAGTGTTCACTGTAACCAGAGACAAAGGTTAAAGTGAACCAGCAACAAGTTCTCTGAACTTCTTCTGCCTTCGAAGCAGAAGGTGTCTGACAAGAGTTCATGTGGAGGACATGTCTGTGCATGCACTCACAAAACGGAAGTCATGGTTACTGTATCCCTGGCATCGGGAAGCAGGCTTTAAATAACCCTCTTGTATATCTGTGTGTGTCTGTCTACCTGAGGGGAGGTGAGCATCGACTTCCATCTATTCTGTGAATGTGACATCTATCTGCCTGGAAAAGAAGACAATCACACAAAGCAACAGACTTCTCATTGACTATCTGTCAATTACCCCCTTTTTCACACCCACACCCCTTAGATAACAAGATACCAATTAGAAGTCTGGGTTAATTAGGGCTAAATAACAGCACTCACAAGTGGTAGCTGTTTGTGAATTTAAAAGCATGTGACTGACAGGATGAGGTATAGTAGTGGGGATCCAAGCAGAAATTTATCACAACAGTGAAAAAGTGTATGATCTGTGATGGACAATCACTGTCTCTTGTTGCCGATCACCAAAACCGATTGCCTGTATCTCACTAAGCAGCCTACCTGTGCAGCTTATCTACTCTTTCCTTCACATTGTGCAAGCACACTGCAACAAATCCTGTCATGTGGAACTATAACATTCAGAGTGAAAGGGGATGTTTGGGTGTTGCGGCTTATAATTACTTCAAAGGTAATTATCCCCCTGAGGTGTTATATTCAACACAGCGAATATAATATGACATTTATAAAACAAGCACTTGACAGAGTTTGGCTACATCAAGGCTCACTGCAGGAAAAAGAAGACATCCGGAGTGGCCAGATAGCAGGAAAAGCAGTGCTCAACTACCAACTCTCACCCGGAAGAGCAGCATGATCAGATGACCCAAAAAATAATTTAAGTCTTCAAGCTAGCGGTGTAAGATCCTGGGTTCTGCTCTTGCTGTTGGACCACGAACAGCAAGACCGCAACAGCAACAGCAAGACCACCACTGGTAGTAATATATCACAGACTTAGCACCATTCAACCTCCACCCGGCAGTGAACTCTCACACTGAACGTCTGCTTAAAGCTGCAGCATGAAACTTAAAAATAAATTTCTGCCTCCTCCCTGTATTAGCAGAATTATTCCGCTCAGTCAGAACCAACCAATCAGAACCAGCATTAATCAGCTAGCCATCCTCTCAGGAAGTTTTGATTTATAACTGTGGATTAATTTTGATGCAACCTGCATTTGACTTTGAATGAATGTTTCCTTTTTTCCATTTTCTAATACTTGATATTGACAGTGTTGTAAGATTTATTTGACACATATATAATTTAGGTTAATGAGAACCTTGCTGTTAAATATTATTTTACTGATAGTAGGTTTTTGTCCTTTTAACTGAATAGCTGCTGTATTGCGTCGGCAAATATTTTGAATGTTTGTATGCAACATATATAATTTTCTGGCAATAAATTCACCTAATTTGTCTAAATTCCCCTAATTTAGACAAATTAGGTGAAATTATTGCCAGAAAACGTTTTACATTTTCCCAGTTCATATAGTATCATTTATACCTAGAGCAAAAAATTATCAGCCAATCCAGGCTATCGGCAGTGATTGGCCTTATGGATGATCCGAATCGGAATTGGCAACAAAAACCTGATCAGAGCATCCCTAACACAAATCCAAAAAACAAACAATGAGAATATATAGATAATAAAACAACCAGTAAAGAAATAATCAAAACAAAAATTAACTGAAGCCAAAATTACAAACACCAAAGGATCATAACATTCTGCCATTTTCTATCCTAAAATGGATCCGAATTAGTATATCATGATCAACTGACAACTACGTCACTGAGATCTAATGCTGAAACAGGCATTCTAGATCCATCACTGTTAAGGTGAATGTCATTCAAAACTCTTAGAGTCAGGGATGTGCTGTGGTCTAAAGCCTGACCGCGAAGCAGTGCAGAGAATATTTTAATTATAAAGAGAATGTTATTCATGCCTTTAAGGTAATCTTCACCAAAATATTATATCAGCTCTGGGACTGTAATTACTAATAATTAATTCTTTTAGATTGGACGTAATGCCACAATATGTTGTTTTTAACATTATGTGAAGCATTAGTCTTAGGCAGGTAGACAACAAAGGTTGATTAAGTTCTCATTTGACTAGAGCGTCTTCACATTTGCTGCATACCTTACATGACATCAGCTTTATCCCACCACCAGGCATAAAACTTATCATATTTTAATGTGCTTAAAAGTGTAAGAAGCTAAAACACATTCTAACAGCAGCAAGTCTGTCCATCTTCTCATCGGGGTACGTTTCTTCACATCTGCTTCTGATGATGAAAACTGCTGCAATATTAACCAACTCAACTTCTCACTCGCATTATTAAAACAAATACAGTATGAAGCAGACTTAACGGCCAAACCCAGGATCAGGACTGTTATGAGCTTGAAGCAACAAACTATAAAAATACAGGCCTGGATTTATACTCAATACAAGCTTGAAATGTGGAGAGGTTCAGAGTAAATGCCATCAACAAGAGCAAAAATCTAGAAAAGCTAGCTTTAATGAAACGTTAGCTTAAAAAGTTGAGCCTACAAAAGATTTGAGGATTACACATAGTAATAAGACGATACGCAAAGACATCTTGTGGCATCAATACAAAATCTCTGAAACCTATGTTAGCTTTAACATTACTAGTTGCTAACGGGTAAGCAGTTCCTGCTGGGTATTTTTTTTAGCTTAAAAAGCTTCCATTTTCTACAGAATACCCAAAATGTTGAGAAACAATTTCAAAGGGGGCTCTTCTATATTTACTTTTTTTGTATTTGAGAGTTGTAATGTAGACTTTCTCCCGCTGCAGAGATCTTATAAAACAGTCAAGTAAGGTAAGGCAGCTAATTTGGAAAGAGCAATCTGGTCCTGGAGCACCATTTGATATTACCTACTGTGAGCCCAGTCTTTTTGTCGTTTTGTCTCTATTGTTGTACAAGAAAATGGCTGTGGCTGTCCAGAATGTTAGCAGAATCAAAAACAAGCAAGTTTTACAGTATGACTTTTTCTACTAATGAAATTTTTGACCAGATTAGGAAACAAACCTCAAAATAACCTCAAAAACAAGCAAGTTTTACAGTATGACTTTTTCTACTAATGAAACTTTTGACCAGATTAGGAAACAAACCTCAAAATTATGCTATCAGAGTAAAGAGGGCATAAACAAAGCATAGAGGATGCTTAATTGTTATTAATAAACTACTGATAGGTCACATATACTGGGTTGCGGAAGTTGAATCTGAGCTAAAAATCACTTTAAGGAAAAAACCCAACAAAAATACACACAGTCCAGTGTGTGTCACACACATCCACACAGATGTTCGTATTGAAAAAAGAAAGCCCTACTTCTGTCTTTCCCAGAATCCATTGTTGATTCCTGCAGTGTGCTTGCAGGTTACATGTAGAAGGGCCGGAGCTAAAATGTCAGAGGTCACCCCACAAAAAAATGTTTGCTCTTTGGTCTCCCATCTCTGTGTCTTTCTATCACTGTAGCTTTTCATGTCCCCCCCGGCCCCTTTCTCTTTGATTCCTGCCATTTGATCACAGTTCTCTTTAATAACGGGGCCCGGCAGTCCCTGAGTGTACGTGCAGCAAAACACGCCATTTCTGGTCTCAGGGGGCTTTGTTCTAGACCACAACGTTTTCACAGCTCATCAGATCAGTAGGGGTGCTGCAAAGGATTTTAGTTCAGAAATGAAGCTCTGATTATCACCAGTTGTGAAAAGGTTCCTCAGCTACATTAATGTTCTCAGCACAGATTTAGTTTTACTTCTAAATATTAATCCACAAATGAATCTCTCAAAATAGGCTGTGGAACATTTTAAGTTTACACAACAGAACGATTTAAGTGTCTAGGCTGTGTAATGTTTTACTGCTACATGATGCCAGATTGTCCACCCCGCTTCAGTGATATCAAGGGTCAGAGCTATAAAGCTTTGAGGTCACACACTAGAGTTCATTTTGTCTCTGGTGCAGTGATTCAGCCACGGTGAATCTTTAGCACCATCTAATGGAGCACAAAGGAAAAGGCCAAAAGTCAAAACTCTTGTTAAGGTTTTTTTTTTTTTTTTTACGATTCCAAACTTTTGCCAGTTGGGTAAAAATGTCAACTTAGGACACAAATGAAATTTTTTATTTTAGGAGAAATTGCAAAAAGTATTTCATTTTTATTTGTTCAACAATAAACTGAACATGCAATGTATTAATAAAAAATGGATTTTATAAATCACTGTAGATTTTAAAAACTTAAAGTTCACCCAGCTAAAAAAAGACTCTAATGTCTTTGGTTGGTCATTTTTTTCTAGATACTTTTGTGTTTTTTCAGCAACAAAAACAGGATATGTATCACTCTTGCTTCAGTCAGCCAAGTCTGTCTTGGTTTAGTCTTGGTTCAGAATTTTTTACGGGATATGAACCACACTTGCTTTGAAAACTGATTCTATTTTCCAAGATTAATGAAACGACGTACTCAAGTATGCTTCTGAATAGTTTTTTGGATGAATGAGCTTTTTCTTAACAATGGAAATAAAATAAACACATAATGTGCTGTTGTACAGAGCATTTTACATGCTAAGATTTTAACTTGTCTGTATCTGAAATTTCCACCTTAAAAAAATGTATTCTTTCAGAATTGACTATTTGTACTGACGGGCCTAACTCCTGCACAAAAGCATTAAACCGAACATTGAGTACCCCTACCATACAGTAAACTCTTTTAAAAGGCAGAAAACTGGAATCCCTCAAAAGTTGGAAGTCACAAAATCCAAGTCTTCCACTCAACACAATCCACCACGACTCTGCAAAATTTAGAGACTTTAGTTAGCTATGAATGACAAAAAGTGATTAATAGATATGACTTATGTGTTTCGTTTTTAGCTGTTGTATGAATGGAATCCGGTTGACTGACAAGTCAGTCATGAATGCTACAGTCTATTAATCCCTTTCAGTTCTTCAAACTGAAACCTAACCCCAGCGCGATCTTG
Source organism: Poecilia picta (assembly GCA_033032245.1). Classification (NCBI taxonomy): domain Eukaryota; kingdom Metazoa; phylum Chordata; class Actinopteri; order Cyprinodontiformes; family Poeciliidae; genus Poecilia; species Poecilia picta. Next base: position 2,239,381 of record CM065354.1, read on the forward strand.
TCCTTTACATCGATGAAGCGGTCATCACTCAGAACAGCTGCAAGGATGACTGCAAACATGGGAATGACAGAGAAACCATAAATGATCTAAACACCACGGATTTAACAGAAGATAAAAAAATAACACTGTAAAGTTTTTTTAAGACAACTAGATTAAGTGGATGCTTCCAAATGGGTGAAGTTATGTGACCTGTACTGAAGGTCAAAGATCTCAGTGGACAGTTTACTGTGCGTATCAGGTGCTTTGCTGTCTGAAACACTCTTGAAGTGATAGCCTAAAGAGCTATGGTCTGAGAATGCAGGCAGGAACTAATCAACACCAGGAACACAAACGGTAACTGCTTAAGTACTGACACTTGCAGCAAAAACGGAGAGAAAAATGACTTACACCAAGACAAAAACTATTTTCCAAACTCATTTGTTCTTAACTCGTTTTCCTCACCTGTTTTTGAACTTATATCATTTGGATTCCTGTAATTGAAACAAGAGGACAAATTTCTTTTCAGACAATCATGCATTTAGGAAACAGTCTAAGGGAGATCGAACACATGACTGAAGATGCTGCATCCGCCAACCATGTTTCTATTTCATTCCTACTGACTGCCAGAGGGCAGTGCTGAAACCACTGAATGTTCCCTTCTCGCATACGCTGTTTGAGCAATACTATCAACAAAGTCACACCTGTGACATATCGGATGATTAATCAGAGGCTATATAGTATCACGTCATCTGAGGCTCTATTCCTCTTTACTTCTCGCGTGCGGTTTGCTTTGAATGGCATTGGCCTTTTGGATTTCTGAATCTTTTCACTGGGCTGCACAGTGGCGCAGTTGGTAGAGCCGTTGCCTTGCAGCAAGAAGGCTCTAGGTTCGATTCCCGGCCCCGGCCTTCCTGCATGGAGTTTGCATGCTCTCCCTGCGCATGTGCGGGTTTTCTCCGGGTACTCCGGTTTCCTCCCACAGTCCAAAAACATGACTGTTTTTGGACTGTGGGACCCAGTAATTGGTCTCTCCAATTGTCCCTAGGTGTGCATGGTTGTGTGTCTCTGTGTTGCCCTGCGACAGACTGGCGACCTGTCCAGAGTGTACCCCGCCCCTCGCCCGGAACATCAGCCAGAGATAGGCACCAGCGACCCCCCGCCACCAAGGGACAAGGGTGTCAAGAAAATGGATGGATAGATGGATCTTTTCACTGTTATTGGACGCCCGATTGCCTGCTGACTGGAGTAGCGGTGTATCACCCTCCTAGGGCTGCGATGGAGCCTCGTTCAAGGTACTGTTTGTTGGTGATGAGAATGGTTACGCCTCATAAGCTGTGTTTGTTGGAGCTTAGCTAAAAGTATTAGCCTTTCTAAGTTTGCCATTTCACTTTAATTGGTGACAATAGCATCTCGCCCCCTCTCCTAATTTTAGCCGACCTTTTTTGCCCCCTCTCCCAGTTTTAGTTGGTTTTCATCCTGTCAGGATATGGCTGATGGTTTTAGCCTTCTTTTCTTTTTGCTGTGATTGGTGGTGGCAGCATTCATGCCCCCTCTCCCAATCTTAATCTGTTTTTTGACCTATACATGGACATTGCTGACTGCATCTGCTTGTCGTTGGTCCGTTGGTTTTTCTGTATTGGTGATAGTAGCGTCTTAACCCCTCTCCCAATTTCAGACAATCTTGTTGATCATAGTTTTGTGTTGGGCTGACCTGCCTCTTTGTTTGTTGCTTTAATTGGTGACAACAGTATTTACACCCCATCTCCCAATTTTAGTAAGCCTCATGATCAAAGTTCTGGGTAACAGGGGCCCTGTGTTTGTTATTTCTTTGGTGATGGTAGTATTTTCGCTCCACCCTCCCAGTTTTATATTTTTATCCTTTATTCTGGACATAGCTGATGGTGTCAACTCCATTGTTGCTATATTTTATTGTGATTCGTGACCATAGCGTTCTCTACCCCCTCTCCCAATCATAGTCATCATAGTCTGTTCTGTCTGCCTGTGGTAGGACTTGCCTCAGTTTTGGACATGAATGGCTCCCACTGTTGTGCGGATTGTGGAGCTGTGCTTAAGGCATATGACAATCACGACCTGTGCCCTTCCAGCCTCAGGAAAGATCACTTGGTTGAGGCCCTGTCAGACAATCCCTGTAGTGAAGGTCACTCAACTGGTCCAGTTGCGCCCCGAGTGTGGCGATGACCTTCCATCTTCTGGGCAGGTGGCCACGCCTAGACATTCTAAGTGCAGAACTGAGGTCACAACCTCTGTGACTTCTCCTAAGAAGAGGCGAGCCAAGTCTGACCAGCGTCTTTCCACAAGGGTTGAGCGATTGTCTGCAGAGTTAGCAGAGATGAAATCCCTCACCTGATACCAAGCAAATCAGGTGTCAGATGTGCCTGGTACACATCAGGCACATCTGATGTGTACCAGCCTATGCCCCACTTTGGCATAGGTGGGGTTCTCTTCCCCACGTATGCCAGAGTTGGCTGTGGAGGAGGATGTCCTGTCTTTGGCTGCCTCTGCCTCTCACTTTGGGAATGAGGAGGAGGAAGCACAATCATCTTTGGAGACTGGCTTATGCTCTTTATCTCAGAGTGCAGCTAGTTGGTCTGGTGACAGCTCAATGTGGGACATCATGTGTATGGCCTTGAGACAGCTGCAGCCTTGGGGTTGTGATCAGACTAATGGGTTTTACCCTCGTGCAATACAGCAAAGACCCAGCAGGGACATTCATGACCCAGTCCGGCAACCAACCAGGCACACTCCTAGGCCCTCCCATGGTACCTAGGAGATGTGGGAAGAGAAAGTGAGGCTGGCAGGCCAGCCATCAGATATTTTTCCTCATCAGCAGCTCAGCCTTTGCGGTGGCTGCTCCTCGTCTATGGAACTCTCTCCCTGACTATTTGAGAGCCCCGCAATTATTGTCTGATTTTAAAACTGGCTTGAAAACTTTCCTTTTTAGACAAGCCTACCCCACTTTTAAATGACAGTTGTTTGTTTTTGTTGTTTTTTTTAATTGTTTTTGATAGCTGATTTTATGTTTTTAGATGCACCATGTAGCACTTTGAGATTTTTATTAATAAAAGTGCATTATAAATTAAATTGATTATTATTATTATTATTATTATAGTTACTGGGCTGCTCTTGCAGTCCCTGTGTGGTTGCCATTCTGACCCATGGTTACTGACTACAGTTCCGAGGGTGGCCTCACATCTCATAACAGGTGAGGGTGACCGTCATCACCGACCCAGGGAAAACTCAAGGCTTACACCAGGAGCTTTCCGCCTTCCTGGACAAGGGTGCAATCGAGGCAGTGGGCAACCTGGCGGCTACAATTCAACATATGTCCTTGTCCCAGAAAAGACAGGGGGATTTTGTCCGAGTTTGGATCTCAGGGGACTCAATCAGTATTTAAAGGTCCTGCCTTTTCAGATGCTCACAACAGCAGAGGTTCTTCAGACAGTGGCAAAGGGAGAATGGTTTATATCTTCCTTTGCCACATCAATACCTTAATAGACCTTACAGATGCATACTTTTCTGTACCTTTTGAGGCCGAACATCGGCGCTTTCTCAGGTTTGCCTATTGGGGTCGCCACTGGCAGTTCTGTGTACTCCCGTTTGCCCTCTCGTCCTCCCCGAGGGTGTTCACTTGGTGCATGAAGACAGCCCTTTCCCCTCTGCAGACCTGTGGTGTGAAGTTTCTGCCATACCTCAACGATTGACTTCTCTGCCCCCCGTCTCGAGCACATGCATCTCGCAATACGAGTCGCCTGCCCACTCATGTGTCCCAGTTGGATCTCAAGATAAACTTGGAAAAGAGCTGCCTGATACCATCTCAGATGTCCACGACAGCATACCCATCTGTCCAGAGGGTGGACAACATTCTCCAGCTGGTGAGTCAATTCAGGCTGGGTAAGCAGCTTCCTTACGTCACATTCCTACAGCTGCAGTGCAAACTAACATCGGTTACTTGGATTGTGATCTGAGGTCTGAGGTCTGCAGTCACAGCGCCCTTTGCAGAGGTGGATAAACAGCTGGCCCCTGTAAATGCACAGGCATTGCAAACTTGTGGTAATGTGGACATGTCTTTGTGCCCTGGATCCATGGAGAGACTAGGCTTATTTGTCTTCAGTGTGTCCTTGGGGGTGGTTGTGTGTCGCAGAGAGGTGGCCACAACAGATGACCACCTCATCCAGCTCCATGGGGTGGGGTGCTGTGTGGCAACACAAGGCCTGGTGTTGACAGGATCGCTTCAACATATAGATGTGCCAGAGCTGCATGCTATGCATTTGGCCCTCAGGCATTTTTGCCCCACCTGGAGGGGAGACATGTCCTGATTCGGTCAGACAACACCTCTGTTGTCTAACCTTCAACCACCAAGGTTGCACCAGGTCAGCGCAGCTTCTTAAGGAGTCCCGGGATCTCTTGGAATGGGTCTCCTTTCATCTATCTACCCTGCTGGAGGTGTACTTGCCAGGGTTGCACAACCATGTAGCAGAATCTCTTTCCTGACAGGTGTCTGATCAAGGAGAGTGGTGCCTCCACAGCGACATAGTTCGCCTGATCTGGGTCCTTTTCGGTCAGGCAGACCTTTTTGGTCGCCTGTTTGCCACAGAGGAGTCAACTCATTGTCCTCTATGATATTCCCTTCCGTTGGCAGAAGGTGCATTGGGCCAGGACGCCATGGCTCATCCTTGGCCAAGGGTCTTCCTATATGCTTTTCTGCCCCTTTCCCTGATGTGGCTGACTCTTCAGAGAGTTCTAGAGGAGGATGTTGCTGGTAGCTCCGTATTGGCCAGCACAGCCATAGTTCCCACATTTACACAGTCTGTGTCATGGTGTTCCCTTGGTGTCTTCCTACCAGGAGGGATTTGCTGCCTCATTTGGGAGGACAGCTCTGGCATCCAGATCCTCAATGCCACTGGCTGTGGGTGTGGCCACTGGGAGGCCTGAACAGCAGCAGACTGGATATTCAGGTCCCATCAGGCACATCATTTTGAATGCAGGGGCATTCTTCACCCATTAGCAATATAGTAGCTCTGCCACATGGCTTCCTCAGCATGTTCACTAGATTTTACAATGTGAATGTGGCCTCCCCTCATCCTGTGGGCCAGGTTCCTTTGCAAGGGCCCTCTGGGCTTTCTCAGTGAGGTATTAGTCATTCATTGCTTTAAGCACTGCCCTCCTACGGTCAGTATGGATGAAATGGAACAAACGTTACATATGCGAGAGAATAACTGAACGGCAGACCGTTGTACTGATACTGGGTCCCCTGGAAGGTGAAACGCAGATACTTCCAGTGTTTCAGGATGATGGGGACATGGAAGTATGCGTCTTTTAGATCTATAGAGGTGAACCAGTGAATGTTTTTAGCACTTGTCTGATTGTTAACATGTGGGATGGCCTCTCCACAATCCAGCTGTTGAGCAAGGACAGATCGAGAATGGGTCTCACTACTCCTGTTTTCTTGGTGACCACAAAATAGCGAGAGTAAACTCCTGTGTTTTTCTCTCCCTGGGGAACCATGGAAATTACACCTTTCGCCACCAGTCCCTGCAACTCTGACACGAGAGCGGCGTTCTGCTTCGGTTTTTGTAGAAGTGTCTCCACAATCCCCTTAAAAGTCAGAGGCCCTGCTGATTAGCCGATCCATCCACCTGTCCGGGAAACATGCGCACCACCACTTTGAATAATGTTCTGAAAGCGGGCGAGCATTTATGTGAGGAGCCCCTACCGCCATCCCTTGCTTTAGAGATTCTCCTGGGGGGACCCATCGGGGACTCGGCCAGAAAGGGCTGGATGTTAGCCTCTATGCCGCATGACGCGACTGCATTCATGTCAGGCCGAGGGCAAATCCATGCACTTCCTGAGCGGGGGTCAGGGTGCTTAAGATGCCGTTTCGGCATGGACCGCTGCCGGACAGATGACAAACAGTCGCCACTCACAAAGTGAGAACAGTGCAAAGCTGCAGCTGGAATCACAGTAGGCTTTGAGCTGCTGTGAGATAAGCAGATCTGACAGGGCTGGAACCCGCAGGAATTTTGCTCTCAGCGATATGTTTGTGTTTTATTTCAAAACATTTTATTACACACATTTCCCCCAACTAGCCATTTCCTAGTTTGCCTTCTCTGTGTTCCCTGCGGCTGGCCGGTCCCAGACGTTTCGGGTTGATGTCCTCGGGGGAGACACTGGGACGCTGGCTGTCTTACCGGGAAGAACTGCTGGGAAGTGGAGGAGGAGTGGAACGGGAAGAGGCTGCAGCAGCTGTGGAGCGTCTCTGTTGTTGATGCGGGGAGTCGGACATATGAACATGATGTACCCCGTCTGACAAGACGGGTACAAACGGACGGTAGTGCTAGAAAAAGAGGGAGCCGTTTGTCTGGTCTGACCGTTATTTATACAGACCGACCGACCGTAGGTCCCACCCAGTAGGTGAGTGTGGACTAAGCTTTTTTCAGTGCTGCGCTGCGCGCAAAGCATAAACTAGTTGTTCTGTTAGTCATGTCAACTTTTGATTAACCAAGTGACTACCAAGATTGTTTTCCTTTGTAATCTGTCAATCATCTTACAAAACATGACATGCTTCAGTTCAAGAATGATACACAGTTTGTCTTCTTTTTCCTGGACAAAGAGGGAATTGAGGGAACTCAATTTGCATCTCTGGTTCAATGTGATTTACATAACACTTATTTGTTCATGTTTTTAAATATCACCAGTTTAGTTGATTTTAGGGGAAACAAAACCAAATTCACAATACATTTACTTTGCATTAAAAGGAAAAAAAAACAGAAAACAATTCTAATTTTAAATACGTTCTATTTGACAGATTAGGCCAATGTTACAAGTTTAGAGTTAAAACAAGCATTCATGTAGACCAGTGGTCCCCAAACCTTTTCCTGTGAGGGCTACATAACATTTTCCTTCTCTGGTGGGGGCCGGAGTCAGTTTGTAACAGAAAAAGTGTGACTATTGCAGGCAGTGGCGCAAAAAGTGGGTATGCAGGGTATGCAGCGCATAGGGGCGCAGCACCAGAGGGGGCACCAAAACCCCGTCTGGAGGGGCGACGCGCCTATGATGTTTCCCCAAACACTTCAGCGCCTTTCGCTCCTTCACCTCGCGCACATAACGAGGTAAAGGTAGCGAGTTTGTCGCCTCGGGGGGGAGGGGGTGGAATCATCGCAACTTCACCCTGACGTTCCCGGGGGCAGGGGGGAGGGGGGCGCCGATTTATGTTTTCGCATCCACCTGAAAAATGTGTAGTTGCGCCACTGATTGCTGGAGTGCCTAAATGTAAAAATGTATTGAAATAACCCTCTCTGGGTTCTTCACAGAAAAAGTCTGGAAATAAATAATACTATTAATAAAATAAATAATAACCAAATCTCTCTGGGTTCTTCTCAGAAAAATCCAGGAAGGATTATAGTCCGTATTTTCCTAACTTTGAGCCGCATTGGACTAAGCCACTACCCCAAAGTGTTTTTTTTTTCTCTTTAAACCAGTAAACATACACATATCTGCCGCTCCACGTTTTCCACAACGATGCAGCAGCAGCAGCAGCAGAGGGAGGTGGACACCTAAACTTTGAGTAATAACAGGTCAATTGCAGTGGCGCAAAAAGTGGGTATGCAGGGTATGCAGCGCATAGGGGCGCAGCACCAGAGGGGGCGCCAAAACCCCGCCTGGAGGGGGCGCGCGCCGTACTCTCCTTCACCTCGCGCACGTAACAAGGTAAATGTAGCAAGTACAAAATATTGTTTTTAACTTGCTTTGTTTCAAAATCAGCTTCATGTAGCACAAAGGCTTAAATACAATTTCTTAATGTAGTATAGTTAATTATTTTCACGTCTTTCATACTCCTGCTAATTGACATGCATAGTGTCCAGGAAAAATTTTTATCCCAATACAGGACAAGGAGAAATCTGTCACAAAAATATTAGGAGCGCCATCATTTATTATTAGATATATCTATTAAATATGACTTAAAATAAAGATTAGAAACTGATGTTTGATAAATTTTCCATGATATAAATCTATAAACAGTTTAGTTTCTGTTAGTTCTGTCAAGATACAAGAAAGGGACAATATTTACTTATATGGGTCAACCGTTTTATTTTAAATATGCTGTAGGAGCCGCAGTTTGACGACTGTTATAAATATCACCATGTTTTGAGAACACAGGGGATTAGCTCAGTTTTTGTCCCTTGTTTTTAGGAATTGCAGCGGCTGCAATGAGCCACAATAAAGGAACAATAAAGCTGATAAACAGGTGAAGAACCAAACTAGACAGAATCCACTTCTGACTGTTTGCCAAGCCAAACATCCAATTAAAGTTCCACCAGCCACTACTGAGGCACTGGGGTCAAGTTTCTAGACACGGGCAAAACATGGTTCGATGTCCAAACTTATTAATTGATCTTGGTGATTTATTTTCCTCTTTCACCAACAATTACAGAGATAAAAACTTTCATTTGTTCTCATGCTACTCTTACTCTGGTAAAAACCATCGGCCCCAAACACACCGAACTGCGCAGCTCATGTTACCGTTATCAAATTCAGTAGCAGGTTAATAACAGTTAGGTTAGTATAACTGACCCACTGCTCACGTGTTCAGTCTTTTCTTTAAATTAAAACTTTTCCCTCACCTGTTGAATCTGAAGCCCTTATTACCATTATCTATGGTTGAATTAACTGCTAAACATCGTCCGTTGTTCTGATTCTTTGCTGATTGTAGTATTTTCCTGACCACCGATATTCTTGACTCAATGGACAGAAATGCCGCATGGTGACTTACGATAAATCACATAATGTCCAGTTCAGTAACATATTAACGCTGCTGCCTCGCGCTCTGTCCTTCTCTCACACTTCCCGCTACTTAGCAGTAGGTCTCAGGTTACATTGTGTTGCATTCAATGTTGTCGGGGAAAAAAGAGTTTCATGCGCTTAATGTCCGATTTGCCATAACTATTTATTGGATTCATTGTGGCAACTGCCGCCCCTGCCATCCCGCTAGATCCGCCTCTGGTAACAGTAAAAGTGCTGATCCTTCGTGTTACTACTAGCATGTGCTAAATCAGTGGTTCCCAACCTTTTTATTACCGCGGACCGGTCAAGACTTGGAAATTTTGTTGCGCCCGTGGTGAGGGTGGGAGGCGGGGGGTGAACAGTCAGATCAGGCTTCTGCATGTTGGTGTTCCCACTAAATACTGAATACGCCCTATTTGGGTTGTCTTGGCCCCAGGGTTTACCCTGACCGTTTCTCAATATGCGTTCTTGTCTGTACTTGTGTTCTCGCGTCCTCGTGAAACGTCATCGACAGCGGCCCGAGTTCTGTTCCATTTCAAAGTACACATCCATGCAAGAACGCTCAAAGTACCCGGATGTGTTCTTGCTCCGCCCATTCCCATTTTCGAGGATGCATCGATGCATCCTTCTGCGGACTTGAGGCAGCCAGATATCCCACAATGCAATGCGCCACCAGCAGCGGTAAATGGAGGTCAGTACAGAAATGTATTGCATTTTTACCACCATTAATTGCCACAAAAACCCATTTAAATTTATTTTTAGGCGAGAAAGTTGACCTTATAGGTTCATCTATCCACTCAGTTCATTCAGAATATTCATACTTTAATATTTGCTCCGGAGTTTTCGGAGTAGCTTAGCTCAGCTAACAGACCGGAGGAGCTGCCAGTTTACCGGGCGGTTGGAACGGGGTTTCCCCGCCAACCGCAGCCTGATTTCAGCGAGTCACTGTCGTTTTCCGCTGCTTGTTTACTGTTCGTAGCGGCTGAAAGTGAATTAGCTGCAGGTAGCAGAATAGGAAATACATTTTCTCTTAGCTTATTTTTTTATATTTATTTAGTTAATATTGGTATTTTATAAATTGTGTTGACAGACTTTCAAAACCAATGACTTTCATTCGCTAATTAGCTGTTTTTGGGCATTTAAATTCGCAGTAAGACAAATATTTTAATACAATGTCCCTTTATGATTAGAGAATCATACTTAAATTTGTAAATTTGGCATTTCATGTATGAGTGAACTCTTATTTTTCATTGTTTCATGCAGGCAGCTCTTCAGGTGAACAGACTGCAGGTTTACTGCCAGCTTTCCAAAAACTCCTGGAGATTCTCTTCATCCCTCATCCTGCCAATGTTCTCTTCACTGTCTCCTTATCTTCTTAGAGAAAAAAACTATTAAATTATGGTAATATTTGCTTTTGACAGTCTATGAATTTCCTGGAGTTATTGACTAATTATCTGCTTGTTTTTGTTTATCTGTTTTTTTGTTATTCTAATAAAGAAATTCCTACAAAAATTACGTCTCTCTTTCTATGCTGGTATCTTACTAGACTATACTTGATTATAATAACAAAGGAAACATAAGTTTGTTAAGTTTAGTAGTTATTATAAAATAACCACCCAGTTGTGTGACAGGAACTCTGGCCAGATGCAGGTTGGTAAAACATTAAATATGAAATAATTATTTAACTTTCCCTGTTTATGAATCCCCAGCAAATCTGGGGAATAAGGAAGAAATCAGTTAACTGCATGACAGGCTGACCATCATCTATTATGATTTGTCATTTAAGATAAATATTTTATAAGCAAATCATCTGATTAAGGTGGCAAACAAGACTCAAGCTTCACTGGTAAGTCTGAAAAAGTAATCTGAGATAAATTGTTTTCTATTAAGCTTTTATCAATCAGTAATAAAAAAAACAATCCTGTTAATTTGAAGGTGTTTCTACTTAGAAATTACTTTTCTTTAATTATGTTCATTTGATATCTGTTAATATTTATCCCAATTATAAAATTGTCCTGTCCCAATTGTTAAATTGGGTCTACAGAGCAGAATCGGACAGGATAATTCCTGTTAAACTGAACAATTTATTGAAATTTACCGAAGGTGAGTGACGTCATCAAGACGTCCAATTGGCGAACCAGCAAACTGCGTCCTTGTGAATTTGGTAAGAACGGACTTTCAACTGTTCTTGCGGGAACGTACTTGGCAAGAACTCAAGAACGTACTTGTGTTCTTGAGTATTGAGAAACGGCCAAGGATGCATCAACGCGTCCTCGATAAAATGGGTAGAGCAAGAACACATCCGGGTACTTTGAGCGTTCTTGCCTGGATGTGTACTTTGAAATGGAACAGAACTCGGGACGCTGTCGATGACGTTTCACGAGGACGCGAGAACACAAGTACAGACAAGAACGCATTTTGAGAAACGGCCCTTCTGCGGACTTGAGGCAGCAAGATATCCCACAATGCAATGTGCCACCAGCAGCGGTAAATAGAGAAGGTCAGTACAGAAATGTGTTGCATTTATACCACCATTAATTGTCACAAAAACTCATTTAAATTTGTTTTTAGGCGAGAAAGTAGACCTTATAGCTTAATCTATCCACTCAGCTCATCCAGAATATTCATACTTTAATATTTGCTCTGGAGTTTTTCGGAGTAGCATAGCTACGCTAACAGACCGGAGGAGCTGGCAGTTTAACGGGCGGTTGGAACCGGTTTTCCCTGCCAACCGCAGCCTGATTTCAGCAAGTCACTGTCGTTTTCCGCTGCTTGTTATCTGTTCGTAGCGGCTGAAAGAAGCAGAATTGGAAATATATTTTCTCTTAGCTTATTTTTATATGTATTTAGTTAATATTGGTATTTTATAAATTGTGTTGACAAAACCAATGACTTTCATTCACTAATTAACTGTTTTTGGGCATTTAAATTCGTAGTAAGAAAAAATATTTTAATACAACGTCCCTTCATGATCAGAGAATCGTACTTTAATTTGTAAATTTGTCAGGTAATTTCTTCAAGTGAGCAGACTGCAGGTCCAGGTTTACTTTCAGCTTCCCAAAAACTCCTGGAGATTCTCTTCATCCTCATGTCCTGCCAATGTTCTCTTCACTGTCTCCTCATCTTCTTAGAGGAAATTAAATTATTAATTATTATTAAATTATTATTATTATTATTAAATTATATAAATATTTGCTTTTGATATTCTCAGTCTCAGTTTGAATTTCCTGGAGTTATTGACTGATTATCTACTTGTTTTTATTTATTTATTTTATTTATTTTTTTGTTATTCTCCCACAAAAATTATGTTTCTCTTTCTATGCTGGTATCTTACTAAAGTATACTTGATAATGATAACAAAGGAAACATAAGTTTGTTAATAAGTTATAAAATAATCATCCAGTTGTGTGACAGGAACTCTGGCCAGCAGCAGGTTGGTAAAACATTAAATATGAAATAATTGTTTTAACTTTCCCTGTTTATGAATCCCCGGCAAACCTGGGGAATAAGGAAGAAATCAGTTAACTGCATGACAGGCTAGCCATCATCTATTATGATTTGTCATTTAAGATAAATATTTTATAAGCAAATAATCTGAAGAAGGTGCCAAATAAGACTCAAGCTTCACTGGTAACAGAAATCTGAAAAAAAGTCATTTGAGGTGATAAATTGTTTTCTAATAAGCTTTTTTCAGTCAGTAATAAAAAACCTAGTCCCTTAATTTAAACTTAATCCTTACTTAAGTATATTTAATATCTGTTAATATTTGTCCGAATTATAAAATTGTCCTGTCCCAATTGTTAAATTGTTCAGTTTAACAGGAATTATTCTGTTAACCTGAACAATTTATTGAAATTTACCGAAGTTGAGTGACATCATCAAGAACGCCCTGTTCCAATTGGCGAACTAGCTACTGTGTCCTTGTGAACTTGGTCAGAACGGACTTTCAACTGTTCTTGCGTTCGTACTTGCCAAGAACTCAAGTTCTTGGCGAAGAACTTGAGTTCTTGAGTACTTGAGTATTGAGAAACGGCCCCTAACTGGGAACGAGAATGCAACCTGTTGAATGTGACAGGTAGCCAATCAGAAAGCGCGGTGACGCAAGAACAGAGGGGAATCCCAAACAGCCGACATATCGCGCAACTGAAAGTCCGGTGGATATTGGAGATGATATGTGGAAATGTTTATTAAATCTAAAGGTCATTATTATGTTTATAAAAATGTTAACTATGAAAAAACATATTCACCTCCAAATCATAGTGCAGCAAGAAGAGCGGCTGCTCACGCCGTCTTTCATCCACCACCTTCTCTTTTTATTACATCTTTTATCTCTTAAAATGATTCCGCATCCTGATATTGCTTCTACATCGTCATCCATGTGTGGTTATTCTAAAAATTCCCGTATGCTATGTTGGGGTTTTACTGGGTTATCCTCTGGAATTGGGATGTTCGTGACTGGAATCGGTTCATGTTGCTCTTGCCTTGGACACACGAACGATTGAACCTCCTCCTGACAACTGCCCAAACGCTCTCTGACTCTGGTCGCTATGGTAACGTTTACATATCCCTTCAAAATAATATACAGAAGCGCCTTAACTCACAATAATGACTAATGGGAGCCCTGAGCTTGATTCTCTGCAACGAGACGGTCCCATCTGGGAGTGACGAGAGACAATGACACCCGAAGTGTTGTGTTGCTTATATGGACAGCCTGCGTGGTCTCCTGGCAAAGCAGGTTGAAGCTTGGTCGGCACATGTTGCGCAGAGCGGCTTGTAATGTGGGACTCACCTACCGGTCGGGGATAAATCCATTCTCCTGTCTCTTCTCTGGGCCTTTTCCCCATTGCAAAGAAACTTTCCAAAGACACATGATTTGTTTCTTACTCATTTTGCTGCTTGTGGCCTCAATGTTGGCGCGCAAGTAGCCGAGACTTCCAATGATTCACTTCCTGCTAATGAGCCCCCTTTAGCAGCTTCCTGCTCAAAAGGTGGTTGAAGAAAAATCCACATATAAATGGCTTATAGTTCGGAAAATACGGTAAATGAAAAAAATTTGAATGCTCTCTGGTATTGTTCAGGGGGCCGGACCAAATGTGGAGGCGGGCCGAAACCGGCCCGCGGGCTGTAGTTTGAGGATCACTGATCTAAATGCTTATTTAAAGTTAGAGGGCAAAATAACTTGGTATTTTACCAAACATATTATAAAATATGTAAAATGCAAAGCTTTAATGAAGTCCTCGGGTATTAGATTGTCAATATAGCGTACTAAATTTTAAATGTACGCCTAATAAAAGAGAAAGGGATGCAGTGCTTTGCTACACTATCACAAGATAAACAGGTCAAGAAAAAGTTAAGAAAAAAATATGGAGGGAGAGGAAAGTAGTTAAGCTTGACTTTGACAACCTTAACATATAGATGTGTGGAATTCTGTTTCAGTTCAGTTAGAAAATAAAAGGCGAGTTAAACATCAACTCTGACAGATCATCAGCACATCAGGTGTTTAATGAGCTAATAGCAGCGGTAGCTAATCTACCACAATTATCACTTATTAATAATCACAAAATAAACATGAAGTCATAAAAACATAAATCTGTAATGGACTGAAAATAAAAAAATGTGGGGATATTATTATGAGTACTATTATTATTATTATTAACAAACAATAGTAATAATAACAATATTAAATTAGAACTAGAAAATTCCTGCAGAAAGTTTACGGGGCAAACCAAAGTGTGCTTGTCGGCTTTGACCCAGAATTATGATGCTAAAAATTTGCATTAATGCTAAAGAAAGCTGCAATGTAGTCAGTAACTTGTGGAGAGGCAGAAGCATATTGACTAAGCTGTACTTGTACCATTCATTATGTTGAAATTAATGCATATAAGCTAAAATTAGCCAAATGTTAGCCTAAATGTTGGCAGTAGCAACAGGACCATGTTTTAATTTTACTTGCTCCATTCAGTTTACTTAACATGTCTAATTAATGAGAAAATTAGCTAAAAGCTAACTTTAGGTAAAAGGCTAGTGCTAGTGTAACTGGGTCTATATTAATAGTTGTATATTTCCACAAAATGTGTTCTTTCATGTATTTGTCTCCCTCTGCTTGACTGTTGCTGTGTTCCTCTGTGTCTACCATAAGGGTAGATTAAGGGGTTAATCCAGTAAAACCCCAACTACACCTTATTTTCTTCTTCTTTTGTTCAGGGTCCTCCAGGACTTCTATAAATATTAAGTTATTAATTTCCTCTTCCCTTTTGTTATTCGTTCGACTGGGAAGAGGCAAGTTTTATAGTCTATTGTAATCCTTTCGTTTATATTCTTCAAATGTTTATTTTTCCTTCTGTATTAATGACAAGTGTTTGGATATTTTCATTTGAGTTTGTTAAGGAAGAAAATATTATAACTGACTAAATTTAGAAAAACAATTTGGCTCTGATTTCTTCCTTTGTCCCAGATTCTCTCCACGTCTCGAGGCCGCATGCGGAGACAGAACCACAACAATGCGTGTTGATGTCACAGAAGTACAAATTTAATCCAATCAGAAGAAAGTATAACAAGAAACAGAAAATTTAAAGAAACACAGAAACATACATTGGTTACCTGAGAATAATAAAAGAAATATCAAAGAAATATCAAAGACGTCTTCGGAGAAATAGCCAGCCCAAAAAGGAGCTAAAAATAGGCTACTTCTGCCTTATTCTCCTTGCGTATAGGTTTTTATTCCAGTAGGTGTGTTTTTCTCTGTAATATATTCAAATAAGGCGCAACTCCGCTCGACCAATCTGGAAGCTGTCTCCGACCCCCTTCAAATTCAGAAATTCCCTAAAATTAATTCAAAAGACAAAAGACCGGCTTCTCCTTTGTGTTTTAGATAAGTTGGAAGCAGGATGTCTCCGAACCCCTGTTGGTTTATGGTTTTTCACAGAGTGGTGGCAAACAGCTGGAACTTCCACTGCTGGTGTCCCAAAGACAAAAGGGCTAATCTGAGATCTTCTAACACAATTCACTTTAAACTAAAAGTAAGGTCAATAAACCAGAATAGGTTTCTACATTCCAAAACTATTATTAGACTATTTTCATTAAGACAGGTTAAATTTTAAAACTAACTTATTCATTTCAATATATTTTCTTACTGGTATTCAGCTTCCAGTCATCTGGGCAAAGAGAAACAGATTAAGGAATTTCACAGTTAGCTGTGAAATTCAGGTTTTCTGTCCTTTGTGTTAAAACCACAGGAGTCCGAGCCAAAAGCTCTCGTGGAGAGCTCACCGTTCCAACATTCACCCAGGCATACGTTCCATACATTCCAAATCACCCACACAGACCTATTCAAAACTAAGAATTTTTTCTGAAAGACTAAACTGAATTAGACACTAAAAATAGTCAACAAGTTGCTATTACACCTTTATATCATTTGATGCATGCTAACTATTATTTTGTATAGATCGGGTTGGAGAACTGGAGCACATGCTAGGTGCTAATGCTAATATCTCCCGATTTGACAGGTATGTTAGCAGGCAGGGCCCTTTTGTTATTCGTTCCACTGGGAAGAGATCGGATTGGAGAACTCGAGCACATGCTAGGTGCTAATGCTAATACCTCCCGATTGACAGATTGAATAAACGGAGACCGCCTCCAAACCCAGACTTGATGATGTCTTGTGGTTTGTCTGATCACTACACAACACACACAACGCAGAAATCCACCGGTCACACTAGTGTTTAATGAGCTAATAGCAGCCGTAGCTAATCTACCACATTGATCACTTATTAATAATCACAAAATAAACATGAAGCCATAAAAACATAAATCTGTAATGGACTGAAAATAAAAAAATGTTGTGGGGATGTTATGAGTACTATTATTATTATCAAAAAACAATTGCAATAATAACAATATTAAATTATAATAACTATGTTATAATTTCTCAAGTTTCATTAAGTTTAAATTTGAACCTGTGAACAGCTAAGCAAAATTTCTCCAATTTCAACACATTAGATGTCACTTTATTTTATTTACAATTTTACCTGTTGCGTAATTCCATTCATCCTACATACAGTTAATTTTTCCACATGTGAAAATAGTGGATTGAGCAGATTAATTTGAATACCGTCTTACAAGGACTGCAGGAGAGACTGTCTGTTATCAGGAGGAACCAGGACACAAATCAACTCTGGCACACAGGCAGTGTACAACGGACAGGAAGCAGAGGACACATCTCAAGTTATCTCCCACAGAGAAACACTAAAACCTAAAGAAAACAAACTAATACTTTTATTAATTGGACTTTAATTAGTAGAATACCATTTAGTTAAAATTAACATGACTTGAACCTAGTCTAATTTATAGTTTTATATTAACAGCACTGGTATTGTCTAAATCAGGCTAAATTTGTAGCACTAAGTTAGTCAAACATAATCAATACTAAAATAACATTAATTAGAAAATGTCTAGAATGAAAGTGTTCCTATTAAAAACTTTGATCTAAGAGGATGTAGGAGTTCTGAACCACTTTGCTAACCAGGTTTCATGTCAATTTAAAATGACTGCAGAACGAGACAGAGGTCTCTCAGAAAATACCTATATTCTTCCCAAAACCGTTTTATCTGTTGAGGTAGGAAAGAAATAAAATTAAAGTCAGAAGTGATTAAGACACATACGCTCTGCTGCCTTCCTGTTGAGAGCAAAGAGACCGTGACTACTGACAAACAGCTGGGCAAGACAATGGTACCAAACCGGGACACAGAACAGCAAACATACGGTTTGCATGGGACACACAGAAAGAAGCTCCAACATAGTAACAAAATGGGTGTGCACACACATGCACTCACTCACACCTAGGGACAATTTAGAGAGGCCAATTAACCTGACAGTCATTTTTTTGGACTGTGGGAGGAAACCGGAGCACCCGGAGAAAACTCACGCATGTACAGGGAGAACATGCAAACTCAAAATTATTCAGACTTTTCTTAAAAGCTGAAAGGAGACGCTTATACTATTACTTTGAGAAGAGTTTCTAAAAAAGTCTGTGCAGCGCCTGAGGAGAAGGAGGAGGTTAGCTGATTATATGGACTGAAGACACTCCCTGAAATCACACCATGTCTAGAGATTTCTGGTAATTTCTGTTTCTGTTTTTTCTGAGGAATGAGCCTTAGCGTCTAATAGGATCAAAAATGTAACTCTTAACATTGGGTCCTTTGTCTAAGAACATGTAACTCTTTCTCGACCTTGGTAAAGCGTCTCAACAGTAATCTGAACTGTTGCACAAACAGTCAGGACCCATCTACCCTCTTGTTTACCAGGGTAAACCCCAACGTACAGGTGCCAAGACAGGGGACAACAAAGTATGCCCACTCTTGCCTGGCGCCTCTGATCATGGACAACTCCAAAGTGGAAGTATGTCCAGCCCCTGAGTCTGGACCTCTCTTCTTAACAAGTTCAAAAAATAGGACAGCAAGAATTCCTAGAGCGATGTAAAACTGGTCCATCATCTGATGCCACTTTAATTGGCGCAGAAGACCTAGTAGCCACCTTTACATCGCTATAGAGATCCGAGGAATCATTTTCTTCAACATCGGACTCTGCCAGAGTAAAGTCTTCAGACGAATCAGATGGATCCGTGTGAAGACTTACACAATAACCTGCTTCATTATAATAATAATGTCCCCAAGATGCAGAATCTTTTTTGGGGCGATCATTGGAGACATTTTTCACTGCTGCAGTGGTCTCTCTAAGGGTTTTGTCTCCCGCCTTTTTAATGGCGCTGGTGTCCATACAGCTAACTTCCAAAGCCGGGGAAGGACGAAACAGATACGAATCAAATTCATCGTACTCTGTCTCGTCCTTGTAGCTACTAGTATCAAATGAAATAGAGGGGAGAAGTTTGTTACAAACTTTCCTCACTCCGGTTGTAATCAAATATCCGGCTGCGAAAGTCAGTGGAAAAAACCATGAGGCTGCGATTCCTGCCATCCTTAAAATGATTTGAAATCGCACTAGAAAAACACACTGATGATCCTCAAAGAGCTGCTTGGTTATAAAGTCGTGTTTTGAGATGCAAGCATTTAGAACCTCACATGTTCTTTGATCTATGACATAGATCTATGTCATAATATGTCATCTATGACATAGATGTATGTCATAGATGAGGTCATAGCTACAATGAGTCTATAGTTCTGGGGGAATGTCTTGCTTCTGATTGTTGCTATGGAAACGGTCAGATCAGTTCTGAATGAGTCAAACTATTAACCCTTTGCAACTGCATCACTTAATCCAGAGGTTCAAAAAAACTCTTGGGCGCGCCCCCTAGGGGGGGCGCCATGCCATTGCAAGGGGGGGGCGGGAAGCCTCTGGATGAAAAAAAAAAAAAAACATGGACGCTGTATGCCACATATGTCAAAGTCAAGGCCTGCGGGCCAGATCCGGCCTGCGAATCAATTATCTATGGCCCCCTGAATGATATTTAATTACTATGAGAACAGACCTGCAAGCCAGAGCCGCCTGCTCGTGTTTTGCCCGCAAACACTACATTTCCCATAATGCAACGGTAGCCCACGAAGTGACTACAGCGTGCCCAAACGGCTTCATTATTCATCAGCAGTCAGAGCAGAGATTTCAGGTTTTTCAGACTTCTTTCAGGTACCGCCCTCCTCAAAAATGGCCAAACGTAAGGTGAACACTGAGAACGGGGTTTCAAGACAGGTGAGAGGCAGAGTACATGTTTACGGAGGTAAAAGGCAAACCTGTCTGTCTTCTGTGTGGAGAACATTTGGCTGTAATGAAAGAATATAATTTAAGAAGGCACTATCAAACGTCTAAGAAAACACAGACAAAGACAAGAATATGGATTATGAACAAAGGCTACAGAAGGTGGAAGAATTAAAATGAGGCCTTAAATCCAGGCAGGCTATGTTCACATATGCCAAATCTCAAAGCGAGGCTGCTGTCAAGGTCAGCTTTATTGTGGCAAAAGAGGTCGCAAAATCAGCCCGGCCCTTTTCAGAAGGAGAGTTTATCAAAAATTGTATGCTTCAAGTTTGTGATGCAGTGTGTCCAGACAAAAGACAACTATTCTCAAACGTGAGTCTGAGCAGAAACACCGTTGCTGAATGTGTAGACCAGCTTTCCACCAACATAAAAGAACAGCTTGTGAGAAAGGGCAAAGATTTCATGGCATATTCTCTTGCTGTGGATGAGAGCGCGGACACATCACATATTGCTCAGCTGTTAATTTTCATCCCTGGAGTAGACTCCAGTAGAGCATAACAGAAGAGTTTTTGGCATTACGTCCTATGCATGGCACAACTACAGGACAAGATCTGTATGAAGAGGTATCCAGATGTGTGAATGAGATGGGGCTGCCTTGGGAAAAACTCGTGGGATAAACCACAGATGGATCACCCGCGATGTGTGGGCACAGGAGTGGATTGGTGGCAAGGATGCGTGAGAGGATGCGGGAGGAAAACGTCACAGATGAGCTGACAGCTTATCACTGTATTATACACCAGGAGTCGTGTGGCAAAGGGCCTTGAAAATGGAACATGTAATGAGCACCATAACGCGAGCAGTTAACTTCATCCGAGCCAAAGGTTTAAATCATCGCCAGTTCAAGGCATTTCTGGGCGAGTTGGATACAGAGTACGGTGACATACTGTATCACACAGAGGTGCGATGGCTAAGCCAGGGAAAGGTGCTGCAAAGATGTTTTGAGCTGCGTGAGGAGATCTGTCTGTTCATGGAAAGCAAGGGGAAAGACACAACAGAGCTCCGAGATGAAACTTTCCTGTGTGAAATGGCGTTTCTCTGCGACATCACGAGCCATCTGAATGTGATGAATCTGCAGCTGCAGGGACGGGGACGTGTCATCTCTGATATGTACAGTAGAGTGAAGGCCTTTAAAACCAAGCTGAGTCGTGGGAGATGCTGATGCGGAAAGGAAACTTAAGCCACTTTTCCAGCTGCCAGACCATGAAAGAGAAGCTCTCTACCACTGTGTTCCCGTGTGCGCAGTTTGCCGATAAACTCAGCATACTTGCCACCGACTTCTGACACCAATTTGCTGACTTTGAAGCCCAAAAAAGCAGGTTTGAACTGCTCAGCAATCCTTTTGCAGTTGATGTAGAAAGCGCACCACCAAATCTGCAAATGGAGTTGATTGAGCTCCAGTGCAATGACACACTGAAGGAAAAATATGAGAGACTGGGTCCTGCTGAGTTTCCACGTTTCATCCCCGACACTATGCCCCAGTTGCACATCCAAGCTGCTCGGACGCTCTCTATGTTTGGCAGCACATACCTGTGTGAACAACTGTTCTCTTTGATGAAGCTAAACA
This sequence comes from Poecilia picta, assembly GCA_033032245.1. Classification (NCBI taxonomy): domain Eukaryota; kingdom Metazoa; phylum Chordata; class Actinopteri; order Cyprinodontiformes; family Poeciliidae; genus Poecilia; species Poecilia picta. Next base: position 2,260,493 of record CM065354.1, read on the forward strand.
AAACATCACACAGGAGCCGTCTTACTGATAATCACCTCCACTCAATCCTGAGGATTTCCTCAGCTCAGAGCCTCACCCCGAACATTGATGAACTTGTACAAAAGATGAGACACCTCCAAGTATCAGGCTCAGCCTCAGACAAGTGAGCATCACAGAGCAATAACGTATTTTCAGTTTTTAAGTTTCAGTTAAATTTTTACATTTGTTTCTACAAGACGTGATTTTTCTTTGAAGGAAGTATTGTTTTGTCTGTGTGCGATATATTTTTGTATTTTATTTTATTTTTTTTATTTATATTTATTTTTCAGTTGAATGGATTCAGGGAAAATTGCAGATAAGAGCCATGAGAAAGAATACAACTGATTTGATTTATTTTTTTATTTTACTATTTGAAAGCAGGGATCGGTAGGATCATAAACCAGCACAGTAATGCATTTTCAGTTTATAATGCATGCACTTTTATTTATGCATTTATCTTGATATTAAGAAACATATTTTGTTTTTAAAAACAATTAAATTTGTTGCTGTTTGCCTGTTGAAAAATGTTTTCCCTTGAAGTTACTGACAGAGCCATAGCAAAATATTGCTTTACTCATTTAATGTACTGGACATGATTTTTATTTGAAGGAAGTTCGTTTTTGTCTGTTTGCCTGTTGAAAAATGTTTTCCCTTGAAGTTACTGACAGAGCCATAACAAAATATTGCTTTAATAATTTAATCATTAAATAATATACACTGTGTTAGGTCTTGGTTCAATAGGCTATGTGCAATCATTTCAATATGTTTTAATAAACATTAAACCAGTCCGGCCCTCGGCTTGTAGCAAATTTGTTTTTTTTGGCCCTCTGTGTATTTGACTTTGACATCCCTGCTGTATGCGCTGGGTTTTAACCTTAGAATGTCCAAGTCTCTGTTATTCCTATGTCAATTTGATACAGTAGAGGCTTTTCTATGCTTTCCTGTAAACTGGTTATGAGTTTGTTGGTTTTTCACTTTTCTTGTATTTTAACCAATAAATCAACTGATAAACAAATGTTTATATCTGTTTTGAAAAGAATAGTAGCTTCTATCTTATGTCTCCATCAGATGAGCAGCATTAGCAGCTTTTGGTGACATTATTATTAATAATAATTAGATTATTTTTGAATACGATACAGGATTTAAAATGAACCGATGAAGATGGTCTATGTGTCTAAACTGGCCGGGGAGAGATGTCTGCGGTTCCCTTCTGGACCTGTTACCACATCAACCCGATGTGGAAGAAATGCCTTTCCATGCAGTTCAGCTTGATTCTCATCTCCTTTCAGTTGCTCTCTCTCAGATTTCTCCCATTGACCTCGATTTCTCCGGTAGGATTTAAACTGGGACAATCGGCGAACAGAATATCAATTTTCTGGGCTCCTGAAAGTTTATAACCTGCTTGTAGCTTCGTTCCCCAACTCCGCAGTGAACAAAGTCTTTCAGTCTGTGTTGGCCACTTCCCTAAGCATTGAGAAATTAAAGTCGGACCAAGAAGAATGTTTAAGACATTTTATTGCTGGTAAAGATGCCATTTGCCTTGGCATTTCTATTTTGGGATGGTTTGCATTTTCCGGTAAGCTTCATTGCATAGATTCCTTCATGATCTAGCTGACACATTTTATACATCACGGCCAAACGCCAGCAATTGGGTATCGTAATCTAATTCTTTGGAACTTGAAGTTCACACCTCCATTAGACAATCATTTCTCAATAGCCGAGGGTCTAGACCCCGTGTGTGAAGCAAAGCGTAAATCAAGGAGCTGTTTTTTTTCCAGGCTAGTGGGACACAACAGATAGAAATTGATCTTAAGTATGTCTGCATAGATGCGTGTCTTTGTCAGTGACCCTTGGGACAACCTGAGAACAACAAAAACCTCCAGCAACCGTGGTAACTGGCCGTCAGACAGCAGAAACTGATGCCAGAGAACTGAGTTTTAGCTGAAATTGTGATTTGATTCTAACCGTATCAGAAAAACATTTGTTCTGCTTCTGGTGCAAAGTATAAAAGAAAAAAAGACCAGCAGCACAACGCTTACTTCGAGATATTTATTGTTGTATCACTGTTATCTTTACATAAAATGTAAATTGAGAGATCATCTCAAAGCAGAAAGGGGTACAGTATACGACACATCAAACATAGGTCCAGTGCAAAAACAAGGCAACAGAAGTTTTACTAACTACAGGACTAAGAACATAAAATGTTTTTGCATACATATATATTTATATATACTCATGTATTTGGTCTCATTAATCACAAAGTCATGGAAAACAGCAATTACTTTCTAAAACTTGATCATTTAGACCCTAAAACAGCAGTATTTAAAATAATTTTTTCATTGATTTTAAATGACTATGTTTCTATGATTATTGTCACAAGGAAGTCCAGCAGGCGGGGTGTCCTTTCTCTTCCAATGTTTAGCTAAGGATATCTTTTGAACTGAGTGATCCAATGCAGGACTCTATCTATAGTGGGCTGTTGTCTCTGAATGGAGAGCCTAACTTTATCTGACCCTGCGTCATGAAAGCTGTTGGTATTTTTAGGAGGGGGGCTTGCAAGTGGCAGCAGCTGCAAAAGCATTTAATGACCCTCCCCATTCTGGCCCTCTCTCTGTCACTTTAGCTGTTGGAGAATGATTGAATCAGAGCTGAAGCGTACACAACATAGACATAAAAAGAGGCTTATTTCAATTTATGCCACCACCAACCTTATCCCAACAAAGACGGAAGCAAGCAGGAAATAACAACTGTGACTTTGACCCAACAAATGTGAATGGAAGGTTTATTTTTGTCCCTTATGTAGAAGCTAAAGTGACCTGAAGGTGTGCCGAGTGAGGACCAAAGACAAGAAGCAAAAGATTTCCACAGGAGGCAAGCAGCAGAAAGCAGCTACTGGAGGCAGGTATGTTTTGGATGTTCTTTCGGTTCAAAAAGAAACAGTTGAACTCTGGTCTGCCAATAAAAAGGTAACAAATATCATGTTACTAGCAGTAATCTTTGCACGTGTTTCAGTCACAAAAAACCCACTAAAGCACAGCCCACCGGTGCTTGAGTGCAGGAGTGTCCAAAAGGCATCCTTGGAGCAATTTGCAGCAATCTGAGCAATTTTGGGCGGCTTTCGATCACTATTCAAGAATGAACTAAATTTCGTTTGCCTTACAGACACAAGAAAAACCTCAAGACAACACAAAATGTCCAAATAAATAGTAAAGATTTGTATAAGGTCTCAGAAACCTTGGTCCATTTCAAATAAAATGATCTTACTGGATCAGTATAACTTTGAACTGAACAGCTTTGAAATCCAACCTTTAATTTGAGCACATTTCTAAAATTAAGTTCTACATTAGGAAATAATTATCTTTTGGACACTGCTATTTCAAATTTCACAAGCTTCAACAATGCTTCACACTGACATAGGAATGTTCAACAAGTCGTCAAGTCACAATCTGCCTTTATAGTCAAGAACCTTTTCAGGTCTGGATAATGAACTAAGAAGCTCAATCTGGATGAGAAGCTAAGTTTGCAGTTCCAGTTAAACTCCAGGTAAGCAACTAGTCAGGACAGGGCTGAGTAACTGTCATATAGATTGTCATATTTAACACCTCTCAGCTGCTGGAGACAGGTAAGAACATCCAAAACTTGCCTGTCTCCAGTAAAAACATCCCTGCACATGGCGGAATTTGACAGATATCATCCAGAAAATGAATGTTTGTTTTTTGTTATGTTTTTTGTCTTTCCTATTTTGAAGGGCTTAAGTTTATTTCGCAGTGAAACAGAAATTCATGTATTACAAAAAAGTTCCTCCGATTAATTTTAAAAAGTAACAAACATTTTAAAAATAAATTACATAAATTTTATGTTTACCTTAAATTCAGGTATTATTTGTGTGATTTTTTTAAAACACTAAATAAATATACTGGCATTAAATGTTGATTTTTTTGTCACATGCTATTTCAATGAAACAAAAATTGTGAAAAGATGTACAGATATTTTCATTAGGAAAGAATGATACTGTTGAATTACAACCTTGCAGTCAACACAGAAACCACCTAACAACTTAGAAAACAGAGACATGAATAACCCAGCCCATCCAGTTGTTTTTAATGATCAGTACACCAATGAGTCAGCTGTGTTCTTGTTAGTCACTGCAGGTGTGATCCACACAGTTTTTTATTTTTTCTACCATGACACATGGTCTCATGCTTCTTATTTTGGAGTACTGTATAAATACACCGTCAATGAGCTACAGCACCAACTGTGGGAGAACCAAGGAGCGACTGCATTTACTCAAAATCTAATCCATTAAAACGTGTTGCAGCTCAAAATACTTTAGATAGCTAGTTTCATTAGCTGCATTCAGCCTTTTGTAAACTGCTATGGGTGTCTTATTTTTTGTGAAGTGCATTTCTATAGGGCATTCCCTAGATTTGTGACAAAACTTTAATTATGCACCATTCACAAAAGCAGATTTTCTACTAAAATGTATGTTTTGTTTACCCAATAGCTTCTCACAGAAGATAAGGATATAATTTTTGGACAAAAACTAGAAAAGACCTCTTTCATAACAGTTGACATTATCATGGATATTCTTGGAGGTGCACCTCGTGTTTTGGGCTATCCTCGCCCTGTTGTGGCACAGTTTGGGGCAGATGCAACCTTAAGGTGCCAAATTGGTGGAGACCCTCATCCGGATGTCATCTGGGAACGTAAAAACATTAAAATTCTGTCTGAGGGGCGGTACAAGATCTCAGAGGAGGGAAAAGCATACTTGTTGACCATTACTGGAGTTACCCAACAAGATGCTGGTCAGTACATCTGCAAGGCTAGAAACAGTGTAGGAGAAACCTATGCAGCAGCCTCACTCAAAGTGGAAGGAGAGCTTCTTGACAATAATGGAGAATCGATACAATCAAACAGTAATGGCACAAAGGAAAATGGAGACTTTGGGGAAACCCTAAATAGCTACCACGTGCAGAAAGAGAAGGAAATGAATGGAGACTACAAGTGGACGAATCAAGCAAATGATCAACGGAAAGAGATTGATTTAACATCAAATGATAAACCAAGATTCCTCATCAAGCCTTTGTCCCTGCGTGTGGATCGTGGAGAAGATGCCGCCTTCTCATGTAAAATCTGGGGCACACCTTTGCCTGAGGTGACTTGGGAGAAAGACGGGAAGAAGCTCAACGATATCTTTGAGAACTCTCACTTCAGTGTGAGCATTCAAGACGGGGGCTGGTTTCAGCTCAAGATCTACAGAACGCGCATGCCGGACAAAGGCATCTACACCTGCAAGGCCGTGAACTCCTACGGCGAGGCCTTGGCGGGAGCTGTCCTTCTTGTCGAGCCCATTCCAGAGCGAGAAGACAGTAAAACGTCATCAAACAGTCATGTCGGCAGCCAGAGGTCACCCAACCAAAGAGGCGGGCGGTTCAGTTTGTCAAAGCTTGCTGAGGAGCCGCCCATCAACCCATCTAAAGTCAAAAAGTTTGTAGTGACAGAGGGGAAGCATGCCAAGTTTCGGTGCTTTGTAACAGGCAAGCCCAAACCAGAAATCATCTGGAAGAAAGACGGGGTTCCTTTGGAACCCGACAGACGTCACTTGGTATTTGAGGATCGGGAAGGCTACTACACACTGAAGGTTCTCTACTGTAAAATGCAGGATACAGGGTTATATGTATGCACCGCATCGAACACTCTGGGAAACACCCTGAGTGCTGTTCACCTGACTGTGAAAGGTAAGTAAAGTATTTTTGGATTTATTATGGGAAAGGAGGACAGTGTTACATATTGTTACAACTTTGAGGGATTAAATAAAATACACTGATTTAATTTGAAGTTGGTACTGTTTCCCTCATCTCAATCGATTTCAGACATCATCTTATTTGAATCTAGAAAACTATACACAATCCAAGTAAGTGTAGACAACCTAAAACTGGATTTACTGGAAAGATGGCAAAGCCATGCTCCATGTCCGTTGGTCAAAAGAGGAAACATAGCACACACCATGGGTACAGTGATATTTTTAAAAGTTTAATTATTTTAGTAAAATAATTAGATACATGAAAAAAACACTTAGCATTACATCTGCAAAGAGGGAATTTAGCAGACAAATACTTACTAAGAGCACATTGAAGGAAACATAACCAATTTGATTCCTCAAACACCTAAGGCAGGAGAGTCCAAAGTTTGGTTCGGTAATTTTTTATGGTCCCCAAATGGAGCTCAAGAATAGTCAAAATTTGAAACTTTAGCAAATAAAATTTCCAGCATTTTTTTTTAGAAAGAATAAAATTGCAAATGGAAAATGTTAGTCCCAACACAGGAGATATAATAAAAATTTGAACAAGGAATTGCAGTTTTCTGGCAAATAACCAATGTTTAATAAGCCTGAATTGCTGACTCCAATTTTTTTGTGTGAAAATATAAATGTGACAATGTGCTTAAGTTGAAGCAAGTTGAATGTGACTGCTTACATCTGGAAACTTTACACATGCACACAACGCTGAAGAGAAAAAAAGACAATTCTTTTACAAATAAATTTATATACATTATAGTTGTTAAGATCGATAATTTGATGGGTTTTTTTGTTAAAAAAAAGAACATTAAAGTTATCTGTATTGATGAAAATCAAGCATAATTGATTGTATCAACTCAGTATTTAACAACAGTATTGCAATGTTTTTTTTATAACTGTGGTGCCCCAGTTATAAAACTCACTCACTTACTAAACCACAATATTTAGTGAGTTGGTCAACAATGAAAGCAGTAAGGATGCTAAATAAAGGCATGTTGTGTAAAGCCACAGGTAAACGTCATATCATTGGTAAAAATTCTGATTTGTATTATTTAGATGGTCAACAATTTTTTGCCATTCTTATCCAAACTTAAAAACATTTTCAGTTTGCAACTTTTCCAAACTGTATGTGAAGCCATATTGTAAATTCTAAAATCAGAACCAACTACCTGCAACCTCCTTTGTTCCTCAGGACCAGCAGTGCGGTTTAGAAGGCCATTAAAAGACGTGGAGGCAAAGGAGAGGGATGTCGCTGTGCTGGAGTGTGAGGTGCCTGATGAGACGATCCTAGCTACCTGGTACCTGGAGGACCAGAGGTTGATGCCTAGCAGTAAGTATGGGATGGAACAGAAAGGAACCAGGCGAAGACTCACCATCCACGATGTTGGAATGGACGATGATGGGGTTTATCTTTGTGAGATGCCAGATGGAGCAAAGAGCATTGCCGAGCTAGCAGTAAAAGGTAGTGTGCATGTAATGTCAATCATCTTATTCACAATCTGTTTTTGGAATAAAATGAGCAAAGAAAGGACAATAAAACATTTTCATACATACAGGCACAATTGTTCGTAAACTACCTCGGAAACTGGATGTGCTGGAAGGTGAGAACGCAGTGTTCTGCGTCGAGGTTGAGAATGATGAAATGGAAGTCCACTGGTTCAAAGATGGTCTGATGCTACACGAGACACACCAGACCATCCTCAAGGCTTTCGGCAAGACCCACATCATGGTTTTTGTCAACGTGGCCTCTCATGATTCGGGGGTTGTGACGTTTGTTGCAGGAAGATCTAAAAGCTCATCACGACTCAAAGTCAAAGGTACAGTCTACACATGCAAAATTAGCTAGACCTGCTTTTGGAATGAACTTATGAAGAACTCAAGGGAAAATCAAGTTAATGTAGATCTTAACCTTAATTTGCATATTTAATTTATGAAGAAATATTCTGCCATTTGTGCTATGTATGCATCAGTGACGTGCGGTGAGGTTCATAGCTGATGGGACACTAACTTAATCAGATTTACAAATATAGACACCTCCAGTTATGGTTTACTTACGGAAATTTTGTGCATGTGCACATTGCTGGAGGGCAAAAAGACTATAATCTTTTACATGTCATTCATAACCGCGCTGCCACCATAGCACAATTTCTCTAACTCAATAAACTTGGAAACATAGGTATTATTAATTTAGTGTTATGCTCCACTGCAAAGGGAAAAACCAAAGTACATCTCGAAACCCCTTTCTTCTCGCCCTCTGTGTAGGCCAAGCTACACACAGACTCATTGCCATTGCAACTGACAACAATGCCACTTTATGTTTTAGGGTTAAACACCAAAAAACACTCAAATACATATATGTATGTATATGTACATATATGTATGTATATGTATATGTACTCAAATAGTACATATATGTACATACATATATCTATATGTATGTATATACATATAGATACATATATCTATATGTATGTACATATACATATTTGTATATGTATATGTACATACCGTATGTATGTACCGTACATATTTTGCATATTTACATGCATAATATAATAAAACAATGAATGCTGTTCCTGCTATAAGATACAGAACTATAACACTAGACTATGCACTATTTTTCCTCTGTACTATAGCAACCAGACACAGCCCGCCAATCTGTCCTGTGGGCGTCAAAATGGACATAGACCGACCCAACAGTGCTCTCTTCTCCTGGGACCCTGCGCCCAACAGCCAGACTACTACCCGCTCCATGTTTGTCCTTGAGAGAAAGGAGATTGGTTCTCAGGAGTGGCAGAAATGCTTCACCTCAGAGACTGTCACCTCCACTGAAGTTTCCGGTGATAGCGTTCCGTGTGAAGGCGACTACCGTTTTCGTGTGTGCTGCATCAATAAGTACGGACGCAGTGGCCATGTGGAGTTCCCCAAAGTAGTCCATCTTGGTGAGTAACATACCTAAAAGTATAACATATTTCAGTAAAAAAGAAAAAATGATAAATGCATAACATTGCTGTTGTTACATTTTTAGTCCCAGGGCCCAAGATTCATAAACATCTCCAAGGGTGTGAGGTGATAGAAGGAGAGGACGCTCAATTCTCTATAGAATTGTCCGCACCAATGGTTGGAACCTGGTTTTTGAACAGCTCCCAGCTGCAGCATGGTGGAAGATATTCAGTGCAGCTAAACCAAACAAAGCACTCTTTGGTGATCCATGAAGTCGGATCCACTGATGACACAGCAGAAATCACATTCATTGCCAATGGAGTGAGGGATTCAGCAGTGCTCAAGGTTAAATGTAGGTGTAAAAGGCTGTAATATTCATTCATCATTTTGGTTCCCAATTCATGTGTTCATTACTCTGCAGCTGCTGTGTTCAAGTTCATCCCTCTGTCAGACCTGGAAAGCAGTAAGAGAGTGGAAACTGGTGACACCATTGTGCTCTACTGTGAGGTCACCCATCCTTTGCTAAGGTAACCTGGTTTAAAAATGGTGAGAAACTCCAAGTGAGCGATGGGCTAAACATCCAATCAGACGGGAAGATGAGAAGGATTGTGATACAGTCTGCTGAAGCATCTCACTCTGGAGTTTACACATGTCAAACTTCAGGGGATGTCATCAAATTCAACGTGGTTGTTGAAGGTTGTCTACTTTCTAGCAAATGCTTTTCAAGAAGTAAATTACCTTTTGTTGCAGCAGCTGTAACAATCCATCCATTAATCTCATGTTGTTCAGGACCTCCAGTAGAGTTCAGTCCAACCTCTCAGGAAGAACTTCATAAGAACAGCATGGAATTAGATCCTGTGGTTCTGCTTTGCCACGTCTCCAGAGATGACGCTGAAGTTGCTTGGTAGGACATTGAAAATGTAAACTCTTGCAATAAATAGTCCCAGGTATTTCTTGTGTTGTGCATCATCAAGAAAATGTTGTAAAAATATTATCCAAACATACTGAGGAAAATATTTATGTACCTCTAAGAGTTTGGTTCATCTTTGGGTACAATTTCCAAGTACTGATGATATCACATTCATCTGTTCAAACAATTACATAGAACGATAATCACCATGTACAGCTATCACATCATTCAAGAAGAAGGGGAGTTCTATGTACAGTGTTTTGTGGGAACAACAGAATGAAAACAAAAAACATCATAAGATTCTGCCTGAAGCTGCTGATAGAGTTCCATTATGCTGAAAGTTCCCTCTGCAAGGAAGCTGCTATTTAATCTGAACCACCACAAAATGCCAGACTTTAATTCGCAAATGCACTTAGGAACTAATATTGATATTTCTGGAGACATGTTTTGTATGTTGATACAATCAAAATCAACCATGTCCATTGGAACCATTGATGAAAAAGGTTTTCCCAACTGTGACATGGTTATGTCACAGTTAGCATCACTTAGGGATATTTTACTGCAGGAGGGGCTGGTGCTCTTTTAAAAAAACATCACAATAAAATGTTATTATGCTAAAATACTGAAGCAACATTTCAAACCAGAAAGCTAAAAACTTGGGTGAGAAAAAAATGTTATACACCGAGCATAATTGGCCAATTTCGGGGAAAAAGTGTATGACCGGTGATGGTTGATCACTGTCTCTTGTTGCCGATCACACAAACCGATCATCTGTATCTCACTTCGCAGCCTGCGTGTGCAGCTTATCTCCTCTTTCCTTCACACTGCACAAGCGCGCAGCAACACATCCTAAGCAAAGTGGTGAGGACGCAAAGTTCCTCACCACGTGTTACTCCGTCCATGTTGCGACGGAGAAATCCCTCGAGGCTGCAGCATGTCAAAATGCATCAACACAACGAATCTAATATGACATTTATAACACAGAGTGTTATAACCAGGAAAAAAGATTCTGAGTGATCAGACAGCAGGTAAAACTCACCTGGAACATCATGACAGCTAGAAAGCTAAACAAATAACCCCAAAAATAATTGAAGTCTTCTGGCAAGCGGTGGAAGATGCTGGTTCTGTTCTCGCTGTTGGACCGCTGGTACAAGCTACTGGTAGTAATATTTCATAGCGCCGTTTCTGCTCCACCCCGCAGTGAACTCTCACACGAATGTCTGCTTAACACTACTGCATGTAACTTAATGCAGTTAAGTTACATATTTTACATATGTATTAGAACTTTTGTTATGTCCTAATAGACAGATAATTTCAGAGAAAAATCAAGCTCCTCTGCCTCATCTCTGTCCTCTGCAGAATTACTCAGCTCAGTCAGACAGATAGCCATGCTAGGAAGTTTTGATTTAGAAACTCACGATTGTATATTTTGATGGGAGATGCATTTGACTTTAAACAAATGTTTCCTTTTGTACTTGACATTATTTGATATAGGCAGTGTTATGAGATTTTTTTGGCTCATGTATAATTTAGGGTACCTAGAACCTTACTGTTAAATATTGTTTTACTGATTGCAGGTTTTTCAGTTATCCTTTTGACTGAATAGCTGCTGTATCGTGCCTGTTTGCATGTTTTATGTCTAAATTACGGTAGGTGAAGTTATTGCCAGATCATTTTTCCATTTTGCCAGATAATATAGTACCATTTATACCTAAAGCTAAAAATTAACAGCCAATTTACAGTCAATCCAGCCCTCAGGTCCCTGATCAGCCCTCAGAAGTGACCGGAATCAGCAGCAAAAAACCTGATCGTAGCATCCCTAGAGTGAGAGAGATGGCATATAAAATAATTTTGGAATCCAAGAACATTTCTAATTTAAACAATCAAAAAAGATTAATTTGATTTTATTTCCAACAATCAAAAATAAGTTGTATGTCTAGTAAAATCTGGCTTCATATGTATTTCCCAGGTATAAAGATGGGTGTGAGATTCGGGCTAGTGACAACATTACCCTGCAGGTGGAGGGCACCATGAGGAGGCTAATCATCCGATCTGCAGAGGCTTCCGATGCTGGACATTATACTTGCAAGTCTGGGAACAACAGCTTAGAGTTTACAGTCAGTCTCAGAGGTATGGCGACTTCTGCTGGTTTCTTTTGTATGTAAGATTAATTAGTTCACTCTGATGAGAAAACGTTTGTGTGTTTGTCTATTCCAAAAACCCAGAGCCTCCAGTGACAATTGTTGAACCTAAAGATGACATTGTGATGACATGTTACATATCAGAGGAGATCAACTTGCAGTGTGAGTTATCTCGGTCCAACGGGAAGGTCTGTTGGTTTAAGGATGGTCAGGAGGTGCAGGAAAGCGACAACATCCAGCTAAGATTGGAGGGTCCTTACAGGAGGCTGACCATTCTCTGTGGCTCAGCCACAGATAGTGGAGAGTATGTCTGTGAAACAGATGGAGACTCTGTCTTCTTCCAGATAACTGTTACAGGTAAAACCGTGATTAATACACATTAAAGAGATTACAATGAAAAGATCTGAGTAATATGTTTTAAATATCTCTTTCCTGTTTTAGAGCCTCCTGTAAGAATCATCTCTCCTTGTGAACCCGAGGTAGAACTCACCCATGTTGCACCAGAGAGACTGGAACTGTGCTGTGAAGTGTCCCAGGCGGATGCTCCAGTTCGATGGTACAAAGATAGTTTAGAGGTAGAGGAGAGCCCCAACTTGATACTGGAAGTAGATGGGGCCCAAAGACGGCTAGTTATACCTTTAACAACTGTCAGTGATAAAGGAGAGTATATATGTGACACAGAAAATGACTCAGTTGCCTTTCTTGTTAATATCACAGGTAAGTATAAGGAAACTTAGTCCAAAGCATGTACTACCGTGGAGGTAATTGTTTTAACCTACTTTTACTTTGTCCCTTTTATTTAGAGCCGCCTGTGATGCTAAGTCGACCCAAAAACTTGCCAGACAAACTGGAAAGTCTTGCTGGTAAACCAATAGTTCTGGAGGTTGAGGTGTCACGTCTAACAGCAGATGTCAAGTGGCTACTCGATGACAAAGAAATAGAGCAAGATAGTAATATCACAATCACAGAAAATGGGATCTTTCGTCATTTGACCATCAACTCTCCCACTCCAAACAATTCTGGGAAATACACTTGTGACGCTACAGATGATAAAATTGATTTCCAGGTGAAAGTTTCAGGTGAGAAGCAAAAACTGACTGACATTTTATGACCCATGAAACAATTTTAGACCACTGTGTCTGTATTTCCACAGAGCCGCCTGTGAAGATCTTGAGAAAATGTGAGACCAAGACGGAGCTAAAGTTTCTAGTTTCAGATGACATTGTTCTTGAGTGTGAGCTCTCTCAAGCTAATGGAAACAGCAAATGGTACAAGGATGGCTGTCGAGTTCAGGGTGATGAAAGGTTCTGTGAAGAGGAGGAAGGTGCATTCCGGTCACTGGTAATCCTTAACGCAGAACTAAAAGATTCAGGGGAATATTTCCTAGATGTTGGGGATGACAGTATCAGCTTCCACGTTAAAGTAGAAGGTAAAATTCAAATAACCGTTACCTTTTTTTTTTGTTATTGCAAAAATCCGCAATATAAAAACTCTTTTGCCCTTAGAGCCTCCTGTAAGCATTGTAGGCAACTCAGACCACCCTGATTACCAGGAATTGATGGGAGGTGATGACCTGATACTGGCCTGTGAGTTGTCCAATGCTAATGCCCCAGTTCAGTGGTACTGTAATGACAGGCTTCTCACCAGTGATTCCCGTACCATCATTGAATGCTATGGAAGTCTGAGAAAACTTATTATTTCAAACATCCAGCCCTCGGATTCTGGAAAGTATGTGTGTGATGCGGTGAATGACAAGATGGTCAACATAATCCATGTTCAAGGTAAAACAAACGGCAGATCATAGCTTATTAGGGTCTATGGGAATAGCAAAAATCTTTAAAAGTAACTGACTTTGTGTCGTCTTTCCCAAAAAAGAAACTCCGGTTACTTTTGTCAACAAGGAAGATGATGTGGTTGTGACAGGTTACGAAGCTGAGAGTGTGACCTTAATGAGCTATGTGTCCAAAGAAAGTGCGGTTGTACGCTGGCTTAAAGACTGGACACCAGTTGAAGGTGAACGCTTTCGAGAACTCATGGACGGCCATAAACGGAGTCTTACCATCCAACCTTTAAGGCGGTCTGATGCTGGCGAATACACCTGTGATGTCAATACTGACCAGATGCATTTCAGTGTACTAGTGAAAGGTAACAATGAATACTTTCAAAAAAATATGAAGAAAACTTCAAATTAACCAAAAAGCCAAAAAATATAAATGTTTTTCATCATAGAAATGAGGATAAAATTTGTGCGACCACTCCATGACACCATGGCTCACGCTGACGGGATGGTGACACTGCGCTGTGAGGTGTGCAAACCAAAAGCAGATGTACAATGGCTTAAGAATGGCATAGAAGTAGTTGGAAGCAGGAGATTCTCCATTCGAGCAGATGGTGTTGAGAGAAGCTTGACCATCCATCGTTTAACTCATGAGGATGCAGGGCAGTATGCCTGTGAGTCCAGAGATGATCGGACCACTGCAATGCTAAGAGTGGAGAGTAAGTATTCAATATGTGTTTCTGACCTTTCCATTCAAGTTAGCAGCTTCATTCACTGCCTACTCTCTCTTCAGTGCCTCGAGTTGTTGAGTTTCTCACCGAACTTCACAGTACAACTGTGCTAGAAGGAGAAGATGCCACCTTTAAATGTGTTGTTTCTCCTGAGGATGTTTCCTTGCTTTGGCTTATGGACAACGAACCAATGACTTTAAGGGATCGCTTCCAAGTGAGTCAAAATGGATTGTGCCACACCTTGGTGATTAAAAAGTGCCAGATGATAGACTGTTCCAAGATAACAGCAGAAGCTGAAGGAAAAATAAGCAAGGCTAGTCTCAAAGTTCAGGGTAAGACTAAAGGAAAATCTATGTAAAATGTTAAGAAATAGCTGAATGTGAGTTTCAGTTTTGTTTCTCCTCACAATGTATTAGAAGCTCAAGTCATGTTCACCAAGAAAATGGAATCTGTGACAGCAGAGGAGTTTGAAGAGGCTACCCTAGAGACAGAAATCAGCCTGGAGACTGGTGAGGTTCAGTGGATGAGGCAAGGGGTGGTCATCCAGTCTGGTCCTCGTCATACCCTGGCCCAGAATGGCTGTAAAAGAAGCCTAACTATCCACAACCTGAACCTGTCAGACCGAGGAACATACCGCTGTGAGACCCTGCATGATCGGACACAGGTCAAACTCAATGTAGAACGTAAGTAGTTATTTTTGAGGTGTGGAAACCTAATTACCATTTCTCTTACCAACCTACCTAGTCTTTGGCTAAAAAGCACAAATTATACCTAAAGTGCAACCATAACTGTTTGACATGCAACTGTTACTTATAGTTATCTATCCCTGACTTAAACTAGTAATTCAATAAGAAGGAGCTAACATTGGAAAAGTGGAAACAAAAGTCACAAAAGAAAAGTTTGTTGTAGGGTTTTCCTCTCCAGTAAAACCATTACAGTAAGCGGGATTTATTTATATTGATATTCACTGCACTTCTCTGGAAATGGTGTCTCTTCACACATATTGTAGGTGTTTTTTTAACAGTGTGTCACAGAGCAAAGAAGATACTAAGAATAGCTTAGCCAGACTTCCAAGTGTGAAAATACAGACAGAATGTTATATCAGTGTGCACAGAGCAACACCATCAAAATAAACTCTTGCTGGAAGAGATATTTTTGTAATCCCAAGAATGTCTAAATTTAGACCCCTATTGTTCACTGTGACACACTAAGTGCTTTTTAAGATTCAACACGTGTTTGCTTTGCCAAAACGTTAGTTCAAATTCTCAATTTCAATGTTATTATATTTCCTTGGCATGATTGCACAAAACATTGTCCTTTTATTCCATCCCTGTATCGCTAATCCAGCCCGAAAGATCTCCATCTGTAAAGGCCTAACGGATCAAGAAACATTTGAACGGGAAACTGCCTCCTTTGAGGTGGAGCTCTCCCATATAGATGTGGAAGGCATCTGGCAGAAAGATGGCATCCGCGTAAAGCCAAACAACCAGTTTAGGGTGAGCATCAATGGACTAGTCCATAGTCTTACCCTGACAAACTTAACTCTGGAGGACACAGGCACCATCGTCTTCTCAGCTGAAGGAGTGCGATCAACTGCAAGGCTCACAGTTAAAGGTAAATACAAGCTAAAGAGATCTGGGTTATTATTTTTATTAGGTCACAACTGCAAAAGAATTATTCGGAATTACTTCAGTTCAGTGCTAATCAGACTATATTAATTGACAGAGACACCTGTGGCTATCCTGAAACCACTGGTTGATGTTCGCGTGGAAGAAGAATTTCCAGTCACTCTTGAGTGTGAATTTTCCAGACAAAATGTTGAAGTCAGATGGCTTAAGGTAAATAGAAGAAATTATCAACAACTTGAATCAATAATGTATGTAAGAAAAAAAAATCCTCTGCAACTTAGAAAGGAAACGAGCTGAAGCCAGGGAAGAACCATCGAATCTATTCCATGGGTCGAAAGCGGTTCTGCCAGATCCTTCAATGCTCTGTTGCTGACTCTGGTTCCTATACATGTGACACAGGCGAAATAAGCACCTTCTGCTCTTTGGAAGTTTATGGTATGTTTAATTCCAACACTAGAAGCACTTCAACCTTTTTCTTGAACATATTCTTCAATCATTTATAACCAAATGTCTCCATCTAGTGGTCATCCTTTTCAATTTCATCATTGCCCTCAGAGCACAAGTTGGAGATAGTACAGG
This sequence comes from Poecilia picta, assembly GCA_033032245.1. Classification (NCBI taxonomy): domain Eukaryota; kingdom Metazoa; phylum Chordata; class Actinopteri; order Cyprinodontiformes; family Poeciliidae; genus Poecilia; species Poecilia picta. The sequence continues at coordinate 2,277,017 of CM065354.1, forward strand.
ATCTTGAGGACCTTTACATCCAGGAAGACCAGAATGCTGTGTTTATGTGTGAGGTGTCTCTGGAAGATGTGGCTGGGGAGTGGTACAAGAATGGTCACAAGATCAGACCCAGTACCACCACAAAGATCCGCACAGAAGGTCAGAAGTCAAACTACAATTTGACTTTTTCTCTTTTCACCAGCTTAAATTAAAACATGTCACCTTCCAGGGCCCAAACACTTCCTGCTGATATGCAACGTTAAAGCTGAAGATGCTGGAGATATCCGATTTGTAGCACGGGATATCGAGTCAACAGCCTACCTTGAGGTAGAAGGTGAGTTTTTTTCAATTAACGTCCTATTTCTTTCATGCCACCAACTTCATTTTTTCCCCATTATAAATGTAAAAAAATTCAATTTTCAGAGCTCCCAGTTTCCATTGTAAAACCACTGCGAGACAGAACAGCCCTGGAGAACCACCGAGTGATCCTTGAATGCACCGTTTCTTCCCCTCGCTGCAGTGCAACCTGGTACAAAGGCAAACAGGAACTAGATTCTTCAGATAGGATGGAGATTATAACAGAAGACTGCTCACATAAACTAGTAATCCACCAGGTTACTGTGGAGGATGAGGGAACTTACAGTATTGAGGTTGGAGAGCATACATCCAAAGCAAAACTGATGGTTGAAGGTAAGCTGGATGAAAAGCAAGATACATTTTTGGCAAGTTTTCTTTGCTAAACTTTCATCCAAATTATTATTATTTTTTTCTGTAACATGCTTTATGCTGTTTCAGCCAAGGCTATTGAGATGGTGAAAGAACTTGAGAATGTCCAGGTGACAGAGCCAGAGTCAGCTTCTTTCCAGTGTGAAGTCTCTGTTGACATCAACAAACCTCCAGTTTGGTCTTTAAATGGAGTGACCCTTCAATCATGCCCTTCTGTCCGTCTGGAAGACCACGGGACAGTCCACAAGCTCACTCTGAGGGACACAAGCGTGGACATGAGTGGGACAGTCAAGTTCACATTGGGCAAAGCCAAAAGCAGTGCCATGTTTACTGTGATTGGAAAGTAGAAGGACTACAAAGGATCTCTTGAAAGCAGAAAACAAACAGGAATCAAACTAACCCTGCATAACTGGATGGCTCTAACTTATTCCATCTGTTTTTATCAAATGGTGAGAGGCTAGGCAGAATGGACAATTATGTCAGTAATTATACCATTTTTATAATATATTTACATTTCAGTATTTTTAGTTGATTTTACAATAAACTATTACAGTTCAATGAAAAACAAGCAGAATAAAAGGTGATTGTGCAACTCAATAAGTTATGAGTATCATTTTCTACCTGCGCAACTTTCTAATGGCATCAATGTAAATTCACAGTTGCTGTAAACCTACTGGTAATGTTGAAGCGGTTATTCTATCTTTTTATGTCTATATTGTAAAAACGTTGCCAGTTTTTCAAAAGGGACTGTTTAGACTACAGCTTACCAAAACATTAAGAGAAATATCTTCTTTGGGAACTGTTTGGAACTCAAGTCTTTGCTGCCAACATGCCTGCATACCAGTGCAAAAAGCAAGGCTATAAGACATGAGTGATCAAATTTAGTAAGCAACCACTTTTGTGGTCGTACCACAACATCTCAGAACACATCTGTAATGAATTTGAGCAAAAACTCCAAGCCAGGCCATCCCATATGAGTGCCTAACCTCACCATTGGGCGTTTGGATAAATGGCCCAATACTCCCATTAATGAGTTCTCATAAAGCTTGTGAAGCCCTTCCAGAAGAGTTGAAACTTTTATAGCCACATAAAATAACCTGAGGCCATGTTAATAGATTTGTACAAAAGATATCTTTAACATTCATATGCATGCAAGAGCATGCATATGAATAATAGATTTGGATGATAACTAGTATAAATGCAACTGTCCCACTGTGACTTGGTTGGTCTCTATTCAGTGCTGACAGATCAAAGTTGCTAGTTTGACAAAAGAGGTGTTTCTTGATAATAGAAAGCTAATCATACTCTTATGTTCTGCGTTAATTAAAATTTAATATGTACTTTTATGAGGACATATTAACAGCTATAATTCATTTTGAATCAATTTCACTGTAAAATATAAATATTTTATTTAACCAGGTAAGCCCCATTGAGATCTAGATCTCATTTTCAAGGGGGACCTGGGCAGAAGTCTGCAGTTACACAACATACACACACTCACACCTAGGGACATGTTTTTGACTGTGGGGGGAGGCCGGAGTACCCGGAGAGAGCCCACGCATGCACAGGGAGAACATGCAAACTCCATGCAGAAAGGCTGGGGCCGGGAATCGAACCCAGAACCTTCTTGCTGCAAGGCAACAGCTCTGCCAACTGCGCCACTGTGCAGCCCAACTGTGCCATTGTGCAGTTGGGCTGCACAGTATATAATTTATATATTTTATATATAAATTATATTCAGACTTATATCAACAAGTCTGAAGCAGATTTGTTGACCTAAAATGATCAAAACCTGATTTTCTGAAATGACTCATCTGAATGTACAGTACTTCTAGTATTTTGGATGACTAAAATTGTTTCAAATGAAGCCAAATTTTTAATTTGGATTTTCAGATAACAGCTCAAGAAATAAGCATGTATTAGAAAGAACATTAAAAATTGTTGCTAACAAACGTCCATTTACCAGCTAAGAATTTGGCCCAGGAAACTCTAAACCTCCAGACTTCATGGTTTTTGGCATTTAACTCATTGAACTGCTAAAACCAGATGTTTTAGTGCTGAATGCATAGCGGTCACTACAGTGGACAGCTATCTAAAAGCCATTTTCTTGTGAATTTTTATGCTATAAATGCATACAGAGCACTAAAGTGGACACTAGTGCATCAGGCAATACACTGCCAACTGTCCATCTAATTTTTTTGTTAAATCCAATATGGCGGACAGAGGGAAGCATGTCAGAGCAACTCGGGAATATCAAGCCCCCCCTCCTACTGTGGAGAACTCTTGCAGGTAAAAAAATATATATTGTGACATCAAGAAACCCCTAAATACTACTGATATATTTTCCAAATAATAATTTTATATTTGGAGAAAATTACTACTGATCACCTGTCCACTAAAGTGGAGATCAAACATCAGTGACAATGTTTTGATAGTCATTGATATCAATACTCTGACTATAGATCTACAATATACAACATTTCCAGAAAATATTTTGACTGTAAATAAATGGCATATTTTAGTTCTTAACTTGATGTCCATTAAGAAGTAAAGTTTTTATATGTTACTGCATTTCAAAAAAGAAAATAAATTCTGGCCTTATCACATCAGGAAGAGAAGACATTTCCAGTAATGAATATGGAATCATGTCATACCTCATCTGAGGTATGACATGATTCCATGATTACATTCTTGACCTGAGGTCAAGAATGTATTGATCATCAGAGCCAGGTCTTCCCCTTGACATGATACTAAGTGTATTTTTCACTTCTTGGGGGAGGTGAATCTTTTATATTTCAAGGAATCTGTAGCTTGTGTAATAATAAATGAGAGTTCCATAGAGACCAGTGCCATCTCATCACCATTGAAACGCAGACTGGTGTCCAAGGCAGCGGTGTCCAAAGTTGGCCCTTGAGGGCCGGCATCCTGCATGTTGTAGTTCTCTGCCTGGTGGTAGTAACTTCCTCCTCAGCATGCCTCCTGAGGTCTTCTAATGAGCCACTATTTGATCCAGGTGTGATGAACCAGGGAGAGAACCAACATGTGAAGGCTGCCAATTCCGACTTTGGACATCATTGGTCTAAGATACCCCATGAGATCAGGTTGAGGTCTGGGGAACAGTGGCCCTACCTCACTGCAACCAAAAATATCAACATGCAATGATCCAGCCTGCAGACAAAACTAAATACATCTACATCCAATGTGTTGTTTGTAACCTGGGCGCTTTGCGCATTTTCATACAAGATAGCCTTTATTTTTATAAGTCTGAAACTGAAGAGACAGTACTGTTATGTTACAGAAAACAACAGGTGTCATAAGTGCCATATTCAAAGTCGTTTGTTTTATAAAAATTATATATATGGACATGTGTCCATAATATAATCATACTTCTTGAGAAGGAGACAAAATAAGACTAAAATGAGATCAAGCGGTTGAATGACAGTGACTGAATTAAGGGATCAGTTAGTGGTGAGCATAAGACTAGGATGAGAGTTGAATACAATGTTATATATTTATGCATTCTGTTAATTAATGTCAAAATATATTCACAATATAGTATATAGCATTTCATTAGCTGAAAAGACGTAAGCACATGTTGTCCACCTAAGTGGACACTTGGACAAATCCTAAAAAAAAAAATAATTACACTATTTTTCTTCCCACCTTATTTTTATACCTGGACATAATCAACAACACTTACACGATCATAATTCATGCATGAAAGGGTTAAAGCAAACAAAAAACACTTACTGGTTTCCAAAACCAGCCCCTTGTACACTACACCTTGCTTCCTGCAGAGGTTCTGGGCTTTTTGCTCGTCTCTGCAAATGAGAAATGTGTTGAGGTTTGAAATTTTACCCAATAGCTAACGTGAATCACACATACGCCAATTCGGCACCCAGAAGCTTACCAGCTGTACACAAACATCCTCTGCGAAGAGAGAGTGACTATCCAAAGGAGGTTTATGTCAATTCAGTATTTGGAAGGATGGCCAAAACGGACTGAACAGCTTCGTTCACTTCCGCCACTGCCATTGCTGAAAGTACATTCTAATACGGCGCAAAAAATCAACTCATCGTCAACAACCTCCTTCTGTTCGCGAGTGGCCCTGTCAAAAATTGACTGGAAACAATCCTAGTCAAAGGGAGAAAGCCCAGACTGCTTGAAGCCAGAACATTTTTTTTTTTTTACAAAATTTCACCGAAAGTTAATGGTCAACTTTCAAAGATCCGTATCTCAAACACAACATCCCTATTTATATTCACTATATTACATTTAAAAACTATTTTTAGTAATGGTTTGCCTTTCTGACCACTGCTTCTGTAACTCCTCACGCCCCATATGCAGAAGGGTAACTAAGAAAAGCAGACATAAATTCACGAACGTTGTATCATTAGAACAAGTAATTTTCTCATTTTAGGTATGTGTGTGTGCGCGTGTGTATGTGCTTTTAAAGTTATGTTAAACAGCATAGACGTAGAAAAGGGAATTTAGTTTCAATATTGTCCAAACCTTCATCCTTATTTTAAAGAATGTTGTTAGAATTGCCATTTCTACAGCTACACTGATGAAACATTTGGTTCATTTACCACAAAATTGCCTTTATTGGACATTTTACCCATCATATTGCTTTTGTTTGTATTGTGCAGAACGGTGCTATCCAGAACTGTAGTTTTTACTTGTTCGGACAATGCAGACAATAAATCCCAACAACTGTAGACGTCTGGTTGATTTTCAGTATCTACTTGTATTTAGAGGTTGAAAGAAAAGCTGACTGAAAAAGCTAAAATTTCAGGCTGGAAAACTGTTGGTCAGAATTCCATTTTAAAACATGTTTCTCTGATCCTCTTGAACAGAAAATGCTTTACAAAGTAGCACTTGGACCATCTTGGAATGAGCATTTATAGAAGACAGAGAGAGAGAGAAAAGTTGGCAATATTACATACAGTCATACATTATTTGGTATGAGAAAACAACAAAAGTCAAAAATTAGGTTACATGTATTGAATCACGAGTACAGTAAAATGAATATTCCATATATATTAATGAAATTTGTTTGCTTTATTACTGTGCAAAACAACATATACATATCTATTAATGTGTAAGAAGTACAGTATCAGCAAATGGGCCCCATAGTGACGCAATGCTCATAAATGTAATCAGATGACTAAACAACTTCATGTTCCTATAAATACTTTGTCAATTAATTGAAAATAGCGTCATTTCTGAATCTAACACACTTACATGGCAAACGCATATTAAAACAGTTACCCTGTTATGTGCCTAAAACAGTAAGGTACTATATTTTCAGTTATCCGTGGGCAGTTCTGATCCATATTCTACCAAGATATGAGGTATCCAACCAAGTCTTGCATAGAAAAAAAGAGCTGATTGGAAAACACACTATAAATATTGTATCAGATGACAACTCCTTGGTGAAATAAGAAATAAAAATCAGTAAGTATTCAAAAACAACAAGCTAACTTGATTGAAAAGTTTTTTGTTTTTTTTACATATAAAAATAATTCAATAGCTCTTAATCTCCCTGCCCCATCCAAAGCCTGTTACCCAGGCTCATAGTCTAACCACCGTTTTCATTCATCAGTGTCAATACAGGCCATTGTCATCGCAAACGTGGAACAGTGGATTGTTGGAGACTGTGTTGCTCTTCATTCCAACAGACCAGGAAAATGATCTCCAAGAATCCTTTGGAAAAAAGGTAAACATTCCAGCCTTAAATCAGCTCTACCTTGTCAGCAATTGTGTAAATAGTGATTTCCTACACTTCCTACAGTGCCTTTAGCAACGCTCAATAATATATAAAAAAACCCTTAAGGAGTGGATGTTGTTATTTTCTGTGATTATATTTCAAATTGAAAGAATGTTAACATGGCTGCGCTACATTACAGAGTTAATATTACATCCATTTATGTCCAGAAGATGAAGAACTTCAGCCAAGTAACAGAACCAATAGTGTTGAACGGCTTCAAGGTGGATTTATCCCTTAAATCTGGACTGAACCAAACCATTTATTGCAACAGATGGCTTTACGTTCCCCAAACAAGCATCTTCTAACAACATCACAAATTTGCCTCCAAGCTACAAGTACCGCTTAAGGAAGTAAATATCTCAAGCCTACTGTTTCACTACAACAGAACTTTAAATACAGTCTGTTAAACCCAAGTTAAAAAGAAGAAAAAAAGTTCACGATTTGTGCGTGGCTTTAAAGCAAGGAACAAATCCGACACAGTTGTGATGCACCATTAACAGTGACTTGGTTTCCAGGGGTTGGGTTGGAAGACAGTTCTGGTCCTCTGAACTCAACTGGTCATGGCGTTTATCGACCTGACAACCACTGAGAGCTGCTCTTTTTCCAGATCAATCAGATCAAATCTAGCCTTTTTAAAAGCATGAAGCGGTGGGGAATTATGCAGTAATGATACCAAGTTTGAACTTTTATGCTATTTTCTAAACATTTGTGCACAAAAATCATCGGTTTGCACTATAGTCTACACATTAAACAGTAAAGTGCTGTCCAATCACTTATGTTTTAATATTTTTAACTCTTACAGCTCTGACTGTAATTAATTTGAATGAGATTATTTTATAACACTGCCTTGACTCCAGAACAGCGCTAAAAACAAGGGTCAAATGAACGCTGGTCCAACATGCGTAGGAGACGTGAACGATCTGCGTTGCTTGGATGGAACACATGTGCTTTCATGTAAACCTTTCAAAAAACTCCTTTCAAATCAGTTTAAAGAAGCATCTCATGGAGAAGTCAGCATCCAGTACCCAGGTTAAATCCAGAGGATTGTGGCTACACGGTTATTAAATATTTATTCATCCCGTCTGTGTTTGACCAGAAGATGGCAGCGCTGGTCAGGAAGTTGGTTGTCTACTGGGAGGGTGAAAGCTCTGTCAGCTGTGAAGCAGCGTTGTGTTCTGGTGGGCAGTGATAGCTGGAGCTCTAGCCTCGCTGGTGTGTTCGGCTTTTTTCTCTCTTTCTGTTTTGTTTCTACGGCGTTTTGTTCGGAGCTGAGATGAAAACCTCAACGGCGTTAGCTTGGAGTCCCTTGTTGCTTGAGGACTGTGTAGACGTTGTCCACTTTGCTCAGCCTCTCAAAGAACGGGATGAGGTCCATCAGCTCGGTGTCGGACATGTCATCAAACCAAGAAGCAACGGGAACCTTCACAGAGACAAGATGGAGGATATTTAACGTCACTCAATGCAATGATAGCCAGCCGTCATAGAAAAATAGGATTACATGTCCAGAAACAGCGAGGACTACATGTGCACTCACTGCGTTGTCAGGATGGAAGATGTAGGAGGCGGGGGAGTTGTCCACAATAATGACTTTATTGAGATCACGACCCAGACGACTCAGGTCCTTCACATAATTACCTCGGTGGAAAACGCATGACTCCCTAAAGAGGCGGCAGCGGAACGCGCCCCACTTGTCCAGGAGGTCAGAGACGGGGTCTGCGTACTAACAAAAAGACACAGTCAGATTTACAGGACCCATTTAAAGACGCTTGGATTGGGTTAGCATGAACCTGTGTCAGAACAGCAGGCAATGATCTCAGAAAAGTGTCATCAATAAAACTAAATATATAATCGAGTAAGTTCTCCCACAATCAAATGTGCAATTTAATAAGTCAAAGTAGAAGTTGTTAATTGTCCAATAAATGAATTTTACATCGCCAAGACAGAAAGAAATGAACAAAGGTCAATGTTCAGCTATTCCCACGACACATTAGTCTGGAATAGCTGTTAGCATGTCATGATGGACATATAGTGACGGTCTTCAGTCAGAGGCTTCTTATTATGTGTTGTAAGACTGACTGCTACAGGAGATCCTTTCTCCCTGCAGTTTTTTGTAAATTATCTTATCATTTTCACAAGTTAACTTGGAAAGGAAACTCAAAACATTGCAAATCACTTTGTATTTCTTCACAGATTAGAAATATATCACTCTACACCGTGTTGCATCACCTCTGCCTGCAAACGTTTAGAAATATTTCCTGTTCCTGCTTGACAACATTATTTCAAATGTTCAACTGCCTAACAGTGAATCCTTTGACATGTGTTTATTTACTGCAAGCCCTATCAAAGGTCAGGCTTTTCCACTATGGATTACCTTCTAATTTACTGAACAGAAATGGACAGATCATCCTCCATGCTAAAGCTGTTACCTTTGCTAAACTGGCAGTGAACAGGACACACTCGAAGAGCTCTCCCATCCTCTTCAGGAACTCATCGACATGCGGCCGCTTCAGAACATATACCTGGAAACACAGGAATCTTCAAATCAGCCTGATTTTCTCTGAAAGGCAACATGTCTCTGCAGATTCCAGCCGACAGCGTCAAATATGTCTGAATGCAAAATGAAGCTGAGGGCAGCATCAGACTTGCAGCTGAAGCTGAATATCAAGGTATGTGCACAGATGGCAGTCAGACAGCATATATGAGCTGGTGAGGTTCTCCTGAAGGCGGCAGCGTTGGTGTCTGAGGCCAACGTTCCTGACCCAAGTCATCCGGAACAGGCTGTGCTTGTCTGAACAAACCTATCCTGGATTACTTGAATCAGGCCCAGAGCCATGAGGCACATCATCCTGCTCCGTCAGTCACTTGAACTCAGATGACACCTGCAGACTCAGCCAATCAGAGACATGGGGAGATGACAGAGTGGCGTTACCTGGTGTACGGTTCCATCAATTTCCACGGGAATGATGAAATCTGCATTGTTCACAGGCTGGCGAAAGAGACAGACAGGGAGACGTTAGTAATAAAACATCCAACGTCTCTGTAAAGACTATAGCATTGCCTTTTGGAGAATGAAAAAAAAAACTTTGTATAAATATTTGCATGGAACGGTGTTGTTCTGGTTTTCAGAAACCAGCCGGTCAGTCGATGGAAATTCACTGACAGTCAGGAACAGACCGAGTTAAACAGAGAGAAACTGAGCTGGTCTCTGGTTTCTTTAAGGCATTTTTCTTACATATGAAAAATACATTTTTGACTTCAGTAAACTCAGTGGGTGAGCTGCCCTGGTCCTGGAGCTGCAGTAGAAGTTCCCTTCATCACACTCCCACCACCGTGTTCCAACAAGCTCTCCATGTTTACTTTTCCAGACTGACATTTCCAAAGATTATTCTACTACAAAAAAGCAAATAAACTTCACTGTGGTGATAGGAACACTCTTAAATAGAAGACTGAATATTTAAAGAGATGGGCAGGAAGGAAGGAAAGAAGGAACGAAAAAATAAACAAAGGAAGGAAGAAAAGGAGGAGTAAGAAAGGAAGGAACAAATAAACAAAAATGAATGAATAAAAACCATAGAAAAAAGGACTTGGGTAAGGAAAGAAGGAGACAAATAAGGAAGAAAGAAAAGGGAAGAGACAGAAGTTAACAAAAGCAAATATTTCTCAAAATTTCTATTCCAGTTATCCAGAAATAAAAAAGCACTTGAATCAAATTCCAGACTTTACCAGACTAAGCAGGAACGCTGCAGTTGACATGATGCATTTCTATTGACATGTTAGATTTAGTTTTCTCCTAAAGTGGAATAGAGGTCTCACGTCCAACTTATTTATTCAACTTGAATGTTTCCACCTTTCTGTTTATAACCCTGTTGACCTTTGAACCTGGTCTGCGCTCAGCACCATCAGATCTTGGGGTGGATTTGCTGGGAGGTCTACTTCCGGGAAGACTGGCAAACCCAAGTCCGTTGCTTTCTACGGACTCTGGATATTTTGGCCTTACAATCATTCCCACATTGATGGACAGCAACAATTTCTTCCCTTAAAGACCTTGTTATCGTCATGTTTTTGTTGTACCCATAATCCCCCAGTGACTCACCTTAAAAGAGCTGTGAACTAATGTCTCATCCAGGTCTATCACCACACAGATCTTCCCAGCGTCTTTTGACTTGACTGGAGGCAGCAGTGGCTTGACCTGGACAGAAACACACAAGTTGACTGCAAACTCAACACTTTCCTCTCTGATTCAACCAAGGAGGACGTAAGCACACCTTGGAGACCGTCCCATTCTCCTCCACTAAGAGAGGGGCATTGTTGTTGACGGGTGGGGGTTCAGGCTGGTCCCGGCAAAGGCAGCAGAACAGGCCGGAGAATAGGCCTCTGCTTCGCGGCTTCTTAGATGACAGGGAGGGAGAAGAGCCTGCAGAAAAGACAGGAATTCACAGTCAGTCTTAACCTTCCGGACTGTACGAAGATGGTTAGGAGGTTGAAAAGGAATGAGGTGCAACTACTTAATTTTAACCACTTTCTGCTTTAAAAAAGTCTGATTCTTCTCTGATGCTTTGTGGTGAATGTCATAAGTGAGGTATTGTTAGGCGAGCTGCGGATACTCGGCTATGATGAGGAAACCCAGAGACACACCCACTATGAAGTCTACTGGAGGCTAAATTAAAACTTCCCCTCTGGTAACCTTTGTCCAACTGGAAGCAGAAACAAAGAAAAGCTGCCTTTTGTAGGCCTTGGGTCATGTGATGCTCATCATGACTTTGTTTGAGAAAATTATTTTTGGCTGACAGTGATGCTAGTTGTTCCATTGTTAAATTGCAATATATTTTATTTTAAAAACTGTCTTCACAGACTTGGTAGTGTGACACAAATAAACATCTGCCTCAAGTTTCCAGAGATTGATTAATCAAGTTCAGCCCTTACGCCAAGACCACACCCTCTTTTGGGGGGGTGGCTTGGATTTATGTACAATCAAAAATCTTTAGTCTTAAATATCACCAATAAATTATTCATTAAGTGAAATTACATGCTTGATCTTTAATAGTGAAAAAGATTTTTTTTATTTTTTTACCATTTTTGTCCACCGTTTTAATTACCATATTTTCCGTACTATAAGCTGCACCTCCAATTTTTTTCTTTTTTTTTTAGAAAAACCAGTAAACGTACACATAAGCCGCACTGAATTATAAGCCGCAGATATCTCTGCCGCAGCACACAGCAGAGGGAGGTGGACCCAGGACACATTTATTATAGTTGATAAAGAAAAAGTTGGCAAGTTTAGATTTAACTGAACTGATGAGGGCATATGAGTTTGAAGACAAAAATCTCCTTTGCTTAGTAGAAGACATGAAGGAGATTTTTCTTCTTCCAGTCTGTGCTAAATGAAAATGGGTGTCTTCTTCTTCTTCTGCTTCTTTAGATTTCAATGGCAGCTTGCATCCATTATTGCTGCCATCTATTGAATCCTAATATCTATATCTCAAATTCTCCCAGTATTATTTAAAAAACAAAAAATCTTCTTTTTCCCCTCAATGCTATTTAACTGATCAACAACATTTTCAAATTTCAATTCCCTATAAGACTTAATTCTGTTTTAATGGGTGCTCTCTTCTTTTATTTCCAATTTTGACTTCCAATGATTCACTTGCTGCTAAAGAGCCCCCTGGTGGTTGAAGAAAAATTCACAAAAAAGCCGCACCGACCTATAAGCCGCATGGTTCAAAGCTTAGGAAAAAAGAAGATGCTTATAGTCCGGAAAATACAGTCAGTGGTGGAGAAAGTACTCAAAAGATGTACTTCAGTAAAAGTACAAATACACAGACAAAAATGTACTCCAGTAAAAGTACCACATTAACATTTTACTTAAGTGAAAGTAAAAAAGTACTAGCTTTTAAAAATACTTAAGTATTACAAGTAAAAGTACTTGCTGAATGCATTACCTAATCGCTAATATCATTAAGTGAACCAATTGTATTTAATTTTAATACATCAGAAATGTGCCATTTTAATGCACAATGCCACAGATAAAGCATGTTTTTATTATGTTTACTCTCTGTAACATAGTTTAGACTTAGATATGTGATTCTATGCATCATAATTTCAGGGATGGAAACATCTTGTCTACTGACTTAACATAGCATGAACTTCACTTTTTTTGCCACTAATGACATTTATTTTGAAAGAAATCCAACTGAAAGGGTGGGCAGGGGAGGACATGGAACCAAGGAGCCATGTAGCAGAGTTGTAGTCTAGACCACTGAACCTGAGACCAAGTCAAGACCAAGACCAGCACCCCACGCTACATGACACAATAAAATTATGTGCACCTATCAAAATTGCTTCTCAAATTGATCTGAAAAATCCACATTACCATTAAAAAACCAAGATATTAAATACTTAGCGCTTAAATAAATTTAACCAGTATCAATTCAAACTCTTATTCGTTCTGTTTTACTTTCATCTCTGTGAAAGATGAAAAGCAAAACATCTTTCACATATTTTTAGGTCTCCTGCCATCCCTAAAAATTATAACGCCCTGGGCGGTTGCCCATACTGCCCATGTCAGAAACCACAACTGTCTGCACCATTAAACATAACAATTAACGGTAAACAACGCTCAACTAATGAACACTGTCCAAGGCACAATAAGGAAGAAGTAACCAAGCAGAAGGAGGTGACTGTTCTCATCCTCCCTCCTGCTGCAATGTTTGCCACCATGACAGGTGACAAAACAAAGAGCTATGAGCTGCTCTGGTTCTTACTTTTATTTATTCGCCAATTTTATATATATATATATATATATATATATATATATATATATATATATATATATATATATAAATAAAAGTACAAAAAATTTACATATGTTTTTTATTTTTTACTTTTTTTTAAATGAAATAAAATAATATCTACTGCAGTGTACGCAGGAAGAGCATTACAAGAACACAGAACGGCTCTCAGTGAGGCTTCAGTCCTATCAACCTTAGTATAGATCCGTCCAGAAGAATAAGATCGTTCCTGAATGTCATATCACTATATTGCACTTTGGTCACAACGTTGTCCCATACCTGCGACATCTCAGTCAACACCTCAACACAATAATTCAGCGCATGAGTGACAACATTTTTTCATAGCAACATATGTGTCTCTGTTACAGCTAGCTTGGCTAGCATCACATCCACAGATCTTACCTTTCTTTAATCTTTCCTTCGAAGTGACGCTAAAAGTTGGACGAAGTCCCACCGTCTGTGAAAGTAAAGCGCTACTGATTTTATATGTCGCCATATCTTATGATTTATGCAGCTATTATCGATTAGATAGACATCTTCTCCCGCTCAGAGGAAACCACTGCGCATGTCTAGAGCTCGGCGTCCGAGTAAAGGTGGAGGCGATGGGTGACAACAGACACGCAAGTCACGTTATTGCTTGGATTTTACGGCGCCACCTTAAATCCCTGAACTTCACATTTTAACGGAAAAAAAGCTCAACGCGACTTGGACGTAACGAGACAGTTTTGTAGGAATGTAGTGAAGTAGAAAGTACAACTACTTACTGTAAAATGTAGTGAAGTAAAAGTAGAGAGTATCCATTATTAGATACACGAAAATTGTACTTAAGTACAGTAACGAATTACTTGTACTTCGTTACTTCCCACCACTGAATACAGTATATGTGATAATTTCATTATTTGATTAAAAAAATATTCATTGTCTTATTAACAAAACCTAGTTGTAAAACCTTGTTCTTTAGCCTACGTTTGTTTATCCACTTCAAATAACACCAGTTCAAAGTTTTGCTGTATAATAAATCTGTGTTTCCATCCCATTGTCATGCAACTTTTGTCTGAACTATTAAAATGTCATAAAGGAAAAAGAAAATTAGGCATGCTTCCATCTACTGGTATTAAGCAAGTCAACCAGGCTACAAACAGTATAATTTTGTCAGATATTGATGCCACGCATGGCTGTAATAAACAGGAAATAGAGGTTAGAAGCTAGCATGAACTTAAAATCTTAAAAAAAGAAGAGTCCTCCCCTCTGAACTGCCAGTTCCTGAATTTGGAAGGGAATGCTACAGTCCTTTCCTTCAGACCCAGTGCCCCACTCTCCTGCTTCATCTGCCACTGGTACATCACAAATCTTCTGTTTAAGTCTTAGGATAAGGTGGACTATGACCGGTCCTTCACATCTGGGGAAAAAGGAGGACACATTGGAAGAAGAATTTAAATTTAGACAGCCTTTATCACATTATTGTGCAATTGACATTTAAAAGGAAGTAGCCCCTGAATGGCTTTTACTTTCCCAAAAAGCTCCCAGTGAAGACATCTTGCTACAGCCAAGACAACCAATATCAATAATGTTTGGAATGCTATAAAAAGTTATAACCAGGTTCAACAGACACTAATGACTACCTCAGACTTAAATCTTAAATGGAAGTCCCAGGAATCTGGAGAATCTGGAGATGTAATAGATACCAATGAAGTTTCTTCTTTGTGTCATGTTAAAGGTCTGTGGGGCTAAAGACTGACCTCAATCTCTCAAAAAAGGAACATTTGTAGAGGATTATGACTTCCAGTAGAAAGTTAGGAAGTCTTTAATTTATAGCTAATTAAAGCCGAAGTATTGTTGGTCTCAAGTCACAATCGCTTATCTTAGATACAAAGTTTATTCCTCCGTCTGTCATTCCTGTAATTAAACACTTCTCCAAACTCTTTTCTTCCTCACACCAGACTTTGCTTCCATCTCTGTTCTCTTGCTCCATCCGGACGTGACCGCGTTACTAACACACAAACCTCTGTTGTGGTGCTCTCACGCCTCTTTTCTTCCCTCCTTTTCCCCCTCCATTTGTAGATTCAAACCAATGGTGTGACCCTCCGCCGGCCTCTGCCGCGCACGGGCCAAAACAGGAAGAGGAAACAGACGGGTATCACTGGGAGGAAGCTCCTTGCCAGCGGGTTTTAAGAGGAGCGAAGCTACTACTGTCCCATGATTTCAGAGTTTGTTTTCCTTGTCATGAACAGTTTCTTCTATGTTTCTGCAAATTCAGCTTCCTCTTTATCCCAAACAGCAATTAAAGCTGTAATTTGCAACAGATATAGCATATAATATAAGAAACACACAGAGGAAGACTTTTGTTTTCTTATTTCACTCCTTCATATCCTCAGGATTTCAGCTTCAGTCCCATGGCCTTATTTGCTCTCAGGAGTCTTAATTCACTTCAGTGTTCCAGCCTCCCCACCCCACCATCACATGCCTTTCTGCAAGAAAAATGTCCAACTGGGTGCTGACTGCAAAACACAGAGCATGAATGAACTTACAAAATAGGGGGTCGGTGAAAATGACAAAGAGAGAGCTAACATGTAGCGAAAAGGAAAGCACTGGAGGCATTTAATGAAGAAGAAAAAGATGTGTCACCTCTGAGTGATGGGTAAACCTGAAGAAAAGTTTTAGGTCAAGAAATGTAAGTGTCAGTGATATTGTTCAGTGTCTTACAAAAATGAGTGTTCTTCAGAAGAGCATAAAGGTTTTCTGTTGCTTTTTTCGTAATACTATGCTCTACTACCTCACCTGCGAAAAAATGCCAGATAGAAGGAAAAAAATGTAACTCAGACGCTCAGCTTAATTCTTTTGATGTGTTAAAGTGAAACAAAGAGGAAGTAAATAGTACATTGATTCTGAAAAATCAACACTTTCTGTTTTCTCTTCCTGCTCAGCTTATCAGTTTGTTGCAATTTGAGATGGCTGCAGACAAAATAAAACTCAACGCATATTTCCAGTGCAGCATAGAGAGACACTGACCAGCTCTTCTGGTGGAACCAAAGGGACACCTTTTAGAAAGATGGCTGCTGGAATGCATGCAGCCAGATGAGACAGAATTCAGTGTTTGCCTCTTTACATCTTTGTCTGAAATCATACCTCGACTTACAAGTTAAATGTTTTTATTATTGCTATTATGATTTTTGAGCAAATAGTAATATCTAACACTAATGGAAAAACAACAACAACTAATAATAATAACAAAATATTAATAAATAAAATACAGCTACCATTATTTCTGCTGTTATTATAAAATGCTATAATAATAATAATAATAATAATAATAATAATAATAATAATATAATGAATTCTCTAATTACAACTAAAACAGTTATTACTATTGAAGAATAAACATGATTATGACTATACTTATTAATATTTTGTATTATTAATTGACAACAACAACAATAATAATGATAATAATAAGTACTAATAACTATTCATATTATTAATTGCTACAGCAGCAACAACACTCGGTAAATATAATTACAACTATCAATTATTGCTACTATCATCCAAGAATTATAAGAAATATTACAATTACAATACTGTTTTGTATTAATAATAATAATAATTTTGACATTCGTATTACTCCCATGCTTATACAGACTTCATATTGACTATAATAGCATAAACTAGCAACAAGGCCAGCACCGTTGCATAATCTGCTAAGCTGACATTCAAGACTAACACTTTAAACTAGACAGAGAATGAAAGCAGAAAAGTACAGGATGGCTTTTTTCTCCAGAAGACAATCTAACAATATGAGAGCATAAAGTTGTGGTATAATGCAAGGTGTTGCATAACAGAGTTAAGTATAAAATTTAAATCCAATATGCCACCCAGAAGCCCCTCTGTTTCGCCTTCAGCTCTTTTAATGGGCTCAAACCACTTCAAGAGGTCATGGAACACTAAAAGCCTTTATTTGCATCTATATTGCTCTAATTCTTCTAGTAAAAGTCTCCTAATTGTTATTTGAACAAATTTTTGTAGCATTTTACAATCTTTAAAAAATTAAATACGATTCATGTGGTTTTCAACAAAGATCAAATAATCAAGTAAAAAGAAAATTGCTCTGGTTACAGAACAATAACAAGCTGCTGTTTGCAGCCAAGCAGAGCCAGAGATCCGGAGACCCGGAGACAGAGACCCGGAGACACGGAGACGTGGAAACTGGAAGGATCCCAACAGCCAAAAGGAGTATGCTTCATAACAACATAGCACCAATAGGACCATCTATATCTATTTCTGAATATTGCTCTTACCGGTAGACAGCACAGTGGCGCAGTTGGTAGAGTTCCTGCCTTGCAGCGAGAAGGTTCTGGGTTTGATTCCCAGCCTGGGGTTTTTCTGCACGGAGTTTGCATGTTCTCCTTGTGCATGCGTGGGTTCTCTCCGGGTACTCTGGCTTCCTCCCACAGTCCAAAAACATGACTGTCAGGTTAATTGGTTTCTCTAAATAGTTCCTAGGTGTGTGTGTGTGTGTGTGTGTGGCGTGGTTGTTTGTCTTGTGTGTCTCTGTGTTGCCCTGCGACAGACTGGCGACCTGTCCTGGATGGCTCTTACCGGTATTATGAACATTTTGCTACATTTCATGACATTGCCTACATTACTTTAGATAAAATCCCCACAATCACACACTGCATCACTGTCACATGACCAAACAAACACCACATATAAATACGGTGAAAATAATGTTTTGAACCGATATGTTAAACGATAATAAACATTGATATGTTAGTGCTGATATTGTACATCCCTACTTAATAAATCCCCCCCTTTCTTCCCAATTAATAATAATAAATACAACCTAAGGCCTAATCCTAATCCATGCAGAGATCTGAACTTTGACTGGGCCATTGCAACACTTTTTTTTCTCTCATCCAGCATGAGCTCACAGATAATCTCATATCTGATTCAAGAATACTTCAATTCATCAGATAAACTAGTTGTGCTGCAGAACACACATCACCACACCTCCTTTACCGAGCCTTACAGCTAGAATAAATCTTTCCATTACAGCAGTTTTTACTTCTATCTACTTTGCATTTCATTACATTTCTGAGAATTTCACGTTCTGACTTTGATGTGAACTTGCAGGACCATCCATTCAACCAAGATGACCAGATAAAAGCTAATCAGCTGCCTCCTGCTGCAGTTAAACTCAGTAATTATATAGGAGCTCATTTTTATGTTTATACTTTTTTGTAAAATTCATTGCCCTGTAAAAGCAAGCACATGGATTTTATTGAGGGGTAACTAACAGTAGTGCATTAAACACAAAATCTGTTTTATGAAGTCAGTTATTGTGTTCTGATGATTAAAATGCTCGGGTGGATTAAATAGTTTCCTCAGCCCTGCATAACTGAAGTCTGTCATCATTTCCCTGTAATAATCCACATCATCTCCTCATGATTTTTTAATATTTCTGCCTTTTCATTGCTCATCTTCAGTACAAGATACTTCAGCTGAGTTCTGCGGCTCATCTAATCTCCTAACCATAGCTGCTAAAAACATCGCTAAAAGCTTTTAAAATGCTGACAGAACTGATGATGCCCATTAAAAAAATCAGGTTTGATCTCACAGAAAGTTTTATTTAAAAACCATAAAATAATATAGACAGCTACTGTATAAATTTATGGCAAATGCTTCTACAGTTGTGGAGAAAATGAGGATGATAAAAGGAAATGAACAAATAAAAGTTTTTAATCCAGATACATAATATAATCTAGGTATATATAGTAATATAATAACTGCAAGTTTTAGCAATTCTTCCTCTTAATCAAATATTTGTTCTTTAATTAAACATAATGGCACTAAAAGCAACAGTTTTATTTTAGAAAACTAATGCTACACAAAATCAACAAGACAGAAAAGAAAATTTATCTCTGTGCTTTTAATTATTTTAAAACTAAAAACATAAATGAAAGAGTGGCTCTTTAAAAAAATGATACATTTCCTATATAGCTATTTATCAAAAATGTTATTTTATTTCTCCAAACATGCTTTATGTCACTCAACTGGATAAAAATGTCTCTTTCAGATTTCAGGCTCAAACATCAACACAGTGGTTCTTAACCTGGGTTTGATCGAACCCCAGAGGTTCGGTGAGTCGGTCTCAGGGGTTCGGTGGAGCCTCTGCCACAGAGGTAAAGACACACTTGTGTAAAGTCGTGATGACGCACCACTTTGCCATCACTTGCTGCAGAGGATCACGTTACATTGCTTAGCCAATCAGAGCTGCTGAGGAGCTCTGATTGAAGGAGCTCCATTCTGAGCATGGATTTGAACTTGTGTCTTTATTTACTTCAGCAAAACTCATCGTTTTTACCAAATTCTGTAGTTTTCTGTGTACTTCTAAATCTGCTCCTTAGTCGCATCTTTTCAGGTTTGGTACTGCCTCTAGTGGCGTGGGGGTGACAACACAACTATTATAATTACATTACTAAATCAGAATACCGCTAAGTCTTTATTATTTATTATTAATTTTTCATTCTCTTAAGAATGTAGAGCTAATTAAATAATCTAAACAAGTCTTTAAAGTGGTTCCAGTTTCTCTCGATGGCCAACCTGTTGAAAATTTTAAATACCTTGGGTCGTTCCTGGACAGTCAGCTCAATTTTGCTGAAAACACTGACTATATTTTGAAGAACTGTTCTCAGAGACTACCTTTTAAGAAGACTTAGTGTCTTGAATTGTGGGGAAAAAATAATATTCTATTTATCACTACAGAAGGGGTTCAGTGAATACGCATATGAAACTGGTGGGTTCAGTACCTCAAAAAAAGTTAAGAACCACCGCATCAACATAAAGCTTCATCCAGTGGCTGTAAGCTACAGTGAGCCAACATTCCCAAAATGCATCAAGGCAAAGTTACGCAACAGATTCAGCTGCTGCACATGTACAAGAAACACACACACATGCACGCACACACACATGCGCGTGCACCACCACTAAACATCTGCTCATGTTTCACCTGATCCTTTATTGCCAAAACATGCTCTTCTTCTATGGTGGAGGTCTGATCTGCTGCTGAAATGTTGTTCGATGTTGTTGTGGGACTGCCACTGACTCCAGGATTATCCAGTAACCTGCACAGTTTCTTGTTAATGTTCAACTGGGACAAGTGGAACTGTACAGTATGCCGTTTTGTTCTGCTGGGAGTTTATCTCATTGCTACTCATCCAGGCATGCAAGTCTGTGTGTCGCTGTTTACCTGAAAAGATTGAAGTTGTGAAGATCCAAATTGGTACAATTTGAAAGTGAAAACTCCCATTGTTTTCAGTCACTAAATACATAAAACTAGAGCAATTTCATTCAAATTTACAAATAAAAGCAAAGTTCTGATGCATAAATTTTACTCTCCACACATTTTCTGTTGCATTCCACACCATTGTACCGTCTAAGGCAACCACCAGGTCAAAGGCCGACACCAGGGCCCCAAAACAAACAATGAGATTGTGCAGTCATTCTCAATGAATAAGAAGTTTTATTGTGACAATCAGAAGTGTCCGTGTCCTGTCTGACAAGTAGGATGAGTTGTTCGACATGAACAATGAAGCGTGTGGCGCGGTTCAGGAGGAAATTTCTGTTTTATGGCTAGTAACATCAACATTTATAGTTAGTATATATAGTTGTCCCCAACTAGATTTCCTTACAGCATACTAAGAGTGAAATATAGAAACTTACTTTAAATCATCAGCTGTCAAAGTGGGAACAAAACATACCCAGAGCATTTAGAAACTGATACATGTTTGGTAAGTTCTTATAAACTTAACGTAAAGTCGCATCCAAAAGTTCAGACCTACCGGTACAAAATGACCAGAGGGCTGTTTCATAAAAGTAGAATTACAAAATCCAGGATAAGAGATAAAGTCAGGCTTGACATAGCACCATCAGCTCATCCTGACTTTTATCAGTATCACAAATGCCAAACCAGATTCAGCCACGCTAAAGTAATTCAGATTTCTTCAACAGACCAATGAGATTGATTATAGATTCGCTGATGCTACGGACTATATAAAATGTGTACATCATAAGTCACACCAAACAAACGGCATATTTTTATTGAGGATTGTGAGGAATTGAAGAACTTCATATTCAAGAAATGAACCTTTCTACAATAGCAATTGATAGGAGATCAATTGAATACATAAATAGCGCAAAATATACATTTCCAAACCATTTTTTAACTAAAAATCATCCTAATCATACCTGTCATTTGCACAAATAAATAACTTTAACTTAATATGAACATTTAGTCTTTTTTAACATCTTATGAATATTTATACAGAACAAACTAAATTAAACATAAGAACATTTTGGACAATATATTGTTTAACTGTTAGCACAAAGGCAGCTTAACAGATAATTAGATAAAATGCATCTAATTTTCAGCCCCCTTGATAGAGACAAAAGCATATTTATGATATAAATAAGTACAAGTATCAAAAATAGGCTAAAAATACTATGGACTTGTTTGATTACAATACATTTGTTTCTTTATCAGCCACTTCTCTAATCCTCTCAAAACAGCAATGGTCTACTGAAGGCTTTTCTGTCAAGTTTGAACAGTGGTCTTCAGAAACACAATCGAACAGCAACATAATCCACATAATCCACATTTTAAACAGTCACATTTTAAAATTGATAGTAGTATTTTCTACCATCATAATGTTAAAATACTTGACTGGATACCAATATAACTATATAGTATTTTAATGCAGCATAATTAAAAAGATAGAAGCAGACAAACTAGAAAACAGAATCAGTAACTAAACTCATTGGTTTCTGATCAGTGTGATCGATGACTGAACAGATCAGGCTCCAGGCTTAACTAAACCTGGCTGTCAGCATGGTCTAGAGCAGTTTAGCTGCACAGGATAAATCGCCATGGTAATTTATGCATTACTGTATTTAGATGGAGGTTTAACTCAGCCAGGATATCTGGAAAATCTTAAGAAAAAGCTTAATCTGCTACCCTGGTTTTGTGAAATAGTCATCAGCAAAGTCAAAAATGGAAAATGCCCTGATGAACATCACTGCTCAATATGTGAAAAATATAAAATCATGCAACCATTGTTCATTAAGGTTTACTAAATTCCATCAAATGAAATATGTTCTACCGGACATTGTGACCAAGAGGTCTATTGTGATTGCCCTTTTGAACACACGGACACCTCGCTGATAGTTCATATTTAGCATACTGCACCTTTCTACACTTGAACAAAAGTTTCCATGCAAGTATGGCTAAAAAAAATGTCTGAAAAAGTACAATATTCACTCATTTCACAAAATAAAAGTCATATTTGTCACACATAGAGTGAAATATTTCAAGCCTTTATTTATTAAAATATTGATTAAGGCTTACAGATAATAAAAATGTACAAATCAAAGACCTCTTGCCTTAACTCCAGATATGCTATATTAAGAATATATTTGCAAATTGGTCGTCACTCATCTGACTTTGAGTCATTATGGTCGACCTTATATTAGAAGCTCCAACAGCTTCACACTTCTTCAACGTTTATGAGTGTATAGGATTTATTGTGATTATGTAGGGAACATTTGTGAGACCAGACACTGGTGTTGGACAAGAAACTCTACCCAACTCTACCTCGACAAAGGTCTAAAAATCAACCACAGTTGTCGTCTGCTCTCCTGTGAGAGAGGTTTGACTGACAGACCGGCCTACCAGGTCATGTCTACACAGTTAACAATAGTCACTCCACTGTTACAAACGTGTTGTCCAGCCTAGTTCAGACCCAAAAAACATCTTCTCATTATAGTCAGAGTTCAGCAGGCAGGTCAGTTGTGGCAATACAAAAAAATAAAGACAGGCTAGAAGTTAGCAGATATGCTAGCACCTGTATCATTTTATGGCAGCATGCATATAGCGGCTTATCTGACAATATAATAAATATAATTAAGCAGAAAAGAACATCTATTAGTTAAAATATGTGGTTTATCTTAAGTCTTCTGTTATGCCAATGACATTCACCTACAATTTGGTCATGAGAGTAAAGTTTTAGTTTTTAGCTTTACACTAGCTCTACTATAGAAATCAGAGCTTTTACAGATGTTTTATAATCTATAAGCAACAATATTATATTTACTGACTTTTCAGACAAAACAAATTTATATAGCACAAAACCAAAATGAGCAGGACAGGCTTTTTAAAGATTGGCGATCGACCAGAAAACTGCAATCGGGGCATCCCTACCATAAAGTTAACACATAGTAACCACAGTCAGTAATTACTTACTGATCATATAGAAATAGCATTAGAACTAGATTTTTTCCTAAAAAAAAAAATCAGACCTTTCACACCTTTTCCACAATGACACTCCCTATCCCAACAAAGTTTTGTCAGATATTACACAACACACATACTTATGAATCTGATATTTTAAGACCTGTATTATTTATGCTGATGTAGGAGAAATACATAAGCTAAACTCAAAGACCTAAATCCCCTTCAACCTTATTTATTAAACCAAAGCAAAACTATTTGTCTCATTTTGTTTTTTTTTATAAATACTAACCCCTTCCACTACAAAAATATCCACAAGAGAAAACTGAATTTCCACTCTTCTTCGTCTCAGTCTGCATAGCTTACACATAGAAACTGATATTTATGGTTACTGACCATACCAATTATATAAGACCTTAAAATTATGTATAAATAATTACTGCTCATCAAAAAAATGCTGAATGATGATTAATCTTTTATTATTTTTAAACATCTTTGATATAAGTAGAAAAGAAAAGAAAAATCTGGAATATACTGTATGTAGTTTCACTAAAAACGTTTGAGATCAGAAATGTTGAGTAAAAGTCTAAGTAATACTTATATATATTTGATATAAAATGTATCAAATCAAACTGCAAAAATGAAATATAGTATTTTGTTAAATAACAATATTAGGGCAATATTCTATAAAACTTTCGCAGGTTTTTTTTAATTCAATTGAATTTAATGGTGTTTCTCTATTTGCAGTCTGAGGTAAGCATTTTTAATGGCGTGTAATTAACATTATATTTATTTACAGTAATATAGTGTAATAATTACTTTTTATTTAACTATATTCCTTATTATTTATAATACTTTTCAGTAGTATTACTTATTTTAATAGCATTTATTTTGTTAAGAGAGTATTATACCGATGCAAAATTTGACACGTTGGGTTGATGTGTGTGATCAGACTGAGCGACGTCACTTCCTTCATTTTTATCAGAAGCCAAAGGGCCGCAACGATCATCTCTGTCCGCAAAACCACCAAACTTACACAGTTCAACCGCGTCAAGCTGTTTTCCGACTCTTTTCATGGGAAATGAGAGTAATAATCTGTAATGAGCTGTAAGCAGATTACTGCAGTTTTTTGGATGTTGAACTCTGACCACTCAGCTGCAATAGAAAAAAAAGGAAAAAAAAAAAAAAAACTTTTCCTGACATGACAGCAGAGGACAAAAATGAAGACACTCACCCCTCTCTGACGAGACTTTGTTTCCCTCTTCCTCGCGGCTCACTTGTGTGATGACTGAGGACGGATTGTCCATCACGTCCAGATCCCGGACCTCACGCTTTAAACTTACGGCTCGTTTCGCCGACTCCGCTGCTGTTGCATGAACTGAACATGTACGAAAACAAAACTGAAAGGCGCCGGAAAAGTGGCAAAGCTGCCGCCTAAAGCGCATCCATTCGCTCTGCCGCAGGGTTTACTCGCTAAGCCGCTGACGTACAAAGTTAGAAAGTTGCCAAACATTTGTTTTAAAGAGTTGGTAACTTTGATTCAATATGGTGCTCAACTGCGTTCGCAATTTCAAGATACAAACACGGAGGTTTCAAGGCGCCCCTCTTTCACTTAAAGTGGCGCAGGAAGACGGAACCGCCGCCACCGACACTACGCCTCGCCGCGTCCACATATTTAGCCACAGTCCCTTAAGTCGAACAGGACAAAGTTGCTCCAGAAGTTACACCGTGTTCTTTTAAGTTCAAAATACTCTATGTGCCTTCATAATATGCCCATGATTTACCGTGTAAACTTGCTAAAGTGCGCAAAATGCGTTCGGGACTGAAGGTTACAGTACGAATGTGACGTTAAAAGCCGAAACTAAAAGACAGCTAATTTGTTCACTGTTCAGTTGTTACGAATAGTGTTTCTGGATGTTTAGGTTGATGTAGGCTGCAACTTTATAGGCTGGTTCTACAAACAACCTCAAGAGCAAAACTTTTTTAAACTTTTCTTTTCCTTTGAAGTGGCAGCAGCTAAGAAACGCCCAGTTCGGGTCTCCTTGAAACTGCCTGCCATAAGGGAGCATCGCCAAAAAGTTTCTTTAACATCAACAAAAACAGTTTACGTAATTTTTATAAATAAAAAGAGAATGTATGCAAAACAATTCTTTTTTATGTTTGAGCAAAATAACAATTTCTTTGTTCCCTTTACGATTAAGAATTTTGTGGAAAAAAAAACTTAACTGCGAAATAATATATGCATACATCCGCACTGGCCACAATATCAGGTACACGTCTTCATATAACTTCCTCAACTCTAATTCAGATATATAAAATAACAGTCCTCGGAGAAAATTTAATATATATATATATATATATATATATATATATATATATTATATTATTATATAAATTTTTGTATGTTTTTTATTTACTGAAGATTATTTTTCGAAAAGACAAAACTATATACAAATGCTGTACAAACCCCAATCAACTGGCCTTATGCATCATGGATTATTCTTTTTCAGTCCTGAGGGGCAAGCGAGGAAGAAAAACTTGTTTTTGAGCGGTTTTTTTTTTCTTTTTTAGTTTTTGTGTTTAGTAGTACCTCTTCTAGCCACAAGAGGGCACCCACGACTGAGATCAAGGCGTATATATATCAACGCATTCCAATTTCACTCTTAACTTTACACAATCCATTTCATAACCATTAAATCCATTGCAGATTGCTATTATTGGTTAAGTCTCTTTTTTTAAAGATTTTTTAGCTCTATAGTGGCTTTTATTTGAAAGTGCTAAGACAGAAATGTAGGTAAAGAGAGAGGGAGAAGATGATAAAGGTCATCAAGCCAGGAATCGGACCTGCAACAACCGCATTGAGGACTAAGGCCTCCTTATGTGGGTTGTGCTTAACCCGTGGGCCACCACAGCACCTCTGATATTGAGTCTTTCTAAGGAATTATGGACAGAGATGGTCATAAAAGCCATTTAGAATTTTCTGAAAACTAGGATTAAGATTATTATATTATAATATTGGGGCCAAGTATGCACACCTCCTTACAGCAAGAAGTGTAGAAAAACATGCCAAGTGAGAATGATTTGTATTCCTTGTTATAGTAAATATATTGAATTAGTGTGGTGTGTTAGTAGCACAGCTAACTCTATGCTTCTGCATGTGAAAATGATTGCCGGACAAATTCTATGGTCAGAGAAAAATAATGTTTAGATCATGTTCCCTTGCTGGTCCCATAGACCCTAAACCACACTAAGCAAAACACATAATATTCTCAAATGTATGAATATTTTATTACATACTATCTCATAAAAACATTTTCATCTTTTTCCACATATAAACACCACAACTGGGTACATTTACAAATCTTGAACCATCCAAAGTCATACAAAAGGACTGATAGAGCAATACATGAGGCATTCAAATGTTACAAGGACTCCATGTATATTTGCCTAAATGTGTGTATGGATGAGTTACCTCTTGTAATATCCAGATACTACAACCAGCTGATGAAGACACACATTAAATATGAACATTTTTTAAGTTTATCTGAGGCACTGACTGGACGACCGAGGTTTAAGCAACCAGATCAACTGACTTGTAATATTGACAAACTATGGCAACTAAATGTCACATTACATTTATAGAAAATCCACTGTTCACAGCTAGATCACGATTTAGACTTGATCACAGAGCAAGAAGCTGCACGACAGATTCTCCATAAACAGTTTCCCTTTAGACTCAACATCAATCACAAGCATCATCCTTATTACATTTTTTTTCTTTTTCGCCTTACAGTTATATCGAAAACTGACTCAAAAATGTGTACACACATGCAAATAAATTAACATGAAAAAGTAAACATATTTTAAAGAAGGAAAAAACTATATTTTTGGTGTTTTAAAATGAGACAAAATGTAGAATAAGTTAGCAATTTTAATAGTGGTACGTTAGCATGATGATTACCACCAAATTGCATGACAAAAATGGGTTTTTAAGATAAAACTACAAAAAAAAGCATCTTGGTATCAACAGTGGTGGGCACTGCTAACTGAAAAGTTAGCTATGCTAAACCTAAAGCCCTAATCATTAAGATTAGTTATGCTAATGCAAATGCACTACACCATTATTTAGTGGAAGCAAATGCTAATGGTCTATAATTCAGTTACATTTTTTATTTATGTTTGTATCTTGTTCTGTGCTGCATATTATTTTGTTCCTGTATGTTTCTTGTTTGCTTTAAAGTTATTTGGTAAAAAGAAAATGAAAAATAATGAGAGGAAACAGAACTGGTAGCAGATGTCAAATGTTTTTCAACTGAAAGTTTACAAAACAACCAAATAAATTAGTGCTTTAGAATTGATTTGGAAATATTAATTTAGGGTAAGCTAAGTGCACTTTTCTAAGTTAGCAAATGGCTGAATGAAAAATTAGCTCCACTGTTAGAGCATTAGTGTAAGTGTGCCCACCACTGGATAACAAATATAACGGCAAAGTCAGAATTAACAAACGCCAAAGAGGCTAAAACCAAAAGTCTTCCTGTCCTTTTAATACATTTTATAAGGAGTTCATGAGTTGAATGCATTCTATGTGGTCTGCAGCTCCTGTTGAGTTTTTATTTGTTCCAAAGTAACACATGGATTCCCGTGTGGGTCCAACTGTCTGCCCACGGTATCAGCAGTGGTTCTGTTGGGGCGACTCCTGCCCAGTGTTCACTTGGGGCTGGGTAAGTGTGGCATAGTGCCAGACGCTGGGTTGCGTGGCGAGCCTTGGTAGGTGCGCAGCAGCACCTTGTGCTTGGTGGCGCTCTCTGTGCGGACACTCTGCTGCTCCACCAGGAACTCTTTGAGTCGGCTAGAGGTGAAGGTGAGCGTCTGCCTCCGGAGCTTCATCAGGTACGAGTCCTGCAGCCAGGCCTGGGTGAAGCAGTCCTGTGTGGTTGGACGAGCCCTGAAAACACACAAATGCAATTTAGGATCTTTATGCTCATAAATCCTGCTGTATTTTTTTTATCACATTATGTTGGATAAATGAGCAGTCACCATGGATAACTGCTCAACATCTTCTTGAGAAAAACTGAGGCACTTTGGGAAACATTTGGGTAGAGTTTGCTAGGGTCAAACTTGGCCATCAGGATTTTAGATTCAACTTGCCGAGGGTCCTTATCTTCAAAGGGCAGTCGACCACTAAGCCTGAGAGAAAAGAACAAACAATATTAAAAGCTTGACAGCAGCTACAGTACAGAACATATCACACTGAACCATTAACACTTTATACCATAAGTGAGGTTGTGTGAAGTATGTATGAGAAGTCAGAGGTAAACCAAGACTCTTTGTCATGTTTTAAAAATACTCAAAGTGTTTTTGTATTTAACTGTTGATTTGATAACTGCTTTTTTTGCCAGCCAGAAAACAAATTCCTCTCATTAAACCTAAATTACTAGGGTGGATGAAAGAAATAAAATGAAATAACATGAGACTTATGTAGTGCTTTTAAGGAGCCTCAAAAATGCTTTACAAAGAAATGAGTCATTAACATTCACACACTGATGGTGGCAAGCTACTGGGTAGCAGCCACAGCTGTACTGGGACAGTCTAAAAATGGATGAAATGAACAGATGGATAAGTGGACACACAAACAGATGACATGGTTGGTTGAACAGATGGTCAGTCAAACTGATGGACAGATGGATGGGCTGATGGATAATTTTAAAATTCAGAATTAAAAACATTCCTCCTCTCCAGTAGATCATCTCTACAAACTGTTATTCCAATTCTCTTGCATCAGGAATCCAGACTGACCTTCCAAACGTAAATGATGACTTTAAGGATGTGATGAAACTTACATGATGTAGGTGATGACTCCAACAGTCCAAATGTCAGCAGGAGGACCAACAACCTCCCCTTTGACCATCTCAGGAGCTTAACAGAAGGAAGATGTTTCAGAATCAAACTGTGCTTTTGTTTTGAATGTGGAAGATGAGTTGTGACATGGATCCTTACCCATGTACTCCAGGGTTCCTGGTCCTGTGCCTTGGGGTTCCAGGTTGAGTGGGTTGAAACTCTGAGCACTGCCAAAGTCTACAATCTTAACCATGTTAAGGTTAGTCACCAAGATGTTCTCAGGCTTTAGGTCTAGGTGGAGGACTCTGCGGTTGTGGAGGTACTCCACCGCCTGGAGGATTTGAACCAGGTAGCCAACTACATCATCCTCTGAATACCGAAACCTTAAAAAAAAGAGCATTTCAACAGCTGCCTGAGTCTATAAATCTCAGCTTCTACTTCTACTTCCTACCTGTCAGCGAGGCTGAACAGCAGCTCTTTGCCAGTGCAGTACTCAGCCACCAACACCAGGTACCGTGGTGTGACATAGGCCTCGTGGAGAGCCATGACCTTCTCACTGTGAAGTGACTTTAGGATCTCGTACTCCTTCAGCACTCCCTGCTTGCTCTCCTGGCTGTAGGGAATGATTTTGGCCATGTAGATCTTCCCGGTGGCGTTCTCCCTGCACTCGCGGATCACCCCAAACCGACCTCTGGACACAGGAAACACAGCAGCTTCAGCTACAGGAGCTACAAATCTGCTCTGATCAAAAGATGGACCTGCTAAGATACCACTGGACATACTCTTTTACTCTTTGAGGAAACTTTTTCGATGTGAGTTATAACACATTTAATTTCTATTTGATAAAAATAATGTATTTTTTAACAGAATTTTGAATTCTAAATAAAAAAAATAAGATTAAACATGAATATTTGTAGGGTGTTTCATGGAGTATTCCAATTTTTCCCCTGATTACAATTAGATGCAGTAGGATTCTGTCTAACCTGGCCTTCTCATCCAGGAAGGTGTATGGTTTCTGTGGAACTCCTTGTCTCAGAGTAGTAGAGGGCGTGCTGTGTCCAGATGGGGTACCTCTGATCGGGGTGTTGGCACCCTCTGCAATGGGGCTCAGGCTGGAGGCCTGGAGGACTGGTGGGGAAAAAGACACCGGGGTGGGAGCCACATGTGCCGTGGCGGCGGTGGTGGGGACGTAGCTGGGTACGGATGTAATCAAAGGTTTGGTAGGGGTAGAGGGCAGGCTTACAAGAGGAGGCGGGATCTGGGTCATAGGGGTCACCACGTTTATCGGACTCTGGGGCTTGAACAAGATGAAGGACGGAGAGGCTTTGACTGTGCCAGAGGAAGGCAGAGCACTGCTTTGCTTTTCCTCTGGGCTTATGCTAGCAGATGGTGATGGAAAACCTATGGAAGGGTCAGAGGTCAGGGCAGATGGAGGAGGAGAGGTTGAGAAGGTGGAAGTGAGTCTGACATCTGGGTTAGGTTTCAGCGCTGGTTCAGGTGGAGTTGGGACTGTTTTTACTATAGCGACTGCAGGCGAAGCTCCTCCTTCTGCACAACAGATACAAGACAGTGATCACTGGGAGATATTGGTCTCATGTTATGGAAACTACTTCTGCATTCAATATCTCAGTCTGCATCAGTCATAAAACAGAAGAGAAGATGGAGAATAACTTCATCATACTGTTTCTTCTTTAGTTGTTTGTTATAACCTTTTGTCATGGTTATTACTCTAATATGTCATTTTCACTTAATGTATCATTCCTGTATTGAGCCACAATAATAATAATATTATTGATTGTCTATATTAAGGCAAAAATTCACCTGTTGAGTCCAGGCTGACTGGAACAGAGCAGTTGCTGTGAGGACCTTGTCCTGCCTTGTTGACGCAGGAGACTCTGAATCTAATGCCCCCCCTGGTGGAAGGTCAGTGACATTGTAGTAACAGTCAGCTATCCCAGTGGCCACAGTTACCCAGTTAGAATCAGCTACAGAAAAACACAAAAGATTTATTTTTAAAACATTTACAGTAATAAAGCATGCTGCATGAATTCAGCATTACAACACACAAAAGATTAATGAACAAGATCAAGCTTAGAGAACATATTGTAGTTAACATTATGGCTACTAAGTGGGAGTGTTGGCATGATTATCAAGTAAATAATTAGCTTAGCATCTGTCACAGTGTCTAATTCCCTCTTAAGATGAATTGAAAGCAGCTTGACATATATAAGCAACTGATTTAGTAACACTACACAAATATGACTGTGAGGCCAAGACATTTTTAATAAATACTTCATCTTCTGCTCCAAATCCAGGGTTCATAAACATTCCAGACTTTTTAACACTCATTTCCAGACTTCTCAGACCTTTACATTTATGCACATTATATAATACTAAATGCTAAAGTTGGTATGAATTTATAGAAGTTACTTTTAAAATCATCAGGGTTTAAACATGGAACCTAAAAACGTAAGGAAGAAAGGACGGAAAGAAGACAGGTCACAAAAATACAAAAATAGAAAGAATGACAGTAAGAAGTGAAAAGAGAACAAACAGTGACAAAATGAAAGAAAACAACAGAATCAAGTAAAGACAAGAGGAAGAAAATAACAAAACAAAGTAGAAAAAATGCAATGACTGACAGAAGGAAGGAAGGAAAGAAGGAAAGAGGGGAGAGGGAGGAAGGAAGAAAGGAACAAAGGTTTGAAAAAACATGAATGAAATGCATCAAGAAACATAGAAGAAAGTGAGGAGGAAACAAAGAAGAAGGAAGACGGAATAAGAAAATAGAAAAATTGAATGAGAAAGACAAGGATGAAAGGAAACAAAAGAAAGGAAGAATACAAGTCAAATGAAAAAGTTGGAGTGATACATACTGTAGAAGGGTGGATAAAAGACAACTTAAATGGAAGGATGTAAGAACATGAGCAATGAAATAAGGAGAGAAGTAAGATGGCAGGAAGATGGCAGGAAGTCAAAAAGAAGAAAAGAACATGAAGATAAAGAGACATAAGGAAGAAAACATGCTACTTGAAATATTTAAAAATTAGAGACTGAAACCTCACACCTGATCTGAACTCGAGTAGTGTTCCGTTGTTGAACTTCTGTGCTCGTCACGGATTGTCCATAACGAACACCATGCTCAGGCATAAGGGTGTCCATATGTGCACTTGGCACCAGGACACCCAAGTCCCTGGGAGGGACTTGAGTCGAGACGTTGTGGGCTGGTGGTGAATACTTCAAAGACCTCCTCAATCCCACCAACATGCATTCCATTGAGGAAGGTTGCCCTTTTTTGCCTGTTCTGTTCATTACTTTTATGGACAGAATTTCTAGGAGCAGCCGAGGTGTTGAGGGGATCCATTTTGGTGGCCTTAGGATCGTATCTCTGCTTTTTGAGGATGATGTGGTCCTGTTGGCTTCATCAGGTCGTGATCTGCGGCTCTCGCTGTAACGGTTCGCGGCCGAGTGTGAAGTGGCCGGGATGAGGCTCAGTGCCTCCAAATCCGAGGCCATGGTCTTGAGCCAGAAAAGGGTAGAGTGCCTTCTCCGGGTCAGGGAGGTCGTCCTGCCTCAAGTGGAGGAGTTTAAGTATCTGCGGATCTTGTTCACGAATGGGGGAAGAAGGGAGTGGGAGATCAACAGACGGATTGGGGAAGCGTCCGACGGGAAGCGGACGCTGTACCTGTCTGTCGTGGTGAAGAGAGAGCTGAGTCAAACAGCTAAACTCTCGATTTGCCGGTCGATCTACGTTCCCACTCTCATCTATGGTCATGAGTTTTGGGTCATGACCGAAAGAACGAGATCATGGATACAAGCGGCCGAAATGGGTTTCCTCCCTTAGAGATAGGGTGAGAAGCTTGGTCATCTGGGAGGGACTCAAAGTAGAGTCGCTGCTCCTCCACGTCGAGAGGAGCTAGCTGAGGTGGTTCGGGCATCTGGTCAGGATGCCTCCTGGATGCTTCCCTGGTGAGGTGTTCCGGGCACGTCCCACTGGGAGGAGGCCTCGGGGAAGACCCAGGACACGCTGGAGGGACTATGTCTCTCGGCTGGCTTGGGAACGCCTTGGGATTCTTCCGGAGGAGCTCGAGGAAGTGGCTGGTGAGAGGGAAGTCTGGGCCTCCCTCCTTAAGCTGCTGCTTCCGTGACCTGACCCCAGATGAAGCGGGAGAAAATGGATGGATGGATACATGGATGGATATCCATGGATGGATATCCAATCCATCCATCCGATGGATGGATGGATTGGAACCACATTCCAGACTCTTCCATTCTGCCTAGCAACCATGAAGTATCTGTATCTGTAACCAGCGCACTCCAGCGCTGATGCAGAGCAAAGATAGAAAGCTCTGCTAAAACCATTATCCACTTGGAAGCTGACTCATTGGATGTCATTAAGACACTCTTTATGGATCGGGGAGATAATTTCCCAACAGAACCCTTCATATTCAAACACCACCAGCTCTGGGCCTGAAATGATTCACTGTTACCTCTCCATGTTACTGACAGTAGCACACAAATAAAACAGGCATTTCATCCCAGACGCTGCGAGGATGTTTTCCGACTTGCTCACCTTCGCTTCTCCGTTCCAGTGAGTAGCTGCAGGGAGATTTTGTGTCTGACGGCTTCCACAGAACCAGAGCCGTGTTGTTGTAGGTCTGAGCTACTTCAGGGGTTCCGGGTCGCTTTGGAACAGCTTGAGTGAAGAATGGGAGAAGTAATGGAGGAAAATAAAACAACAAATCAGGCAAGTATTTATTAAAAATGGCAATGAACATTTCTTAATTTTTAGCAGTTTATATGCTAGAATGTTAAAAATGTCCAATAGTGGAGTGCTGTGGTGGAGCAAGGGCAAAGCACTTATGGCGGTGATCGCAGGTTTGATTCTTGGCCTGGCAACATTTGCCGCATGTCTTCCCCCTCTCTCACTACCCTCTTTCTTGTTGAACTACTTTCAAATAAAGGCTACTAGAGCCAACAAAACCTTTCAAAAAAGTCCAATAATGCCATTTTATGCAATTTCTAAATGCAATTTCTAAATGCATAATTTTTTATTTTCTTTCTACTGGCACACACTTAGTGAAAGCAGCCAACATTTAAGTCAAGCAGTTTTACACCAATTACACTGATGAGTCATCAAAAGACAGACTATTCAGAAATAAGCCTTATAAATATAAGCCTACAGTTCAAAAGTACTGCAGTAATTACTATATTTCAGGGGCTAACAAGTTCTTTAACCTCGGCTGATGCCAATTTTATTTGTTGAGCACCATCAATACATAAAGTGCTTAACAGTAACATGAACTAAAAAAGATAAAGGATATTTAAGAATCATGGCAATCAATACTTGTGTATATTTAAAAGTTGTTGGACAGAATGAAGAATGTAGCTAATCAGAGAGCTGCTTGTTTAGAGTTTTCAGAACTATGTGGAGGCAGCATTTAGTTTCTTCGGCTCTGGAACAGAGAAACTAAAGAAGAATCAGAAAGCCACGCACATTAGAGTACCAATGCTGGTCAGAACAGGAACAGAAGTTACACCACCTAGTGTATCTTAAGGTGTGCAATATACTGTATGATATCAAAATAATTAGGATGTTTATCTGCCATGTTTTTCCACATAGTTATAAAATTTCAGAGGTGTGCAGGAACGCCATTAGGAGGGGTATGGTTTCTGAAAAGATAGAATTTTATTGTTCGTCTCTAAATAAATCAAGTTTTACTTGGTGTTGTCCTCTTCTTCTGCGGATATATTAATTATGTTATTTGCTTTACCCAGGACCAGTAAGGAAAATCTGTGGAAAAAACTTTATATAGCAGCCCAATTCCCCAATGAAATTATCCTTAAATAATTTTGTAGGATCAGAAAAGAAAAAGGCCAATAATAAATGAACCACTACAGTGCATTTTGATCAGATTAATTATTTTCCAGTCTTAAAATGCTGCCATTATGTTTTAGTCTCATTTCCATGGTTTATTGTTTGGATATGAGCCACAGAAGACAATTTCAATCATCAGTACAACAGCAAAAAAAAAAACAAAAAAAAGATTTGTTCTAATTAGGTGCTAAATATTGGAAAAGTAAAACTCCATTAGGTTAATCTTCCATACAGCTAATCTGCTGCCGTTAATATTCTTGTCAGCTCCATTCATACCAATCTCGGTGTAATTAAAATTCAATAATGTAAAATGTGTCAATAGGAAAATTACTTGTATGTCTTTGAAATGTAAATGAGTGGGTTGCTCCTCTGTGAGGAAATCTCAGCATGCTGTAATTTGCAAACTCGTGCATGTATTTTAGCATTCCTAAATCTCCAATCTAGTAGCATATCCACACAATGTATTTCACTAGCTTTGGGAAAACAGAAACCACTTACAAGCTATAGAAAGCGTGCAGGAGGTGGTGACAGTAGCGATTGGATTGGTAGCGACGCATTCGTACACCCCAGCGTCTCTGTGGCTGCACTTCTGAATGGTAAGAAGCTGCCTGCCATCTGGATGGTTCAGCAGCTTGATCCGGTTGTCTGTCACCTCTAACAGTTTCCGATCTGGAACGTGGGAAAACGGGAAGGAAATCAGTCTCACTGTTTGAATGGATTTCAGTTGTACAGATCGGTTTCTTCTGGAGTTAAGGTTACCCTTCATCCAGGTAATCTCTGGGTGTGGACTGCCAGCTGGAAGGCAACTCAGAGTCACAGCTTCCCACTCTAATAGGACATGATCCTTTAGTTTGATGTGGAACACTGGAGCAAAATCAGAAGCAGAGCGGATAAACTGCTGGCTTTTTGTCAGACTTTCCTCTTTGGGTGCAGTTGAGGGTAAGTCAGATTGGGAGGGAGTTTTGTCTCTCCTGTTCCTGGTTAAGCCCCACCGGTCCCACCGTGACCGTCTGTCACTCTCCAAGGCTTTATCAGAATGGATGCTGGAGGTGGACTCAATAGATTCCTTCGATGCAGCAGCACCGGTTTGTTTTGCCAGCTGATTTTCAGGGATACCCATCCCTTTGAGTCCACGACCTTCAGAGTGGGAATGACGGTGCCGAGCAAACAGAGGTGTGTTTCTACCCTCTCCATCTACTTTCCTTTCTTCTGACTGACTGCGGATTATTGAGGATATTCCCGCCACTTTGTTGTCAAACTTGTGACGTATTGCAAGAACAGGGGAATCCGAGACCTTGTTGAGATCCCTTTGCTCCAGGTCTTTCTGACTACCTCCAGTCTCTTTAGCCTTCCTCTCCTCTGATTGGCTCCTAAATTTTGCAGAGATTCCTGCCACTTTGGACTCAAACTTTCGTCTCATGGCAGAAACCGAGGACTCCTCAGCTTTCCCGGATTGTCGCTCTTCAGACTGCTTCCTTGCTCCAGCAGCATCCAGATCCTTTGTGTCCAGAGACTTACTACGACCAATAGCCCATGAAACTCTCTTACTTACAGCAGCTTCTTGTACATTTGGTTGCTTTTCCTCCTTTTTCTCAGTAGATGTTGACCTCTTGCCTTTCAATGAAAACCTCCCGACCAGACTAAGACCTGTTTCCTGATCTACCTCTCTTAAGTCTTGGACAGATTTAGATTTCTCTGGAATTCCCTTAGATGCTATTTCAAGTGGCGCCCCTCTCGGCCCTGGCCTGTAAATGTCCTCAGCCCCTTCAACAGTCTTTCGGCTCAACACCGGGGATTTCTCCTCAGACTTGTTTCTGGTCAGTTTGCGAAGGCCACGGGTTAAGGATGACTCACGCTTCTTAAACTTGGCCTCAAAGACTTCCACTGAATCAATGTCTTTGATGTCTGTTCTGAGAACGGGTTGCCGAGGGATGATGGTAAGATTGGGGTTTGAAGACGAGGAAGAAGAACCAGCAGGTCTGTCTCCTGTTGCTACTTTGGCAAATACAGCTGGATGCTCAGGTAAGGAAGATGTATCTGAAGATTTTGAGTCATTTGGTTTGTGTGCAGCAGCAAGGGATTTGGATTGGCCCTTGGTCGATGTTTGAGATAGTGCGGAATCTCTAAACTTTTCATTCTTGCTGTTTTCTTTCTCTTCTCTAGCAATTTTAGAAGTAATAATAGATGTTTCACAATCTGCTTTGGTCATTTTCTCTGTTACTTCATCTATATCTGAATCTTCGACATTACAGTTGTTGTGCTCTTGGTCCATTTTTTCTGTTGCTGGGAGAGCAAAGGAAGCTTTTTCTTTGGGCGAGGTTGATTCAGACTCCAGTGTTGCTTGTTCAGTCAGCACAGACATTGAAATAGCCTCCTGCAGTTTCTTCCCTTCTGTCCTAGCAATGGAAGCAGATGGGATCTCTAAGGGGGCTCCAAACCTACGGTGCAGGGGCATGGGCTCTGAATCCCCCTGTGAGAAGGAAACACTTTTACAAAAAACCTTGGTCTTTGGTGTGTCATCTCCTGACCTTTCAGAAGATGCTGCTCTGGTAAGTGTTGAGAGTCCTGCTCTGGATCTTCTCAAACTTCTCTCAAAAGACCCCGTCTGCCTTTCCTCATCTATGCCAAGGGTTTCAAACAGCGGCCCCCGTAGGCCGCTCATTTTTTTACCAACGCTTCCTCCCCTGAGCAGCCGTTGCCTCATTAGCTCTAGTTTTAAGGTATAATCTTCCTGACTTAACTTTGTAGCCCCTGGGCTCGGGCTGCGATTGAGCAGTTCCATAGAAACAGCCTTTTTTAGGCTCTTCGTACCTGCCCCTGAGTCTTCATTTGCATTTCCTTCCTCTGGGTCTATGTGGAGAAGCAGAGCTGAATCAGCAGAGCTGCCTCTCCTCATGATAGCCCTCTTGGCTCTTGTCTGTGCTTCATTAGACTCAATGCTTGATCCTTTCTTCAGGTCTTCTCCTTTAGCCTTTTCTGTTCTCTCCTCATTTTGAGTTTCCACTTCATCTGTAATGTTTTTATTTCCCTCTGCCATAGAACCATCTACATCCATATTTTCCTTTGTCCTTGTACTATTAACATTGATGGTTGGCCATCTGACATCCTCGTCCCCTGGAATCTCATTAAGTGAGACCCTGGATCCAGAGAAAACCATGGACAGGGGCATCGGAATAAATGGAAGCTCATCCACGTCTGCGTCTGAATCAGACGAGGAAGAAGGAGGCGGGGAGCCTTCCTTCAAATGACGAGCAACAGCGATTGAAACATGGCTGGAGGAGTCTTTGAGGAGCTCTGGGATGGACCTCAATGCCATTTTGGATTTATAGCTGATAAGGGAACGCTGGAAATAATCAACACAAAATATCTGAAATCATTACATCTGGTGTGTAAACAACACAAAATCTGTTTTTGGACTTTGTAGCAATGCTTCATGGAAATAAATCTCATATACTACTGGAAAGTTTATATCTCTTCAAAT
This sequence comes from Poecilia picta, assembly GCA_033032245.1. Taxonomy (NCBI): domain Eukaryota; kingdom Metazoa; phylum Chordata; class Actinopteri; order Cyprinodontiformes; family Poeciliidae; genus Poecilia; species Poecilia picta. The sequence continues at coordinate 2,315,756 of CM065354.1, forward strand.
TTGTAAGGACAATGGTGAACAAACAACTTAGTGGAGACGCTGAAGTATTCATGGCTTTGTTGTGATTATTCTAGTAACTTCAATGAAGAGAAAAGTTTTTTTTTAATGGCGATTCCACCTTGGAGTTTAAGTCCACATTATTGATTTACAAATGTACAAGCTGACATTTGTCTTACCTGCCAGCGCCTTCTAGCAATAACCTGCTTTAGCATAGCCGTGCTAATGCTCTTATTTGTAGGTGACTGCAAGGCAAACATGGGGATTGTGATTGACTTTCAGCAAAGATATAAATAAATCTTATCATAGAAATCATTTTTTTTTAAATAATGGCTCACCTTGAACCAAGGATGACGAAGGCACTCTATAGCATTTGGCCTCCTGAGAGAGGAATGATTAAAAGATAAAAACAAAAAAGATTTAGTGTGGTGCAATAAAAAATGGGCATGGTTTTAGGTTTCAAATAATCTGAAAAAGTGTGGCATGCACACCTGCAGACCACCAGAATTAACAGACTGTATTTTTTGGGACATACCTTTACAAACTGAGTGCCCAGCCATTGTAAAATGGATGCAACACATTAAGATTCAAGTGTGTCCACAAATTCTCAAATTGATTTTGGCTTGGACTTTGACTCGGCCATTGACCTAGTTCAATCCAATCTATTTAGCACCAAAAGCTGGACTGGCTTTACTCGCTGACTTTTGAAGGCAATTGTTTGTACTGGATTTCATTAAAGAGTATTCAAATAAAGGGGGCTGAATATAAATGAACACCACAATTTTAATATAAATTAAAACCATGTATTATTTTATATGCAAAGCAGAGGTATATACGGAGGACCCTTAATATTTTTGGGTTTCATCAACAACAGCCCCCGCAAACAGTTAAATTCCAGCAAACAGCTCAAACCCCCACCTCTAAAGATGTTTCTAACTGCCTATTTTAATAGTTCAAACACTAACTATACCTTCAGATATCAATTGTTGAAAGAATCTCAGTACAATCACAGCATGAAAGCTAAGATCTTCTCTGATTTGCTCTTGGATGTACAGCCAATCAGTGCAGAAGAAAATGGTACTGGTACTCCTGGATTGGTTGTTTTGCAAACACCAGCCAATAGAATGTCAGGTAACATTATCTTTTGGATATATTAGATATGGTCTACAAAGAAATCTAGGCGAAATTTCCACCAATGATTTGGAGTTACCTTTCACCAAAAATTCTGTGACTAATATACTGTGAATAAACCGGGGTCCACTGTACCAGTATTATACAGTCTATTATACAAGGTATGCCTTCAAGTCATAGTAAAAGTTCAAATTCTATGATTGGCTCTGATTAGATCTACAAGATGCTCACAGCCTGTCCACCACCAGAAGCTTGATGACAAATCCTTTGGCCTCTTTGCAGAGCTCTGAAAACATGCCCTCCTCAAACGCCACGTTGTAGTTCCTGATGTTCAGCGCGGTGGCTCTGTCATTCTCACCGGCAAATGGAGACACCCCAGTCAGACTAGAATCAGAAGATGTTTATGGATCTTTTACTCTGAATTTGTCATATTTCAGGACTAAACTGGAAGCTCCAGAACATACCAGAGATAAGTGATGACTCCGACAGGCCTGTGGAGAACAGGAAGCAGATTACAATATGCTAACAGAGTGAGCAGCCATTTATCTGGATTCGGAGACAGCTGGCTTACCATATGTCTGTGGCTATGGAAACTGGAGTTTGGTTAATGATCTCTGGAGCAACGTACTCCGGTGTGCCGTATTTGCAGTAATAGTCCTCTGAAGTATCCAATTTGATGGCATTTCCAAAGTCACATATGCGGATGAGGTCACTTCCTGGACTGGCCATTAAAATGTTTTCAGGCTAAAGAGGATTTAAATGCAGACGTAGTATGATTGCGTAGTGCTTACTAATTAATGCATTGTTTGTTGCTGTGGATTCTTGGTTTTGTTTTCGCTCTTTCTGTAGCCATAGAGACTTCTATGGTGTTGACTTGTCTTTTCTCTATGCCCTCTATGGTTTTCTTATTCTTTCCTTTTAAGCCTTGCCCTACCTTTATACATTTCTTTTCTCCTTTTTTCCCCATTTCAACCCCCTCCCTGACCCTCCAGGAATTTCTAATAAAGTTTTACATGTATATCAATGATGAAAGCTGTATTGCTCCACTTCTGAAAGTAAATCTGTTGGACCTTGACCCTCAGACAATAATTCTGAGTACCACACTTCTGCTGTAACTCTAACTCAATAAATAGCATTTGGGATGCAATGGTACCTTCACATCAAGGTGAGCTATATTTTTTTGGTGCAGATATCTAAGCCCCTCCAAGATCTGCTGGACACAGCTACGAATCTGCAGGTTGGAAGATAAAACGGATCATCTGTAAAGTAGTGTTACATAATATCACTGCAGTGCATCAAGCAGAGGAGCACCAACCAGCTTCTCCATGACGGTCGAATTCTTGGCCATCCTGTCCAACATTTCTTCGTGACATCTTCAAACAACTGTTGAGGGAAAACCTGAGCTGAGTCGACTTTGTGAGAGATGAATTACAAATGAGCAACACTCCCACACATGCTATCTATTGCTAATTCCACCCAGCAGCGATGAGTCAGAGAAGAGAAGCTGGGCTGCTTCATTTATGCCTCCAGGGAACTGCAAAGCGCATCAGAATCAATGGTTTCCAACCTTTACAGCACACTTTTATTTTGGAGTGAATCAAAAAGATTCTGAAGCATCATTGTAGGTAAAATGGAAGATATCAATATGTTTTCTCCAAACGCAGCTCAACATTAAGGGCTGGAAAGTCGTAATTAAAGGATACAATTCTGTGATGAGCACCACTATGTTCTTCTTCTCAAAAGCATCATGAAAGTAAAGGATGTGGTTGTTGTCCAGCTCAGAAAGCAGATCCATCTCCCTGAGGGCCAAAGCTTTCCTCTTTCCTCGGGCGGAAATGAATTTAGCCGCAAAATCCGCCTTTTCCGACTTCAGCGTCACTCTCTTCACATAGGAGAAGGCACCCCTGTTACAAAGGTGATACAATTAGAGACGGACGATGGACAGAGTCGCTCAGAGCTGCCACCTCTCTTACCCTCTTCTTTACAACAAAAAAGCAAGGAAGCTTTAAAGGCAGTAGACCTGGAGGAGGAACTGCTTGCTGAGAACCGACCAGTCAAATGCTTTCATAAACAGAACAGCTGATTACGTCACATCCTGAAAGCTATAAGGTCAATCCTAGTTTTTCTAACATGATTTCTTAATTTTGGCAGTAATTAGGATTCAGAAAATACAAAGAGGCACAGAGAGGAGGCTGATTGGATATGTGATGGTTGGTTGTGATTCCATCCATATGGGCAGTTGCCCAGGGCAACATTAGAAAGGGGGAATCAAACTGCATCTTTTTTGCCAGTTGCATCTTGAACATGATTGTTATTTATTCTTTTTCTCAGCAGTCCTTATGGAGTTGGAGCTTATTGCTGAGAACTCAGAAAGTATTTTATGAACTTTTTTCTGGATTCTAACACATTTCACCTTGCTCTGACATTTAAGCTGTTTTTGTCAACAGACTTTGTTCATTATATCCATTATTTTCCTCTTTTTCTATATATTTTTAATTATTTTTTACCTTTCAAGAAAAATAAATAATATCATGTTTTGTTTTCCATTTTATTTGTTGTAAGAAATTGTCTGAATTTGTTGCCATTGTTCCTTTTTTTGCTAGTCAAAAATCAGCTTTGGTCTGTTTCCCATTTTCAAAGACTACACCAATCTCAACAAACGGTCGTCTCCACTGAGATGAACCAAATCAAATCATCTTCCAGCTAATGCATTCACTCCACACAGGATGGTGAGTCATCTCCCTTTCTGTCTGCTGTTGTGAAGCAGGTTCAAACCCATTCCCTCTCCGACTATCATATGCAGCTCCCGCCCCCTTCAGGCCGACCCTGAGCTCTCACAAAACTATTAATGTCATTGCCCCCGCCATGTCTGAGGGGAGCTGTGCGCCTCCACACACACACACCTTCCTATCTCCTTGTGAACATCATAATAATCCGTCAAATGCCTCATCTTCCTCAGAATGGTCCCCTCGTCCTCCACTGGCTCGGCTGCCTCTTTTCGCTCTGCATGAAGCACAGACACATGCATTTAATACAGTGTGTGTGTGAGTGTGTGGCAGAGCAGTGACAGATGGTTTCATATTATAGTTGCAGAACACCTTGTGGTTTCTCCCATATGGAGCAGATTTACAGAGCAATTTCCAACAACAACTAGCTGACACGGGTAGAATCCGCTGCAGCACAAAGACAGGCTTTCATCTAAGCTGTAAATCTCACACAGAGGCTGCTTTTCTCTACTTTTAAATCATGCCGTTTGTTTTCAAGCATGTTTCAACATGGGACTTTGCACCTGTGTGAACTGTGAGCTCGGCCTTGCAGGACACGGAGCCAGCCACGTTCTTGGCGGTACAGGTGTACACGCCTGAGTGTTCCTGCTTGGCACTCAGGATGACCAGGGAGTATTCCGGGTCGTCATACACAAACGTGAAGTGGCTGTTCTCAGAGAGAAGGAGATTATCCTGCAGCAGAGCAACAAGGAAAATTAATTAGAATTGATGATGCCAAAATGTATTTAAAATTGGGAAATATTACCTTAAACCACAGAATATCTGGATCTGGTTTCCCCTCCACCACCACAGCCAGACGTGAAGTTTCCCAATGTGCACATCCACGTCCTCCATGATAGATTCAAATTTAGGAAGAACTATGGAAGAAGATGAAGAGATAAACAGCTGCGGTGCAGAATGTTTTCGGACTTCTTGATTAAATACTGGAGGCAGCTGACCTGCCATGGCCAGCTGCAGTGTGCAGAGGTCGCTGCCAAACTGGTTGCTAGCTGTGACCACCAGCTGGCCAATGTCAGAGGTTCTGACCCGCTGGATCCTCAGGGTGTGTTGATCATCGTCTGGCATGCTCATCTCATACACTCCTAGTCTGTTAATCAATGCAACTCCCCTCCTGAAGGAAGCAGAGATGCTTTCTTAGGGATTCTACTTTCTTCAGAGATGCTAAGAAATGCTAGCAAGGCTATTAGCTTGTTAGCACAAACTTTTCCCTCAGCGCTTTTGTTTATTTTCAAAGCATTTAATGCACCAAACTTCTCTTGAATTTATTTTTCCATATAAATTCTGCAGCAGTTGACTATTTTGTACCCAGAAAAAGAAGTTCAACATCTGTGTTGATGTTTTAAGATAATTAGAACATGTAAGTTATATCAAAATGAACCGAGTCAAAGTTTTAAAATTAATTCCAGGGCAGATTTTCTTTGAACTGAATTGAGCTAAACACAATGTTTGTATTGCGATTTAGCATTAGCAGAGCTAGCTCTTAGGATTAGGGCTTTAGGATTAACGCAGTTAACATTTGAGTTAGCGGTACGCGCCACTGGTAGAAATTATCATAAAAATTTCCTATGACTAGTTCACAATGTCAAAGAAGCAAAGTGTCTTGTAACGAGTTAAAGCTGGGGTATGTAACTTTTATTAAAAATACATGTATTTTACATAAAACTGACAGGATAAAAATAAATGGAGAAACTACATCTGATTCTCTAACAACTCCATCCATCCATTCATCCATCCATCCATCCATCCATCCTATCCATCCATCCATCCATCCATCCATCCATCCATCCATCCATCCATCCATCCATTTTCTTTACACCCTTGTGTCAATAACAGTGAAGTCAGTAGGGGTTCTCTAATAACTCAAATATATTTAATACTTAACTTTTGATGTGATGTCATTAAAAGAAACACCTTTATGATATTGACAAACCTTTTCCAGGTCACCACTGCATGTACATGGTTCAGTGTGACAGTGACGTTAGCAGGTTGGTTCTCCACCACAAACACAATGTCAGGTTTGTCCAGAATAACTGGTGCCTTTCTCAAATATGGCCCTGGAGAAGGAGAGGGTTGAACAACATGTTCTATTTCTCCTCAGAGCTGATTTGACAGCAGCAGAAGCAGATGTAGTACCTTTGTCCAGCAACTGGACTAGATCACTGGAGGGCGAAGGTTTGCTCAGAGTCTTCCCGGTCGATGTCAGGACCCTGAAGGCATAACGGACTCCCTTGGACAGGGAGGTGACAGTGTAATTTGTCTCCTTCAAGTTAGAAGCCGCAACAGACCACTGGATAGATCCCAGAGGCTGCTGCTGGACCATGAACAGCAACGAGCTGGCTTCTGCAAGTACACATGCTGTTTATGTACGTCACCTGGGTGACAGCCAAAGACAGTGAGGTGCTTAAGATCCAGATATAGACATCAAACACATGCGGGCTATAATTGGCATCTGAAGCTAGCTTAAATTTAAACCAAAACCTGTGGTAGTAAAATATTTATAGGCATTCCTTCTTTGGGTAAAACGTTTCTCATAAATATGCTGAGTAAAGAACCTACCCAGTGAAGGGTCGAGCCTCTTTGGTCGCTTCCAGCTGAGGGTTATGGTTTTCCCTGTGATGGCTTCAATAACCGGAGGACCATCAGGAGGGTCAGGAACAATATCTGGTTGAAATAAACAAAACATCAGAAAAAAATCCTGAAAACGTTTCAAGCAAAACTTGAGAACGCTCCCTACCTGTAACGTAGAGGTGAGCATAGCAGGCCGACTTGCCTACTTTGTTGGAGATGACCGCCTTATAGACGCCCCCGTGAGTGTGGCAGGCGCCCCGAATGACCAGACTGTGGACATCCCTGTCTGGAGAACACATGCAAATTTCTTCTTTACTTCCTTCAGGGAGGCCTTTGATTGGTTTGTGATCTGGTTGCACGCTTACGCTGAGTCATTTTGCGCTCCTCGCTGCTCTCAATCCGTTTGCCATTGTGGTACCAGGCGATGGTTGGGTAGGGCAGGCCGGACACTTTGCATTTCAGCACGGCTTCCTTCCCTTCGATTACTTCCACATCCGCCAGAGGTTTGACAAAATCTGGCATGGTTCTTCTTTCCAACTCGTTTTCCAGAACCTCAGGCTCCTCAGGGATAGATGGCATCTTCTCTAACTTGGCTCTTGAGAAAGATTGTAAATCACATGAATTCAAAGTTGACATAATTTAGCTATTCATGTAATAGTTACAATGTACAGTACATTTAGAGGATTTTATGTGAGGCACTTTCGGATTGTGAAGAGGAAGCGAAAACGATACATGAAACCACATTTCTCTGCAGTTCTTCTGGATTTTATCTCTGCCTGCTTCACAAATTGAGAAACTTTACATTTTGCCCATTCCTCTCTGCAAAATAGTTCAAACTCAGTTGGATTGCATGAAGAGTAGCTTGCAACTCTTCATGCAACTCAGATGATGACTTTGACTATAATATATGATTTTATCCAGTGGTTGGCACGGCTAAGCAAAAGTGTTAGTTTTGCTAACCTTAAAGCACTAGTCATAAACATTAGCTTAGCTAATGCTAAGGCCATATAACAACATTGAATTTAGCATAAGCTAATGCTAATATTATAAAATCAAACATGTTGACACCCACCACATAACAAAGCAATTCACATATGGAAATTTTTGCATGTAATATTAATTGTGCTGGTTATTCATATAAGTGTTGTATTGTTCAAAATGTTTTAAAATAGCCAAGTAAATTAGCGTTTTAGAACTTATCTAAAAAAATTTTATTTAGGAGAAGCTAAGAATGCTAAATGCTATCAAAGTTAAGCAAAAATGCTAACGTGCTAAACAAAAGAATTAGCTCCGCTATTAGTGGATTAGTGGAAGTGTAACCACTGCTGCTTTGTTTGAAACCACCCAACTGTTGCTCCTGCAGCCTATCTATTACAATTGCAAATTCCAAAAAATACATTGGAAATTGTGGACGTCTGTCACATCATAAATAGGGAGAAGTTCAATGGGTGTGTAGAGTAGCGTAAGGTATTATATAGGAATAACTTCTCTTACATGTGGGAGGAGATGGCAGCCCGTGATTCCTGCACATAGAGCTCTGCAGTGCATTCAGACTTTCCGTAAATGTTCTGAGCAATTGCGGTGTAGAAACCCTCTTTGTCGCTGCTAACGTGGGAGATGACAAGTGAGTGACGACCTCCTTCTTGAAGGATGCGAATGTTATCATTCTCTTCCACTCGTGTCTCTGACAGAAGTTAGCAGTGAAAGAAAATTTAAAAACCATTTATTTTGTTTGATGAGAAGTTGGTGTTTCTTTTTTTGTTTAGTGTTCAGGATTTCAAAATTCCAACACACACAACCAATCTGAAGCTCCTTACCAAAATGCATCCATGTGACTCGCGGGGCAGGTGATCCGCTCACCTTACAGTCAAAGCGTGCCGTGCGTCCTTCGATGACCTCCAGGATGTCCAGTTTGCGAGTGAACAGAGGTTCTCTGGATGGAGCGACTCTCAGGTTTGCATTTGAGGTCAGCTCCTCTGGAGGTAAATGTTGTTTTGGTAAATGTGTTTTTTCTAAAAGTATTTCTCTAAGTTCCTCTCTCCTCATCAGCAATTGGGATTTACCTTTGGCAGTGCTCAGTTTGCAGGTGTATGTCCCACTGTCATCCTCATGCACTGAATTCAGCATTAGGCGGCACCTAAAAATGCCCCGAGGGGGTTGGACCAATTGCAAAATTCAAAAGGCAGAGACAAAAGCAGGGAGAACACCAACTTGGTCTTTTCCCTCCTGTTAGCATGGCTACAGGTTTAGCTGTGCTTTGCAAAAGCAACAAGTTTGGCTTTGTTGACTCATGGATGTATTTAATCCTCCATAGTGATAACCTTGTGAGGACTTTGTACGCAAATGTATTCATCCTCAATGTTAATGATTATCATTATCATCATCATCATCATCATCATCATCATCATCATCATCGTCATCATCATCATCAGAAGTAGCATTAGAAATAACAGCAGGACCCTATCTGTGTTTAGATTGGGTTGTTGTGATTAACTCCCTACATAATCAAAATTAAATTTTCTTCTTAAGAAACACCTCAATTTTGGTTTTTATCAATCCACATTTTAGAAACCTTTTCCTGACCTTGACCTAAAGAAAAAGACGTTTATAGTTCTCTAACGAGACTAATAACAGCGTATAGCTCTGTTGATCCAGAAATTCCTTCAATTTCCAATAGTTATAACTTTAAAGGTTTTTTATTTGACCCAATTCTCACTGCAGGTCCAACACTATCAGAGCAATTAAAACAACACAAGACTGCGAGTTTTGATCATTTTACTTCTCAAGGTTCATTTCAATCTATTTTGTGGAAGGCTATGCACCAACATTTAAAACCATTTCCTGATCAGCACAGTTTGAAAGTGTCCTAAATTAACCAAATAAGTTCTTTGAGCTTTAAAAGATATTAGACATACATGAGGAGGTTTAAGAGTATCAGACAGGTTCTACAGTTCATCAGAGATTAGAAACAGCAGAGTCTGTCATAAGCTACTTTATTTCTAGTGTTTAACAAAGATACAAAAGTCTCCACTAAATTCAAACTCACCTCTTTCCATCAAAATGCATCTTGCAGTTGAGCAGCGCTGGCTGGATGAGCTTTCCATTGGACAGCCAGTCAACCTCCACATCTGGTGGCCCAGTGATGTGGCACTCAAAGATGGCCGATTCCCCTGCCTTGACTGCTACATCTTCAGCTGCTCTGGTGATTCTGAGCTTTATCTGAGCAGCTGCTGCTTGGTCAAAAAAAAAAAAAAAACACAAAAAGAAAAAAATGTAGCAGTAGGAGGAAAATATCCTCACAACCTAATCCTAATCAAAAAGTACTTTATTACTCACCTTTGACCTCTACTCTGCACTCCACCTGCTTGGTTCCACACTCACTGTGGAGCTTACAAACATACAGTCCTGTGTCTGACCTGTGAGCAGTGCTGATTCTCATTTCACAGGTGCCGCTCTGCCATTTCTCGCACAGCAAAGCGCCCCCTGCCTTCACCACCGCTCTGTCCTTCAGCCTTGTCAACATAAAGCAGCTCTCACAATCTATGTCACAGTGTTTTGAAGAGTGTGTATATGACATGAAGGACAGAAGAAGACAGAAGAAATCAAGCAAAGGTCTCACCATAACACCATAGGTTTGGGATGCCCTCGGATTTTTGCTTCTATAACAACCTCTTGACCCTCGATCACTGCCTGGTCACAAGGGGACACCTTCAAATGATCAAATCATAGTTAACTGAACCGCTGCTCAGGACCACTCCATCCAAGAATTGAAGGACACAAATATAAAAGAATGCAGTTAGTAACACAAGGGAGAAGTGAGGATAATCAGGCATACATAATGATGGATGGTTATATGAACCATGTCAGATGAACCAAACCATTTGACCAACCTGTTCCAACTGTTGAGAATAAATAATTCTGTTTTCCTTCTATCTCTTGTAGCTAGTTGCTAAGCTAAACCTAAAGGAAATCACATGTTATGAAATGCAAATGAGAGCTGAGGTAAAAGATGACATACTAGGTAACGCCCTCTTTGGGTAGTAGCTCAGAGAGACAAAGGGAATGGGAAATTATTGTGGCGCGCCATTTGCCTCTTAGCTCTTAAAGGTAGCAGGTCATAATGGACCAGCTGTATTTTGGTATTAATAAATGGAATTCATGAATTCAACTCACTGACTCTTATTTGGTCACATACATAAGAACTCAGCATGGAGAATGGATGATTCTCCTCACCACCTGTGGTGGCGCTGCACCAAGAAGTAGTGACAAAAATTACACAAAAACCTCTGAAAACGACACTGAACACAACTTCCTTCTTCATGTAATGAAAACCAGATTTTAGAGAGTTGTAGGATTTCTCTTTGTTTTTGATAAGAGACTATTCGTCATTTTTCACTCTAACACAAGACACTTGTGTTTATTTTGGTTGTATTTACGCAGAATGCCCTGTGCTATACTTCACTTCCTATTTTTTGAGAGGTCTCAACTCATGTATTCAAACCACATTAAAGTTTACTTCTGAACCGAGATCAGAGTTGGATTGAGCATTCACACCTCTCGAAATTAATCCAACTTTTTATTTGAATGAATAAGACTTTCTAGGCAAATAAACTGGAGTTGGATTAAATAGGACTAAAAATGACTTTTTAATCCATTAAACATGACTAAACACACTCCTAGTGTGAACACACCAGGAGTTCTTTTCAGTAGAAATAAGTTGTCGAGACAAGTCCTGAAAAAAATTCACACTCACCACCCTCTTCCCCAAATTTAACACGTGACACAATGTAGTCAGGAGAGCTCTGTTCTTCTGATTTCTGCCAAACCCAGACTCATAGATTGGGAAAGCCAATGATTCATCCCTCCAGAAGCACATCTCCATTACTCTAGACCAGTGGTTCTTAACCTTTTTTGAGGTACCGTACCCAGCAGTTTCATATGCACATTCACTGAACCCTTCTGTAGTGATAAATAAAATATGATTTTTTTTCCCCAAAATTTAAGACACTAAGAAGACACTAAGTCTTCTTAAAAGGTAGAGTCTCTGAGAACAGTTCTTCAAAATATAGCCAGTGTTTTCAGCACAGTTGAGCTGACTGTCCAGGAACGACCCAAGGTATTTAAAACGTGCCACAGTTTCAACAGGTTGGCCATCGAGAGAAACTGGAACCACTTTAAGGTCTTGTTTAGATTAATTAATTAGCTCTACATTCTTAAGAGAATAAAAAAGTATTAATAAATAATAAAGACTTTGCGGTATTCTGATTTAGTAATGTGTTACCACCCTCATGGCACTATGGCAGTAGCAACCCCGAAAAGATGCGACTAATGAGCAGATTTAGAAGTACACAGAAAGCTACAGAATAAACTTGTGTAAATAAAGACAGAAGTTCAAATCCATGCTGAGAGTGGAGCTCCTTCAATCAGAGCTCCTCCACAGCAGCACTGATTGGCTAAGCAATGTAACATGATCCTCTGCAGCAAGTGATAGCAAAGCGGCGCGTCATCACGACTTTACACAAGTGTGTACTTACTTCCGCGGCAGAGGCTCTGCCGAACCCCTGAGACCGACTCATCGAACCCCTGGGGTTCGATCAAACCCAGGTTAAGAACCACTGATCTAGAGTCCAGAGATGTCCTCAACACCTCTGCATCTGATACTTAGAGTTGATGATGCAAGTCTGGGTTGCAGCTGCTTGGCCATGGGAACCCTTTTTTCCCCAACTCTCTATGCTCTACAACCAACTACAAACTGAAAAGATTTGAGTTGATTAAGTTTTATACAAATTCTTACCTGAAATGAGGGAGGTTCACTGAAGGAGATGCCTTTATTCAAGGACAGTGAGTCTCCAACCTCCATCTTCTCTTCCTGAGGACTAAGATATTCTTCATCTGACTGGACTGGTCTGCTGACCATCACAGTTGAAGATGATTTCCCAAGCTGCACATGACCAGGTTCTGATAAATAAACATAATTGTTAATGGAAAATATAATAAAAACATTTAAATAATGACTTTGGCTTTAATTCTACAGCAGAAGGTTATGTTGTTTTACTGCCGAGTTTGTCATTCTTGAGGTGTAGAGACTTAAAGATGCGAACATGAACATCACACATAGGAAATGAGCCAAGTTGAACAGAAAATGAATAAATCCCTCAATCCCTGACCCAGTCGTTCCCTTATTCCCACTGTTTCCACAGGAGGAAAATGTGCTTTTGAGCATCTTCTATTTGGGGTTTGCTGCTGTCAGAAATGATTCCCTGGAGACATCAACATATTCCATTTCAGTTTCGGCCTCAGTTGGTGCACATTGAGAATAGAGGGGGAAGAAAGGATTGTGGAAGCTGCAAAATAAGACTAAAACAGGACAATCTACTGGCTCAGGCTAGACGAGAAACAATTTCAAACCTAAACCTGAAAGAAGATGGGTCTAGATGTGAAATACTCTCTGATTGCTGTAGTTGGGTATTCTGTTGAATTGTTGATATTACAAAGGAAAGAATAAAACTACCTACCTAGACTCAGATGTCTGAGAGGCGTCTGTGCACCGGGGAATAAATCCCACAAGTATTTATGTAAACCTGCCATCTCTTATACAACTGTAACAATCCCCTTGCACATTCATCATCTGTTCTGTCCTTTACTTCCCAGCTCTGTCATATTCAAGTTACCTAACCCACTAAAGTAAGGGCATAGTGGATAAAAATAGAATACTTCAAAAACGTTTTAGATCTCCTGCAATTCAAGATTTTCAATTTAGGTCTGGATTTTGACGAGACAAAACAATTTTTTATGACATCAAGCTAAGGTGATACACAACCTCCCAAATAGTCAGTCTGCTCCATCACCACTAAGGCCTCCAGTGTGAAATCTGAGGTGGCAAAAACCTTCCCTGATCTCAGCGGCAATCTCACAGAGGGACATGAAGTAGATGGCAATCACCAGTGAGAACAAGAGGCCCGGCTAAAAATACCCCTGTAAGCCAGGCTTCACTGGCCTAATATGGCAGCCGAGGCCTGGAGCTGCTGGCTCAGACACACGCTTCCATTTGTTGACAAAACGGTGCGTTTTCATGAGCCCAATCAACACTCAGTACAAGCTTTTCACAGCATGAACACATTGTCCACCACACACACATTTACAGCAGAAATCCTTTCTTGAAAGGAATTTGTTTTGTTTACTTGTTACTCTGAATGCCAAGGCTGCCTTAAAGCGTCTGGACAGCTTTGGTGTTTCCTTAAATTCAGAGCAGGAGGCAAGGTCAGGCTTTTTTTTAAAAGGCAGGATGTTTAGAGAGGGAGGAGTGCTCACACTTTCTGTTTCTTGTTTTTTTGTTTTATTATGTTCTCACCCGGATGGATGGAGAGGGTAGCTCTGCAGGAGGAGGTGCCCACCGTGTTGGCAGCTGTGACACAGTATGATCCGGCGTCATGCGCCCTTAGCTCCTTTATTAGCAGAGTCTGCGTCTCGCCTTCTGTCTGGACCGTATAAAAAGCATTGCTGCGCAGCTCTACGTTGTTCTTCCTCCATGTCACTGAGGGGAAAAAATACGATGGGACAAAAAGTGATGAACAGGGTGATAGAATCTGCAGTGATGTGCATTGAATGAGGTTCCTTTTGTTGTTTGCACACATTTTTATGAATATTCATGATCTTCCTGTTCTGTTTGCAGAAATAAATCATGTGGATGTATAGTTGGTTAGTTAGATGGTTAGTTGGGGCTCAGCATGTAGACTGTGTGGTACCTGTTATTGGTGGCTTCCCAGTGATGATGCAGTCCAGTTTGACCTCTGAACCAGCTGTTGCAGTGGTGTCCTGGAGAGGTTTAACAAACCTTGGTCCCTCTCCTGGTTCTTCATCAGCAGACATATAGGAGTCATCAGATGAGCCTCGACAAAGAGGAAGATTTGGTCCCAAAATGAGTCAATGTTTTTTTATTGGTTCCAGTTTGGGTTTTGAGGCCTTTAAGTAAAAATAAATTACACCTAGCCACTTTACCTATTCCACTATTTCGATCATGTTGGTCCCAAAAGACACACATTCATCCTGATTCATCAACATTAAGTCCCACCAATTAGTTTCCTTGTGTCATTTAGGTGATATTTTGGTTAAAAAAAAAAAATCAAACACACTTTTCTATAGTTTATGTTAATGAGCCAAACCACAACCATGAGAAAATTCCCCTGTCTATTTCTATAATTATTGACACTTTGACTTCTTCAGACCTACAGTAGCACAGAATTACTTTAGAAACGGTACCAGTAACTTCACACCTCATGCAAGCTCTGATTTGCTGACCTGGAGTGGTTTGATTATAGTCTTTCTTTGGGACATACTGGTGCTCAATTACATCATTATTTGATGTTGGAGCATGTTGGGGCCACCGCTAAATCTAACCAGCAGTGACAAGGTTGGCATTTAAAACTACAAACATCCCAGATTTAAGCTGAAGTGGGTGAGAAGGTTTTGGTTTGGCAGTAAAAATCTGACCTCTGCAGTCTGGCCTCTGCAGTAATGTTTGGTTCATAAAGGTGTTGGCGAGGTGGCCAACATTACCATTTCCGTACTGAAATACTTGAGAGACAATACAAATTAGGTTTTTTATTTTCAACTCTTGCGTTCTGGATTTGGATAAACACTAAACTGTCTCATTAAGACCTACCTTCCTCTGCAGACAATGGCTGGCCTTGCTGGTTTGTGCGTACTCGACCTTCCCTTCGTCCGGTTCGGTGTTTTCCTTTGTTGTCGTCTGTTGGACGTTCCTCCTTCATGGGCTCGTCTTCCACCAGGATGGTAGGGATGGTGACCCATCCCACCTCAGCCCTCCTCTTCTTCAACAAGGGGCTAACCGCAGGAGGGAGCGCCAGCGAAGGCCGCGCCGGTGAAGGCCGGTTGGATTTGGGCGGATGTTGGGATGGTAATTCCCCCGATGGCACAGCGGATATTCTCTTCCCAGTTGGGTTTGAGGATCCGTGATGTGATTTGTTTTCCATTTTGGTGTCTGTGTTTGAATGTGTTCCCAGATTTCTGGAGGAGGATGAAGACTTGAAGGAAGTGGGAAGAAGTGCGTGTTTGTCATCTGCTGGTGAGCTCTGAAGAGTTTCACTGGGCGGATGGAAAAAGAAAGGGTTGCATAACACTTACTACTGTGAAGAACAATACCCAATACAGCTTGAGATATTTTATATAAAAACATCTTCAGTGTCGGGCAAAAGTGTACCATTCTTTTAACCTTTCACATTTGATCAAGTTACAAACATAGGACACAATTGCCACCTTGCCAAAAGGTCTAAAATGTGAGAAAATCAAACGATTACATGTTGTGGAAATTGAAAACCGTGAACACATTGCTGCCACTATGAAACAAAGTTATGAAACAAGGTGGTGGCAGTAACATCCTGTGGGGATTCACGTTTTCCTGATTGAAGCTTCTTCAGACCACAAGAACAGTCAGAGCTACAATGGAACGGTGTAGATTAGCGGTTCTCAACGGGGGGGGGGTACCGTTTGACTCATTAGGATTTGATTTAGAACCAGATTTGTTCTTTGTAATTTCTGTCCAGTAAAACTATTAATCTATAAATCAATAGTCAGGTCTATATAAAGATATAATCCATGTTTCTGTTTCATATTTGTATGGGATTAAAAGAACCTGGAACTTTTGTTTTTCCACTGAAAGCTCTGGTTTGCACAATAAATCCATGTGGGTGAAGTTTTATGGATGATGCTCTGATGTCCCATTTTCCTGAAGGCAGCACAGAGCTGCACCACCAGAAACTGACAAACACTGAAGAGAAGAGCTATGATTAATGTAGTTACAGTTCTATCCATGTTTTAATGTTGCAGAGAGTTTTGCAAATAGATCAAAGTTTAAACTGGCATGTTGAACATCTTTTATCTGGTCATTTTGTGGAATATTTTTTCCACTCTGATTGGCTGCTGTTAGGCCTACAGATTTTAACTTGAATGATCATTGCATTTTTTGTAGATGCCTGTGAAAATAATTTCTATTCACACTGGTTTTTTTGTTCTCTGGGAAATTATTTTTGATGATAAATACAGAAACAAGTATAAAAATCAAAGCATTTACAATAGTAATAGTATTATTAATAATAAAATAATGGTCAGTGCAAAGTAGCCTGCAAATTCTTTGGTGGGGGGCGGTGAGGGACCTAGACAAAGGCTAGGGGATCGCTGGGCCAAAAAAGGTTGAGAAACACTGGTTTAGATCAAAGTATATGTAGGAAAGGCCTATACAAAGGCCAGACCTAAACCCAATATAGAGTCTTTGTCTGTCGATCATAATAAATAACCTCAAAATAAACTATTTGATAAGAGAGTTTGAAAACTTTTGGTAGGGACACTGTAATTACACAAACACATAATAATTAAAACATAAAATCTGCTCTAACCTGTTTAGACTTTTCCTGGCTGCTGTTGCCAGTGGTTGTCCTGGCAACTGGTGAACTGCTTCCGTTTCCATGGCAACCAAGCTTTCCCCAAAGCTTTCTCGGATGAGCCTCCAGCCGTCTGTGCCACATTGTCCCAACGAGGATTCTCCCTCCGATGGCCTAGAGGTCGGGCGGGGAGCGGTGCAGGAACCCAGGGTGCCCCATCCTGTTCCCCCTCCAGAGCCCGCTCCCTGGTCTCCAGCTTCCGCACCACATGCTGAGGAATGGGCTCTATTTTCCCCGAGTGGATCCTATCCTTCTGTGACAGTTGCTCAGTGGAGTATGCCTTCTTCAGGCTCGATTTCCCCACAAGTTTCGTGATCCTCTGGAGCTCCTCGGCAAACTTGTTCTGGTAGCTTTGAACCCTCTGGGAGTAGGTGGTCTTGTCCTCCAGTGAGGAGGCCCGCTGCTGGAATGCTGCTGTCTTTTGGGCTACTCCCTGCAGGACTTTCCCCTCCTCCTTGCTGGGGCCTCCTGTCTTCTTTCCGCTGTCATCCTTGTCCACGGACTCCGCCCCTCCTGGCAGATCCACACTCCTTCTTCGCTCTTCAAAGGCCCGCACCTTGTCAAAGATCTTGGGTCCGGCACGAGCCAGCTTTGGAGTCATGATATCTTTGCCGGTGCCAGAGGTCTTAGATGCTTCGGAGTCTTCAGTTTTGTCTTGGTCAAGGTTTTTGATTAACGCTGGCTGGGTAGAGGATGAGAGGACATGAGAGGAGAACCCCCAGGATTTCTCAGGAGTTTTGTTCCTACAGGAGTGAGGATTTGGGGGGAGACGAAGTTGTGGAGTTAGAGATCAAGCAGTTTTTAAGGATTTGTTGGAGCAGAGACGATGCTGATAAATGTCTGTTTGAGTATTTCAAGTCCCATGTGTTTTATGTCACGGTCAAAACACGGCAATGTGAGATTTTAAAAGAAGTAAACAATAGACCAGACCTCCTAAGTGTTTACAATAATCCAAAAAGAAAAACAGTTTTTAAGCATAAACTCATCCAAAAAGTGAGAAAACGACTGAAATCATGCCAAGAAAGAGCCTGAGTCGTTGACTCGTGAAAACATTCATGCTAATATCAGCAAACCATGCATGTCGCTGCAAACCCAGAGAGAATCCAAAAGTGAGCTGCTGCTCTAGAAAACATGCAAAATCACAGTTTTTAAAAAGCCCTAACTTGTTAGAAATGAGTCAAGTAGCACAAATGTTGTACAACATTTCCTCCTTAAAGGCTTGAATTATGTACTATGTACACCATGAGCAGAGATATAGCTTCAAATGAGATTAAATCAAACCACAAATCAGACAAGTCAAAGGAAAGTGTGATCAGAATGAAATGAAGGCAAGAGAATGAAATGAAAGGAATAAATGGATTGATGGTGGATAGAATATTGTGCAAAGTGTCAATTTAGAATTTGAGGCCAGTCCTTTAGTGGAATCTTGGAAACAGAGAGCCATGTGCTATAAGGGCATGGAAAATGTTCTCCCTCTGTAGAGGCTGAACATGCTCCCATAGTAGTCGCTTCCGACAGAGACACTTTCCTCTGACCCTTGCACGGGTCGGGCCAGGTTAGCATGAGATGCCCGAATTAGAGGTTCCACGCCTAAGTGACGGACGGGGGCCACCCCCTCGGCGGGGCCCCCGCCGAAGGCTTGCCTTGCTGAGTTTGTGGGGTCCAAATGCGGCCCGGGCGGGCGAGAGCCCAAAGCCCGGAGCTCCCGCTCCACCACAGGGTCATAGGTGCCGGGGAGCGTGGCCCTGCGATCTGAAGCATCCGGGTTATAGTCCATCATCCGTCCTCCTTCACCTGCAGCCAGAAAGCGAGAAACTGGATGAAAACTGAGGTCTGGGTTTAATTCAGATCAATATTGTTGGTCCCAACAAACAGATTCAAAATAGAGAAATATAAAATCAAATATGAAATTAAATATGAAATCAGGCCAATGGAATCATTAAGACTGTTAAATCTATCAATTCTGTGTTGATCCTAGTTATAAATTGAAGAATTCATACAACAGATGAAAACAATCATCAGAAATAATAAAACCAAAGTAGTTGCTCTGATTAAATGCAGCTGTTTTGTATTTTAAAGCTATTAAGAATCAGAGTTGAAAGTCTCTCTTAGTGTTATTTTTGAGGCTGACGGTTTTCAAGAATGACATGTTTTGTAATGTCCAAAACAAAAATATTGTGCTGCTGCACTGCAAAACTAACACACTAATTAGAGTACAGTAAGGACCGTAAGAAAAAAGTCTGCAGATATAAACAGTCAATCGATTTATTTAAAAAACCCCAAATGAAACTGGAAGGCCTTATGTAAATATGGCCTCCCTGTCACAAATCAAGAGAGGATTGGCAGCTTAGTGATGAGCAACGGAGACAGAAGTGCAATAACAGCAAAAATATCAAACTGAACTGATCCTGACTCAGCCTGACCAAGAGAGAGCAAAATATATCAGCTTCACACACAACCAGAAGTTGAAAACTTCAAAATATTGTTTTCATTTATCAAGATTGTTACAAAAAAAGTTAAAGATGTTGCATTGTTCAATAAGTTCTTACATAGTTCTAGACACACATATGGGTGGATGGAGTTTTTGACCGCTAGGACAAGGAGTGAATGAAATTTAATTTTTTCTCCATATCTCCAACCCTCTGTTTGGTTTTTCTGCATGAAAAAGCGTCTTAAATCTGCTTCTGCTTTAGTTCTCCTGTCAGATGAACCATACATCTTGTTTTTGTGCTTATAGGATTGTGTTGCAAGGAATTTCTTGATAGAAAGAAAATACAACAACGGGAGGGGAAAAATATCCTCCACTAGACTTGATCTTTTTTAACTTTTTGGTTGCTTGTCTCTAACAAAAACAGGGAAACAGACAAATATTTAAGTCTATCAATACCTCTAATTTCTTCAGACATCCAATTTCCTTGATGGAAATGGATTGTGGGTGTTTGTTGAGTTTTTACAAATTCCTGAATAGTCTTCCTGAGTGTGTTTTTGTCTTTGCAAGAGATTTTGTGGTTATTTATAAATTTATGAACACCAACACAGTGTTGATTTTAAATATCTGTTATCTAATTGCATTTTGCGCTCTCACCATGCTTTCTTTACAGCAGGAACACACGCATACGCAGTGCTGCTTCCCGTTGGAAACTGAGGCAGTGTGCCACACTGTCGCATCACATCACATCATATCATGAGGGTTTAGTATATATCGGATTTCACCCGACAGACGTCAGTTACAAGCTCCATTAAATCTATCAATCCACACTCAGGCATTATTTTGTACAAGTGTGCTTTTGGCTGCTCTTCTGGCAGGGCAATAAATCCTCAGAAATCTGACTATAAGAAATGTTCCCAGAGACGTTAAATTTGCAAAGACTGCAGTCTGGAACAACGTTTTGCGAACAGTGGCGGCTCAAAGCCATAAATATTTATGCATGCAGCGCCAAAAGGTAGCTGAAACGTTGGATGTCTAATTTAAAAAGTGTTGGAAATAAACAAAAGTATCAGAGTGAGCTAAAATCAATTAAATACCCGATGGTCCTTTCCGTCCAACTTTATCTTGGTGCCTCCCAGGCCCTTCCTTGGTTTCCATCTGAGGTTCAGTGGTCTCATCTTCTGTCGTCTCAGAGTCTGAAATTGTGTGACAAGAATAAGAAAATTACACACAGGTAATAAATTAAAAATAAAAAGTAAAAAATGCAGCACATTTTTTATGGCTCCTTCGAAAGAGTACTGAATGTAGTACTGAAATGGATTCAAACCAAAAGTCCATAAATAGATGTAAACATAAAATGAAGACACGCAAAGATTACACTTGAGATACACTTGTTTTGCCTTCACATTTTATACATGTAAATATAGCCGCACATAAATGTGAAACAGAATGGAATTTTATCAAATGTAAAGAAAAAATATAAAGTTGAGAAGTAAAGCTCAGGGCATGAAATCTTTATGATCTTTAAATTGATGGTAGAATAAAAGTTCTATCATCAAATTTTAAATAAACTGTTTAATTAATGGCTACATCAAAGGAGCTAAAGTCACTTGTCAGGCTTATATTGTTCAAAAGCCAAAAGGATGGTAAACATAGTCTGAAAAAATATTTAGTATTTAACTATGTGGCAACATTTTAGCAACACTAATAATACAATTGAAAAAGTTAAATGCAGGCTAACTGCTGGAGTGGAGCCTACCTTAATTAACTACCTAAAAACATCTATTTAGAATTTCACTTTACAAAAAAAGGGAAAAAAACTGAACAAATAAATAGAGCTATCCAACTAAATACAGTTAAATAGCAAATAACTGTAAGTGTTCAGCTAAATACAGTAAACTATAGCAGAAGATATTCAGTTTCTCAATAATATGTGCTAATACCTTAGCAGCACAAAGTTGTTCAATTCTGTTGATACAGGAAATATCTGAATGCAGATTGATTAGTGAAACAGTAACGACAAATAAACATAATTAAATCAATTTCCTTGACTCCCATTGCTGTGTTTTATTTTATTTTATACAAAATTTTAAAAAAGTAGTACAAAACTACTGATAAAATATTACACTACATACTAGAGTAGAACCAAGGTATGAGTTTGTGGATGGACGATATTGCAGAGGGGATGACAGCATGGCTCATGATGAATTTTCTTTAATGATTAAACTGAAAACTTACCAAAAAAATGACAGGGAATGTAGGGAGCCACAGCAGAACAAAAACAGGAACAAAAAGCAAGCAGAGTACTGACAGGGAAGTAAATGGGCTAGAACAGGAACCAGCCAGGGCAGGAGTGTGGGAAGGAGAGCTAACGGTTTGCAGGTGTGAGGGGAAAGAGAGAGAAAGTGGAACAGGAGGCAAGAGAGAGCACATGAGACCTACAGTAAAAAAATACATATGTATGAATTCAGAAAAGGCAGAAAGAGAGAAGTTCTATAGAACAGGATGGATGGATGGATGGATGGATGGATGGATGAGGAGTGGGTGCAGCAGCAGACATATAGAGACAGTAAGGTTTACCATAGCTTTGCTTTCGGCAGGAGCGGAAAACTTCGCTTCCATAGTGGCAGCAAGAGAGGGCAGACGGGAGAGCACCGTTACTATGGAAACCAGCATCTCTCTCACCCACACGACCAATCCTCTTCGTACCCATTAGAGTCTAAAAATCACCAGCCAAACTGCTGGGTGGCTGACAGATATGTTTACTGGTTAGAGAGTCTGCGGGAGAGGAGGAGGACAACAACCACAAAATGGGTTGCACCTCATTGCGCCTCACATCAAGTCAAAATCGCATCAAGTCAAAATCTTTTCTTGCATGACTTCAGGAAAAGAACAATCACCATTAGAGTGTGTGCCTTTTGTGACGCTGGGTATGTAGATCCACTCATCTGAAAATTATGAAGTTAAACACATTGCAGAGAGAGTGGGGAAACTATGCCGACATTTAATATTTAAAGTGTAAAGCTTGGATTGGATTCTAAATGAGATTTGGAGTTAAAATATCTGCTTTTGGTTTGAGTCATCAGTTGCACAAACATTGCCAAATATTATGGCACAAATCAGAAGGAATAGATGTTTTCCATTTGAGGATTGTGCTTTTGCAAAGAGGCAGCAGTGCGATACAAAAATACCACATTGTGAGGGTGGATGTACAATAACAAAACCCACTTGTGTGCAGTTAAACAGCAAAACATACAAATAAACTTAGGCAATAACAAGTTTAATATACCAAATAATAATTGCTGGAGTAAATATCAGTGGAAACACATGCTGATGAAGGATAAACCGAGAAGAACAAAAGGCTACAGCAGTTTTCCAACAGAACAAAAGAAAAATAAATAAGAAAAAAAAAGAAACTGTAGGTGCTGAGAATAAGCTCATACTGACAACACACCATGGGTGAATCTGCCAAATGTCCGAGTGGAATGCCCAGTTCTCTGAAACAACAACATAAAACCACAATGTATTATTCAGCAAATTACTTAGAACAAAATATGTTCCTATTTACAGTAGGGAAAAAAAAGAAGAAACAATGAAATATTCAGTTCTTTCTATTTTTATATAGCTATAAGCCATTTTTACATCTGTCTGAGAAAAATTTCCCCCACTCCTCACTTTCAGCTATGAGATGTTTGCACTCACAGGTAAGCTAGCACTATAGTTTACAAGAGTAAGCGAGCACTATACGTTACAATATTGTAAGTTATAGTGCTCACTTAGTGCCTACAAGAGTAAGCATTATAGAGAATGCTTTAGCTATAGTGCTATAGCTTTCTTACTATTCAGTAAGAAAGCATTATAGCCAGGGGTGAAAGTAGCTTTAAATTCTTGGGGGTACAATGACAAAAATAATGATAATGATAATAACTATATTATCATTATTTGACTTAATTTTAACCTTAAGAGCTGCAACAACAGGAAAGGATGAATCTGATCACAGAGGTACACCACCATGAATTTATTTTCATGTATGTGGTCTTACTGGTACAATTCTTTTGCAATTTTTTGTATACTTTGTCCAAGCTCTGTGGTATTAGCAGCTTCAAATTCTAACCATTTGCAATGATAATATTTGACATGTGACTGTAAAAAGATCAGATGAGCCCCTATAAAGCAGACCCGTACCCAGTCCTCCAGGCTGTATCTGTTTTTTTAAAGAGCAGCCATGCTGATAAAGCAGCTGAAAAGATTCCTTTCTGGCCAGGCTGTCAATCAGCTCCACAGAGAGCTCCTCGGAATGACTCACTGCTTTTCAGCGGACAGAAAGCAAAAGTAGCAGAAGTGAAATGACTCACTTCGCACTTATCTCCCCCCCACTCCAATCCCAGTGGTTGCTGCTTTTTGAGTCATTTCAAGTAATTTGATTAACTGCTGTTTGACACATCCTCCTATAAGCTCCTGTCTTTGTCACAGTTCCTTTTTGTTTTGTTCCCAAAGGGATCATATCAGCAAAACCCAGCCTTGAATTTTGCAACATTTGGATTTGGATTGTAGGGGATCAATCCAGATTATGTTTAGTGGTGTAAGAGCAAGAAAGTACATTTAGTGTCCATAAAGAAGCAAAGAGAGCTTCAGCAGCATCCTGATCCACCGCTTTGCTCACTTCATCCTTGTGCATCGCTGGCCTGGTTCCCATGTCTCCACAGAGCGTAGCCTACTGACACACTTTTTCATCTGCCCCAAATTTGTGAAACCTGAGCAAATGAATTAGTTATTATTGTAACAGAAATCTCTGAGGACTTCTTATATTTTCATGTTGGAAGATATAAGCAGGAAATTTGGAATTAACACCACGGAGACAGACTGTCCTTTTGAAGGGGACGGCGCAGGGGGGTTAACTACCTTCACCTTGAATTTCAGTTCCTAATCTGAGATTTTTCTGATCACAATATTTATCGACTGTTTAAACGCCTGTGCTTTTCCTTTTGTCTTCAGAACTGTCTACATTTACTCCCAGAACTTTTCCGAAAATCAGCATTTCATTTCATATTTACTTTAATCTGTTTTCGATTAAAAGCCCACATATAAGGAAAAAGGGTGTGGCATATCTTTTAAGAAATATGTGAAATATATATATAAAACATAACATTGATTGATTGATATTGCTCCAAAAAAATGAAGCAAACTCACCTGAAATCTTTTCTTGGACCAGATCTTCTTCATCTTCAAGTGATGCCTCGTTTCAAGCAAAATCAGATTACCTGTGGCTCCAGTTCACAAAAACAACCTTCCCCCAGAAATTATAATAAAATAAGAAGCTGTAGGGTGTGGTATCAGGGTCGGCAACGACAGAGATAAAGATTTGATCTCCTTTATTATGAAATAAAGGAGGATGCGGCCGTGTGTTTGTGCGTGGGTGTGTTTCTGCTCCGATCTGGAGGCGAGGCAAGGAGAACGGCGGTGAGAGCAGAGATGCTGGTGTCTTTGTGTCCGAGTGTTTATCTGTGAGGAGCGTCTCTCTGTGACGTAGGGGGCTGCTTTCTCCATCGACCCCCACTTTCTGCCTGCTCTGCCTCGTTCGAGAGCGCACTTAAAACAAGACAGAGTGGGGGAAGCGGAGGCATGGAGGGAGGTGGAAATCAGAGCCTAGTGTGTGCGTGGGTCTTCTCTTGATTGCACTGACAAAAGAGGGAAAATGTGAGGAGGAAGAGAGGAGAGATACAGAACACTGGGAATCAACGGAGCATGGGGATGTGTTTCTGTAGGGTGGCAGGACGGAATGATGGGTATAAAGAGCAGACATGGGAAAAGGGAATTACCAGAGAATCAAAAGGGATAACCAGATCCTCTCTACATATGAGCAATCACAGATTCAAAAGAAACCGCTTCACCAATTTCCTCCAAAATCCTCTTCTCTGGGTTTGTTGTCCAGCAAAAAGTCATTAAATAAGTGTCTACTGTTTCATCTCTGGTTAGTTTTAACTAGTGATAAGATCATGGTCTGAGGCAGCTGCATGGGCAAGCAATTATTGCAAGCAGATTCCATCCTAAACTCCTGGTTGATAGTTATCAAAAAAAAAGAACATAGGGTTCATCTCAAATCAGTATGGAGGAAAACTAGTACTGTGAATCATCCTGGACTCACAATCCCCACAATGAGACAAGGCAATGGCAGAATAATACCAAAGAGTATTATACATAGATTTATTTGTACAAATTAAAAAATAGCAATAGAAGTAATGTAATAGAAGTGTTTGAATGGCAAAGTTATAAATCCAACTGAGAATCTTTTGGAGGTCTTAAAGATTGGTATTCAGTACCTCTAGATGTGCCACACAGTAAAACACCAAAAGAAAAAACATGGTCCGGTTTCACAGAGAGGCACAACTATGACCCACTTTATGTTGTATATCAAACAAAGTGGCAATACAATCCATGAGGTTTGTGTTCATCCTTAAAGCAGGCTACAGGATGCTAATCAACGTCTGCAGAGGTGGGGGAGACAATTCTAAGTATTAGAAAACAAATCGTTGTTGACAGCTTGATGTTAATGAGGAAAACAAGCTGAATTTGTACTTAAGTATTACTTAAGTATACAAATTCTGATCCATAGAAACAGAACCCATCTGTGTTGTACTTAATGAGTATTTAATGAGGTGTCCTAAGTAATTTTTTGACATGACTGTATATATTTCAAAAATGTTGTGATCTTCACACCACACTTACTTTATCTGGTACTTCTGCAGCCCCTTTCTAATGATGCCCTGGGAAACTGCCCATCAAGAAAAAAACTGACGACTTGGCCTTTTTTATTACAAACTTTGGCTTTTGGTAAAAAGAGCAGCATATGTAAATGGTCAATACTCCACTGTACTCTCCGTTTATCGACTCAGATTGTATGAATTCCTCAGTTCATCGACTCAGAACCTCCACCATTCACCGCTGACTTCACTTTGCTGAACAAAGTTGTTTTCAACCATGATCAAGTGATTTCTGTTTCTGTTTATAGTCTTGTAAACACAGAATCAATGTGAGATTTACTCCCACCGTGAATCAAGAGCTGTTCTGCCGACCTGCATGTTAGCTCCAGTCATTAACTCTATCCTGTCAGTTTCTTTTCCCTGGAAACAGATTTTTATTTAAAGGATTCACCGAATCCTCCTGCAGATGGAGCAAACTGCAGTCTCCAAGTGTTATTTTAACCAACCTCCTCCTGTTCACCTCCACCCTCCTCCATCCATCACCAGCCAGAGCCACTCACTCTAGCAGAAAATCAAGCGATCAATACCAATGCTTTATGCGTGATATGGGATACACCCCCAAGTAGCAGTTCCAACGCCCCCGAATCAATAAGCCCATCATAACACAGGCAGAAGACTAATGTGCCGGCAAAGGGCAGATTCTGAGCCACAACAAGCCAGTTTTAACCAGTTTCTGACATGATATCATGGAATGGCAGCCATTAAGAGAAAATAATTAGATTTCTGTGGTGCATGTCATTTATTATTCCCTGCATCTGAGAGCAGCACTTAGACGTCAGAGCCCTAAGCCTGCTGTTTGGAGGCAGAACCGGCCGGGAGACGAACGGTGCCTGGAAGCAGTCTGGACAGGTGCGGTTACCAGCGTGCAACGCTTTCATTTGCTTAAAACAACAAGGAGGGCACAGACTTCACGGAAAGCCATTGATTTAGTGACAGGGGTTGCTTTGTGAGAAGCGATGTGATGGATGCTTTCCAGGCACGCAGCTTTATCAGCAGCAGGCCTGCCATAATCTCTACAACACAAAACACATTCTGTTGCTGTTACATCACCGCCTCTGAGCAGAAATGTGATTGGTCTGATGGAAGCAGGTGTTGTAAATTCAAGATGGCTTTGGCTTTGATAGTGTTTTCCTTTATTCACCAATAATGCAGAGTGACATAAATTTTGTTCTAACAACTTTTTAATATATAACAGAAAGAAAAAATGCAAAACTCATCACAACTACGTTTTTTTTTTTTGTTCAAACACTAAATATATCTAAACATAAGAGTCTTAGCTCTACCACAGAAACTAGCATCCATGGTCCTCCTTATTTCCAGCCATAAGGAAAATAAACAGTGCTCCTGGATTGGTAGCTTAACAAATAGTGTATCAAATCGCATTTGGTCAAAGTATTTCAGCTATTTCTGCTTTCTTTTGAATATCTAACTCTCTAAGCTTAAAGCTGGGCTCTAATGTATCTGCATAGAATATTAATAGCTTAATTAAATCTCGTTTAATAAGTGATTTATTATTTTCCAGGCACATAGCCTCATTTTATAACAGTTGTACCATTTGACTGGATGTCTGCTCATTGCTGCTGCTGGTTTGGAGGAGTTTGAGGTAAATAAGTAACTAATTGATGCAGTCATTTTATATTCAAAAAAGGTAAATTATCTAAAAGTATATTTGTTGCCTTCAATCGAGCAACAAATATACTTTTTGTGTATCTATCAAACCACTGAAAACCCATCACTGTTCTTCAGCTAAACGTAAAGTGAAAGCTAGCTTTGAACCTCAGAATGACAGAGGCTGCTGACAGCAACTGTGCAACCTGATGCTACCACCTAATCCTGATCCAATCCCCCAGGATTCCTGTGGACGGCTGTATACCGCCAGAACACAACACAAACACACTGTTTGCTTCAGATGTTGCCTCAGCTGCCTCGCCTCAACTGAGAATCTTATTAGGCATGTTGTAGCCTTTAATCCACTTTACTTTAATGTGTGCAGAATATGAAATCATCTGTTGGTCATTTCTATGCCAGTGTGTCAGAATCGAAGGTCTGAGTTAGCAAGGCTGGTAGCAAATTAATAAAAAAAAACAGTAATAATTTCTAGCATCCTAAGAGAGATTCCATAAAATAAATGTTTTTTGACAAGAAAATTCTAATAACGTTAAACTTTTAATTTCATATAACTGTAATTGAAGGGAAATACTCTCAAGTGCTGCTGTTGCTAGCTACATTTCCTGAATAAAATTTGGACAATAGATCAAGACTGAGTTTCCAAGTTGTTTCCATTGCTCCAAAAGTTCACAAGTAAATAGATTTTCAAATAGTATCCAGTAACCAAAACGCTGAGGTAATAACTGACTGCTTTCCCACTCACCTCTCTGTTTCTTGTTTCTTGGCCCACTCAAGCCTTCACTAGCGGTCCTCAAAGACTTCCGTGCATCTAGCAGCTCCTTCCGCAACATGACTCATCTTTTTCTCATACAGGACAGAACCTTCTGTCTCCTTCTTGCCAATACAACCATTATGTCCATTGGTGACTTCCTTCAAAAATGACTTCCAGGCCGTTTTTCCTTTAAGCTGTCCTCCATGACTTACTTTCTTGCCCTCACCTGAAGTCCCATCTCTCACAGCCAGCGTTAGCGGTCTATTTCAGGTCTGATGTAGTACAACCCCTCCAGCTGAACTCTTCCTCTGCACACCCCCACCCACAGATTAGACCCACCAACCGTTTGCTGTCATCCTTAGCTGAAAGCTGAGAGAAAATAAGAGTGCCACAGAATCCTTAGAGCAGTTCATGAACAAATATGTGATACTGTAGCTGGTTGAATTAAAACTAGTATTCACAATAGTTCTGTCTGAAAAATCAGTTAAATGTAAATGAACACCATCTGTTTGATTATAAAAATTACTATTTAATCAAAACTATACAATTATAGTAAAGTTTGGGCCACTTTTTCTTATTTTGTTTTCTAACAGTGACTGCTTACAGAGCAAATGAGTAATCCTAAAAAAATACTCTATTTTCTTAGATTTCTATATTAAGCAAAAATAATTGGGATCATATTTGTTCTAGTAAAAGAGTTACTACGACAACAAGGTTTTCATACAGTTAAATTGTTTTATTGGGGAGCATATTAATTTTCTAGATTTTTAATATTAAAAAACAACAAAAAAAGATGTTTTAAAATGAAAGACGTGTCTTGATACATTGAGAAATACATGAGTGATAATTCAGTATATAGTTTAGATATTCATAAGCCTCAAGCCAACTGTGAAGCATAGAGCTGGAAGAGTCATGGTTTAATTACAAGTGGCACATTCTTCACATCTCAAATGATTGGACAGCGACCAATCAAGTAGATTAACAAAAAGAGATTACTATGTGATCTTGAGGATTCACGGTAGAATGTGTGGTGACACATCAATCTTCCGTTTCATACGAGAAAGTAAAAGCTGAAGCAGAACTGGACCGTTCAACATGACCGTGAACCAGATGATACCAGTAAATCCACAAAAGACTAGCTGAAAATGAAGATATTAAATGTTCTGATCCCAGTCAGTGTACAGTTCTTGATCTCATTCAGACACTGTGGATTGCACAGCCAATAAACCCCTCAAACATCTACAGCTAAATCTGAGGAGAGTGGGAACTTTCCTCAGGCCGTTGTCAGAGATGGCTACTAGAATTAAACTTTGACACACAAGAACCTACTGACTTGTACACATCAGAAACAAGAACTATCTGCCACTCTTCAAGAATTCACACATCTTATTATAAAATGGGCAAAATATAGATTCAAGACTTCAAGAGTTCAAATCCAACGGTGAGTGAAAAGGCAAAGGCCTTGTTAGACAGCAGTGTTAGAATCCAGGCATAGTTTACATAGCGTAAACTATGTACCCAGTCCCATTTCTCAGCTTTCTTTGGTCAATTCCAAATTGTTTCAATTACACTTGCAATTCTCTAAAAATATGTACTGTATAAGTATTTTTAATTTTTACTTTAAATATGCTTCTCCCATATTCACAAAAGCAAAATTTGTGTTTAGATTGCAAATCGCTGACTGTTCTTCCCAAAGGATTACTTCAGATTTTCCTTTTTAAAAATTCCAGATTTTTCCTGCCTGAAATTTTCACTGTTCCAAATCCTATGCACCAGTTTTAAAATGGTAAATGATTACAATCTACTATCAATATATATCATATATGTGAAGAGAAGATAGGTAGAATTAAAGAAGGAGGGAATGAAGAAAGAATCGTTGGAATTTGTCAGAAGACAAGAGAAAACAGCAGGAAGGATTCAAGAAAGGAGCAGAAATGGAAAGACAAGAACTCAAAAAAATGAAGAAAGGAGATAAGGGAAGACAGTTGGAATGAATTGATTAAGAAACAACACAAAGACAGAAACAAAAACAGTAAGTGTACTTTAAAGTAGAGGAAAGACACAAAAACAGTGGACTTAAGAAAGAAAGAAGGACTCAAAGACAGATGGAAGGACTAGAGGATGAAAGATATGAACACAAGCAAGATTGGAAGGAAGCATAGACAATAGGAAGAAAGCACACAAAGAGAAGGAAAGACAGCACTTCAAGCCTTCAAGGATTGATGGAGGAAACAAACAAAAGAAAGGACACTAGGAAGAAGTGGAAAAAGGAAGGACACAAGAGAAGGCAGTAGGAGAGAATCAAGGAAGAAAGAAGAAAGACACAAGGATGAAAGTGAAGACAGTACGAACTCAAGGAAGTCACAAGAACAGAAGGAAGAGCATGAATGGCTTAAGGATTGAAGGACACAAAGAAATAGGAAGGGAATTAAATAATGAAGAAAGGACTTGAGGGTGAAAAATAGAGATCAGGATAGAAAGAGAAAGGCTAAGAGCAATAGAAGAAAGTCTAAATTTCTGAAAAATATCACCAGGACATTTCCAGACTGCAGATCAGCTCTTATCCATCCTCAGACTAAGTCAACATGTCTTTTAGGAACGATTGGACTCATATTTCAGACCTTGATTTTTTAACAAGAATACAGAAACTTCCCAAATCTCACAGCCCATTTTTTCCCCAACAGTAATCGTAAGATAAAATGTAACCTAAGATTTAAACCCTAGAGAGAACTCGAAACTTCATCAAACAGTCGTCTGGCTTCTGATTGGTTCAAACCCGAGCCCAGCAGATAACAAACATCACGGTCTCTTTTTCATCACGCTGATCGTGACGGAGTGTGACGGCGGCGGCGCTATAATTATGTCCCTCCGTGCCATCGGAGACGGCGGGGGCCACATATCACCACAACACGAGTGTCGGGAGCTGCCACGGCACATACCAGGTTATAAATAACCACAGGCCGAAGAAGAGGGAGAAGTACGAGGCAGGCAGGGGTTGGAACGATAGGAAAAC
This sequence comes from Poecilia picta, assembly GCA_033032245.1. Taxonomy (NCBI): domain Eukaryota; kingdom Metazoa; phylum Chordata; class Actinopteri; order Cyprinodontiformes; family Poeciliidae; genus Poecilia; species Poecilia picta. The sequence goes on from CM065354.1 coordinate 2,347,277, forward strand.
AGCTAAAGCCTTGGAAATTGATTTAGCTGTCCCCCAGCTGTTAAATTAAAAGACAGAGTTTTGTCAAAAATGCTCAGAGCAACAAGTGAAAACGGACAGACGTAATAAACTGCCTTTGAGAGAATCGTACTCAGATTTAAGTTTTATTAAATTAGGATTTCATTTAACAGACAAACACAACGTAGCAAAACACACTTTTATTGGCAAACGCTGCATTTTATCCACATAGATAAACATGGTGGAGGCAGGCTCCTGCTGTGGAGATGACTTTCTTCAGCATAAGGAAGCTGGTTTGAGTTAACGAGAAAATGGAATGTGCATCATACGGTATTTCTGAAAGAAAATCTCATAAAATCGTCATAGTCCAGGCATAAACCTAATTGACAATCTGTGACAAAGATTGTCACAGATTGTCAATCTGTGATTGTCAAAATGCTCTAAATACTTTGAGCATTCTGACTCTTATTGAAGTCTCTACGATAAAATACTTTGAAGTTGTTGTTTGACAAAATGAAAAAAAAGGGTCTAAATACTGTCCTATACTTAAAAATGGGAGCTAAAGACAGAATGTAAGGGGTGATTATTAGTAACAAATCCAAATGAGTCGAATGAGAGCGAAAGAGGTGGAGGTGTGGAGTGGTAGACCAGTTGGACGGTGTTCCAGCTCTTACTGGCAGAGCCACAGATGATAAGGCTTCCTCAGTGTGTCCAATAAAAACATGATCTCATAGGAAACTAGATCAAGATCAATGTTTAACACATAGATCTCTGAATGATGATGCAAAGAGGCTGTGAGTCAGTGAGGTTCCAGATCATCCCTTCTTCATAACTATTTGTGTACTGTCAACTTTTCCAGACTGAAATCTTAAAAAGAATTTAAGACTTTTTTCATTAGTTGTTTGGGTTTTATCAACATGTTAGACAAATCATTAAACAATTTGACCTTCTTTTTTTTTTTAGATCATTTAAAGCCTCTAACATTTACAGTAGACTCCCATTATTTCTTCTGGTCAACAGCCACAGCCACAAATAGGTAAAATCCACATATATTTGAGATGTCCTCTAAGACTGCTAATAACCAGCTAATAGTTCAATCATCAACTACACCTTAGTATGCATTAATACACACAGTGGAAACTATCTTGGCGCTACCATAGAAGATTATATCTCCACTAAACAGCCAATCAGCGGCAAAGAAAATAAATACATTTCTGGATTGACAGCTCTGCAAACACCCACTGTGTCAAGTAGAATTCCACCTCTATATCTGAGCTTCCCAAGCAGCATCTGTGAATAAGTACAATTTACACAAATAATTTATAGTTATGTTCCACAAAAAAATCTGTAAAAACTTGATCATCAATAGGCGGGAGTCAACGATATGGATTTATAAAATAAATACCAGATTATCCTTCATTAAATATTGGTTCCTAAAGTACATCAGTGTCGTCGATGATGTTTTAATTGAAATTTTGAATATTGCCAGAAATAGGAATATCATTGCATGACCAGCATCAAAATCAAACCCTGTTTCAGAGGCACAATTAATTAAGACCCAAAACCCTCCAAAAACATGGAACTTGATTTTTCCTCATTTTCAAATGAGCAAATATCTGTAAGTGACTAACAATTCAAAATGATATCATGACTGCATATTATGCACACAATGACAAATCTGCCAAACTCTTAGCATTAGACTTTGCTCTTCATCCACTCTTAAATTATATTTTGCATTAACCAGGTCTGCTTTCAAGAACTGGGATTATGTTTAAAAAAAGATCTTTATGGAATATTTGTTACTTAGGAATAAAAAGTGTTTACCTTCACCTAGGTCCATAACAGCCAACACTGCACTACAGCTTGCCTCTCCCAGGTCATTGGATGCCACGCAGGTGTACATGCCAGCATCGTTGGTGTGGCAGTCTCGGATCCACAGTCCTCCTGAATCCTGAGCTTCTGAGGGGGAGATCAGCTCATCGTTGTGGTACCATTTCATTGAAGGTTTAGGATGTCCTGACACTGACACCCTGAGACGGATATCACAACCTGTTCCCACTGCAGCCTTCCGGAGCTTGCGGATGAAAAACGGAGCTGAAGTTTCTTGAGATTCACCTTCATGATTCTGGAGATTTTGTGCGCCTTTGGTTTTGGCCTTCTTGGATGGGATGGTGGGACAGGGACTCGACTGTGAGCAGGCTGCCATTTTGATTCCCCTTGGAACTTCCTTCCAAACTTTCCCACTTCTCTGATTACTGAGAGAGGTGTCAAAATGAGCTGCATTTATTAAACATCTCGTCTGAAAAACTTCATTTCTTTAGGCATCTGCTTGTCTTTATAGGTGTTCAACGTGGTCCAACACACCGGTAGCTGCAATGATCAAAATACACATACACAAGCTTTACTGTGTAATAAAGCAACATTACTTATCAACTAAGTCTGGTTACTCAAGCAGTCTAAATTAGTGAGCTTCCTTCTGAGTTCTGACAATCAAAATAAGTGAACTAAGGAAGTTTGTGTTTGATAGATTTTTTGTCTGACTCAACTTTCTTAGTATCCTAGAAATAAGAGAAACCCAATTATACTTTATCTTTTTTAACAAATACATTTTTTGTTACTCTTTTTTTATTTTCCTGATTTCAATAGGACATGTTTATTTTATCCAGCATGCTAACATAGACATTTTAGGTAATTTTAGCATGCAACATGACGTTAGCATCACTTTTAGCAAGGTTTGATAGACAACTTGCTAGACAACTTGCTAGTGTTGGTCAATATAGAAATATACCACAAAATGGTATTGGCATTGGAAATGTAATATGTAAATACTTAGCAAGTTGTTATGGATAGCCAACATAATGTTAGATAGGATATAAGGATATAAAATGCTTTTAGCTTGAACATGGAGTATTTAAATACAAGCCAACTTACTTCAGCCAACATGATAATGTAAAAAAGTTAGATAATGTTGACATTTTGTAAGGGTTACGTATTTTTTTAAATTTATTATTCTGTAGCTAGAAATAATAGCAGCTAGCAACTTGTGTTAGCCCTTCCGACATTGGCAGCATCTTTTTAAACTTCTACTTTTCTTAACACATAATTTCGGGGAACAGACTTCAAATAAATTCACATGAATCATCACATTAGCTTTAGTATATAGGATCCTTTTAGCCTCGTACATTGAGTTATTAAATAATAGTGAACTTGGCAACATGCTAAGGTGAGCAGGTTAGCTAATGTTGACATTTTAGCTAACCAGGTGTGTTTTAATCTGTTAATAATATGCGGTTGGAAATAATAGCAGCAAGCAGGTTGTAGCAGGTTTGACATTGGACATTTACCTAACATAAAGGATGCTTTTTGCCTTGTAGCAAACTTGCTACTGTTAGCCAACTTGCTTTTTACAACAGCAGTTAACAATGTAAACTCACAAACTAAAGAGGGAATTATGAAATGGTCTACAAATGAATACAGACCCCTGTACAGTAAGCTCATCTCACTGAACCTGTGATTTAATCTTCATTCTGCATTTTCCAAACATCCTCCAGGCTTTCAGCACAGGATCTGTAGCAAACTGCAAATAGACATTGCCTGACTGGTGTCCAAGCTCCTGACAGGTGGATTTTCAACCTTTTAACCTTTAGCATAAACTTGTTTGGTCAAGGAAACTGGAAACCCATTTAGTCTTTGCTGTGATAGTTTACAACAAAGATATCTTGATAGAAGTAAAGTTATTTTATTTGCAGCCTTAGATTAACCATATGTTTGTGTCAAAATGAAGAACAGAAGGGAAACAACTGAACAATACTATATAAAGAGCTTCAGCAAATCATAGGGACATGTTTAAAAGATAATACCATTAGTTCTTTACTCTGCTCATTCTACTAATATAGTAATCAAAAAGTATTCTTACCTTAGTTTTGCTACAAAGGCTGTAAGAAATTCCTCCGGACATCCCCACAAAGTCCAAGTTAGGGTAACAAGATCCATGGAGCCAAATATTTTATCTCAAACCATTTGTCCTTCAGCAAGCCCAGATGTTAGGTGTAAGTCCACTCTAGATCATGAAGCATTAGCAGCCACTGCCATGATTCCCTTCAGCAGCTTTAACCCTGCTGACGAACTCCCAGAAAGGGAGTGAGGTCATTTTCCTAAATGCCAGTCTGCTCAGGCCTTCTGTTTTAAGTTGTTCCACCTTTAAGTGTTTCCTGAAAGCGACACTTTTAATATTTTTAGGCTTCCAGGTAGTTAAATAAGCTCATGTTAACCGTCTACCTCCAGTGCTTCATCCCCACCAACCTCCGTCAGGTTGGGGCCGACAGCTGCACATATAGGTCACATTTCTTGGACTGCCTTTTATGACCTATTCTCACACTCATACACACACACACACACACGCCCACACACTTCCAAGCCCTTTAGATAATACTATCAGGCAATGTACAGTACGTGTGGGGTCTGTGTGTGTGTGGAAGGCGGAGACAGTCAATGTGGGACAGTTGGAGTTTCTATAAAAAGAAAACCTAAGAATAAATACAGGACTTTGGGATTCATCCTGTAGGACAATGATATAACTTAACTTAAGATCGTTTCTTCCCTCCTTGCCATTGATATTGTCATTTCTTGTTTGATACTTAAGTTGACAACCCTTAATAATGTGTGATACATCCATTATTAGCAAGTGCTGCAACTTTTTCACGTTTCATTGCATTCTAACCGCAAACTTCAATAATGTCATTTGAAATATTTTTCAATCAATATTTCAATATAGTCTGTGCCTCCCTTCTGAAGCTGCTGTCCCTGCGACCCGACCCCAGATAAGTGGAAGAAAATGGATGGATGGATGGATGGATGGATGGATGGATGGATATTCGAATATTGTTTGAGTATTTGAACTATTATTATTAGTTATCTTGTTGGAATTTTTTTCCATAATCAGATATTAAAATTAAGAAAAATCACACTTACCAGTAAGTGTCTATAGACAAAACATCACCTTCTCAGTAAATGTGTTATAGGTATTTTTCCCCACTTTATACAGTTCGGCCTTTCAAAGCAACATCAGCATGAAGAATACATACAAATATAAAATTTGTTTAAGTAATTTCAACCCTTTAAAAGTATCTCAACACATCATCGCTACTTTTGTGAATAACTAAAAAATAATAACATTTACAAAATGTTGGGCTGCCACCTTATCGTGGTGGAGGGGTTTGTGTGTCCCAATGATCCTGGGAGCTATGCTGTCTGGGGCTTTATGCCCCTGGTAGGGTCACCCAAGGCAGACAGGTCCTAGGTGAGGAACCAGACAAAGCGCAGCCTGAAGACCCCTTTATGATGGACACAAACTTTGAATTTGGCGTTCCCTCGCCCGGACGCGGGTCACCGGGGTCCCACTCTGGAGCCAGGCCTGGAGGTGGGGCACGATGGTGAGCGCCTGGTGGCCGGGCTTTTAACCACGGAGCCCGGCCGGGCTCAGCCCGAAGAAGAGACGTGGATTCCCCTTCCAATGGGCTCACCACCTGTCGGAGGGGCCAAAGGGGTCGGGTGCTGTGTGTTACGGGCGGCAGCCGAGGGAGGGGACCCTGGCGGTCTGATCCCCGGCTGCAGAAGCTCTTGGGACGTGGAACGTCACCTCTCTGGTGGGGAAGGAGCCGGAGCTAGTGTGCGAGGCTGAGAGGTTTCGGCTAGAAATAGTCGGCCTCACCTCGACGCATGGCTCTGGTTCCGGAACCAGTCTCCTTGAGAGGGGCTGGACGTACTTCCACTCTGGAGTTGCCCACGGCGAGAGGCGCCGGGCAGGAGTGGGCATACTTGTTGCCCCCCATCTTGGCGCCTGCACGTTGGGGTTTACCCCGGTGAACGAGAGGGTAGCCTCCCTCCGCCTACGAGTGGGGGGACGGGTTCTGACTGTTGTCTGTGCTTACGGGCCGAACAACAGTTCAGATTACCCACCCTTCTTGGAGTCCTTAGAGGGGGTACTGGAGAGTGCCCCTCCTGGGGACTCCCTTGTTCTGCTGGGGGACTTCAACGCTCACGTGGGCAATGACATTGAGACCTGGAGGGGCGTGGTTGGGAGGAACGGCCCCCCTGATCTGAACTCGAGTGGTGTTCTGTTGTTGGACTTCTGTGCTCGTCACGGTTTGTCCATCACGAACACCATGTTCAGGCATAAGGGTGTCCATACGTGCACTTGGCACCAGGACACCCTAGGCCGCAGTTCGATGATCGATTTTGTCGTCGTTTCATCGGATCTGCGGCCGTATGTCTTGGACACTCGGGTGAAGAGAGGGGCGGAGCTGTCCACTGACCACTACCTGGTGGTGAGTTGGCTCCGGTGGTGGGGGAGGAAGCCGGTCAGACCTGGCAGGCCCAAACGTGTAGTGAGGGTCTGCTGGGAACGTCTGGTGGAGTCCCCTGTGAGACGGAGCTTCAACTCCCACTTCCGGCAGAACTTCGAACACGTTCCGGGGGAGGTGGGGGACATTGAGTCTGAGTGGACCATGTTCCGTGCCTCCATCGCCGAAGCGGCTTATCGGAGCTGTGGCCGCAAGGTCGTTGGTGCCCGTCGCGGCGGCAACCCCCGAACCCGTTGGTGGACACCTTCGGTGAGGGATGCTGTCAAGCTGAAGAAGGAGTCCTATGGGGTCTTTTTGGCCTGTGGGACTCCAGAAGCAGCTGATGGGTACCGGCGGGCTCGGGTGGTCGCTGAGGCCAAAACTCGGGCGTGGGAGGAGTTTGGAGAGGCCATGGAGAAAGACTTCCGTACGGCTTCGAGGCGATTCTGGTCCACCATCCGGCATCTCAGGAGGGGGAAGCAGTGCAGCACCAACACTGTTTATAGTGGGGATGGTGTGCTGCTGACCTCGACTCGGGATGTTGTGGGTCGGTGGGCGGAATACTTCGAAGACCTCCTCAATCCCACCAACATGCCTTCTGTTGAAGAAGCTGAGCCTGTGGACTCTGGGTTGGGCTCTCCAATCTCTGGGGACGAGGTCGCCGAGGTGGTCAAAAAGCTCCTCGGTGGCCTCAGGGCCCCGGGGGTGGATGAGATCCGCCCGGAGTTCCTTAAGGCTCTGGATGTTGTAGGGTTCTGTTGGCTCACGCGACTCTGCAATATCGCATGGACATCGGGGGCAGTTCCTCTGGATTGGCAGACCGGGGTGGTGGTCCCCCTATTTAAAAAGGGGGACCGGAGGGTGTGCTCCAATTACAGAGGGGTCACACTCTTAAGCCTCCCTGGAAAGGTCTATTCAGGGGTGCTGGAGAGGAGGGTCCGTCGGATAGTCGAACCTCGGATTCAGGAAGAGCAGTGTGGTTTTCGTCCTGGTCGTGGAACACTGGACCAGCTCTACACCCTCAACAGGGTCCTGGAGGGTGCATGGGAGTTCGCCCATGCACCCTCCAGTGTTTTGTGGACTTGGAGAAGGCGTTCAACCGTGTCCCTCGGGGGGCCTTGTGGGGGGTTCTCCGGAGTATGGGGTACCGGGCCCTTTGATACGGGCTGTCAGGTCCCTGTGTGACCGGTGTCAGAGTCTGGTCCGCATTGCCGGCAGTAAGTCGGGCTCGTTTCCGGTGAGAGTTGGACTCCGCCAAGGCTGCCCTTTGTCACCGATTCTGTTCATTACTTTCATGGACAGAATTTCTAGGTGCAGCCGAGGTGTTGAGGGGATCCGTTTTGGTGGCCTTAGGATCGCATCTCTGCTTTTTGCGGATGATGTGGTCCTGATGGCTTCATCAGATCGTGATCTGCGGCTCTCGCTGAAACAGTTCGCGGCCGAGTGTGAAGCGGCCGGGATGAGGCTCAGTGCCTCCAAATCCGAGGCCATGGTCTTGAGCCGGAAAAGGGTACAGTGCCGTCAGGGGGGGTCGTCCTTCCTCAAGTGGAGGAGTTTAAGTATCTGGGGATCTTGTTCACGAATGAGGGACAAAGGGAGCGGGGGATCGACAGGCGGATTGGGGCGGCGTCTGCCGTGAAGCGGGCGCTGTACCGGTCCGTCGTGGTGAAGAGAGAGCTGAGTCAAAAGGCGAAGCTCTCGATTTACCGGTCGATCTACGTTCCCACCCTCATCTATGGTCATGAGCTTTGGGTCATGACCGAAAGAACGAGATCACGGATACAAGCGGCTGAAATGGGTTTCCTCCGCAGGGTGGCCGGGCTCTCCCTTAGAGATAGGGTGAGAAGCTCGGTCATCCGGGAGGGACTCAGAGTAGAGCCGCTGCTCCTCCACGTCGAGAGGAGCCAGTTGAGGTGGCTCGGGCATCTGGTCAGGATGCCTCCTGGACGCCTCCCTGGTGAGGTGTTCCGGGCACGTCCCACCGGGAGGAGGCCCCGAGGAAGACCCAGGACACGCTGGAGGGACTATGTCTCTCGGCTGGCCTGGGAACGCCTTGGGGTTCCCCCGGAGGAGCTGGAAGAAGTGGCTGGGGAGAGGGAAGTCTGGATCTCCCTTCTGAAGCTGCTGCCCCCGCGACCCGATCCCGGATAAGCGGAAGAAAATGGATGGATGGATGGATGGATTTACAAAAACTTAGTTTGCACACACACAGAGAGCTTTATTTAGCATTACACATTTATTGCAGTAGTAAAGAACCTTTACAGAAAAGTAAACAGTGAGAAATATTGCACACTCTGAACAGGAACAAATAGCACCATCTGGTGGGTAAACAGAATAAATAATTGTTGGCTTGAAGTTCAAAATGAAAATTCAACATAAAGAAATGTTTTAATTATGTTTAAAAAATTGCATTTCCGATAGTTTTCAATGTGATATTTTTTGAGAATCAATATCCTCTGGTTAGTTATTACTATGCTCAGTTTCCACAGCCAAAGTCACCTGATAATAATTGATAACAATAATAAAATCACAATGACATGATGTGTCTTTTGACTTTATGGGGGCTAGTAGTTTTTAGAGTACTATATATTTTTTTAATTTGGCAAAACCCATGTAGTTTTGTTGGGCCTCAACCATAAATTACTGTAATTTTAGCCATTAGCATACCCACCCAGAACCAGTCCTAGCCTATTTGGTGCCCTGGGTGAACCACCTTTCTGGCACCTCCCAGGTCCCTCTATGAAGTTGTCAAGCAGGGAAGAGGGGTTGTTGTGGGTGTTGGTGTGATGATGTATTATGTTTCGGGTTCCAGGACCGGTACCACTGCAACAATTTTTGTAAAAAAGTCTGTAAAATACAAAAAAGGTGCAGCACCAATGATGTCAATGTGTAGCATTTGTGATAAAGTTTGCATCTCTTTATTTTCGCAAAAACTTATTTTATAACAATTCCCTGAGCTTCAATTAATATACTTTAGTCTCCAATAACTGAAACACGAGTTGTTACCACCCGGCTCGGCCAGGGGAAAGGGAAGTAACATTTAAAATGTCCAGGCATTCCAGTGTCTTCAAATAAACCTATTAATAACATCCAAATGTGTATCTTGTACCACATTCTTTCCAACATCAATCAAACACTGAATATATAAGACATAGACTACAATGCTGACATAGCGTAAACTACAGTAGACTCAGACTGTACTCAGTATGAACAATTTACTAAATTGTATTGTTTAAGGACTTCAAGACTTAAATCTGGGTTTTACTTCACTCTGGGAATAAATAAAATAATCTGCAAACCTTAATTTAAATAATTAACCTTAAACAAATTAACATGCTTTGGAAAAATACTTTTCCTCAACACTTATTCCTTTGCAATTATTTATCACACTGAATAAAACACATAACATAGCTTCACAAACTTCTGCAAGTGTGGGGGAAAACCAATCTGTTCCACCAGGTCCAACTACGGCCGCGGCCGCGTCGCCCCTCCACATTTGGTCTGGCACCCTGAACAATACCAGGGAGCATTTAGATTTTTTTTCATATACCGTATTTTCCGGACTATATGTGGATTTTTCTTCAACCACCAGGGGCTTTTTAGCAGGAAGTGAATCATTGGAAGTCAAAATTGGAAATAAAAGAAGAAAGTGCCATTAAAACAGAATTAGCGTAAGTCAGTAAATCAATAGGGCTGCACAGTGGTGCAGTTGGTAGAGCTGTTGCCTTGCAGCAAGAAGGCCTGGGTTCAACCCCAGCCCTGGTCCCCCCGCATGGAGCCCGCATGCTCCCCCCACGCATGCGGGGATCCCTCCAGGTACCCTGGCCTCCCCCCACAGCCCAAAAACATGACTGTCAGGCAGACCCATGAGAGTGCACCACACTGCCGAGAGCAGCAGAGTGAAACAGACTCTTTTTAGTGTAAAAAAAACCCTGCTTATAAATCATATTATGATTCTTTTTCTAGTATTCGCACAGTTTAACTACATTTTGAAGGAACATATTTGAGTGTTTAGTTGACCACTAACCTGTAAAAATACAGAAATAAAATACATACATTTATCAGTCCCGTCCACCAAACATTTAAAATAAACTGTAAAATCTATCAGAAAATTACCGCAATTTTGTTACACAGAACAAAGTAGGTTGCAGGTGTCAATATATAATATAACTTATTTCAAAACTTCAAATTTGAATTACCTTCATTTGGTTCCCATCCTCCAATAACAGTTTGCGCTTGGTTGAAATGTCACAAAAAAAAACAACAAAAAAAACCCCTCTCCCAAAATTAAGTAAATGTAGGATATAAAACAAAACCATGTCAAAATCTATATATACTGGTTGGTTCTCCGTTACCATTTTGTGTGTCTGGATCTGGAAGTCCCACAGGACCTTAGCTCGGTCATTCTCCACTACCTTGGGGGTGTTCCCCACTTTGATCTCGGGGCTTCAAGTCCATATTCTGCATAGATGTTGACCTAGAAAGAAAAAAAAAGTTAAAATAAAGGAGAAAGGAATTTAAAAAAAATCATATTGCTATTATTTTAAATTGTTTATTACTGTTTTACTTCTAGGGAAGTTTCCTGCCTTCAGTTTTCCCTCCTTTAAAGAAATTGTCCAAACATTTCTGGGTAAGTAAGCAGCTGACAAATCCAGCAGAAAGCAGCTTTGCAGAGTTTGAAAAGTACATACACCTAACCTTAATAAGTTCTCCCAAGGTAGTGTCCTTATATCGGATGCTCGACTTCCATTTTCTGCAACTCTTCTTCCCAGCAAGCTTTTCAAACTCCACTGGTGTGAACCACTGTCCTTTTGCCGCAATGCATGTTTCCCCTACAAAAGGAAAGATCTCTTTTTTAACCTTTTAAAAAGTGATCAAATGTATGCTTAAAGCAATAATCTTACTAATAATATATAATAAAAGGATGATGAAGGCATCTAAAAAACAACTCAGCTGAAAAGCATATAGTGTAACCTCATCACTCAAGGCCACTCTTTGCTATTGTTTTGCGACAGAAAGCTCTTGCCTGCAGACAGATAGCAGCGGAGCCCAAACAACGACGTGTGAACAGAGACGGTCTTACAGATTCAACATGGTGTCCTGGTCTGTCCTCATTCTGGGGACTCTCTGGATCCAAGGTCTGCTCCAGGTCTGTAGCACGGAGAGGCTGCCCAGAGAGGTGGTGGTGTCCTGGTTCAGGGAACGGGTTCTGGAAGATCTGGGCCTGTTGGAGCCTCCGGTACTTGCTGCACCGAGAGCAAATCGGGAAGGAGCAAAGCCAGAGGCAAGGCAGTTTCAGGCGAGGGTCCCAAGGATTAGCAGAGCGGTCCGGGTCAGTCAGCAACCCAGCCCGGGTCAAGACAGATCTGAAGTGATTCTGTTTCCAAGTCCAGGTGATAATTCTTTATGTTCTATTAGAATGAATTTACCAGCTCAAATATTGAGTTTAGAGTTAAACGCTAGAAGTTTTAAGATACAGAAGAAGATAATGTTAAATGGACTGAACTTACATAGAGCTTTTCCAGTCATTTTTGACCACTCAAAGCATTTTACACTAGTCATATTCACCCATTTGCACTCACAAATGCTCACACATTTATACACTGATGGGTGGGCAACTTGGGGTTGGGTGCCTTGCCCAAGAGCAAATCAACATGTGGCAGGAGGAAGCTAGAATTGAACAAAACCTTCTGATCATGAGACAACTATACTCTACACACACAGCCACAGTTACCCCCATCAATATGTGCATGATCTAACTTTACAGATTTTTCTGTGATGGCATGGTTGTGCATCAGATATAGACATTGGTTATAAATTCATATCACTTGGTGTTTGGTGATCTGTTTTTCCTTTTCCCAGAAGGCTTTGAGCTTGTTTATGTGGGTAGCTGCATGCCCGGCGACTTTATGTTCATTTCTATCAAGTCTCAGCAGAAAAGCAGATATATTCCCTTGTTTGTAGACAGAATAAACCTTTCAGACAGGCCTGATTTGTATTTATTCCTTTTATGCCACACCAGGCCACCAGATGTCAGTAAAAGCCTGATATTTATTTCATTTCTTCCCTCCCTTCCTCCAACAGATGCCTCCTGGGTCCTGGCTGATGCAGAAGGGAGAGGAAACTGCAGCAGTATACCTTTGTATCGCTTCCTGCCGTCCATTTACTTCCAGGACACCGTAGTATCGTCTGCTCACTTCTGGTTCTTCGCCGGCCCAGCAATGAACGCGTCACCGCTGTTCATGCTCACCTCAGCGCAGCAGCGACTCCTTGTGGCCCGGGCTCCCGCAGCGCACAGCCCCGACGGCTGGACCACCTATGACCTGGATGAGAGCGTACTGGCCCCTGTGGCAGAGGGCCCCTTTCTGCTTCAGCTCCAGAGCTCAGGTCAGCACAGTCTGACGAACCCAGATAAAACGCCTTTTCTCCACCTCCACGTTCAGCCAAGAGTGCCTGTCCGTTCCCCCAGAGAGGCCCCCATCAACATCCCCTGGTCCCCCGCTGCCCTCCGCCTCCTCCAGCGGCCCTCCCATGAAGGGCTCCAGCTCGGGGATTGTTGCAGGGAGCAGGTGGAGATTAGTTTCCAGGAGCTGGGCTGGGACAGCTGGATCGTTCACCCCAAGGTACTCACCTTCTTCTACTGCCACGGGAACTGCTCGGCCCGGGACCGGACGGCCGCCCTGCTGGGCATGGCGCAATGCTGCGCTCCGGTTCCGGGAACTATGAGGTCCGTAAGGATCACCACTACGTCTGACGGCGGATACTCATTCAAATACGAGACCCTGCCCAACATCATGCCTGAGGAGTGTACCTGTTTCTGAACATGAGGGAAGGAGAGGCTTCCCTCATGTCTGGCCGGTCACTTTATAAGAGGAAAGTCGTTGGACAGAACAAGATATTAAAATACTTTATAAACAAAATATTTAGGTTTCTCAGTTTTTATGGGTGTCAAGTAATAAAAAAGATTCTTATGCCATCTTTAGTTTTTTGTCTCAATGTTGCATCCAACATATATGGTCCATTAAAAAACAATCAAGGTTATCGGTCTAGTAAACAGTTTTATTTCCTTTGTGTTTAAGCAGATGAAACCCAATTGGGATCCAGATCTCTTTTAAAGAGGAACCTATGCATAAAATCTTCAACACAGCTACCTGGTAACACATAAATTATGTATTGCAAAATAACCTGCAGTTTTATTTATACAATACTTAAAATACTGAAGTATAGCAGAGGATTCATCTGATAATTAGCTTTGAATAGAACCTCATTAACGACTGGATGTTAAAGCATATGCAGCCATTTAAAGTTTTGTCAATTTTGTCCATATGGATCGACGAGGATAAAACACCTGGTCAAACAAAAACTTTTTCCAAGTCATTCTGAGCTCAAATTTTAAAAATCAAATTTATAAAACAAATGGATGAAGTCTCATCCAGTACTGCATTTTTCTGATAAATGCAAGTAAGGCAAACTTCATAACTGCATCCTAATTAGATAATGTGTTTTGACCACAAGGAACAATTCAGATTGTTCTCTTCAAAGAGATCAAATTTTAGCATGAACTTTTAAAATTAAATTTTAACGTAACCTTCTAAAGACTATTATTCCAACATGAATATTGATTCTATACATAAAAATGCAACTTCAAAAGGCTAAAAAGCTAATGTAAAATGTGACATAATCCTCCCACAGGCCTACATCATGGGTCTGTGATGGCCTTTCTGAGGCCTTCAGAAAGGACTCATTTATTTTGGTGATAACTGGAATGATTTGTTCTGGAGGTCAGAAGCAGGCATTTAGACAGATTCACAGCACGAGACATTGCTCAACAGAAATCTCTGAAAATTAAACAGTATAGTCACATGTTACAAATATTTAAATTTTTTGCTTTTGCTTTTTTCCATGGACAGTAAAATTGTCAGGCACATTTATAGCTTATGACATGTCATTTTCAAATTGGTGATGTCTACTCAAGTTTGGTTGTGGATATTGATTACCTGATTCAAATAGAATGGTGTGACTTTCCTCCCATCTGCCCACTAGATGTCACTGTAAGTCATAATTTGCGTCATTTCAAATTAAAAACAGTCAAACATTTTGTCGTACTTAACACAAGTGAGCTGGTCCACTTACTCATTTGGACTTTTATCCAGAGAGAAACAGACATATGGGACCAGAGAGTTGACTCAAATATATTTATTTACTCTGACAAAATAATCTCTACAGTTACAACAAAAAAAAAATCTACAAAACTTGCAATAGGAAAAAAGTCATAGTATTAATCATTGAAGGAGTACCATATTCAAAACTGGAATGTTGTCTCTTGCAACAGTGAGAAGTGATATTATACAGGAACGATCAGTCTGCAGCCGAGGATTGTAAAGGCAACTATGAAGCTATGGAAAGGTTTGAAGTCTTAAAGTTACAGATCAGAAATCTATTGAACTGAACATGTTAAATGGTTCCAGTCCGTTCTGAGCGGTTTCCTCATCAGAATGACCATTAGGCAACATTAAAGGAAAACGTCCATCTTCTCTGAACACACTGGAGTAACTCTTCTACATTCTACTCATTAAGCTGAAAGCTGTTAAAATGAAATTTTAGATGAAAAACATTTCCCATTAATTAGGATTCAAGCATTGCCCAGGTATACATTTTGGCCAACTGGACTTTCAAACACATCTATGTACTAGTTCTGTTGACTTGGCCAGGATGGGTTAAGAAAATCTTGCAAAGAGAAAAAAAATATACTGCAGAGTCCAATTGACATAGCCTGAGGCTGTGCCGTTTAGGAATCCAAGAACAAGCCTCAACATTCAGTGGCAGTTAACGAGAAAAAAAAGCACAAACTATTGGCTCAGCCAGAGGAGTTTGGAGCTTTAGGGTCTTAGCTGGATGAGGATTATTGCATGGCTACAAATAAACAGGATATGTGTAAAGATCAGGGCTTAACTGAAGGCACAGTCTAGGTTTAGCAAGCAGAAAAACTCCACATGTGGCAGGCTTTCAAGTTTACCATCACACAGATTCTGTCAGCAGTTCCTTTGCTTTGCACTGACCACCAATACTGAAAGGCACAAATCTTTCATCCACACAAACGCATTCACACAAACGCACACTTAGGTCTCCCTCAGTGGTACGACTGCTTTCCTCATGTGTGCTTCCCTCCCGTTCCAACATTTTAAGGCCAGCAAAAATGGGAGGACAAGACATCTGAGGCAGGAAGCACGCTCACGCATGTATTCCTGGGAGAAGGAACAAAAACAGAAACAGTCAGCAACTAAGTTTCATCAAATCTGGACTCAGAGTTAACCATTCTATGCTACCTCCTCTGAATCAGTGTTCACTCCAATATAAATTATGTACATAAAATGTCTTCCAATTATTCTGATATATTTGCCAATTGTGCCCAGTCTTAGAACTGATCTTGGGCCAACTCGTCCAGCTCAACATGTGGTCATTACCTTTCTCGCTTGACTCTCCTTGCTTTTCTTGTGCGAAGTTCAGACGGTTCTGCTCAGCAGCTGTCTGTACAGCTGTATTCACCTCTGGGCTGCTGCTACGCGAGGGGCTTCCTTCATCTGCCTGGTATGCAAGATCCAGATGCTGCTGCGCCATCTTCAGATGCCTCCTCAGCCGCTCTAGCTCCCTGGATGATGGACCCTCATCTCCAAAGCTCTCTCGGCCCGAGTCGCCCATTGGCAAGTCCCTCAGCTCTCCTTTGAGTTTCTCCTTCTTCATGGTGGCGTGGTATCCTGGTGGGGCCGTGGGTAAGGAGCGGGACGAAGGCGGACGGGGAGTGCGCCGGGAATTAAGAATGGCACGCCTACGGAACGTGTCACGGATGCCACCGACGCCCAAATGGAGGATTTCCAGGACAGTGAGGAAAAGGCAGAGGAAGGACACGACGTACATCACCAGGAGAAAGATGGTTTTCTCAGTAGGTCGGGACACGAAGCAGTCCACCGTGTGAGGACATGGGGAGCGGGTGCAGATGTAGGACGGGATCACCTCAAAGCCATAGAGGAAGTACTGGCCAAAGAGGAATGCAATCTCAAAGGCAGAACGCCACAGCAGCTGGCATACGTAGACTTTCATAAGTCCATCACGTAGAATTTGTCGTCGACCATCATGCTTCATTTCTGCACAGCGACAGGAAAAAAAGCAGAGAAATGGTAAATAGACTGAATTTATATGATGCTTTTCTAGTTAAGACCAAGCATTTTACACTGGAGCCAAATTCAAACAGTTGCAAAGACGTTGCCCAGGAGAATATTGACTCCTCTGGCAGGAGGAAATCAAAAATGAACCCACAACATTTGGATTGCAAGGCATCTATACCAGCCAAACCAGTTACCCAGAACCTTCCCTCCCATAAAGAAGGTATTCAGTCTCCTTAAATGCATTCTTGACTTGCCTTTTTCTTTTTTTTCTGGCTTGTCCGGTTCAATCTCCTCAGTAATCATCGGATCCTCCTCGCCGTTATCCTCTGCTTCTTCATAGTCCCGCACTGCTCCACGGCTGACTATAGGCATCCTCTTCTTCTTGTTCCGAATGGGACGGTACTCTGTGTCATCCATGCGAGCAATTTTGTGCATGGCGAAGCCAAGGTACATGATTGTGGGAGTGGTGATCATTATCACCTGAAAGAAAAGGCACAGGTCAGGGGGGAAGCGGCGAGAAAGCTCCTTTATATTGGACAGGCTACCTGAAAGATCCAGAATCTGACATGTGAGAGTGGAGCAAAGGCGTCATAGCACACATTCTCACATCCAGGCTGTTGGGTGTTGCAAACAAATTTACTCTGTTCATCATAGTAGATGGTTTCGCCACCAACGGCTGTCAGCACGATGCGGAAAATGATCAGTACAGTCAGCCAGATCTTCCCCACAAAGGTGGAGTGGTTGGAGATTTCATCCAGCAGACGTGTCAGGAAACTCCAACTCATGGTGCCGAGGAAACCAAAGCACTAAGTCAGATCTAAGGGAGAAACAATGCTTTAATGTGAATATCAAGGTCTTTAACAACAAAACAAACTATGTTTAGCAAGCTTTGTGTAGGTTCTGCGTCCTTCTTTAGGTGTATAACATTGCAAGAGAGAACAGAGTTTGACCCTAATTAGAGCTAATGCAAGATTCTTTCTGCATTTAATACCTACTGTTCCTTCTGATGTCAACCCTTTTGCATCAAGACTTAACATGTCTAACAGATGTTAACTGACCTGATATACTTCCACGCAAAAGTGAGGAGAACTTATACCGAGGCTCTCGCCAAGTAAAAAGCATGTGATTGGTCTTCCCCCACCTCTTTACTACAATGATTGCTATGATTTCAACAGACCTGATGCTACTTGTCTACTTGGCAAAAAAACTGGATAAATTCTGAAAACTGCTCACATTCAAATAAAATGGGAAATTCCAAGACAGAGTTAAGCAGCCAATCTTCATGCCCCAGATTTGTTGAGCCTAAAGGAAGTGAGACCACTGACAACAGTGGGTTAATAAAGCAGTTTAGTAGCATTAATGAAAGCAGCCTGGTGTAGAGAAACTGACCACAAGACTCAAGTATCCTTTAGCCCAGTATGTAGAGCTACCACTACAGCAAATTTGTTGCCAGTAACCAATCTCAAATTAGGATCACATATCTATGAATTGAAATAAGAGGAAAATTGTGTTATTGTAGACTATTTGTAACAGCTATTGAAAAATAAATTTCAGACCATTTTAAACACTGTTTATTTCTACTACAATTGCACCATAGTTGGAGCTAAACACTTGTGGTTTCCAGCCATGAAAAACTTTCCACTTTTGCTGGTAGGCTGGATGATGATGTGGATCATCCCCTTCAGTGAGAAACACCACAAGGCTCATCATTCAAGGAACTCACTGAAGCAAGAAGATACATTTCCCCCAACATGACAATCATATCTTGGGGACTGAATTCTGTCCAAGAGGACAATGCCTATTCCCACAGAATAGGGTTCCAACAGAGAACCTGATGACCAGCTTATAGCCCTGACCTCTCAACCCAGTTAATATAATTTTGAGTTCAGTTTGAAAGTGTTTCTTTAACTTTCTGGTTAAAGAATAAAATGGTGACCACAGTTATAAGTCAGCAGTTTGTACAACTGGATAATTGAAGTTTGAGTAAATAGGACAATGACAACCTTTCAGTTACATAACTCCTCATCCCACCCATGCATTCTCTACCAAAATTTCACCACTTAGATTTTGAAAAGAGCCAAGACTAAAGTATGAATTGTGCAAAGAAAACAGGGAATTGTTTTAAAAGTTTAAAGCCATCCAATAGTTTAATTTTCAAAAAATAAAAAAATCTGCCAATTAGTATTGGGGTTTTAAGAATTACACATGCCCTATGACACCAGCTACTTGGAATCAAAAGGGGTTCAATCCAGATGGTCAATAAATTTAGTCTCAATTTCAAATTCTGACCAGACTCCAAATCTAAACCTATAATTAGAAATATGTACATACCTTTGATACATTAGTTTATTCATTTTGGTTTTGAAGAAAAAACACCTTGTTCTTTTGATTCTAGTCACCATAGAGTTATTCTTGGATTGCTAGATTCCAAAACTTGGCTTCAGAAGGTTTCCAGATAGTTTTCAGTTTGAGAAACCCCTGAAGTTTATGAGAGTTATTTTCACCCAGTTCTTTGGTTTTAAGTTGCTTTTCTAAATTACGCCTTGGAAAATTATTCTAATAAAATCCATTTGTCTCTACACATTTTTTAAGATCCTTAACTGAGAATTCTGGCTTTGTTTTGCCAGCCTATAAAACTTAAATCTGAATATTTGGGGGTTTTAATCGTCTTGTTGGACAACAGAAGTACTTGGAAACAAATTGTTGTTTTCCCTCCCCATTTTCTAACACTTTATAGACCACATGAATAACAGAGCAAAGAATTTGTTCCCAACCATTACTCAGCTAGATTTATAAGCAATGCCATTACTCAAACACCCTTAATTGGGGTTATAAAATACCCCAAACAACATCAAACTTTGAGCTTTAAAAGTCTGTATGCTTTTTTTTTTTTTAAGAGAAATGTACATGGAGTGAACAACGATGACTGATAAGAGATTAAGCCAAGTGCTTTGTTTTCCTCAAAGTTCTATAAAACTGAACATATTTATCTTGTCTGTTAGGACATTAAACCTTCTGGTAGCAGTTTAGTAAACTCATAGTCTCACTACTAACTGGCATACAAAGTTTAATCCCAAAAGAAATCCAAGAGCCCACCAGTAAACTGCAGCCAGGAGACCTGCTGTGGCTTTGGACGGCAGGAATTATTGTACTGAAGCAATGAACACACTCAGGAATTTATTTACCACCTCACAGCCCTGTAATGATGTCATTAAATTACCCTAAACATGGCCAGGATCTACAACAGAACAGAGCTTTGACTTTCAAACTTCACTTTACAGAAAGAGTGATTCATGTTTAGTGGAAGACAACTTCTCAAAGTAAACTTTGAAAGTTTGTACAATGTTCATTGAAAGTCTCTTCCTATGCAAGATGAACGGCACCAACATGGGTGAAGATTTCCTTTCAGAAGGAGGAAAAAAAACCATCCATGTTTCAATGAGTCACTACAAAAAAAGCCAAGCTACAATGGCTTCATTCGTCAAGTTCACTCTGCAACAAACTTCCACCTTCAGATGACGAATTGACCAAACCGACTTGCCTGGACCTGAGGTGCCGGCTGGAAATATCTGGAGCTTCCAGGAGACTAAAGCAATGAAAACAGTCTGTGGAAATCATGGTGTTTGAAACCCAGACCTACAAGCCTCCTACTTGCAGAGACATCATGTCATTAACTCAAACAAGCCCCGGTAAATGCCGGTTCTTGCTTGTGGGAACGTGCAAAGATATTTGACCAAACAGCACCTTGATGACCTTGAAAGAAAATTTGAAGACAAAAACAAGCACAGCTGCACTGTACCATCATCTCCTTTGCTCCCCAGACTATGATTATATCCTTCATATGTAGCTGTCTTGTCCTAAAAATGTAAAAGAAAAAAAATCATGTGGTTCATGCATTTAGCCTCAAATGACCTGACTCACTGTCAATGGCTGGGTTACGCACAACTAAGGGATAAAATTTAAAAGCCTTTCTGGCAGAAACCAAAGCAGCTCCTCTCTTTAAACCTCCATTTAAGAAAAAACACCTCAGATATTAAGCATCTTTTCTTTTATTAAAGGTTTTGAACAGCCCCAAAGTCTTTCACCACTATTGACCCATACAATTAAAATGGGAAAGCATGCCAAATGCAAGAGCTAAATGGTGACAAATGAGTGCCAAGAGGCTTCCACTTTATTTCTGTCTAGTAAAAGACTCAAGAGAACCTGAAGAATTTAAACTTACTGAACCTAAAAAAAGAAAGTTGGAGATGTAAATTACAGACAAGTAGGTTTCTGATTTAGAGGAAAATATGAAAAAAGAACAAGCTAATGGTTGGTGAAATCTCACATCAAGACTTCTAAAGAACAGAAGCTTCCGACAGGACAGGGGCTCAGTGACCTTTCCCACAAATCACCTCCAATAAAACACAAAAAGACATGCCAAAGGAAGCGGTTTATAGCAAAACAAATTATTTGAGTTTAGATATCTCACAAAACCTCAAGACTAATTCAAAAATCTAGGTTTACTCAACCTCTTAAAAACAGTCCAAGAAGTCCAACACCATGGGCATGAATATATTCAGACTTAAGTTGATTTCAGAGGATCTCAGCAACGCCGATGACCCTTATTAAACAGACGTTTTCACCTCGGTTCTGTCAAGCAAAACATTGGGAGCAATTGGGAGTACTTGAACTCAATCATCCGAGTTTGATGCAAGCTGGATGATAAGGATGTGTTCATTTCCTTTTTAGAGATTTCATCTTTCATCTGAAGAATCTTTGGATGTATAAATATATTTGTCTGTTTAGAAGCCTCAAACTTAATGTTTACCGTCCAAAAGAGCAAAAAGCCCCTTACCTCCAGAAGCGCCAACAGCTCACCATCCACCAATGTATAGGACTAAAAGTCTAGAGTAAATGCAAACACCGCCACCTCCACCAGCACACACAAAACTTCTCAGAGTGGCTCATTTGCCAGTGTAGGCAGCGATTTAATGGCTTTTCTGCTTCAGGAGTCTCTCTGCTCCAGGATATAGTGGGTATGTAAGAAGGGTGGGGGTAGACTGGAGAAATTTGGGCAAAAGATCTGGACAAAGCAAAAGGCGAGTTAACATTCCTGCTTAACCAAAACCAGAAAGCTTGAATTCTTAGGGTTCACAGAGCAGAGAAAGGACACTTGAAATCCCTTTCATGCAGTCTGAGCAGCAACCCAGGAATCTATGGCCTCATGCCTTCCCCCTGTGGCGTCAGCCATAAGGTTTAAATCCACAAAACTCATCCTAAAGGCAGCTTTTTAAGATCCTGGTGACTGCTCTGTTTTAAAGACGCCACGATGAAAAATAGTTGAAAAGTACAAGAGAGAGAAAAGGAAAACTTCCAAGAAGCATGAACACGCTTTGCTGAGTCAGACTTAGATGTTTTGGAAATTGTGGCATTCCATGAGGAAAACAAAGTGCTGCCAAGCTTTAGTGGAGAAAGAAACAAAAAAAATAAAAAAAATCACTGCTTAAAAAGGAAAGTCAACCATAAGTTCTAGACTAGCTTAAGCCACTAGTTAGAAATATTACTGTTTTTTTGTAATTATACACCCCAATTAGATACGCAGTCACCTAAGAAAAATATTCATAAGTTTTTTCCATTGAGACTGGAAAACACTCACCGCTCTATGACACGCGCAGCCCCAGAACTCGCCACGAGAAAAAAAAAATAAAACTCCTAAAAACGTGATACGGTTCCACTAAAAACTACCCAAACTGTGAAAAGTAAACTTTCTACACCTTAAAACGCCACAGCGAGCTTTAACTTGAACAGTGGAAGAAACTAAACAGCTTGGTGCCAAATACTCACCGTGTGCGCTCCAGCTCCGCGCGACTTCTCTTCTCTCACTTAATTGCCTCACCAGGTTTTTCTAATTAACGCTGGCTTGCGCGCGCGCCCCCCTCCTCTCTCTCTCATTGACGTCTGAGTCAGCCTCAGCTAAGAACGCATGCGGCCCGCGCTGACCCCATGTGTCGGGGTCCTGAACGAGAGGACAAAAAGGAGATCTTTGATTCCTCGAGGCTCCTCGCTGCCCTCCTTCTCCCTCCTCCACCTAACTCGGCCCCATTCAAGAAGAAGGAGGCCCCTCCAGTGAAACATGAGATCCGCGACACTGACTACCGTTCTGCCCTCGCGACAAAAGGAGAATCCCATTACATGTTTCATAAGATGCAGTGCAAGTGTCACCGTGTAATTTTAGGTCTCCAATCTGGGAAGTGGAGGATTTGAGAAGCTTCAAGGTGTAGGACAAAACAATTTTGCTTCCAAACCACCACAAACACACATTTAAGACAATTTTATTAATTTAAATATTTTAAGGTTAACAATTAAACCACACATATATTTTTTAATCATAATTGTGGAAAAGACCAAATAAAAAAAAAAAACCCAAACAAACAGTGTATTGATTATTTTTCAAAATGTTTGCCATAATGCAAATTTCAATAAATGGATTGTGGTTTAAATCAACAATTCATTTTAGTTTTAAACAGCCAATTAATTTCTGTAGCACAATTAATTTCTGTAGCAACTAGCTGTGTGGTGCTCCTAATGCTAACTTAAAGATGGAATATATTGATATGAAAAAGTAAATAAACAATAAAATCTATTTCAGCTGTATTATTTTTATTTAGAACTTCCTATGCTCTTTTTTTCATTTACTTGAATCAGTCACACAATAGCGTTTTACCTCTTCTGACTTCCTATAGCTGCTAGCTGTGGTGCAGACCACAGTTACGACAGCTTGTAAGTAAATAGATAAGAAGTTGGGGTTTAGAGTTAACTACCACCCACATGTTGCACTACAGCTAATACGTTTTTGTAAATGTTGCTTAATTTTCATGTTTGTTTACTTTTTAGGTTGTTCTGGTCTGTTTGTGTTTACTTCGTCACTTTGCTACTTGAGAAAACTGTCTGCTCAGGACAATTAAGAAATTCTTTAAACTTTTTTGTACATTTTTGTTTTGATTTCTAACCCAAAGACAAACTGTTTTAACTTGTGTCTAAATATGTTTATCTTCTTTGCAACTTCCCTCTTTCATGAATTATGGGAAAATATAACCATAAAAATATCCCAAATCTAACTTCTAATTTTATTTGTCTAAATTTCAGAAAATATGACCTCATTTCTAGATTTCTGGCTCTGTAGAAATATAGAAATATTGCTGGTTGTTGGAAAATAACCAGCAACTTTATTTCCTTTTAGCAATCAGCTCATTATTGCTGAATAATTTTGTAATTGTGTCAATTTTTCTGTCCTGCAACGTTGTACTGCATTAGATTCCTTGTTGTTGCATTGATTTCACAAATATTAATGTTTCATGTTGTTTGAAAAGAGAATAGTCTTCAGCATATTGTTGATGTCTTGTTTTAGTTATTCATATGAGGTGTCCTTAAAATAATACATGTAATTTTTTTATTGATGTTCAGTTGTCTAAGTCGTTTTTCTTGATTTATTGTTCCTGCCATCTCTTTGTAAAAAAATTATTTGTGGTGGTTTTATGTCTATTTGTTCTTTTTAGACTTTGGTAAATACATGTTTTAAGTTTGAGTCTCTCATGTTTTTTTTTTAAGTCCTTTAATTTTATAACAATTTGGCATGTTTTTAACATCACTTCTAATTCTCGCTAACAATCCTCGGTTTCCATCCGCGGTTACTTTTACGTCTGCTTTGTCACATTGTTTATTTGTTCTTTTCTTCAGGTTTGTGAGCTCAACAGTAATTGTCCAATGAAACACTGGACAGGCAGAACAGACTGCTGTTATGTTTGATTATTTAAAAAATGTCCAAATATATACACTTAATTGCCGTCATCGCAGATCCACAGGCTATAATAGCCCCACAATAAATCCAGGTTTTATGAAGGTTGTAATGTTCACTTTTGGATTTATGATTCAACTTTATAACAACTGTGGAGGCTGTTGAGTTGCTTTGCTGTGTTTAAAGAATTACACACAGTGAAAGTTGTGTATAATATTCAGTCTGTCCTCCAGCGTTAATGGCCTGCACAAAATATTCAATAAACTGCAGCTTCCAAATTGCTCAGAGAGTTGACTCAAAGCGTAACTATCATAACCTTTGATAGTTCATTCAGGGACTTGTATGAGACAACGGTGATGGTGCAATGCCGGCTGAGCAACAAAGTGTTGAGTTCAGGACCTCCCGTTTTACAAATCAAAACTTTACATCCATCTTGATGGATCGTAATACAGGGCTGTGAAAAAGTATCAAGTCGGACAATGATCAATAAAGAAATCAGCCCAGTCAAAGTCCAGACTTAAGTCCAATCCTGTCAGATGAACTTTAACATGCAAATTGGAACAGCAGAATGGGTAAGAATTCCTCCAGACAAACTTTAATCAAGGTCAGCCAAGTTGGTTCTATTAATAATAACACAGTCATCATATAAGAACATTTTCCACAGAAAAGAGTAACATTTGATCCGTCTGTATGTGGAGGAGCTGATGTTATGCCCTGGACCACAGCTTGGCAGCCCACCGGTCTGACGGAGGACTGCGTGACTGTAGCTTTTACACGTGGAGGCCCCACTGTCCAACAATCTGGTTGACTCTGGCATTCAACAAAAACAACAGATTTCTTGCTGTCATGCACGGCGCAGCTGTAGTGCTCCAGACTGAGAAAGAGAACCTGAAATGTTTGGAGGAGGCGTCGAGGAGTCAAACCAGGCCAGATGTCTGCACTGGGCCAAGCAGCCCTGCTTCCTGTCGAACTATCAATCTTTCTGTTCTCTGATAAGGTCTGAGTGAAACATGAACTTATTCACCTGCATCTCTTTTGTGTTTGCAGACCTTGGCTTTAGATCAGTACGCTGGGAGCTATGGGAGAAGAAAGAAAAAAAAAAGGGAAATAGTGAGCCAACAGGCCCACAAATTTGTTGTGGGATCTTGACAAGGTCGTGCGAGGCTCTGTAAGGGCTTAAAAGTTCCTCCTTACACCCCTGCAGAGAGAATATTAGCTGCATCATTAAGGGCAGGACTGACTGATATGAGGTACTTTTGATTTTTGCCCACCCTCGTAGTCTGCAGCCTCTCTTTACAGCAAACACACGTTGCGGTAATGTTTTAGTATCGACCCGGATTGCTTATTTCCTCCTAAAAACATAAAAGTGAATGACAAATTCGGAGCATACAATCAGTCTGACTCATGGATTTTTCAATGCTGAGTTTTTAGGATCATTAATTCCACCAGAGCCAGCCAAATCAAAAGAAAAAAAAAACATGCAGCATTTCCTCACTTGCACTTTGTTCCTGGGTGGATGACGGAGGCCCAGGAACGGTTATTTAGATAATCAAAAACAATAAAAAAGCAAAAAACACAAAAGAAACACTTACCACATGGAGAAAGACAATAAAACTGTGAAATGCATGGCTTAGTGTGGGCATGTGGGAGAACAAAATGGTGCCAGATCAGAGCCATAAAGCAGAATTAATGATGTACAGTATGCTTCACCATTAACTTGGTTTTATGTGCCTTCAATGAGAGCTATTTTTTCTCTTTCAGGGAGGAAAATAACACATTTAGACTGCTGTAATTTCCACTCTTCACACACCTTCTCAGCAAAGAAGGAAAATGATCATTGCTGTGTCTGATGTTTTTCACAAAAGCTTGCACGAACTCTGCAATGTTGAAAGATGCTATAAATCAACTCAGACTGTTTAGTGATTGCAAACTGACGTGATGCTTTGAGTTCTCAGTCTACTTCTCAATTGGTGTGTCAAACAGTGAGACACAAGAACAAAGGTGCAAAGAAAAAAAAACAATTTTGTCCAAAAATAGTTAATTTTTTTATTTTTAAATCCATCAAAAAGCAAATATCTCAAAAACCTGGCAACAAGGACCCAAAAGAAAATGCTGGCAAAGAGAAACCGAGGAAAACCTATAACAGCATATTGGGACAAGCGAATCACTTTAATATAGTCATACTATGACAAAAAGTTGTATGAGAATAAAGTCATAACATTATGAGATTAAGGCCATGTTACCATGTATTACTACAATGTTGTACGATAATGTAACTATACAAGAATAAAGTCACAATATTGCAAGATTAATGCATGTTAATGAAGTCATAACTAAATAGGAATAAAATAATAATTTGACAATAAAATCATATTACCAGAAGTTGTAATCTTACGGACAACAAGAATGCTGTACAACAATGTATTATTATGACTGAGAACAAAGTCATAATAATATGAGAATAAAGCTGTTGTACTACTATTAACTTATCAAATGAGAATAGTCATAATTTGAGAAAGAGAATGTACTATTTTGAGAAAAACGTCATATTATCTGAACAAGGTAGTAATAATAGGAGAATGAAGTAGCAATTTTATGAGAAATATTACACACAGCAATAAAAAAGTAAAATAAGGGATGTCCAGCATTTTGTGAAGTTATGATTCAATGTCATTTTTTTTTCAAATTATTATCAGAAGAAGGACTTTAAAACAATTGTGCGTCTATTTTGAAGCAAGAACCGCCATGGACTCACTTAGCTGGTTAACTATTAAAGCTTTTTTATCAGCTTTTTTATTCAGTGACAGTTTGTCTTAATTTTACAACTTAATTCTCGCAATAGTCTGGTATTATAACTTGCAATAATAATAATAATAATAATAATAATATAAGTAATAATAATAATCTAAAAAAAACTCTTGAAAAGAAAATGTCAAGTAAGGCAAACCAAACTAAGACTAGTTAACAATGAACACAGGCTAATTTATGCACAAAGGCTTTATGCTTCAAGAAGGAGACTGAGAAGAACATTGGATAAACCATGGGAACTAATTCAAGTCTAAAAATTAAAATGTTAAAATTAAATGTTAAAATCAAAACATTCTAACAAAAATTTTCC
Organism: Poecilia picta; assembly: GCA_033032245.1. Taxonomy (NCBI): domain Eukaryota; kingdom Metazoa; phylum Chordata; class Actinopteri; order Cyprinodontiformes; family Poeciliidae; genus Poecilia; species Poecilia picta. Next base: position 2,374,673 of record CM065354.1, read on the forward strand.
CAACAATTACAATCTAAAGATCTCAGTAACAGCCTGTAGGTTTCCTCCATTTCCTGATTGGTACATCATAACTAGGGCTGTATAATAATATCAATATACTGTATATACTGTATATCGATGTTTTCTTTCCAAGAAAAAAATGTATATTCATCTGCAAGTATCGTAACATCCAACTGTCACCTTGCTCACTCACTGCTTGCTTCGCATCAGGTCCTCAGGCTTAGAGTGATTCTTTCAGATGTTCAGGTTAAAAGGTATCAAACTATTCAGAGCAGGTACTTGGTGCATTTTATTTACTTTACAAATGCATGTAAGCTACAGTTTGTACTGTTTCAAGAAGCATGTTTTCTCCCACTTCTTTGATTCATTTCGTCCAGCTGTCCACTTTAAGTCTGTGTCCAACCAGAGCCAGGTATTGTGTAGTTGGTGCTTTTAATCAGTTTTCAGTTAAATTAATTCAATCCAACTTTAAAAACAGCCATGAAATAACACCAAAATTACTCTGTCCCTCTAAAATCTTTCAGATTCAAAATCGCAAAAGTGTATGGAATTGTATCGTTTGCTGAATATCGCAATATATCGTATCATGGGCAGAATATCGTGTATTGTATCGTATCGTGAGATTATTGTATCACTACAGCCCTAATCATAACATAGACCAATATTACGGGAAAAAAATGACATTTTAAACGAAAGTGTGAAAGAAACCATTGCGAAACCTGGAAGAACATCTATGGTGTGAAATGTGCTGGTCTTCTGCGCACGTCCACATCTGATGGAAGAGCGGCGTTCTTCAACTATGGACGACCTTCAGTCCTGCACAGAGATAAAAATCAACCGCAAAATTAGCCGTTTGTTAATTGTGTGCATCAAACCTCCGGGAACTTTGAAACCAGGCCGGTCGCGGGTAAGTAACAACCAGTCATTTGTGTGTTGCTGCTCACTGGTTTGTGGAGGGACGGGGAGAGTGGGAGCAAGGGGTCCTCGACCACGTGGTTGGAACTGAAGGTGATCCTGGTCTTCTGAAACATGTGTGCAGCATATGCTCAGCCCAAGAAATATTTACACCAACAGACTGGGCAAATATGGCTTTCAAACAGCTGAGCCTGGACTGAACCCAGTAAAAAGAAAAACATTTGGTACTAAATGACCAAAGAGAACATCTTTGTTGTGTTTCTACCTCAGAAACCAGGATCGGTTTTGTGGATCCTTTATTTACTCACCGTTTCCTCTGTAGAAGATTACCCAAAACTTTTAGGGTTTAGTATTTTTTTTTTGTTTAGCAGAGGAAGGCAAGAAAAAAAAAATCACAAAAGCATATAAACTCATACCCAGTTGGTGGTGATAATGTGCCTGAAAAAAGATCCAAGAGTTGAACGACTTGAGTTTTAGCAATAACTAGGTTTGAATGTCACCTTCTCAAACAATAATTATTCCTGTTGTTCAACTGGTCAAAAATGTAAGACAATTTTGAATACATTCAGTTTTTTAAACTTCCTATCCAAAGCTAGAAGCCTTAGCATCACATGCAACTTGCTACCAGTATCAGACATTTTCATGGGAGTGTGAACAGCCCAATTACAATGTTTTCACCCCCCCCAAAAAAAAAAAATAAATAAAATCGGATTTGTGCCACTTCCACATGTACTAAATCAAATACGCTGTAACGCATCAGATTTTTTTTCAAAGCAGTAAGACTGGTCATGTCGCTTTTGTCCAATTTTTACATCATGCGCTATAATTCTGATAATTGCTATAATTCTGATCATTGTTTATAAAGTCTGTCACTGAAGCACATCACATCTCACCACTTCTGATTCAGATTACACACCCAAACAGACTTCTAGACAAAGCATCAAGTCAGTGGTTCGGAAAATACCATTGATGTACTTTCGTTTTCTAAACTTTCTTCGTCTTATGATCACGTGACAACAGTGTAAAAATCCATAGACTAGGCTTTTATTATCACTTCTTTAGATAGAGCGCGACGTCCATATTGTAGTTCTTCACCTCTGGGTCAGTTAGGGGTCATAAATCGTTCACGTCAAGGCCTGCTGTTTTAGTGAGGTATTCTTACTGTCCCTAATTTATCCCAAACCTTAGCGGAAACGCAACAAATAAGGCTGAATCAAATATGAGGAAAATGGCTAAATAAAAGTCCTTGTCTAGGTCTCTCTTTAACGTTTTAGCATCAACTAGGCAAAAGTATATCCACCTTTACAAGTTGTATCAGGTAAAGACAAAAATTCCAGTTTGGAATTTGGCTTCCTTAATATTTTGAGACACCGCAGCAAGCAAGAGCAGACATGCAAATAAAACTATTAAAATGTAAAACGTGTGATGATTTATCTGCGGTTGAAGGAGGATAAAAGGAACTTAATGTTAGTCTGTCTTGGAGAAATTTCAGCTTCTGGTATCTTTTTATTTTTCCAATCACGAGTCCATCAGCAGGATCATCAATAAATAAAATGCGTCTGTTTTGTAAATTTGCAACAGGAACTCAGCAAAATTGTTCAAGGACATGCAACAACACGAACAAAGACAACTTTATTTAATCTTTTTTTTATATCTTTTTTTTATGACACATTTATACAAAAATAAAAGTGAGCATTCTGCATCAACAACATAACTTAAGTTAGATTTTAGCTAGGTTAGATTTTTCCTGATGATCTATGTAATATAAATTCTTAAATCATACATCTGAGACGCCTGTGGATTACATTTTAAATAGTATACAAGACCATTTAAACTTAGACCAACTATGAGACCCTAATTGGGGTCAAAGGTTTCCCTTGATGAGAGCCTTAGCCGTTCCTCGTGTTGAGCGCATGACGGCTGGACGCATTTAAAGCCTGACTGCCATTCATCCCAGCCGGAGGAACCTGCCCTACATTGGCAAAGCGCTACAGGTGATCCAGAAAACATGACGTGCATTTAGGTGCATCGCCAAATGAGGACGTCTCATCTTCACAAAGAAACAAGGCACACTTCATTTCAGCTGTAGAAAAATTCACTGGAGATGTTGGGGGTTTTTTTTCCTGGAGGAAAAATTATGCAAGCAGAGCTTTTTACAGGCTTGTGTACCACATGAATGAGTGCAATCATTTCCCTTGGCTTGAAGCAACAAGCGTAATGGGAGCAGACTGAGTGCAGAGAAAACAAAAGATGCAGACTCGCTCAATAACCTGCACAGGACTAAAGCCTAAAACTCTGGCTTTTGTTGTTCTGTTTGTTTGGATCCATTACGATGGCTCGTCTTGCAGACCCATGTGCAGCTTGACTCCGAACATGGCCTCCCACTGTGCCCTGACCCAGGACAGCAGACCCTGGAGGAGCTCAGCGCTTTCCGTGCGCACGCACCACATCTTCTCCTGTTTCACAGTCTGCAGAAAAACACGTGAGAACATAACACAGATTTTGAGCTTTCATAACATCCAGAACTCAAGAAAATTACCAACCGAATCGGAAAGACGACCAAAAAAAAAAGAAAAAATATTAAGTGAAAGAATTGAGAGTGAAGGTGAGGATGCTCCTGCAACTTCAGTTGACCTTGATCTTCATTGCTTCTTTCTGCTGAAGTGGAAGAGTCTGAGTGGCGGCTGTCGTCTTGAACTAACCTCGTCGTACAGCTTAAAGTCCATCCTGAGCGGGTCCGAGGCCCACAGCAGAACCGAGCTCACGCAGCTGATCGGAAGAGTCTCCAAGATGGCGACGCTCCCACTGCGTGCCTGGCTGTCCTCAGGCGCCGCCGAGACGCTTTTCCTCCATTGGTGATCTTCGTCCAGCAGGTAGAGGGTTTCTCTGGTGGCCAGCACCGTCTGAGGCAGCCACAGCTCCTCTACGGAAAACAGTTTTAAACAAAGTAGGAGTGATGCTTTTTCTAATCAAAATGACCAATGGGAAAATTTGACAATTTACTATTTTTAATTCTAATAAATTGTGTTTTATTCTTAAGTAGGAATTAGAGCATCTAGTCATGTATATTTATTAAAAGTAAATGTGTAAATCTATCATTTTTTCCCTCCGGTTTGAGTCATTAATCTTACTGTAAAAACCCAACAACCCTTCCACTTGCTGTCATATTTTGAGCCTCAAGATGCAAAATAAATTTAAGTTAGAATATCTGAATCTCTTAGAAGTAACAGTTATGTGTCAATGACGTTAAGCTCTTCCTCTCGTAGTTTTAGCGTTGCATGTCAGAACTGGGAAGAGGTGGAGGTAAGAGGCAGGTCGGGATGTGTTGGGAGCCAGCTGAAATTCCACGGACAGGCAGAGTGCACTGGGCTGCCTTGCACCCTACAGCCCCATCACATTTGGTCCCTAACCACACGCATGCAAATACAGTCATCTGTCAAGCCGCTGAGTCTAAACAGTATATTTCTGCCTCATTTATTGGCAAAGGTCAGCGGGGCTTGCTGACAGGCAGCTCACGTCAGCGGCTGGCCACAAATCACCTCCTGTTTTCCATATTTTTTGGCTCTGTCTGCCATAAGTTGGAGGGAAATAAAATAATGTACCCTTTTTTTGTTCGTAAGCCTCTTTATTGAGTCAATTTTAGGATTACAAAGGATCACCGCAGCGTCCATCCAGCTGGTCTTTTTTCTCTGTGTTCCTTTGGGTTCCCACGCATTTTCATGACAAAGTTCCACACATTTCCACTCTCGAATTTCCAGAGCTCTAATGAGTTTTGATGCCAAGTTCAAAACATTAAATAGAAAAGTTCACTATGAGTTTATGGTAGGAATTTCTGCAGTGGTCAGGATTTAAATATGGAACCTGGGAAAACTGGAATCTGGAAGGAGGGAGAATGATGGAGGGATGAGAGGGGTGTGTTGGTGGGCAGCTGGATGGTTGGATGGATCCATCACACCCACACATCATCCATCGAACCATCCAACAAAACCATTCATCTATTATTCTACCAACCAACCATCCATTCACCCATTCATCATCCTACCAACTGCAACCAACAAATCTCCACAAACCAACCATCCATCCATCCATCCATCCATCCATATACTTTATTTACATCATTTGAAGTTCTCAGTACAATTTAAATGAATACTAAATATAAAAGTATTTAAAAAACACACAAACTTTAACATTAAGTTAATGGTGTGTGACTTCACTGTTAGCCTGTACATTAAATTTTGCCGCCATCGGAGGAAATCAGCAATAAATGTCACAGTTTTATGATATATAGTTTTAAAATGTGGAAAAAGAACAGTTCAAATAAATCATTAAGAGCCTAAAATGTATATATGTATGCCCGTGATGATTGGGGGTAAACCTGACTACTGGCCAGAACTGTGTACTCGTCTGCAGTTAATTCAACGGGGTTTACCCAGAGGCAAACCTTGCATGTCGATGCACTTGACGTGCGTCCTGAAATCTCACTGTTCCCATAACAAACCAACATCTTGCAAATGGGCCTCAGAAACAGAGAAAGTAAAAAAAAGCCACTGATGAAAGCAGATTTTCCTGAGTGATAACAGAGGAGATATCTGGCAGAGACAGAGTGCTTTGTCTGAAGATCGTTAAAGGTTTGAAGGGGGGGAAAAAAAGTCACCTCGGCGGACGAAAGCCAGGATGTAGAAGAACTGCAGCTGTCCGTCCTCCACATCTGCCTGGATGTCTTCGCACACAAGAGGCCTGACAGATCAAAAGAAGGGCATCATAAATATTCAGACACATCTCACAGTTTCTTGTTCTAAGATGAGGAGCTGGCAGGTGCTGCTACGTCAGAAAGATGTCAGCACCAAAGCGGTGCAGCATGAATTTCGCATTAACTGCAGAACTGAGGGGATAATTGACATAATAATGGCTGACGGGACGTGTGTTGCGCAAACACTGGGAAGTGTGTTTTGAGACTGTGGTTTGCTGCCTCGGAAACACATGAAGGAGTCGCTTGGGTTGGGCTTTATATGTTTTTTCGCCTTTTGATTATTGAGTCGAGGAGCTAAAACCAGATGAGAAGCTGAAAAAATCTCCGGCATCCGTTGTGTGTTTGTGCGTGGCCGCTTCAACGGGCTCCTTGAGACGGGGGCCGGAACTCGTCTGTCAGAAACTCTAAGGGGGCCGGGGGGGGTTTAAATCAAATGAACAAATGAAACACCTTTCCGTCAAGCCTGCTTTGTGAGTATACACAATCTGTCAGCAGGAATAAAATCTTCTATTGTCACGAGATGTTGAACGTTTCTTCCCTGAAATCATACTTTTATGATTAAAAATCAATTTTTTTCCCTCTCGGAAAAACAGGAAAGGCAAGAAAAGCTGCAACCCTTTGCTTCAGAGAGAAAAAAAACCCAATTAAAAGGTGTAAAAAAATTATTGGTGGCGATTACAAACTACTCGGGGGGTGGGTGGGGACGCAAATGCTGCGCAATTTGCAAGGGGAGGCACATGTTACCAATTAAGATGCGGTTTACCAGCTAATTTAGTGAGCCTGTTTCACCAAATGGAATCTAAGAAAAGCTGATTGTAATCAAGTAAAGATGTGTCAGAAATGTGCAGCTTTGGAACTTCTCCCCTTAACCTTCATGACTTGACCGCATACAAATGTGCGCGACACTGTTCACACCACATCTTTCAGCGTTGACACAAATAAATGTCAAGAGACGGTGGTGCGGCAGGCGGCGCTGGGAAACATACCAGAGGTGGTGCTGGGCGGACAGCCTCGTGGTGGAAATGGACTGGAGCCTGCTATCAGATTTGTGGGCCATCTCACGGACCATTCCTGGAGGAAAGAATGAGAAAACGTTACGGTCCTGAAAAACAATCCAGACTTTTCTTGACTTTGACTATTTTAATCAGTTCATGTAACATTGAAGACGTTCCTCCTGGTGTTGTCCTGGGACGTCTTCTTCACCCTTTCCCATTGAAAAAAAACATCATGACAGTGACTTGGCTTGTGGAAAACCACATGCCAGACTTCATATTTTACTTATTATCACAACGGCTTTCTTCAGGGGACAGATTTATGGAGTGTTAGACTACTGGTGTCTTGACAGGACCAGTAGTTGTCAAGAAGTCTCTGCCCAGACTAGCCCCCCTTTCCTGTTGGACTATGGGAGGACAACATGTGTTCTCTAACCCTAACCCTAACCATGTTTGACCCCAGACCAAGATTCACATCCAGAACTTTCTGCCACAAAGCAACTTATGAACTTGTATCTGCAACACCTCCTGATCCACCCCTAGATCCACCATAATTAATCTTAATTTAAGTGTAACACCTGATCTACTAACACACAGACTACACAGACCACCCATTCATCCCAAACAACCAACCTTCTCTATTAATCAAAATATGTTTCATCAATATTATGCTTTTTAGGCTCTAAGGATCAGTGTAATATTTCATGAAGAAATATTACACTTAAATCTATTCCTTTCCGTGTTGTCCTTTAAGCATATTATGCTTAAAGAACAACATGGCTTTGGTTCTGAGGATTTGACATTTTGAGAAAAACAAAGCAACAGAGGTCACCAACCAAAGGTCACACACTCGAACATACAGTACGTCTCATTATTGTGTGCAAAATTTATGACATAACAAAGTTCTGTTTCAGAGATGTGCAGACATGTATAATATATGCATTTCTGCGACATCATTTTCTGTCCAGAATTTCAAAGAAATCCCAGATTTTCCTTTCTAACTCATTCAGCTGCCTATACTCAGATGTCCGGATTTGGTAGCCTTCTGAAGCCAATCGGGTTTGTTGTTGTGCGATCAGCCACTATCTGGACCTCATTTCATTTTCCATCCTCTGTAATGAACTGCAGCCCTAAATCAAACTTACATTCTTCTCTAAATATTGTGGAAAAACGGAGTGTGTGCTTTTGTGTCCTCAATGGAGCATTCATCACTCAACCAAATATTCCAAAACAATTCCAAAACCAAAGAATGAGAGGCCTGAAGTATGAGATCTCTGAGGATGTATCTAGAAACCAAAAGATTTATTAAATAACCACAGGAAATTTAAAGAAAATGCCCCACATTCCTTTTGGAAAACATCTAAAGGTTCATGGATTTGCCAGGAAAGTGAGCAGTTCAAACAAGAGACATTACACACCCCTCTACTAATTTTCATGAGACATTCAAGTTAAGGTGAGACATTTCAGTGCTGTTTACATTCACCAACCCAGCAAGAAGGAACGAGAAAAGAACACGAAACCAGAGTGTGAAAGCAGATCAAGGAACGTCATACCCCATCATTCACGGCGTGGGGGGAGTCCGCAGACAGAAGCAGCACTCCTACTGACAGACCTTCTGCTATTGTAACGCCAACAAGAAAACCAACTCCAGTTGCAGGTGTAGGGTTTCAGCTCCATTGAGTCCGTGGGTGGGAAAAAATGTGGCGGCGAATAGGATCTGCTGGGTCACGCCACGCAAGCGTCAAATGTTGGTGTGAGATTAAGGGTGACAACAATATGGGGTGGAGGAGATATCTTCAGCAGAGAGGATGAGATTTTAAAAGGAATCTATAAGAACACAAAGGAGGATAGATGGGGATTGGGGCGGTGGCAAAATATGGTCTGCTTTAATCTTCCAACGATAATCTGAAGGAAGGAAAGAGTCATTTTTGTAGTAGAAAAATACATTTAAATGTGGTTAAGAAAGGCAGAGTTCATTCCCAGGACACTGACTCTTTTATTGGCTTGGATCTTAAAATTAAGTGATTATGGTATTGCTTGAATTGAATTTCAAATAGCTGTCTCTTAAAAATGTGTTTGCATTTTGTAATACTATTAAATTAGTGTTTTATATTGTACTGCAGTGTACTTTATAAAACCATAACATTTTGTACCATCTAATTGTAACCATAACATCTTATTATGTCACTTGTACCATGCAGTATGACTTTGCACCTTATTGTTTGGAATAATACTGTATAACATTGCAACATACTGTACTATACAACATTACACTAAACAGTATATTGATCCTGCTGTCAAAATGTATTATACAACATAATACTGTAGCATACTGTCTAATACTGATCAATTTTATTATACTGAAAGGTATTGTATTATACCATATATTGAATGACAGAAACTTGTTTTGTATATTAGTATCATTTATCTTACTGTATTGTATCACAATAATATGTTGCATAATTCTGTTGTGTTGTATAATACTATATGATACTGTATTATTATATTATATTGTATTATAATATAGCATATATGCTATGTCATGTTCTATTTTATAGCACATATTTACATGTTTTTTTTTATGGTCTAGTATAGTTTCGTAGTGTGTTTACATTTTATGATTGTAAAAATGAAAAACAAGAAGAGAAGGAGAGCTGATCCAAACGAGGAAGCTGATAATGTAAATTCAAAATTTGAAAGCGTAGCGAACAGGGACTTCACTTCCTCTAGTGCCTTTTCTAAAACTAGAGCTACTACAACTCTAAAACAGCGCAGAAAATCAACGTCATCGTTCACAACTTCTTTTTCTGTTCGCTAATTGGCCAGGTCAAAATTAACGGGAGACAATCTGAATCAAGGGGAGAAAGACCACACTGCTGCAAGAAAGACATTTTTTCAAGAGGAATATCACAAGCCAATTATAATTATTTGTGGGTTGTTAAAAAAATAAACCAACCAGAAATTGTCACTGAGGCTGATTACTACCAGTACCTTACCTCACGACATTATCTGGTAGCTGCTTTTACTTAAGAATGAAACTACCCCCAAAAACTCATCTAGTAAGATGTTTAATCCTACATCAAAGACTAGGACATGCAGATAAAGAGTGCGTAGAAAGTATTCCAGGTTCAGTAATTAGTTCACTATGACATATATGAGTGGTTAATAACTCCAGCGACACTTAAGTCATAAACGTGGCCCTGTAATGAGCACTAGAAACAGATGCTCCATAGTAAGTATTCACCTTTAACCAAATGTGGTAGCTTGGTAGGTTAAATAACATAAAACATAAACTAACCAATAAAGTAAAGTACTGAAAAAATTCCAACTTGAAGAGTCTCCCACACTGCTGACATGAAGCAGCAAGTGATGGACCGACTAGAAGATTAAATAACATGTTCATGCAGACAGTTATCGAGGTGCCATCCAAGACTGGGATCACGCATAAGCAAAGGCGACAGGCGGACAAAGTGTTTAGAAGCAAGCTGGCAACAACTGTAGTCTGGATGGGGCTCTGGTGAGCGTCACGCTGCAGACTCCCTCGCTGCCTCCAGCATCAACACCAACACCCTTGATGGTTTTCACATGAAAGTAAACATCACACCACCACTCTGTACGTCAGCTGGTCTCCAAAAGCCCAATTTTGATGGGACGAATCCATCAAATCTCTCAAGACAAACTCAACTGAAAAGCAATAAACTGTCCCAAATGAAAGAAAAATAAACGATAATGAACCGCCCTTTGGGCAACGGCTCCCATGTGCCACGTGTTATCTCTCAGGTTTCAGCTGAAGCTGCGTCAGAGCTGCCAGATCCAGAAAGCCGTCCTGGTTGCGACCACATCCTTTCCGTCCTCTCTAGCCAGCGAGTCCACCATCATTCCAGTTGCGGTTTCAAACTTGGCCCGCTGATTTAGGCGACGGGACGGGGGCTTGTTTTGGTTAAGCATTTCTGTACTTCCTCTGGCAAAATCTTTCACCAGCTGTATTTTGGGTCCCTTTGGCTGAAAGAACAGAGAGTCGTTGCTGTAATAACAACTCGGCTATCTCAGAAACCAACATATAGCTGACGTTTGAATCGGAAACATCTGATTTTTTTTTGTGAATCTCTTAGGGATTTTTTCTTTAACCAAGAATTCAACAAGAGCCTCTGTGGTCTTGTTGAAGGCAATCTGGAAGCATTTTCAGCCACAATGAAATACAAGAAACTAAATGAGCTGTTTATGGATTTAGACTCTCACAGCAGAGAGGGAGCTTACACAAAAAGGGAGGGGAAGAAAAGAAAAGTTAGTTTTGTTGGAAGTGGGAAGCCAAACTGGATAGGCTTGCAGTCCTAATGTTCCCTTCATTTAAACCACGCTCTACCTCCTCAGTGAGATTCATCACGTTCAGCCTGCTAGTAATCAGCCTCAGTGACAGAGACTTCTGGTCTCTGCTCGGGCAGAGAGGCAGCATATTAAAAAAGCTTTCAAACAGACAGACAGGCAGACCCCTGCACTGAAAACAATGCCATAAACTGATAGCAACAACTGGACTTAAAAAGCTACAGTGGGTGCTATTTCTGAGTTATAGCCTGATGTAGAATCAAGTGAAAAAAAAAAAAAACATTAAAAAGAGTGGTGGGAACCGCAAACTGAAAAGTTGCACTTACCCAAAAGCACTAATGATGAACATTGGTTGTGCCAACACTAAACCGTGATACCAACATGGTATTTAGTAGAAGGTAATGCTAAAGTGCAAAATACAACCATGTTGATACCCACCATGCGTCAGTGATTCACCATCGTTACAACATAGTTTATCGCCTTCAACAGGGTCAGGTTTGTTATTGCATACTTACCTGCGCTTCAGGAAGTGATTCTTTAGAATACAAGGTGAGGAGGGAAAACTGAATTGCTGTGTAAATTGCCTTCACCCACTTCAAAATAAGAGCCTGAACACAAACGACTAACTACTCGAAGAATTCATTAGGCAAAGCTACAATTCAGATGTTGAACTTCATTCAACTAAAAGATTATAAAATTATGGTTTAGAATTTATCTTAGGGGAAGCTAAGTGCACTAAAGTTTTCCAAAGCTAAAGTGCTAAGTGAAAAATTATCGCAAAATAGCAGACATCATTGATTAAAGTAGCCTAATAGAAGTCAACAATACAAATGAAGACATTTTGCAATGTTCCCCTAATTATTCAGTTTCTGGTGAAGAATATATTTCAACACCCCCATATTTATTAATACTTAAAACCGCTTAAAGAGCCTAAAAAGTGACTGATGTTTACCTGGAATTAAATCACTTTTCAGAGTATTTATATAAAAAGATTAGCATTCAGTTTTTTGAATAGTATTTTATTAAAAAGGTTTAATTTAAATAAATGTTTCGCCTGAATAACAAAAAGGTTGCCAAAAAATGTAGTTTTAAAAAAAAAATTAATTACTGTAATTGGTTTTCTTCATTTTTTGCATCTTTGGTATATTAAGTTTTAGGGTAACGCAATCATAATTATTAAAGAGATTTTTTCCCTCAAATGCATTTAACATTTTTTTTAGAAAGAATGTGTAAAATATATTTTGCAAGTTTTTGTACTCTATACAGCAACTTTTCAAGGAAAGCAATCAAGATGGTAAAAATACTGTATAATATTGTATCAATACTGATGTGGTTGACCTGAAAGTGACCTCTAACCTGTGCAACTCAACTTAAGTTTACTGACTCCTATTTAACATGATTTTTACATTTGGTGACATTTTTTCTTATAAATGTTTTTCATTCTTGGACAGAACTTATTATTATTTTTTACATTTGAGGTGAAAAAGGTTCTAAAGCGAGCAAAGAATGCTGACATTTTAACAGGGGTGTGTATACTTTTAAAACCCATGGTATGTTTGTTTTTTCAATATTAGTTTCGTTCAGAAGCATCAGATTCCAGAGATATCCTGTTTTGTTCCCAACCTTCACATTAATTTTCCATATTTCCACAGACATTCCAAGTTCGAGTCCTTCCCCCCAACTGTCTAATAAAATGTTTTCCTCCCTCTCCAGACAATCTGGTCTGGGCAGGATGTGCTCAGTCTGCGTGAAGCCACTGCTCCCGAGGTTCGGGGGCAGAAGTCTGCGTCATGAAGCACATATGTTGCAGCGATAGTCTGCCATCGGAGCAGGTTAGGTTTCTGCAGTGGGAACAAGCTGTTCCAACACCTGATAGCAGCATTCCATTTTAACCAGAACACAGGTTTTGGAATTAGCATGAACTTTTACCTGTAAGGAGGCCAAAGAAGCGCTTGCAGCGCACGCTGTCCCTGACGAGGAGAGTATAGGCCACGCCTCCATCTGCAAACTCCATGTGGATGCTCTGGGAGCCCAGGCCCACCTCCAGGTAGCCCAGCTCCACTATTGGGTAGCTGTCCTTCTTCTGCAGCCAATCAGTGAGCAGGCCTCTGCTGGGAGGAAACATCACGATTCAGAAAGGGCAAAGAACAAAGCGATGAGCAGATTAAAGAGCCTTACGTAATATCTGACACGTTAAGATGTGAATTTGTTGTTAAAGAACACGGAAGGGTAATTGTGAGAAAATCATGAAAAAGCATCAGATCAAGTGTTTAAATCTCAGGGATTAATTTCTTATTGTTATGATGCAGAGGGAAAAAAAGAAAAGACAGGAGAGAGACAGTTTGAGATCAATGTGTTTTCAAGATGTGACCCAGAAGCCTGGCCAGACTGTGCTGAGTTCATCCTGAATGGAGGGTGGGAAGATTCTCCCCTGTGAAAGTCACTGAAGTAAACTACAGTGTGGCGCCCCCTTTTGCATGATTGGTCATTTTTGAATAAATTTGGTTTTATGAGACAAAATCATCTTTAATCTTGGATCCCTTATTCTCGCAGGGGTTCAGGTTAGTGACAAACTGTGAATACATGACACCGCTTGTAAAAAATGTGCCTCTTTTCATTAAGGGTGCACCAATTGCACTTTTGTGGCCAATCACCAATATTTGGAAAACCCAACTTGTCAATTTCGATTTTGGCCAAAACCTTTTTTGCCAATTTTCAGACATTTGTAGAAGTAGATAAGATTGGTGGATAAGATCTGTTTATCATGCAAGTATCAACTGATTTCTCAATATTAAGGAAGTTGAGCCAATTTATCGATTGGCGAATGTATCAGTGCATCCATAATTATAACAGTTCAAACAACAAAAATACCTTAACATGCATTAAAACACACATTGGAAAGAATCATAGTGCTATTGCAGATCATCCACAGTTTTTCTTATGACTGCTTTTGGTGGCTCAACCAAACAGTGCCAAGGGAAATAAACAATGTCCCTGGACTGGTTTGCAAAAAATAGCCAACATCATGTTAGGTACCATCCTCAATATTTCAGATTTGCAATGTACAGTTTTTTTTTCAGATATTAAAATGCTCTATCAATAAATCCACAAACAAGTTGGAGTTACATTCCACAGAAAATTAGAAATGAGACATGAATTAATAAACTCCAACTTTGCTAATGACTACACAAAAAATGCTTTCTCTGCAATTTACAAACCAAATATTTACCCAAATAGTAGTGGGCATGAAGAAACTTTCATAACCTTTGCAACAGAGCCCAAAAATATGTGACTTTAATTCGTACTATGGTGGCATTGTGTGTATAATATGCTTGTTTTCCATCTAATAACAAAAATGTCAATAGTTTTTGCTTTTGGTCAATGTTAGCTTTTGCCTCAAGAGCCCCTAATGCCTCCAGTGCTCTTACTGTCACAGAAGTATTCACTGGAGTAATATTTCTCATTATTCCGGTGCATATCTCTTGCAATGTATTAAACTATAAACTGATATTCTAAAGGTCAGGAAGTTCATTGTTGTTGACAGAGACCGTTTTATTTGTTGTAAATTTGTAGCCAGTGACACAAGAACTTGGATGGCAAATAGGAAAATTGTTTTGCTTTGTTCTTGAGAGTTCCTGATCCTGTGGGACCGCCTCCAAAAAAGGGCGGAGCATGCCTGATTGGTAGATGCTTCTTGTTGTTGTTGTCAAATAGCCTTATTTTGTGACAAACGTCTGACAATCAAAGACATAAAAGCAGTCTAATGAAAGAACAGCTAGCAGCAAAGATTTTGGGGCTTTTTGAAAATGTATTTGCATGTTTTTAACTTCAGAAACTACGAATACAAATACAGTGGACCCTGCCTTTTCATGGTTGAGTTTCTCTGTGGAACGCAACTCCAACATCTATTTGGGTTTTTTACATAGAGCACATTTACGATATTTGAAAGAAAATGAACACGGGAAGCTGTAATACCTAAATGCAATGCTACTTGAAATGCTATGGGCTGGAATTAGTAAGAGCAGAGATAAGAAAAATTGTAAACGATAGCTTCTGTGGTAGCATTAAGATAGTTTCGCCTGTGGGTATTAATCCACATTAAGGTATATTGGTGCTTGAACTATTAAAATAGGCAGTTCTAAGCATATTCATGGATTTTAGCTACTGTTGGGTGGTTGTGGTACCTCCTAACACACATGAATATGAGGTATGCCGTTGAAGAGTATGTTTCATTCCTAGTGAATGGTTTGATCTGATTCACAAAGCTCTATATTGGCCTTATATTCAGAGGATCTCATTTTTTGTCTTGGTTTTGTTGGAACATTTTCCATATTTGACATTATTCCTTTAATCTTGAACAATCTTCCAGTTTTCACATGATGATCCCCTAAATTTTCACCATATGATGCCACCGCCATGCTTTTCTGTTTTTATTGTTTCTTATGGCTGCTTTTATTTGAAATGCAAATGCCCTTCAAAATCTTTGGAATACATTTGTTTTTTGTTTTTTTAAATATGCTTCAGTGCCACCAACAGATCCTTTCATGTTTGCAATTCTTTTGGTTTTAAGGTATGGTTCATACTAGTGAGAAGTTATTACTAGTTTCTCCTGACTTTTTAGGCACTAGTTTAGAATATTTTGTACAGAACATAAATCTCCAAAACATATAAATTTGAATCAGCAAAACGAGGATGAAAATTCCCAGTGGGGTGGATATTTTGAATAACAGAGCTCTAATCATTTCATGTTTTAAAAAGAACAAAGCAGAAACTTTGCTTTACTTACTGCACATCTGATGTCATTTCCAGAAAGTATAACCGCTTGTTGGAAACAACCAACAGCGAGGGAACCTCCCCTGGTTCCCCGTATTTTACAGCTGACATCTGTGGATCCAAATAAATTAAAGAGGAACATGATGTTATTGGATATTTGAGAAAAAGGCAATAAATGACAGCTGTTTTCTTGGGTGAATATTGTTTTGCTGATAGCATCATAATAAGGCTCATTGAGCCATAATTTCAACACTAAACTATTAACATCTGTATTTTCGGATGACACCACTTTCTCATTGCGGGTTTAAAAAACAATCACATCCGTTTCCCCCAAATAACACAAACTGCAGTTGCTTTTAGAGACCAGATCTGCTGATTTGTTCCTCGTCGCTTTAAAGAGGCTGTCTGACTGGCAGACCAAACCACAGCTGAACTTCAGGAAATTGCCACCATGCTTTATAACTGAACATTTGAGCTATTTGAAAGATAATTAATAGGACTTTTCAAAGTCAGAGTTGCCATATTTCTGCTTCAGATGTCTGGAAGTAATTTGGTTTCTGTGGCGAGAATTTAAAAATGTTTGAGACAATGTCTTGCGTCTCTTCTTTTCCACGCAAACGTCTTTTCAAAGAGGAAACTTCCCCATCTGTGCGTTCTCTCACAGACCTTGAGAAAAGAGTGAAGCTCCTCTTCCTCTTCAAAGACCTCCACATCCAAGAAAAGCTTCAGCCGATGGTCCACAGACTCGTAGTCCTCGGACAACAGATCCAAGTCATCTACAGACACGACAGGAGATAAGTAAATTTCTGATTATATTTTATTTTTATTTACTCCCAATAAACACATAATAGACTCATCAGTGGTGGTCACACTTTGGCTAAACTGCTAATCAGATCATTTTTTCACTTAGTATTCTTGGCTTACTCTAAATTCAATTTTCCAGCTCAATTTCAGAGCACTAATTTTCTTTCTTTTTTTTAAGTTTCAGTTCAATGACATTTTACATGTGTGCAGTTTAAAGTTTAACATCTACTGTGTGCTTTCTTAGACTTATTTATTATCCTATCTTATTTCTAAGTGAACCTATACTGTGGTCAATAATCAGGCAAAATCAGCAATAGAGCAGGAAAACTCAACTGTAAACTGAAACCAAGACAGAGGTTTGTTCCAAAGAATCACTGCCTAAAATGCGACTGTACAGGACGGAGTGCAATAATAAATTTGGTCCAGCTGATGGTAATATACTGCACATAATGTGTCAATGACACATGGTGGAGGTCAACGATAAAATTTAGCGCTTTAACATTAGTTGAACTAATGCTTATGGTTAGCGCTTTAGGTTTACCACAACTAACTTTTTAGCTAGCTGTTCCTACCAATGAAATGAATGTCAAATTCTTCTAATTAATGGTTAAATGGAAGGATGGAGTTCCACAGGGTTCTGGGTTAGGCCCAGTCACTTTTTTCTTCCTATGCACAATTGCTTTGTTCTTTACCAACAAATCAAAAAGTTAATCACATACCTAAACTATCGGCGTATCTGAGAGACATAAAAAACTAATTAGACTGGTGTAAGCTGTAGTAAAATGTGGTCATTTTCTATTGTGTTAAATACCCTCACTGCTACCCTCAAAACATGATTACACCTGTCGGGAATGGGTTCCTCTCTGTGGATTTGGTTTGGCCTCCACAGAGTCCTGATCTCAACGTAATTTAACCCCTTTAGGATGAATTAGACCCAAGACTGCAAACTAGCTCATTTGTCCCACATCAGTCTCTAACCTCACAAATGAACATCTGAAAAAAATGGATCTAAAAATGGGTGCTCTCCTACAGCAGAGCAATAGAAGACATTTTGATTTCTAGACCATGGCAGAGGTAGATAAGATCGGCTTCAGATAGAAGTATCGGCTGATCACCGATCTCCCAAAATTAAGGAAATTGGTGCCAATTCATCAGTGCACACGTAGATCTAAACCTTGTTGAAAATCTTTGAAGAATCTGTTCCAGCTGCACAAAATGTGTTGACAACATTTAAACCACGCAGATTCCTAACATCCAATTCCATAGTGATACTGGTTAAAATGTTTTATTTCTAAAGCAAACTAGGCATAGTTTCAGTTTTCTAAGATCCAGTTGTATTATTTTTGCTTCTTGCCAAAAAAAATAGAGCTTAGTTTTTATAATAATCTTCAATTTCCATCAAAAATACAAAAGAAATCCTGGAATTTTTATTAAAAACTGCTGTCTGGTCTGTATTTTAGCCAAACATAAACTAAAAGACTAATGAATGAGCAGATTTTTGCCTCTTTTCCTTCAATTCCTCAAATTATATCTTCCATTAATAGCTGAGGCAGAGATTTGGGGCTGCAGTGTGGGAACACTTGCATATTTCATTTTTTTGTGTGTGAAACTGTAGCCAGATTAGCCGCCGCACTAGCCAGAGGCATACAAGACCAATAAATTGGCAACAGAAGTTATCTGAGCGGTGATGAATGATTCCAGCTGATCAGAAATGACAGGGCAGGGACTCATAGGGGCCAAAATAAACCAGCAGTCTTTGATTTAAACTGCACAGAAAGATCAGATTTTAAAGGTCTTTGAGCCTGGAGAGAACTGTTCCTCTGAAGGTGGAGGAGCAAACCTGCATACGATAAAGAGCATGAAAAAGAAGAAAAAAAAATCTGGCTTTTCTGAGTCACAAAAGACAGTTCATTCAGGCTGCGGGATGAGTCGTCTTCAGAGTGACTCTGCGGCTTCACAAGGACAGATTATATGGTACTGCCTGTACTACAGCACTACAAATTAAAAACAAAAAAAGATAAAGAAAGCTATCATTAGGACTCCTCGGCTTTCATCCCTCCCCCATCACTTTCGGTAATGACTTCAATCTGTCTTATTGCAAATTTACCATGTGGTTCATCCAAGAAATGGCAGACAGATGTCAGGGAGTCTGACGCGTAGGAACCCTCTGAGGATTCCTACGCAGCCCCGCTTGCCTCCAGTGTCATTTGGATCCATAAAAAAAGCTGAGGTGAGCAGGTATGAACCCGACCTCCAGGGTTCAGGAGGAACAGCATTGCTTCCCCTCACCTCCAATAAAATCCCCTGGAACATCTTGCAGGAATTTGATGCACAAAGCAACAATTACCTGCTTTGTTTGTTTCTCCAAGCCTCAGAAATGTGGGGATTTTTACATCTGTGTCGTTCCTGATGGAAGCCATTTGCTCGTCGAGACACTTCTCTGTCTGAAGTCTAATTGCCTTTCCCACCGTGTTCGTTTTGCGAGATAAGACGGACTGCTCCAGGAGTTTGGCACTTTGGCTTTATCGCGTTTAATTTACAGCTTTAATTGCTTTTTTTTATTGGGATAATTAAAGTTGGCAAAACTTACACAGCTTCCTTAACAGCTCTAATGGCGCTGAGAGCCGCAATAAAACAAACAATTGAACTACAGCTGGACATTCTGGTTCTTTAAATCCCCAAATAAACACCTAAATAGCCATCATACTGCTGTTTCTTAAGAAAAAATATAAAGTTGTAAAAAGAGCAATGCTGAGGAACAGAATATGAAATCATGTAATGTCTAGGGAACAAAAAAATGTAAATAAAAAGAAAAAAATCTGTAATCACATAAAAAAACCAGGAAATCATTAAAAAATATATTGTTGAAGAAAATATGGAATCATTTAATATTGAAGAAAATAATGAGTCACGGAATTTTCAGGATAAAAATATTCTTGAATCAGAAAATATTATAAAAAATATTAGTCATTAGAGAATTTGGAATTGCTTAATATTGGAAAAAAAATGCTACAGAATCACTTCATGTTCAGGTATCATCTAATCTGAAAGGACAAAAAAAAACGTAATATTTAGAAGATGTTGAGAAAATAGAGTTGCGCCTATTGCAGTTCTGTGGCTGATACCAATTTTTATGTCTGCAGTTTTGATAAGTACATATACTGAAGTTATGATGGATGCTTCAGAATAAACTGAATCCTTATTCAACTTATTTTCAGAAATTAAATAATGGGTTTCAATTTTATAAAATCGTTAAAAGTCAATTATGAAAGTTTTGAAAAAGAATATAGAATGATGGGATAAAGGATAAGTGTCATAGACACTTAATGTGAAAGAAACACAAATATGGAATTACCTAAAAGTAATGGGAGTCAGTGATGAGAACGAAAGATTATGGAATTATTGAATTTAAAGGAAAAATATGAAAGTAAAAAAATAAAAAATATATTATTTTTTACGTCTATTTATCAGGCAGAGATTATTTCTTAAAGGATTTGTTCCATTAGAGAAGAAATGAATGTTACAACATACTAACTCATGATTCCAGATGTTTCCTCCAACATCAAAGTGATTCCATGTTTAACAGATGAAAAAAAAAGCACCATAACTTCCTGCAAAAGAATTTCATTTTTGAAGTGTAATGAAGAAAGCAGGGTTCCTTATCTGCACAGGGATTAAAAGGTGAAATCAGGGCTAACCCGTTGGGATGGATGGAGGCCCAGGTTCGGCCGGAGGTTGTGCTTGAGGAGGCGTAGCGCCACTGACGGAGTAGTGGTAGCTTCCTGCCAGCTCCTCCTTTCCCTGGCTGTCGGGGTGGCAGCAGAGGCTTGCAGTGAGGTCCGGGGCATCACCGATGAAGAAGGAGGTTCCCTGGGCCGTGACGAAGCTCTGCTCCGGCGTGGCGGTGGCAGACTGCAGGAGGAGGCTGCTGCCGACATGCTGCACTTCATCAAGCTGCAGAAACAAAAACTGAGATCAGAGCAGGAACTAGAACAGGAGAGAAGCGTCTTAGAGAAAAGGACCTGCTCTGAACTGCCGGCACTCTGTGGGAAATCCAGAGGCTGTAGTTCATGTCGGAGCCGCGGTGAGCCGCTGATGGGCGTGCTGCTGCAGGGCACCGCCTGATGGGCCACCTGCACCACATGGTCACTGCCACACTCTGGACAAACACACACTGCTCCTGCACACACACAGCAGAGCAACCTGCTGGAGACATGGCAAACACGAAAAACCAGCAGCGTCCCACTGAGAAGTGGAACTGAAATGTATATAGAACAACATTTCAGACAAAAAAAATGGTATCAGCCAAAATCAAAACTAGCAGGTTGAACTTTTTAAAGGTTGGTAATCAGCGATCGGCCAGACAACTACAACCGGTGCACCCTTAGTTATTATTGTTCTGTTCAGTAGATTTGTTTGCAGTGTTTTTGCCCATTAGTTTGAATAAAATATTATTCAACAGTAAGAATCCAGCTTTTGTAAGAGAAACATAAAATTCAGCCAGTAGAAGGCTTTTCATAAAAAACAGCTGTAGGAGGATTAAGCACAACCCTCATAAAGAGGCATTAGTCCTCGACGCAGGTTTGATTCCTGGTCTGGTGAAATTTACTGCATGTCTTCCCTCTCTCTCTTTACCTACTTTCATGTCTTAGAACTTTCAAAAAGAGGCCTCTGGGGTAAAAAAAACTCTTTGATCAAAAAAAAAAAAACAGTTGTAACTCTTTAGTCTTATGTTATATAGAAAGTACTCCCAGCTCAGTCTTTCTTAGATGGAGTCACTAATAGAGCTGCTGTTGCTTTTCACCTTTCCCAGTACTTTCTGTTACTACACCTGCTTGTTGCTTATCAAAATTCTCTTTCTTGACACGTCTTATAAAGCAGTCTGGTTTTATTGCTGCGGATTCTCCACTCTAACACTTTTTGTTTAGCGGAACAGTGGCACCGCCTGCCATGTGCTGACCTTGACTTCAGTTTTATCTCTAGTTGGAACCACAAAGCCTGCTGTCAGGGACTTAAACAGACAGAAAGGTGAAGCGAGAGAAGAGCCCAACACGGTTTCCCATGATGCTTCTGGGCCAGTGGGGAAACATTAAAACCTGAGGCGTTCAAGAGAAACAGTTGCCATGTCCACATCCAGCAAGAACTTGGACAACAAGTTCCTGATAAGTTTTTTTCTCAGACTTGGCAACCTTTTATCAACTACTTTAATATCTTGAAGACTTTTACGCCAGTTTAAAAAGAAGTGTCATGTTTTTTGGGTTTTTTTTCCTGTTTGTCCTCAGGATAGGGACTGGCTATAGGTTATGATTTCAAACTAATGGCTCAAATTGTGCTCATTTGTTCCTTCTTTTTCATACCACTTGTATCTGTGGAGCCTGACATGTCAAACTGTATTTCAAGATTTATAAATAAAGATACAAAAAAAAATTGGATTTGGCTAAAATCAAAATGGGCTGGACAGATCATACGATGCTAAAAGAATCATCACAGAACCTTTTTAAAAAAGAATTTGGGCCTAGTCAAAGTCCAGATTTTGCTCAGATCATGTGGTGTGATTTGACGTTCCAGAGCCGATCTCTACAACCCTCACCTGAACTGCCATTGTTATAATCTGCCTCCATTTGTTCCTCCCTGTTCCGTCCTTCCTCACCGTCCCGCAGCATCACTCCCACTCTACTCCCACCATCATCTTCACCAGCTGCCAGGTGAGAGCTGAACTCTGACCTGCAGCGGAGGCACTGCAGGCGGGAGGAGGAGGAATCGGGTTTAGAGTCCCGCCGCTGGTTCTCCGCCAGCACAGCAGACAGGATGTCGCTCAGAACCTGCAGAGACATGATTCATCATGGTGGACTCTGTCCAAAACTCCAGCCTGTACACAGAGTAACTACATGCTGGAAAGCAAGTCCTGAGCAGCTTTTAAGTTTTAAATGGCTCATATTTTCTCTTCTGGAACATGTGATCATAAACATGAGTCAAAGAAACAAATCCAGATCATGTGAGTGAGGAGAGTTAACCTGCGCTGCCTGATGGGGGTCGTCATCTAGCAGGACATAGGACCGCCTCTGTTTGGACTTGGCAATGTAGTCGAAGTGAAGCTCCACAGCAGGAAACGGCTCCGCAGCATCCTGAAGAAGAGAAAGCAGAGCCGTGTTGGGATCATGCTGGGTAGGAAAGATGACAGAAGTTTGCAGAGATGGTGGAGTATGGTTGGACATCACTCTGAAGGTTGGATGTTTCAGTTAAATATCCTGATTTGTTGAATATTACACACAAATATTAACTATCAGGTATGTCTAAAGGTGAGGGTTCCCTGAAGAGAGAGAGGGAGGAGAAAAGGAAAATAGGAAGGAAGATAGAAAGGTAAAGAAAAAAGGAATGACTAAAGAAAGGAAGGAAACAAAGAAACTAGAAAGTAACACATGTAGAAAGTAACAATGATCTGGGATGACATTCCCAGATCATCCCAGTTGAACTTCTGGGATGGCACGGTGTTGTAGGGAAGCGTAGGATCAGGATGGATTAGTAGAGTGGGACTGGTGGTGGACTCACCTGTGGGGTCCAGATGGCCTGTGTGGTCTGGACCCGGGCCAAGGCTGTCTAGCTCCAGCCGGGATGTCTCCATGCCGCGCTGTGGGTCCACCTCCACCAGGACGCCCTGCTTTACCCGCAGAAACACTTCCATCCTCTTCCCCTCCTGACCTTCACCGTCAGTCTCCTCTCCGTTGGGCAAGATGCCGACCAACAGGGGGCGACACAGATCAACTGGAGAGACGATGGACAGAACCAGACTTAGAGCACAACAGTTGAATATTAGACTTTCTGTCAAAGTAGAATAAAGCTGGAAGAATGCTGTTCTCCAACATTGGGGAAGGTGTATAGGCCGCTGCTGGAAGAAGACTTTTAGGCCCCGTTTACACGACAATGACCCAACAAAAATTGAATTTTTGTTTAATTTCTGTTATTACATTTACATGAAGACGTTCTAATTACCATCTTTATTTACACAATAACGGTCCACATCGAAAACGTGTAATGCTCTTGCCACACCACCAGTTGGTGCTAGGTTCTTTGAAACTAAGTGCGCACGTGTTTAAAAAAAAGTTCTACTTGAAAGTACGTCAAATCGTGTTTCACCATCAGGTACCGCTGGTTTTCCCCCAGACACATTGGGGAAAACCTGCAACAAGAGTCTGAAAGTGGGATAACTTTGCTGAAACACGTTGTTTGAGATTTCACGGTGTCCATAGTTCTCTGGATAAGAGCACTTAACAAGCGACTGCCTGTTATGAGCGCTGAACAAGCAGCTGTGTATTTTGCCACCTGGGCTGTGCAGAGCAGTGAAGAGACTGAGGGAACCGTATCTGATGGGGAAACACGAATTGTAGTAACACCAGCATTGTGAGTAGTTTCTTCTTCTGTGGATTTTAGGAAGCAGCTATGTTTTCAGTCAGACTATACATGAGCTGGGGATTCTCTGGAAGAAAAGATCCGTTTACTCTGTTTAAAATACAACGGACATCGGTACGTTTCAGAAACATCGCACTCTGGAACCCGTTTTCAATCTGTGCCATTGTCAGAGAAAACATTTGGTGGTTTCATGTAAATGTACATTACAAACGCAACAAAACTCTTCCGTATCACCCGAAATTGTTGTGTCAACAGGGCCTTAGTCTCAAAAAGTACAAAGGAGTTTGATACAAACCCCAGTGGAAAGTGGAAGGGATTCCGGATGAGTTTCTCTCCCTACCTCCGAGTTCATCTTCTTCTTCTGGGTTGGTCCCGCCGCTCGACGCCCTGGCAGACCTTTGGGAGTCGGGGCTGGACTGCTGAGAGTTGGCCGCCTCCTGCTTCTCCACCAGGCCGTCCACGGTGCTGGTCTCCAGAGTGGAATCGGTTTGCTCGGCGCTCGGACTCAGCCATTGCAGCGTGGAGTCCGTCTCTGGATCGTTTGGCTCCGGGGACAGAAGCAGTGGTGGTGGGAGAACCTCTGGGACCTCCACAGCAGGCCCAGCATGACTGGGTGTTATGGAGGTGCTGACGCCGTTGGTTAGAGTCTGAGGGATGGGTGGGCTGCTGATGGTGGTGGGAGCCCCTCCATCTAGATGGTGCTGGTATCTCAGCCAGTCTTCCCCCAGTTGATCTCTGAAGCTGGACATGCGCTCAATCTCCTGTTGGTGAGGAAGAACAATGTCTGGTGGAGAGACATTGGAGAACAGTGAGTGTGTTAGATATTTATCCAGTATCTGCTGAAAAGATGGTAGTTACCAACCTTGTGCAGAAGAGAAGGGTCTGGGCTCGTGATCAGTATCACTTGGTTCTGATATGCTGGCTCTCCGAACTTTGACCTTACTCTGAAACACCAAACACAGTTTCAACCGTTGTTGGGTTTGTTTCTTTATGAAATGGCTCCTGGATTCACTCTTACTCTGGACTTCTTCTTCCTAAACCGGGACATCCCAACTTCGGCAGCGGTCAGGCTGTCACTCAAATCCCCCGCCCCACTTGACGGCTCTTGGTTGTTGCATTCGGGTGGATCACTGGTTGGAGCCACAGACGTCTGAACCTGGATGATCAGCTGACCTGCTTTGGGTAGAACCTGGAGGACAGAGAATTGAATTGAATTGAATTGAATTCAACTTTATTGTCATTGCACCGTCACAAGTACAAGCAACGAAATGTAGTTTGCATCTATCCAGAAGTGCTATACAGGGTATAAATATGTATTTACAGGTGTACAAAGGTTGTTATAAAAATAAAATGTTCAGTATAAAAATATAATATAAATAAAAAATATGGGAGCTATGTGCACATATACAGCTTATACAGAAATGTTAGGAATGAATTGTATGTGTATTAGAAGATTTACAATACAAGATAGATAATGGCACGATTTTCAGATTATATACAGATTATGTATGAGTGTGAGGACAGTCCGTATGTTATTGTTGTATGGGGGGTGGGGGGTTCGGTCCTTATAGTTGTGTCAGGAGGCGTTCAGGAGCCCGACAGCTGTGGGAAAGAAGTTGTTCCCTCTGGGAGGGAGAAGCTCACTCTTCTCCCTCCCAGAGGGCAGGAGGGAGAAGAGTGTGTGCGCGGGGTGAGTAAAGTCCTTGGTGATTTTCCAAGCCCTTTTCAGACACCTCTTCCTGTAAATGTCCTTGATGGCAGGGAGCGGTGCCCCAGCGATGTGCTGGACAGTTTTCACCACCCTCTGCAGCGCCTTCCGGTCGGAGACAGAGCAGTTCCCATACCAGACTGTAATGCAGTTGGTGAGGATGCTCTCGATGGTGCAGCGGTAGAAGTTCGTGATGATCTCTGAGGACAGGTGGTTCTTCCTCAGGGTCCTCATGAAGAAGAGGCGCTGGTGCGCTCATAAACTAACTGACTCTCTTCTACACAATGCCCTCTGCTCTGGATGACTGACCCACACCAACTTTAAAACCTCCACAGCTCCACCTGCTTTTCATTCATATGGACATATCTATTCTGTCTCGTCTCTAATGTCTTTCATCCCACTGCCCTCCAGAGAAAATCTCCAAATCTTTACACGCTCCGTCATGTTCTCTGAACTTTCAAGACAAATCACAATGTCATCGGAGAAACTCTGCAGTTCAACAGAACCTATGCATTTTTCCTATCAAAGCTCCTAGAGTCCATTATGGCCAACGGTTAACTATAAATGTGAAACTTCATGATAATTATATCAGATTTTTACAGATATTTCTTTCCATGATAAATGGATAACTGGACAGATAATTGGATGGAAGAATGAACTGACCCTAGCCTGTCTCTGACACATGAACACTGACTTCAGAATCAGAATCCTTCCCTGATCCCCAGGGGGAAGCTCACATGTTGCAGCTGCAGTGGAACACTCAGACTTACTGATAATTCAGAAGAGGACAGGGGGGTTCCATCCAGCCTCATCTAGAAATAGACACAACAATAGGTTTTTATGAGGGAGAGAAAATAAAAATGGTTCAGTTTCAGGCAGTGTCTCACTCTGAGGCTGGCCGCCTTCGGGGACAGGTGTGGCACGGTGCAGGTCCGGTGGCTTTTCTGGAAATACAGCGGGTTTCCCTCCAGGTTTAGCTGCAACAACACATCACATCACATGAGCTGACTTGGGGCTAGATGAGGCTGTGGGGATAAAAGTAGTGCCTTACGCTGGTGAGGCCGTGCAGCAGGGAGATAGGGGCGAGCTGGGCGTGTTCCAGCAGCAGGTTGTAAGCCAGGTCCAAATGCTGGAGCGAGGACAACTGCTCCACACCTGTACAAAAACGAGGAACAGGAGCAAAACTTAAGAGCTGAACACTGGTTCTGGTGGTTTATTTTTTATTTCTCTTATGACATCACCCCCCTGAATGGGCTCCATGACCTCATCAGCCAGCCTCTCAGTCTGGCCAGAGCCACCTGCGTTTCAGGGCTAGATAAGAGACTGCGCAAGTAACACCAGCACTCTACCGTTAATGGTTTCCAGTTCGTTGTTCCTGAGGATGAGCATTTGCAGCTTGGCTCTGGCGCTGGGGCCGAGTGTTGGTGCCCTCTGGAGGCAGTTGTATCCCAAGTTTAAGTGTTCCAATTCACTCAGAGGCTAAAAAATACGACAAAACTATATATTATCTTCTAAAAAGCAATGGAGAAATACTCAAATGAAAAAAAATGCTACCTTTAGGAATTCTCCACACTCTTGAATCTTGTTATGGCTCAGGTCCAAGGATTTCAGGACGTTTAGTAAACTCTACGAGAAAAAGTGGGAACAGTCTGAGTGTGACAGAGGATGCTGACAGTAGTAAGAATTGAAACGTGAGGGTGGCTTGCTCTCACTAGTGACTGGTCGAGGCAGACGATGGAGTTGTAGCTGAAGTTCAGGGTGTGGAGCTCCAGCCAGGTCAGCGCAGAGCTAAGGTCACCTCCACACAGAGAGAGCAGCTCCTGAGAAAAGGCAAAAACACACAGTTGCTATGGAGACGGACACAGGAAGCTGAGAATCCAAACTACACGTACCTCCAGGGAGTGAAGGCTCTTTGAGCAGATGAAGACCTCAAGCTGGGAATAAACTCCTCGGAGTCCCTCAAGGAGATGTGCTGGGATTCTTTTCAGCTGGAGGAGAACAAGGGAAAAAATACATCTGCAACTTTAAAGAGTTCTTCTTAAATTCTTAGGGTTTATACATCAAACTATATATTAAATTGGGTCAGTTGCCTCCTTCTATAAACAAGAGTTTGCTGGAATTCTGTTCTATTCCTCCTGACAGAACTGGTTCTAAAACTTTGTTGCCTTTAAGGTACTTCATAATTTATTTCTGGGGTGCCCAAAGTCGGTCCTCGAGGGCCGGCATCCTACATGTTTTAGTTCTCCCCCTAGTTTAACACACTAGGATCAAATGATGACTCTTTAGAAGGCCTAAGAGGAACATTGACAAGCTGAAAAAATTGTTACTATCACCAGGGAGAGAACTAAAATGTGCAGGATGCCCAAAGTCAAGGACCGACTTTGGGCACCCCTGATTTATTTGGCTGTTTAATGAAAGTCACTGTAAGTCTGGAAGCTTTAAACTAACTTGAGCAATTCCACACAATGTTCATTCCTCTTGCCATCTATTATGTAAAGCTCAACAATCACTAATGGGGAAACATCACAACATGATGCTGCCACTGTGGTAGCTCACAGTTGGGATGGTGTTCTCAAGTTCAATCTCCTTTCTTCTACATCAAAACCTGAAAGTGGTAATTTAATAAACTCTTCCAACTTTTATTTCGTGTATCCAAAAATGAAGGTATTTCTCCCTGAGTTACAAATTGCAATCTGGATATTTTTTTGTTTGCTTATGGTAGAAGCAGATTCATTCTTTCTGAGCAGTTATTCAGGACATGTGCATGTAAGACTGACTTCGTAATGGACATTTGTCCTTTGTTCTGGGGATGATATTTGGAAAAAAACACATCTAGGGATAGAACAATATAAAGAAGATCTATTGTTGGGATATTTTTATTGCATATTGTGATGGCGACGTCTGTGATCAGGAATACAGTAAACCCAATGTATTCACAGCGGCTGGGAACCGTATTGACCTGCTTATATCTGAAATATGAGGATACTTGAGACCCACTCTAATATAAAAACTTATAACTGCCTATTTAAATAGTTTAAACATCAAATATACCTCACTATTTGATGAGGTATATCAAATATACCTCATCAATACACCACTAATACAGACAGTAGAAACCATCATAGTTCATACCATCTACTCTTGCAAGTTCAGCCAATCAGCACCAAGGAAAAAAAATGCTGCTCCTGCCAAAACCACAATCTTAAATATTTATGGACTACTAATTCAAAGACTAAAATGATTAATATTCATATTAAGTGTGTGTAAACGTTTCGCAAGAACTACATGCAAGTGTAAAAATAAAGCTTGGATTTTACCTCTAAACACTTGAGAGACTTGAAGGGGAAGATTTTCACTGCTGACTCCAGCCTCACTCCAGGCGGATGGATGAGCTGCAATTACATGAATACAAAGTGAGCAACAATGTAATATTTACATCTTAATGTTATACTTTTACTCTAGCTGGTTGATGGACACATGCTTTTCTGTGCAGATCAATAATTGGTTGTGTTTTTTTATGTGGGAGACAGAATCTAGACAAAAATTAAAAGACTATGAGCAAGAGAAGATGTGAATGTTTGCTTTAATTGCAGAAAAAAATTGAGAAAATATCTGCATGTTTATGTTTTTATACTTTCAATAAAGCAAACACTTGAAATCATCACATTTTACTCAACACCAGGGGGCAGCATAGCACTGACAAAACTCATGTCTATTGCTAGACTGTGCTTTGACCCAGATGAAGTAATATTGGTCAGGGTTAACTCACTTCATTACTTCAAAAGAGATAAAACACCTTTATCTGACAAATAGCTGCAAACAGTAATTTGCAAACTATATAAAAATAAAGTTTTTAACTCTAAAGAGTCCAATAAAATTCCCAAAATTTTATTTCAACCCATAAATATCACTAAACACCTTTAATATATAACTGGCCCACAGCGTGACAGACTTGGGAGCTTTTATTCATATTGCTCCTTAAATCCACACCAGTCATCCTGTCTGGTCCAGTCAAAGCCCAAGTTAAATACAGAGTTTATGGAAGCTGGGTGGCCTCAGAGATGCTCCACTGTGTAGCAAGGCTTCACCTTGAGAGAGAGCGTCTTCTGCAGGACATCGAACAGGAACTGCAGGTGTAACAGAGAGGACGTGTCGGCCGGATGGGAAGGAAGCGCCAGGAAGCCATGCTGTTGGCTCCTGGACAACAAATACTGCTCAAAGAGCCTGGTGAGCTGCTGCAAGGTGCAGGCGGGGAGGGTCAGCGTGCTGCTGCCATCCAGGACTATGTCACCTGCAGAGGAAAAGTGATTAAAATGAGGAAAACAGAGAAAGATTATCACAACTTTATAAAAAGCGTTGACTAAAGTGTAAAGAAATCGAGGATCAGCATCATCAATCTTCAGCTGTCTCTGTAGGGTTCAGGATTGAAAGTACACTCAGCCCTAGGGCGTCTATAGTTGCAGTGGAGTCTCTTTCCTGAATGGAGGAATAGATGGCAGATAGTTCTGTTAAGAACTTAGTATGTTCTCCTTGTTCTTTGTCCCTGTAGAAAGTACACCTGATCCAGAGCTTCTTAGTTTAGCTCAGTGTTTTTATTGTTGCTGTTAACATTGTCTACTCTATTTTGCTTTTCAATAGAAAGTTGTCCTGATACTACAATAGCTGTTAAACGTGTCTTTTCTGTTTGTTCTTTTCCACAGAAAGGAGCCCTTATCAAATGTTGTGTTTAGCTGTTTCTTCTCTAGTCGGTGAAAAGCTGCTGCTGCACTTTGGTCTCAGCTGTCTTTGCTTTTCCCCTCAGAAAGTACTTCAGGTTCTTTGCTTTGCTTTTGTTTGTCTGCCCTTTTCTTGGGCTAAGCCACTGACTGAGCTAGTTTGGCACCCAACTTTGAATTCTTTCTCATAGAAAGTAAAAGGTTTCAAAAAAGCTTCGAAACCCTTTTAAACTGAGCTCGTCACGGCAGGAAGTTTCTTATAACAGGTGATTTTGATTGGACTCATAGCCTGAATTAAGTCGATTCAAGTAGCTTGAGCTTGAAGTGAAATTATATTTATCTCTGCTTTGCAATTTTTTTTATTCAATAATTGAACATACCATTATTGCGAAGAAGTGTCGCCAAACTATGCACAAGTGAGGACTGGCCCGGGGGAGCCACAGCCATCCTGTAAAATGTTAAACAAGCATTTTAAATCAGGACTACAACTCCCAGACACGGACAAGCCTGCTGCTAGTTTCCAGGTAGCTGCTTAATAACGTTTTAGCTGTAAATATACATACTTACAACGCTCTCTCTCTCTCTTTTTTTAACGTTGTAACCTTCAATCTTCTATGTTCAACAATTCATACTTCTTAAGGAGCTAACACTGTCTGAGCTCGGCTGATCTATTTTCTCTGGAAGATAAGCTAAATAGCTTACCTGCGCGTTGACAGCGGAAAAACAAAGAGCTAACATCCGGTTCTTACTTCGTGTTGTGGAAGCTAATTCATAATATTTCACGTAAACGCCACACAAAGCAACGCTACAGCGATTAAAGCTTGGTTTCACAAACAGAGCTCAGTGATGTTGACATTTTTCTCCCTGCATCACATGACTGACAGTTTCTACGGTGGCCCCGATGTATCAAAAATATCGCGATATGTTTTCGTTTATTTGTTAAATAACACGATTTAAAAATTTTAAGCGAGAATCTGTTGGAAGTTGGAAGTTGTTTTTTGGTGCCAGTTTTTGTGACCAAGACACAAGCACATTTGCTCTGGATTATTATTTACAAATGATTTCAACTCTTGAACAAGATAAGTAGCAATTTGTTAAAACAAAAGTACATAAAATGTCTGTTTATTAATTATTTAATTAACTTCTTTATAATATTGGACAATCTGAAAGTACTCCGAGTTGACAAAACATATTTTGAAAATTTTGCAAAGCATTATGGTTGCAATTGTTCAAAAATATTTTTTAAAAACAGAAAAAAAGACATTTCTTTAAAATATAACTTCTTATAATGATCTATGTTATGGCCACTCTAATGTTTATGCAGAAATAGTGTTAGACACTTGTGTAGAATCTTCTGAATGATTTAAAGGATTATGGTAAATAAATATGAATGTTTTCATGTCATAAATGAAATATTCTCCCGGCAAATTTGAAAAGACTTTCCAAAATTGACCATTTGTTGACGCACTTTGGTGACAATCTTTCAACATGACTTGCTAACAAAAATTCTCAAATTCAGTGGGTATTTTTAAGCAGCAAGGCTACATTATTATTATTATTATTATTATTATTATTATATTATTATTATTATTATTATTATTATTATTATTATTATTATTATATTTTCATACATAATGCCCTTTTATGTCTTTATATCTCAAAGGGCATAAGTAAAAACAAAACAAGCAGTTGCAATGAATAAAAAATAATTAAATAAATGAACAAATAAAAGAGATTAAAACCAATATAAGATACGGAACCAAAAATGTTGCTAAAAAGAAATGTCTTAAGACCTTTTTTTAAAAAACAGTCAGTGGATTCAGTGTCAGGGAGGAGCGACAGCGAAAAGACTTTTTTTACAGCCATTCAGAAAACCATCTAAAGGTAAACCAAGGTTTGTAAGAAGAACAACAATCTAGTTGAATGTTGATGCTAAATAAGTTTACATCATAAAAACATACATTGGTATCTAATTTTTGTCCAATAATTATATAAATTAGTAACAGTGGTCTGTGGTCACCTTTAATTGCAAAACATCACACCAAAATATGAATACAATAAAATAAACTGTTTACTTTGTGGAGAAAGAACACCTATGAAAGAATAATTGTTTTAAACAAAATCCCCCAAAGAGAAACAGGCTCACAGCATCAAGAGTCCTCCACCATCATTACCAATGGATATCCTCTCCTTTACCACATACCTGTCTTTAGTCTCAGACCTCATCCATCCAAAGAGCGTAGAAGCTCATTAGTCATATGCCAGGATTTAAAACCAAACGACCTAAGCCAGGGTTTAAGGGTTTCAAAAATGTAACTTATGGTCTTTTTTCCAGAGGGATGTCATTAATTGCTGCTAAAACAATTATTCTAACAATTTACAATCATTCCTTGCCTTTTTCCCCCTCCCTGGACTGGAAAATTGAAATTTTGGTTCTCTACCATTTTCAGCATGGGTAATAGTTATTGGGGGAATAAAATCTGGAATTCACCATGTTTCAAATGTCTACCCTCCAAATCTGAAGACTTATGCATTAAGCAAACTCATTAAGAGAGTTGTTTCCACAGGCCGTCATTCACTTTTATTGGTTGAAACGTAACAATGTGGTTTCATAACAGACACCTCACAGTGATCAACATCAGCAAGAAAAAAGCTAAATAAAGTTTCCTGCTCTGTGCATGCATCCGTTGCTTGGCAGCAAACAAACACTTGGGTATATACACATGCGTTTCCATTTGGGACTTGTGAAGTGAACATTTCCATGTAAGGATTTATGTACTGCAATTTGGTAAACATTTCCATCCAGTGAGATGCAGCACAATGAAGTCACTCAAGGGACTCAGGTTTTGCCGGTTCAGCTTGCAAATGTGAAAACTTGCTTTGACAGCAACTTAGTCACAAAACAGTCAGACAGTCCAGCTTTGTCTGTAACTTTGTTTCATCATGTCTCACTAATCAAATAATATTCACAACCTTTACTCTGCCTACAAAACCCAACACGTATTCTTTGGCAGACAGAGCACATGAGTGTTTTTTGGAACCAACTCATTTGATAAGAACTAGCAATGTTTGTATTATATTTGATTTTATATATTTTATATATTCATATACACAACAAAGCAGCTATCATGCAGCATAGCAAATCCATGTCAATTTTTCTTGATAATAAAATCTATTTTTGAACCTTGGAATGCCTGCTGAGAGGGCAAGGGCTAAAAAGAAGTCAAAAAATAATTACCATGGTTTGGATCACACCCAGAGGAATTCTGCTGAGAGGATATTTTTGGCTGAGAAATGTCAAAAGCAATTTATTTATGTCAAATAGCTGTTTTACCTTATAGCAAGCATTCATTATGTGCCAATTAGTGTCTTGTTGGTGTAATAAGTCTTTTAAAGCACTTATTAAACAGTCATTTAGAAATACTCTTGTTTTAACTAAAAACTCTTGTTTTTTTTTTTTTAAATCATATAAACCTTCTGCACAGTGGACTCCTAGTATTCACATGACAGGGACCAAAGCTTGGGTAAGCTAAAATCTGCTAATACTGCAGACCCCCACTAAAAAGGCTTGTGAATGCCTATTCTATATGCCCGAATATGAATTAATACACACAATGGAAACCATAATAGACAGTGGTCCACTTTTCAGATAAAAAAAATATCTTCAGACTAACCTGTACTGTTGCTGATCAAATAAAAAAATGCTAATTTAATACCTTCAAAAAGTAAATATACGACTGAAACCGAGTTTTAGCATTTATTTCATAAATACATAAGCTAGCATTACTGTTGGAATACAGCTAGCTGTTACAGAAAGCAGCTGGTTAAAACTGCAATAACTCAGTTGAATTGTTCATAAATCCCACCTTTCTCAGACACATGATAATTGTAGCATTCCTATATGAACATTAATAAAGACATTGATAGTGCTATTAAAGACAAATGTTATGGCAACACCAAATACCACTGTCAGTCTGTTCTCCCTGTTAGTATTTAGCAATTAGCTAACAACATGCCATCAATTGAAGATGGATTAATATGGGAAAACAAGCAACATACTCATCAAATACAGAGTTGTGGGTTTCTATGTTGACTCAGACATTTCTAAAAAGAGTGGTGAGAAAATCTAAAGACAAGAACTCCAACGTTTGACAACAGGCCATGTGTGAATGCAAAAGTAAAAAGGATTTGTGTTTTTTAGGTGTACTGTGAATCAGAACTTGCACTGAAGATTTCCAATGCGAGTTGTAAAAGGATATTTGACAATTGGCGTAACCTGGTTTCTACATCCTAACAAAGTTCAGCCAGCCTTTTTGGATTAAAAACAATAATAAAAAATGCTAGATTTAATAATTTTCAAAAATATTTTTTTGTGTAGTTCTGTCTTGTGAACTACATGTCAAATGACTAAAATCAACAAGAAAAGAAGCCCAGTTTGCTAATGTGTAAAAAGGGTAAACCATGAACTACAGATGTTTAGCCTTGCATGACTTTAGCGAAGCTTCATTGAATTTAAATGTAGCTATTATTTAGTTTTCTGCCACCTACTGTTACATACAGCATATATATATTGCAAGGATAATGTTTAAAAATTCTTAGATCTGGACATTGATTTTCTTCAAAAACGGAAAAAAAAACACATCTACCAAAAAATATCCATCTCAAGAAGATTCTCCTCCATCAGTGGCAACCACTCCAAGACAGGTAACAGATAGAACAACCTTTTGTCGATACCTTACCATTGACAATCATTAAAAAATGTTACCACTTTGTATCCATCGCATAAATGATACATTGTGAGAAGACTGAAGATATCTTGCATATAAAAAGCTTCCTTTATGAATGATGAGGGAAACATGCCGTGAGTGTTCCCCATTCATCACTGATCCTCTGGTCTTCCTCTATCAATGCAGAGTTTATCCAGAGTTTGTGTTTGTTCAACAATTCCACTGGGAAGAATTTAAGTAAATGACCTTGGTGGGTATTACTCTGCACACACTGGCAGACCCCGCGGCCTGTTGGGTCTAATTAGCCAGTGACCAACCTGGACACAAATCCTCACCCCCCGGCTCACACTTATAAAACAGCAGGCCTTCTCTCCTGCATCTTTTCCATCCATGGTTTCACAAAATGACATATGAGGTTCTATGAGCAAACAGCCCTCTAGGCATCCTCCTGACTTGCACCTTTCTCCCTCCCCAAGCCCCCAAGGTGAGCTGCAGATGTGAGTTGGGCCAAATAACGTTAACTCAGGGTGCAGCCACGACACAGAATAATCAGCATTTATACCTGCGGTGTTAGGTTTCACATACCAGAGCTATTCCTGGGTCCCATGGATAAACACCTATTAGTGTGCAGCACTGGACGGGGTTAACACGGGCTTGTTTTGTGGCCAGGCACGACACCTCAAGGCTTGGCCCCACCAATCGATAGGAAAAGTGACTGTGGACGTCCACAGTAGCGTCACTGTACAAAGGTGTGCGGAAGCTGGCAACTTTTAATTGAAAGTGAATGGACATTTGAGCCTCCTTGGGTTCTTTCCATGCAGGGAAGGTTCCAGACACAGTCTTTTTGTTTAATTTGTTAGTTTGCTTATGTATTCTCAGCGCCGGCGCAGGCAGGCGGTGCTGATTGAAACAAACCGTGCAACCTGCACAGTTTTAGTTTCAGGCTGCCCCAGAGCAACTTTGCACCTCTTTTTTTATCAAATCTGTACTGGCAATGCAAAATTTGCAGGAAGGAATCCTAGGATATTTACAACAGTGTCAGAAAATTCATATCTTTTACCAAATGAAATGTCACTAGATACTTACTGTTATGTATAATGCTTTTGTTTTGTTTTTTGTTTTATTTTGAACAATTATTGTTATTTTTACTATAGTCCAAAAATAGGAACCAAAAGAAAATTTGCGACTTTTTACAAATAAAAATCTGAATTGTGTGGTGTGTTAATACGTAAGAAATACAGCTAAACAAAATGACCAGATGAGGCCAACACAGTAGAGATTGTATCATTTAACCCACAAATCTGCAGCAAATACAATGGAAAGAAAGTCATATTTACAGTTTGCCCTAAGCTTTGTGGAAAGTAGCAGAATCATGCTATTGAAGCTGCTAAGTGTTGGGAAATTTGATGGAGATGCAAAAGCCGTGATGAAAGCTAGAGTGGTGTAAGTTGTGTGATAGGATGGTCTAGTCAAAGTCAAGATCTTGAGGAGCAGGTAAAGATTTCAGTCCGTAAATGTTCAACTGGAACCTTAAACTATTGACTCAGAGCAGATGAATAGTATGCAACACTTTTCAAAAAGCTGTGAATCATCCATCAGTTTCCTTCAGCTGTAAAAGTGGCCACCATTTCCTGTAGATGTATCACATGAACTCCACTCAATGCAGATCAAGTTCAAATAGTTTGCTCTAGTGTGAGTACTTTTTTTACAACTATATAAACAAAATAAAAAATAAACACACGATTTTATCCATCATCCCAAATATAAAGCGATATGTTCCCTAATAACGTCCACTCGTGTCCAGATCCCAAACCTGGGAACTTGTAGGACCCAGCAGCCCTCCCATTCCCGGCTTCACCTGTTCGCGTTCACATTTCTTGCCTTTTTTTTTTTTTTTTTTTTTTTTTTTCCAGTCGGGATCGTCTCCGATCAGCCCCGGACACCAAGACCAAAGTCCGCACGCCTCCCACCATGCTGTGGTTCACCGGCTGCAGCCTGCTGCTCCTCTCCGCGCCCTTCGCCTGCGCCTCCCTGTCCGAGATGGTGTTCCGCTGCCCGGGCTGCACCGCGGAGCGCCAGGCGCTCTGCCCGCAGCTCGCCGATCCATGCGCGGAGATGGTGCGGGAACCCGGGTGCGGGTGCTGCCCCGCGTGCGCCCGGCAGGAGGGCGAGGCGTGCGGCGTCTACACCCCGAGGTGCTCCACCGGTCTGCGGTGCTACCCGACGCCCGACTCGGAGCTTCCCCTGGAGCAACTGGTGCAAGGCCAGGGCCAGTGTCGGCGCAAAGTGGACACGGAGACGGTCACTTACAGCCCGGAGCAGCGGGAGCACAGCAGCGGTCAGTCAGTTCACTGAAAACCTCAATCAATTTTTAATGACACTGTCTAGACTGCAGCCTATAGACAGAATTGCACTGTCATGAATCGTCCAATAAGGTACAGTGACAATGCTTCTGCCGATTAGTGCATAATAACTCTTATTTAAGAGCTTATTTATTGCACATTTGTGCAGCATTGTACATAAAAACACAGTTTTATGACTAAAATTATGAATTAAGAACTGTTTTGGAGAGCCACTACTATTTATTCTCATGCATTTAGTTTGTGGAACCATGTAACAGATGCTGTTATGTGTTAAGTTCACTTCAGCCAGTTCATTTCAGCTGTTCTCCCAAACAGCTGGATATTCAGCCCTTCCCCTCCCAACAACAGAGAGCAAGTTGCTTGCTAAAGAAAGAAAGAAAGAAAAAAAAACTCTCTGAAGTTGTACTTGGATCGAAACAGAAAACATTGAAATATTGATGTTTCCACAGGGGAGAACAGGGAGGGGACAGCAACAGGAATGCTGCAAGGACTGCAATGCTGGATCTTAAGCTTTGACCGGATGAAGCTGTTGACAGTGACTGCATTAATCTATAGCTGCTGGCCTAAACCTGAAAAAGCTTAAAGGCCATGTATAGTTTTCTACTGCAATCCAAAGCTAAATTGTATACATGCACAATCCAAAGCTAAATTGTATACATGCATATCTATTATAAATTATTATTAACATTTTTGCGATAGAAAAACAAAATTTACTTTGGTGCAAGGAAATAAAAACTTTTGGAACCACAGTTTAAACCCATTAGTTTGTTTGTGAACCACAACCTGCCCAGGTTTATGGATAAAAAATATGTTGATAAGGAATCATTCTCAGATTTTTCAGTGGAATATGACCCCAAATTAGTTGCAGAAAAATATGCTAATTTACAGATTTTCTTTTTGGTCTAAAATATCTAAAATATTTGAAGAAAATGCAGCTTAAATAGCTAGCTGCAATGCCACTTGATACTGGCTCGCGTTTGCAAAGCAAGAGCGGCATTTATTTTTCTTGCTGCTGATTGTCTGAGAGAAGGAAGACCATAAATATTAGCTTCTGCTAATGGTCAATTCATCTATACAATTCTCGAGTGACTATCAAATAGAAGAGGAAAGCAAACATAAGTATCTGAAATTTATTCCTTGACTTTCACATTGCTGCATTTTAGCCCAAAATGCCTTATGAAAGTCTTCACACCACTTAAACCTTTTTGACTTTTTGTAATGTTACTACAAGAATTTTCCGTGCATCACATTTTATTGTAGACCAACTCTACTACCCTGCAACCAATCAAAACACAGGAAGTCATCAAGCCATTAGAGCAGGATAAAATGCAGCACTGTCCCATAGAATGCACTTAAAATATTCTTTGTATTCTCAGTTGTAAGATTAACTGCAAATGCCATAAAAGCAACAGAAAACTATAATCAGTCATCTTCCCCTTCTAATGATCCCCAAACTGGAACAAGTAAGTGGTGTTTGGATCACTGTGATACAGTGTAGTATTTCCTTGAAGAAAGAAGTCAATGTAAGAATTTATGAATTTCCCTGATTCTGGACTGATTATATACAAAAAGAAACCAATAAAAAAACAGATCAAAGTGATAGTTTATTTAGGCCACATGATGAATTTCTGCAAAATTTTATGCATCTGTTTACCATGCTGTAAATAAACATAAGAAGTTTTCAAATTACAGTTGTATTTATCAAGGGGAAAAAGTTCCTGAAACGTAATAAGTGGTCCTGTTGATTGCAGCAAGAACTGCCATCAATCCTTTGCAATAATAAGTAATGAGTCTCTGGAGGAACATTACTGAATCGCTTCCTGGCAGAAATGTTTTATCCAGCCACACCGGGAGATTTTTCAACAGGAACAGCCTGTTTAAAAAGGCTACTGCAGACCTTTCATGTTTTTATTTTATTGTCATCCAGAGGCTGCTCTGCTTTTTAAACATGTCCAGTCTGGCGGTGTGGCACTCAAAATTGTTGTCAGAGAGTCAAAGTGAGGCCTATTACATTTACTTTCACAAGCGGAGCATTACAGCTTTTACCATACGTATGAAACTTTATTAGAAGTTGCTTTGGGTTTGCTACTTTTCTAAGATCTTTTAGCCTGCTTTCTGTTGTCAGGCTGGTTCTATTTAAGTGTTTATAAAAACAAAACCAAACAGAGAGCAACTACTTTTTCACTAAATGAAAACAAATACAGAGCTTTCTATTTAAAGTTCTAGAAAATAAAGAACTTTGTGTTTCCAACTGAAGCAACTAAATAATTTATCTTGCCATTAATTCTTTTTACTTAATAGGGTTTGTCTTGACTTATTTCTTTTAGCAGCAAAAGATCATCTTTCTTCTTAGTTTTGTATTGATCCAAAGTTATTTGCTATAAATAATCTCTATTGTGTAATATGCATTAGGAAAGGATGATGACGTTTAAAACAAAAGTTCCAATTTATTCAATTAAAAATAGCTTATTGATCCATAAAGGTACATGAATGTTTTCCAAGTTCTCTTAAAGAGCTGCTGTAGAGACATGCCATCAATTTAATAAAGTTAACTGTACAACAGGGAAAAAGTCTAATCTTTCCTCCTGTTATACAGCTAATCTGACACTTTAAAGGAGCCAGACCCTCCGCACCACCTTCCTAAGTGCGGTGAGTTTTGATGCCATACTTGTCAGATTTTTGTGGATTTAGTATTGACTTTGCTTTGAGCTGTTACTTGATAAGGCATTTTATGATGTTCCACTGATTCATATGCGTATCTGTTATAAATTAGAAATGACAGTTTTAAAGCTTATGTATACTACACCAATCATTGTAAGAGTTGAAAGCCAACATGTCATTCTCATACAGAGTTTCTGAGGTTTATATTTCTGTACCTCTTTGAATATTTCCCCACAATTTTGCCAAAGAAAATAACTAGGCAGTTTTCATATAGTCTCCATTTTGTTGAAAAAACAGAGGACAGATTAGGCTCTTTACAAACAACTGTTCTATAGAGGATCTTATATTTAACGTGATGAAATAGATGTTTTCTTTTATGGTTTTGATACCTCAATTTGGATTAACAACTGACTTACCCCATTTGAATAAAAAGTCTGTTTGTTATAATGTTTGGGATTAATTTTTATCCTGAAACATCCTTCTTTACAAAGAAAGACACATTTCACATCGGCTTTTTGTCTTTATACAAAAGATTGTTTGATATTAGGTTTCCAAGGAAACCCACATCCGAGTAGGGTTAGCTTTATCAGATCCAACTGTTGTTTTGACTAGAACTTTACCAAGACTTCAGAAAAGATTAAATCAGCTTAAAAAGACAGAAATATTCCATGGTCTTTATTAGATGAATCATAAAAAAGGCTCAAAACTCAGTATAGTTGACTGCTGATTGATCCTAAAAACAGCCGTCTGTCAGAGTTAATTTTTGCCCAGCTGTTATTAGAGTCCATTTGAGTTGATGATAATGAGAAAGAAAAGCATGATGTTTTGCTGTTATGGAGAGAGTTGTCATGGAGAAGGAAAA
This sequence comes from Poecilia picta, assembly GCA_033032245.1. Classification (NCBI taxonomy): domain Eukaryota; kingdom Metazoa; phylum Chordata; class Actinopteri; order Cyprinodontiformes; family Poeciliidae; genus Poecilia; species Poecilia picta. The sequence continues at coordinate 2,415,673 of CM065354.1, forward strand.
CTGGAGAAACAAAAGGGAGCTAAAAACAACCCGCGCCCTCAGCGACTGGAATCACATTCATTGAGAAGTGGCATTCCTGTGTACCTGCAGGGTGTCCAGACAGATCTGGCGGGCCTGAAATAGCAGCAGGATAATCCCCCTGACCCATCCCCAAAAATCCCATCTAAAAACGGGTATTTGCACCGTCTTCCCCCGAGGCGTCGACTTAAATCATCTCCGTGCCAGGAATCTCCTCGTTCCTATTGAGAACCAAAATAACATCCCACCGTCCATTTTGCTTAACGGTTCTTAAAACTGAACAAGCAGAGTCTGACATGAAGGGTCGGCTGACAACTTTGAAAATGTTGCATGGATTCAAAGATACTAATAAAAATGTTTTTGTTGTTGGTATTGATTTGGTTTAGAATTACTGAAATGATTACAGGCAACCTATGGAGCAGACATTTCTAACCTTAATCTATCAATCAGGTTTATTTGTATAGCACATTTCAGCAGTAAGGCAGCTCAAGGCAAGAATTACTGTGAATTACTGTACTAGCTTAGAGTTGGAAATATATAGACTAGTCAAACCTTAGCAGAGTCATACTACTTAGAAAGAGGACCTCTTTAAATAAGTTATTCTTTTGTTTTAAAAGAAAAATACAAATCAATTATTAGTTTTTTCAATAAAAAGATTATTTCCCCCCCTCTTTTTATTGAGAGAAAAGTTATAAACATGTTTGTTTTAAAACATAATACTTCATTATGTTTAAAACAAAATTATTATTTAAATATCTGTTTCAGCTGTTGGTTTTGTGTAATTTTTCATTTTGGAGACATTTTTTAAGAATAATTTTTACGTATCTGCTGTTCATTTTGGATTGATTTCCTTTGTTCAGTGTTGCCTGTTTGAGTGTTTCTTCATGTTGTAGAAAATCCATATAGAATTTTAATCAATGTGTATGAATAATTATGGCTTAGTTCCATGCTCTCTTTAGGGTTGTGTGCTGTTTTAACACACAACTAAAATATTTTCTGTGTCTGAAATTACTTTTGGCTTCAAATCTAAAGTAAACAACATTTGACATTTATTTATGAACAATTTCAGCAATTATAAAGTTAAAAGGCTCCATTTAATCACATATATCGCTATCAACTTTTCTATGCATATAAGGAGTATATAAAATTATAGACTCATATGACATCCATTGAAAACAGAAAGGTACAATGCTAAAATGACTTGTTGAATCTGGCCAAGTCAGTTGGTGGATGGATGGAAACCAGCAAACATTGGAGGATCATCTAACTCCTGTTTTGAAGCACCTCTGAGGCTACATTAATTTGTTGTGGTTTCAAACCTTTTACAAGGCCTATTGGCAGTTATTTCAAGAGACAGAAGCCCAGCGAAGTTCTAATATGTTTTACCTCCAAGGCTTTTTGGCCCTCAAACGTCGTCTAAAAGCAGGCTTTGGCACGCATCTACGCAGCTGCATCCAAGACTGGGCAGAGCTACCTCTGCAGGCACTGCTAGATGAACTCTGGGGCAATTGATAGGACATAAATTAGCATAGGATTTGCAGCAAGCTCAACATGCCAGAACATGAACTGCCATCCACTTTAACTCTCAGCTGCAAAGGAAAAGAGATCAAAGCTTAGTCTTTCAAAATTTTTGTTGAGGTAGAGCTGTATTTGTTCCTTTCTAGTTTAAAAGGTAAAACAGTCAGATAGATCAAACCTAAACAGGATAATTCATTTACAAATAAATGAAATCTTCATTCTGTTGGTGAAACCACAGAAGGGAATATTTTCAGTATTTTTATGGTGGTTGGGCTGCCTTAGAATTAAACACACTTTCATGGACCTTTCTTGTATAGCCACTGCAGGTTCTTTAAAAGACAATTTGTGATCTATGAAAACTGAACAAAAGAAATTTGGATTCAGTTTTTATTCTCATTGCATGCTCATAAGCTGGATGAATTGTGACATATGAACAGTTTTAAAAATGAAGTCCCATCATGGCAATTCTAGTAGGATCATGAGTCACAAAGTGTCTGGGAGGGGATCAGCCAACATGTTCTTTCACTTGGCACGTTACCAGTATAATAGTATACAAAGGTTTTTAGGCAGATTTTATTCAGAATATTATTTATTTGCTTTCCTCTATACTTATTTTTACTTATTTTAGCAAATTACCATGAGCAACACTAAGACTAGTAAGTTACTTATTTGCGACACCAAAATATTTCAGATCCAAGAGAAAATTCCAGTGTTAGACACCCAATTAAACAAACAAAAAAAATTAGAATTAGAATAAAATAGAATTCAACTTTATTGTCATTGCACATGTCACAAGTACAAAGCAACAAAATACAGTTGTCAAGAGAAAGAAAAAAATAAAATAAACATATATATATTACAAATGTACATTTAAGTTTTTTTTTATAAACAGGAGTAGATACAGTATATATAATAGTGACTACTAGTTAAGTGCAGGTAAAAAGTGGTATATCAGTGGTATATGTTGTGCATGAGAATACAGCCATCATAGTTGCTTAGACGTGAGGAGTTCTGGAGTGTGACAGCTGTAGGGAACAAACAGTTCCGGTATATAGTGGTCCTAGTCCAGAGGCACCTGTAGTACCTCCCAGATGACAGTAGTGTGAAGAGTCTGTGCGCTGGGTGACTGGAGTCTTTGATGATTCTCCCAGCTCTTTTCAGAAACCGCTTCCTGCAGATTTTCTCTATTTCTAATAATGAAATTATGATTTCATTTATTAGGGAAAATCCACATCAAGGTCTTATTGCTGCCTGAGCTGAAGAGTGAAGTTGTCACTTGAATTGGACCTGCTTGACAACATGAAGTTGGCTGAAAGATCTCAAAAAGCAAAACATCATGCCTTGATGTAAAGAAATTCAGTAACACGTGAAAATCAAAGCGGTTGACATCTATCTGGAAACCAGTATAAAGACATCTCTGCAGTTTTTGTTCTCCAGTGTTGATAATAGAGAGCCATTATCCATAAACGCAAAATGCATGGATCAGTGGTGGACCTTCCCAAAGCTGGCCCATTAAAATCACTCCAAGAACACATCAATAACCAATCCTGGAGATCACAAAATAATCCAGAATGACATCCAGAACACTGCAAACCTCACTTTCCTAAGTCAGTCAAGGTTAATGTTCACGATTCAAGAAAAAGACATGGGGTGAAAAAATGGGAGAGTTCTGAATCCAGTCCCTCTGCTTTCCAAAAGAAGGCAAAGGTCCTGGAAATCTAACTGATGGAGCCGTACATTCTCATCTCTAACAGACAATTCTAAAGAAAAATGTTCTGCAAGCCATTTCAATGTTGTCATGGGTAGACACAAAGACTTAGAAACTGAATACCAACATTCACATTGTCTAAAGAAAAGGAAAGTCTGCCATTTGCTAAGTTGACCAGAATCCGGACAATCAGACAGTGTCACCTCTGGCCTACGTGCTACCTGGGAATTCGACATGGATCAGATACAGAAAGGAAGTCTCTCCAGGCCTTTGTGTGAGGATTAAGTCAAGCAGTAGACTGGACAGTAGGCCTGCTGCTCTGTTGACTCTGCTGATCCTCAGCCCACTGCTGTGAAGCAGCTTGTTCTGCAGAGGCCTTACGCCCCCTGAAAGCGGGGTCCTGACTCTCTGTTTGTCTGCTGTTTGTATAGAATCACCCAGGATGGTTGCTAGTTGGTGTTAGGCACCAAGCGTTCATGTGAGCATGTCTGGAAAGTGCGCACTTGACTGAACGTCTCGGGTTTCCCCAGAAAAGACGGGTCGAAGGTTGTGCACTTTGTGACTCTGAGGATTACATAAGCCAGCAAAACAAAAGGCGCCCCAGCTTGAGCGTGCTTTGTGTTTATCTGCTTGAATCGTGGATCTAGGCACATGTGCAAGTCAAGACACACTTGGTTTCAAGTGACCTTTGCTCCCGCTTTTCTTTGTTTTGCAAGACGTCTTCAAAAACCTTTGGAGAGAGCACAGTGGAGCGTCATGGAGAGAACTGAAGTCCAACAACTCCAGATCAATTTGATGGTGAAAGGCGCCAGCACCTTGTTATTGCTTAGTTTGGAATTTCCTTTTCCCAATTCCCTCTTAGACGCTTTGTAATCCTAATCCCAAACCGGACATCACATTTACCTCTTGCAGGGCTTGGAGATTGGCTCCTCAGTCTACCATTTCTGCTAAAACACACACTTGTTTTTATTCACTTTCCTCTAGTCTGCATGTTAGAACTTGACCTACATAGCTTTGAACTATCCACTTCATGGCCAGGCGTTTGACCTTCTCTACTGTCCTGCCTTTCCTTCCGTCTTTCGTTTGTGTGCCCAGGAAAACCCTGCATAGGCGAAAATGCATGCTCTCCTGCAAAGATTCAGCAAAACCAAGTGGTGTTCTGGCACATTTATTTGCTTTTTGAAATATTATTCCTTGCAGCTAAAGTGAGCTGAAATGGGCTATGTGAAGAATTTGTGTCAACTGGGATTTTTTCTTTCTTGATGAAATCAGCTGGTTTACAGAGACATTCCTCTTCCACTCCTTTTTTTGTGAACACCAAAGTCTGCTTTGTTGTTAGAAACAACAAACTGGATCTGACCTGATGACCTTTAACTTAGTTTGCAACTTCTGCCCAAAAAGACCAAAAAAACACATCTGGAGAAGCTTGGAACAGACACAGTTCTACAGAATCACAGAGATTAGTGAAAGACTTGCTAATGCCAACATTAGCATGCTACCACTGACATCCACAGCTAAATACTATGAAATTTAATCATACATCAATTTAAATCGATGTATGATTGCTTACTCTTCTTTGCATGCATAGGCATATTTTTATTATAAGAGCTTATTTTTAGTTCTGTTTTAAACTAAAATTGTGAACTTGTTTGTTAACACTTTTTGTCACTTGTTAACACTTTTTTGTCACTTGTTTGAGCTCTAAAAGTAAGTACATAATCATTAGCAGGTGCCATACCCGTTCCACACCACTACCTACGTTTTCGGTAAATCATTCTTTTAATGATTTTAGAAACGAGAACAGAATTTAGTTGAGCTGATGGAGCACGCTAATGCTAAAGTGGTCGTGCTAACACTAAGAAAGCTAGTGCTAACAAAGAATGCTCCATCCATCCATCCATTTTCCTACACCCTTGTCCCTTAATGGGGTCGGGAGGTGCTGGTGCCTATCTCCAGCTAGCGTTCCGGGCGAGAGGCGGGGTACGCCCTGGACAGGTCGCCAGTCTGTCGCAGGGCAACACAGAGACACACACAAGACAAACAACCATGCACTCACACACTCACACCTAGGGGCAATTTAGACAGACCAATTAACCTGACAGTCATGTTTTTTGGACTGTGGGAGGAAACCGGAGTACCCGGAGAAAACCCACCATGCACAGGGAGAACATGCAAACTCCATGCAGAAAGGCCGGGGCCGGGAATCGAACCCAGAACCTTCTTGCTGCAAGGCAACAGCTCTACCAACTGCGCCACTGTGCAGCTTAACAAAGAATGCTATTGCACTGAATTTCTAAATATTCCAATGCCAACACTTATTTTCTCTCCAAATATGCCATATTATTCATCAATAAAACACAGTGGAATTTGTCTTCTAATACTGCAGAAGTTGATATTGACAGTCGTCCTTATTTCTGCTCTTGGGGGTTCAGTCAATCAGCCAATCAATTCACTTTCTGGGACAGAAAATCCCACTTCTTCAGTTTACTGTCAACACTTTCTATTTTTTCTTTAATTCAATTTTAGGTTGCCTCTAAAATTGGGGTTTATATTCACAGCAGAAAAAAAAATGTGATCTATTTTTCCCAGAGGAATTCTTGCTTTGGAGATTTACAAGACATTTGCATAAAACAAATACGTCTTGTTTTCTCTGAGCTGAGAAGCTGTTGAAACGCTGGAAGTGTAGTAGAGACTGAGGCATAATTAAAATCAGCAGATATTGTTACAAAGGCATTGGGGTGACTGTAGCTTAGCAACAACTGAACGGATGTATCGCCAGCAACAGCTGAGGGAGGAATGTAAACTTCGGTAAATTTCAGTAAAATAACTGCAGTAAACTTCTGAAATAGATGAAAGTTCAACCTTTTAGTAAAAAGGACATTTATATCTGATTTAATGCCACACAATGAGAAGAAAGGGTTATGCATCTCTTATTACAGTGTATGTAAATGTTAAAATTGTAGTAAAGATGAAAAAAGCATTAACCTCAGATTCAAAATGTGCTCATGTTCTGATGTGTTGGATCAAAGGTGAGGCTTTGGAGCTGCAGCCTGATCTGGACGTGAGCGAGATCCCGACCGTCCGAAAGCCCAGTAAAGATGCCGCCTGGCTTGGACCCAAAGAGAGCGCCGTACGCCAGCACAGGCAGGAGATGAAGACAAAAATGAAGACCAACAAGGTGGAAGAGGTGAGACCTACTCGTCCGAAACAGGTGAGTGTCTGCTGAGGAGGATGACTCTGGGATGAGCTGCATTTACCTTTCTATCTGCAATATGCAAAAATGATTGTTTCCAAGTGTTTCTGCTCTTGAACATCTCCTTTTACTTAAGTACTTGAAATGATAGATAATTTTGTTATTATTTTTCATGTGTGTACATTTGCACCCAAAACAGTTGAAGTCTGAAATTTAGGCTTACTGGCAAAATATAGGATTATATAAGAATATTCACAAAAGGTTAACAAATTAGCATTTGTTTATTCATATTTATTTTATGTCAGTAACACTTCTTGTTTGTAGCTAAAATTAGGATTTTGTCCCAATTTAACAATATGTCTTACTTTTAATACTCCTGTGTCAAAATTATTCAACCCCTCGAACAAAATTCTTTTTAAGACCACACATTTGCAAACCTGTGGTCTCAGGCACAGACGACTCTGGTTCTTTATGGGTTGCATCAGGTTTGCTTGAGATAGATATAACATTCAATGTTAGAAATATGGCTACGCCAAGAAAGCCGTCTCAAGATTTCAATAAAGCCGATACAAAAAGATAGCATACACCCTCAGTGTTTCCAAAGATACAGCTGGAAGTGTAGTTCAGAAGTTTGAAGTTAAAGGACAGGCTATACCACCTGGTGGTTGAATGAGGAAGCTGCAGATGCAGCAACAAATCATTCATCTGGCTTTAAAAGCAATCACATTTTATTCCTTTACAAACCAAATTAGGGCTGATGATGAACTGGAAAATATTACAAAACAGAAGATTGTGGAAACAAAAACTGTTTTTCACTGATCCATGTAAAAAGGATTTTTTTTAATATCCTTTAACTTTTAGAAATTATATTGCATACATGCTAATTCGCCAACATTTCATACAAATGATTTCCTTTTCATTTAAATGCAGCTATTTACTGACTATAAATGCAGCCTACCTGCTCTGTAATCAGCTCTTTAAATCTTCCATCCAGCTTTATTATATTTTTCAACCATCACAACGTAATTCAGAGGGTAAATCTTGAACAGAACAAGTCTTGGCAGGTAGTGGGAGGTAAACCAGAGGTCTTTGGCAAGATTTTATACAATTTCTGGCAAGAATTAAGACTAATTTAGCAATATTGTGTGGATGTGTGTTTAATATGGGATTTTATAGTCAAAAGTGTTCAGACTGCCTGGCAAACCTGAGCTGGTGTTGATGTGTCTTGGAATAAGCTTTGTTTTGAATGTGGATGGATTTATTTTAATGAGGTTTTATATTTTAATAAAAAAAATGTTTATTATTATTATTATTATTATTATTATTATTATTATTATTATTATTATTATTATTTAAAAGTAAACCAAAACACACCACAGAGTTTAGGGTTGACTGAACATTTTGTTCTGAACATTTCATTCGGTAGGCAAACCTTTTATAGCCTCTCCCCCCCCACGCCAAAAGCTGGTGGCACCAACAAACCCACACACCTCTGTTTGGACTTGAAACTCTTGTTTTGTTCTGTTCTTGTTTATTCTTAAGACTCAGTGTCAGCAGGAGCTCGACCAGGTCCTGGAGAGGATATCCAAGATGCCTTTCAGAGATAACAGAGGTCCTCTGGAGGACCTATATGCACTGCACATCCCCAACTGTGACAAGAGGGGGCAGTATAACCCAAAACAGGTGACTAAAGTTTTAGGTTATACAAGAAATAACCTATGTGGACGGGGCTCCCAATTAAAAGAAACAGAAATAAAAAAGTGAAGAAATAAAAATAATAAATTATTAAATATTGTGTATGCATTTTATAGTAAAAAGAAAACTGAAGGTCCACTATTATGCTTTCTTAAACAAGCCAAGAGAAAATAGAAAATAAACAATACATCCATGCCTCTATGGAGGCATGGATGTATTTCTATTAGCATATGTGCAAATTAGCTGATGGTTTGGATCATACCTCTAGACCAGATCATGCAGTGATGATGGTGAGCAACAATACAAAATACACAAGGCATCATTATGTACTTAATCTACATTATCTTGCTGTGGTTTTTGGGTTGTTTCTAAAGGAATCCTTCCAAAACTGATTTGCACAAACTACAACTTTCTTTGGCAATATTGCAAGAATATTGAAACCAATAACAAGATGAAGCAACACTACTCTGTTCTATGTGACTGGGGGGAAAAAATTGATGAACAGCAAGATGTTTCATATTCCACAGCCATTATGTAGCGGTAAATCCAGCAAAATAAACTTAATGAGGTGGGTGAAGCGCCACTTGGGTTGCTAGGTAACAAAATTTTGATGCAACAATTTACAGGTTTTTGAAACAGGCTGTTTGCAGGTTAACTTTTTTATTTTTTGCTCTTTGGCTCTTTCTAGAAAAAAGTAAATTTTGTCTAACAGTGGACATTTAGTAACTCCTGATAATTGAAATGTGTCATTTCTTTATGATTTAAAAATAAAATATTAATTTTAGAGATTATTTTATATTTCTTTTTCCTGATTTGGGTTGTTTAGTAGTTTAAAATTACATGACTAATACATGTTCTGTATTTTTACTGAATTTGAATTATGACTTAAAATAATTTATTTCAATAATGTAATTAAAAAATTGCATAATTTAATTTCATAAATCTATATGAGTGTCACTTCTTGCATTAAATTGATGACAAAACAATTTTTTAGCATTTTAATTTGCCTTGTAATGATTTCAGACGCCATTTTCAAATAATATTAGGACATTCAGAAACTTTTTTGATATAGTAATTTTTCCCATTTATATAACCCCTTAACTCTCACCTCAATCATTAACATGTAAGTAAATGGGTTTATGAGGGCATGGTGTCATTACGCCTTTTAATGGGTTCATTAAATGACTAATAACAATAATAGAGAAAGGCAAAAAAACAACTGAATAAATAATTCTCTGTTTCAGTGCAAGATGTCGCTCCACGGTCAGCGGGGTGAGTGCTGGTGCGTGGACCCCCACACCGGCCAACGTATCCTGTCAGCTCCAGCTGTGAGGGGTGACCCCAACTGCAGCCAGTACCTGAGCGAGCTGGAGCTGCCCGACGCCACCCAGATTTAACGTGACCAAGAGTTCAAAATAAACTAAACTGTAAATTGCTTGGGAACAACCCGAGTAAGCTATAAGCTATATGTATGTATGTGTCTGCAGCCTGTTTATTGGCAGCTACATCTCAAATCTTAACTTTCTAAAAAGGTTTGGATGATAGTCACCAACTTGTTGCTGTCGACTACAGTAAATCTGTCATGTTCTTTTTGTGTTTTAGAGCCAGTGATTATGCTTTACTAACTGTAATAATGCTCAGAGTGCTTTGTTATCAGTGTTTATTACTGTTTGAAAGAATGGAGAAGCATTCAGTGTGTCAAATGTTTTTAGGTGTCTTTCTGTGCTCTTGCTTGCAGACTAGGATTTTGAGTATGCCTCATTTGTATTGCACAGTAAGTAGTAAGGATCTGACATGATAAAGTGCTAATGCAAAATAAAGTAGAAACCTGTTGAATCTGTAATTCTCTGCTGTTGAAGTTTGAAGAGTGAAAGAAAATACTTAGATCCTGGCTTGAAGTTGTTTGAAATTCTGCAGTGCCCCCTATGGGTGATCTTGTACCACACAGATAAAGTGACCACTTTTTTTTTTCTTTTGACTTTCTCAGCAGAAACTGGATACTACCCGCATGGAAAATTACATTTTTGTTGTCACAAAACACTAAACATCTGACTTAACACTTTGCCATCTAAATCCAGTTTCCCACAGAAGGAGCCAACAGGCTTTTTTAGTGAATACAAGAAGTTTATTAAATAGTGATTTAACTTTAAAAAGAAAAAAATGAGTACATCAATTATAGGTGTGTTAAATATTCCATCAGAAAATTCACATTAATTTTTAGTTTCTGTGGTATTCAAAGTCACTGTTTTGCATTTAAATGAGCTTGAATCAATGACAAAAGAGAAGAGTTTGATCAGGAAAAAAATAGGCTGATGTGCCACTTAGTTATTTACACAACTAAAACTATATTAAACATTGCAATTTTAACAATAAAAGAAAGATCTTGAATAAAACTGGACCCACAGAACACATTCCTGTCCTTTGTCATTACATATTTAGCAGCACTTGACTGGAAGATCATAAAATTTATCAGCAAATCACATCCACACCTTAAAGTGATTTCCTTTTTTTTATTATTTTCTTTTTTGAAATTTTGCTCAGGCCATCCTCATTCAACCACACAATGGCGCCACATGCAAATCTAGATTCAAAGCAGTCTGGGGCAGAAGGCACTTCATTTACGTAAAAACCCGGCGACCTTGCTCTCTCTGGGATGAAGGACCCAGTGAACCCTGGGAGCAAGTCGCCTGTGGATTTGCATGTGTGGTGGCAGTGAAGACCCTCCACATGGAAAGACGGGGCCTTTGCATAAAATTTGTGTGCGAGCTCTAATGGGAAATGCACTCTGAGCAAGCAAGCTTTTTTGTTCCTAACGTTGAGAAGTACACACAAACACACTCATGGGGCATGCAAACATTCTGTACATACATTTAGAAACAGTGAATGCATCTCTGAGAACCTGAAATAGAAAGAATTCTAAGTTTAACAGTACAATGAGCTTTTTTATGACTGAGGTTTTGTCCGTTTTGCTTATTTCAAAAACAAAAAAAAAAAAAACCTTTTCCCTTATTGTGGCACAGAAGATCTAGTGACCGCCTAAGGAGCAGAAGGTCCCAGAGTGTTAGAAATTATCCATCGGCTAAAATTTAGGAGAAATTGGTATTAGTGAAGGTTTAGTAGTAGACTAAATATTGTTTTAACCAGCTACATTTTACCAAGATTGCTAAAAAATATTATGATAACCTGGGAATGAAACTAGTGACCTATTGTATAACAATGAAAGCCTTTTAACTCACTTTGCACAAATGCAATCTTACAACATAATAGCTTCAGAAAAAGGTGTTTTCATCATATATCCATCACAGTTTGACATTAATGTTCAAAATTGCAAATCTAAAATCAATTCTGTCTCTCGATCCCAGAGGGAGACAGTTTATATAGTCAGTGACGTACTCAATCATGGTATTGCCCATGAGGCGGGCACATAGCTTCCCAATCCGTAGCCCCAAAACAGCCCTACAGGACTTTGTCAGCTTCCTGTCACCAGCAAGTATCATCTCCATTATGACTATTTGCTCTTCTTTATCTTCTGGTGAGACTTTTTCCAGGAGATATTAGTGGATGTTATGGTTCATGCAATATGACTACCATAGTTTTCTTCTTTTCAAACTCAGTCCTGGCCTTCCTGATCATGTGAATGTGTTGATCTGTACAGCTCACTACTCCAGTCACAAAATTAATGGCTGTAATGGTGTCCTTGGGTTTACCACCAAGTCAAACCAATAGACTGAACTGACTAATCTTAAGATCACAACATTACAAGTAAAATTAGCAAAAATAAATGTATCCATACAATGGGCTAAATCAAGCTATATTTTCCCTAGGTTTGTGCTTTTGGGCATTTTTGCTGTGATTCACTGAATTTAGCTGTGATTTTTGTATGCTTCAGTTATGTATTTGGGAAATATTACTTAGGTTTTAAGCTGCTTGTTATAAATAAAATTATATAGTTCTAAAAATAGGGCCATATAGAAACTTAACACTGAAGGCTTTGAATGACGACCGCTTGTAGCCTTAGTGATAGAATGGCTCAGTGGGCTCTTCAAAAACTACATAGGATGATATTTTAATGTACCGAAGCATTGAATCATCTAAAAAAATTGTATAGATTATTTTTTGAAAGGCATATTTCATAAGTAGAGGTTCACACATTTCTACTTACAGGTATTAATGACCACAGTTTAATGCTGTTCTATTTGATTACCTGATTTAAAAAAAAAAATCTTTGGGTATTAAAATTTTACTTTCTGGTTAAAGACATTTTTGAAATTATTGCCATCTGCCTGAAATCATTTTTTAAGATTCAGTTAACCATAGAAATGATGCCACTGGTAAATTAGCGTGCCCCAATAAGCCTTGTTTCCGTACCAAACTAAGACCATAAGATACTAGTTATAGTTGGAGAATCTAAAAAAGACTGATATGAAAATAGTTGCAAAGAGTCAAATAAATTTGTTTCTCCTATAAAATCAAATTATTTATGTGTTAATTATGTGCCAAAACTGAATCCCACTTGGCAGTCTCTTTTCAGTTTTCATGCTAGTCTAACGCCAAGACTTGCCACTTGGAAAAGAAGGATATGAAAAAAGTCAGCCAATCAACTAAACTGTTGTTAATGTATTTTAAGATCATACAATTTATGTCAGGCAATTTGTTAATTAGCAAGGCCAAGCTAGCAGTTTATTGACTGTCACCATGGCAGGCTAGGCAACCAGGTTGCTAGCTCTTGCATTGAAATTTTAAAAGACATTATAAGACAAAGAGTTACAGCTAATTAAATATTACTTTTTGTTAAGTTCTGAAAGCCAGTTAAATTGAAATATAAAATATAATTAGTGTCAACACTAATTAGCAACAGTAATGGAAAAGAGTGACAGGTTACGGTTTTAAGCTAACGGCTTCTAATTAAAACAACATGAACGACCTTGTCAAACCAAAACGTGTGAATCCAATCTACATAACTATCAGACAAAATAATGTTTATGCCTTGAAAGCACTAATTCTTTCATTCATGCATGCCTTGAATTAAATAAAAAACATTCTAGCTAACAAATTATGGGTGTGTTCCAGCAGCACTTTTCCTATAATGTTTAATATCAAGAAGAGTTTAAGTGAGATTATGTTTGGTATGTTTTTGGAAAACTAATATCTGACCACAGCTTAAACCACTCCAGAGGGGCTATTTTTATAAACGGAAGTATGCATGTTTTATGTTTGAATGTTTTTCTGCCCTTGTTTAAAACTGGATTTTGTGACCCCCAAATATTCATTATATTGCACCTGAAAAAGCTCCTAATTATAACAAAACTCATTCAATTTTAGAGGATGTCTCCTAGTTTCGGTGGCCACACTCTCTTCTCAACAATATCAGGAAAATCAAATGTAGATAGTTAGCCACATTTATATATGTGTTGTCACCTTTATCATAATTTCAACAAAAAAAATATATATAAAACTGAAACAGACTTTATTAACGAAAGAAAAACTCTCTATATATTTCTCTTCGATATAGGATATAAAGTTTGCCTCCTCTCTGCAACAGACAAAGCAGTCCATCACAATCAACAAAAAATAAAAGTGTTTGTGCCATATTCTCCTGATTGTCAGTCATAAAGTGTGCTAGCTTGTTTGGCAGATTTTAAGAAGACGTTGGGCTCCGGAGGTGGTTTGCTCTCATTCGTTGCTGTTGTTGACACTGTCAAGATCTTTGCACTGCAGTTCTCCACCGGCAGAGTTGCTACCTGGGATTTTTTTGCCGAAGCGGTCCACGCACCAGCAGATGCCCCGTTTCCGACCACGAGACGGCTTACACTGCAAGAACAAAAGGAGGTCCAATCGGGTTGGTTGCACACTTTTGTGTCACTGAATAAAATTGAGAGCATTAAGAGATGCATCCAAACCTGCTTGCGCTTGAAAAATCCCTTTTTGTCACAGTTGGGCACGTACAAAGAAACGCTGATGACCCGAGAAGCGCCATGAATGAGATTATCAAGTTCTCTTTTGCAAGGTCCCTGCACACAAAGCACGTTTGGAGGTTAAAACCAAACATTACATTTAAATTCTTCAAAATCTGACTTTTGTAACTCAATTTGAACTTGACCTTTCATTGAAAGTGAGCTGCAAAGACCAATGTGCACTACTAAGTGTGCTACCCTTGTTTGTTTTAACCCTGAGTTTAAGTTTGCAACGACAGATAATATTTTGCATCGTCACAACACTTACAAATTCCGGCTCCGCCTTGTCAAGGCCAGACACCGGGAGCTCTCGGTTGTTGCTTGATCCAGGCCTGGCTAAATACTTCTTGCGGTCCTTGGCTAGCCTCATGGCGTGAATCTTCCGACTGCTGATGTGATCTCCATATAGGGGCACCTTGGTTTCTACTGGGTCTGTATCACATCATGGTGATATTGTGTTTGGAAAAAAAAGACACAGAAGAGACAGGGAGTCATTCATCAACCTAGAAGCTAAGTTCACAATAAAATCCATTGCTACTTTTAAAATATTTCACAGTCTGATACCGAAACAGAAGCTGCTTAAATATTCCTGCTGTTTTAGTTTCATGAACACAATAGGAAATATAATATTAGCTAAAAGCTTTGCTTCAGTCTTGTTGATGCTTCATTTACTCAGAATTACTGATATCAACAAAGAAACACATGTTCTCTGAAAAAAATTGGTATTTTATCATGGGACTTCACAAAGATTAAAATACCCATCACCAATTGTCTCCCAGAGGTGTAATATTAGTCATTAGCCATGGTTTCAAAGCATTCTTTAGATCATAAGACGGGTGAAAATCAAGAGTGCTGCTATCTGGAGCTACACCTCTTAAGAAAGACTAAAATTTCAAAGCAAAACTTCATACATGCGACCACGAATCAGGAGTGCACCTATCTTGAAACGTCACAACACAAGGTGATGATTTCACTGCAGCAGCTAAATGCTTATTTAGCACAGTTAGTGGCTACAAGCCAGCTACAGATTGAATGTGTTGACATAAGAGAGGACAGAGGCTACATTTATGGCAAATCAAGCTGCCAGTCTGGGGTATATGTAGACTAGGTCTTTTAAAACTTTTATAGCAAGTGACCTAAATTAGACATTTAGTCTCAGACTGGCACCCAGGCCTGTGCAAACATACTATTACCCCTGTCATGTGGCAAACCACCAGAAGCAACCACAACCCATTTTTGGGTCCCACACCCCCCTAGAAACCTTTGCATACGTTGCCTCTTTCATCCCTCTTGCAAAATGTTGGGGTGTCGAACACAGACCTCAGCACTCGCCCCGTTCCCTTATTGTCCCCACCCTCTATTCAGGCGACCGCAGCGACTTGTGCTGACCACAGACGGAGTGGATGTGGCTTTCTGTCCCAGAGACTTTTTAAAACTGACACATCATTTGATTTACAGCCCTGGACATCAGCATTAGCTATGAATGGTGACCTAAGCTCTAGTTGGCCCACTTCCACTGCTGTGTCACGCGTTCGCTTCCGTTTCATTATGGCAACCTCTGACGTTGTCACTAATCTACTAAGCCAACTGAGTGATGAAACAAGGCCACGGCCTCCTTGAATACGTGCCTCTTAAAACCTACAAAGCCCCCTCCACCAATGACAATGGCCGATGATGTCATTCATCCCGTTGCTGTGATGATTCCCATTTTTTCTTCACTTGGGAAATTGCTGAGGCAGATCATCAGCCAGTGTTAGTCCAATCAAGTCTTCACTTGCTTTAATCTGACCTGTGTGGACTGATCTGTCATTCTTCCCTCTATGCTGCAAAACCTTTTTTTGTGGCCCTTTTTGGCTCAGGCCTTTTATTTAACATCTGGAAAGTTGGAAGGAACCCATCCAACTAAAAGATGCAACTAAATATTCATGTTTGAAGCGATAAATGACAGTTGGTGTATGATCTGAATTTCAAACATGCACTCTGGTACACACATATGCTCTCTGGCTCAGTTTCTAATTCCTCAGTATTCATTTGGGTCCGGTTCAGTTTTTTTAGCAACAGTCCTGCACTGCAGGAGCTAATGGAAAGCTGGCTTACAAGCAGACAGACGGCGGATATGTAAACCCACGCTCAGCCTGCGTTCTGCTGAATCACTGCACAACCTGATATGAAGAGGGGCGGAGGGACGGAGAGGAGTGGAATCAGAGGAAGAGGCCTAACAAAAGAGCGGTGAGAAGAAGGGAAGAGGATTGTGTGGGAAAGGCAGCAAAGAGGATAGAAAAGCTGGTAAAATGGTTCAAGAAAAACAAAAAAAAGTCAAACTGCTACTTTTGTTTAGGGATGGAATTAATTTTTAATCTGAAGTTTAGATGAAAACATTGTAGTGATTTCTTCTCATATTTTATTATATTATATAAGCTCTTATGTAATAAAGAGCTTATAGAATAAAGTTTAACAAAGTCTATCAGATCATTTATGTTTCCACTGTGCACTATGAAAATGTTTGGAGGTTTTTTCATATTATTAATTTTAAAAAAAATCCAATCAAGACATTACATTTTAGATTTTATGTGACATGTTGGTAACTAATTCTTCACAAACATCCTTATAATTGAAGATGCTGGTTTAGTCAAATGTTCAATATGTCCAGCAAAGAACATTAAGGCCAATATGTCTCTTCAGGTATTTTGAGAATTAAAAAATGAAAAACGGTTGACAACTTAAACTAGTTTAACAATGGTTTTAATGCTAATGTTTAACTTGCAAGCAAGCTGTACTTATTTTAACAGCAAATTTAGAGTAGCAGAAAACTGAAGATGTTGGTTCAAACAACAATGAATCTCATGGAATATTATGTTAATTATCCAGCGAATAACGATAAAGCTGTGTTTGTTTATGCAGCCTGTTTTATGAATAAACTTACAATGACTGACTCAGAATTAATAGGCTTAGCTTGTTACCAAGTTTGACTTTAGACCAGTGGTTCTTAACCTTTTTTGAGGTATCGAACCCACCAGTTTCATATGCGCATTCACTGAACTCTTCTATAGTGATAAATAAAATATAATTCCCCCCCCCAAGTTCAAGTCATAGTGGTGACCCAACTAGAGTCTAGTTGTTTCACCCCAAGATCACTAAGTCTTCCTAAAAGGTAAAGATTCTGACAACAGTTCTTCAAAATATAGTCAATGTTTTCAGCACAGTTGAGCTGACTGTCCAGGAACGACACAAGATATTTAAAATGTGCCACAGTTTCAACAGGTTGGCCATCGAGAGAAACTGGAACCACTTTAAGGTCTTGTTTAGTTCATTTAATTAGCTCTACATTCTTAAGAGAATGAAAAATTAATAATAAATTATAAAGACGTTGGGGTATTTTGATTTATAGATCTAATTATATTAACACGCCACTAGAGGCAGTAGCAACCCCGATAAGATGCGACTAAGGAGCAGATTTAGAAGTACACAGAAAGCTACAGAATTTGGTAAAACGATGAGCTTTTCTGAAGTACATAAAGACACAAGTTCAAATCCATGCTGAGAGTGGAACTCCATCAATCAGGGCTCCTCCGCAGCTCTGATTGGCTAAGCAATGTAACATGATCCTCTGCAGCAAGTGATGGCAAAGCGGCGCATCGTCACGACTTTACACAAGTGTGTCTTTACCTCTGTAGCAGAGGCTCCACCGAACCCCTGAGACCGACTCATCGAATCCCTGGGGTTCGATCTGCTTTAGACCTTAGGATTGTTGCTAAACTGGTTCAAGCTTAATACAAACTTTTAAACTCTATTTTGACCTGACAAATAAAGTTAAGATGTGCCATTTAAACACATACCCCAGAGCTAAAAAGGATAAGTGGCAAAGATGTGCCATTTATTGGTGATGACTGCCTCAGGGCTAAGGGGCTCAACTTGCTAGTAATGTCAGTTTAACAATAGCTTTGTCTCTCAGCTAATTAATGTCTTACATAATAGAAATTCTTGCTTCAAACCAGCCTTCAGCATTTCTAAACCTTTAATAACTTGACATATTAACTAATAATGAAACCCACACAAAGGTTTTAGATGCAACTACTGTTTCAAAATTAATTTAAATTAAACGAACATTTCAGTTTTACAAAAATAAATTAGTTAATCCTGTTTGAAGTTAATAGGAATTAAATGTTGGATTTGCAAAATAATACCCTTGATTTAAACTGAGGTGATTGTATTGACTATAATTTAATACCTACTTTTTTTTTGTTTTGTTTCTTTTTGTTTACAGTGTAGAACCAGAAAAAATGTGCAGGAACCCAAAACCATCAGCCAGAACAGAGAAGGTTGACATGGGAATGGAAAGAAAAATAATAATAAGACAAGGGGGGAGAGGGGGAGAGAATGAAGAGGGACTGTTGCCAGATAGGCGAAAGAGGAGAAGATGCTCTGATGGCGAGAGAACAAAAACGTTGGGGTCAGATGTGAGGAGAGGCACAGGTGGTGGATGAGGAAAAGCTAGATGAAAGAGAGGACAGAACTGAAAAGAAGGGAGCGGAGTAAAATATGACTTTACAGCATGAAAAGCTGTACTCCTCACTCCCCTGCAGACACAATAACTCTGCCATTGAGAAAGAGCCGCCACCTGTAATCTGCTCCCTTGCTTTAAGGGAGCAAGAGCCACTGTCATGTAAACCTTCTGTTGTACTCGGAGCCCTATAAACTATTTCAGACCAAGAAGATCTGCACTCTTTGCCAGATTGTTGAAAAAGTTCATGAGGTCACATGAATAAAGACTCATGGGTAATATGACAGATGTCAGCCCTCCATCCCCAATTAGGATGCAATCCTGTTGTTAATTGAATTTCTCTGTAGCAATTCCTCTATTTATTTTCATTTTTGTGCTACAAAGCAAAACGTGACTTGGTGATGTCTCGTACCTTTGGGTGGATGCTGCAGCTTGTACAGCTTCTCATTGGCGCACAGCCCCCGACCGTGCAGGAGCGCGTGCAGCGGCTTCTCCTCTCCGCTCTTCGGCAGGCAGCGGAGGCCCCGCATGCAGGGCCCCGTGTAGACCCCGCACGCCTGGCCCTCTGCCAGGGCGCACGTCAGGCAGCAGCCGCAGCCGGGCTCCTTCACCAGCTGGCAGCCCACGGGCACCGGCGGACACATGGACAGGGCCTTCGGGTCGCACGGCTCGCAGGGCACGTAGGACGCGCCGCCGCCGGTGATGCTCAGCAGAGGGACCGCCAGGAGGAGGACACCCAGCAGCATCGTGCGCTTCTCCACTTATGAAGGAAAAAAAATATATATATGTATATATTAAAAAAAAACACAAAACTGCAGGTTGGTGGAGTGGAAGAATATCAGCTGCGAGTTGCAGGGAATCCTTTGTGAATCCAGAGGGAAAGGTGCATCCACAGGTGCATCTGATGCATAAAAACCAACAGTCAATATGAAAAATAAAAATCATCCAAAACTATCCAGACAGCTTAGAGTGATGCTCAGCCAGCGCCGCTTCTCTCCTGAACTGAGGAGCCACCGACTCCCTCTGCGGCTCTGCAGGTTGTTTCACCCGCACTGTGAGCAGAATGTATAATCTGCGGCTTTGCTCTTGCCTTTTTTCTTTCTTTTTTTTTTTTTTTTTTTTTTTTTTTTTTAAAGAAACTGCCTCCGGCGAAGCCTATAAAGATGGGCTTGTCAAACAACGTTTGGAAAGGGGGAGGCGCACTTGTCAACTCCGTGCGTTTGCGATGCCGATTTCTCAGCGGGGCGGGAGCTGGCACGCCTCCAGATCTCTACTGATGTTCCTGAAGGCGACTTATCTGTGTTTCTGCACAGAGTTATTGAGGTGCATGGCTGCATATTTTACTAAAGCTACAGGGAAAATAAACTAGGCATATTTTCATTTCGTTGATCTCCTCTTAGTGGAGAAGAAAAAAAACGATTCTGTCTCATCTTAAATTTCTGGAGTTAGATGTGGTGTGCTGGATATTTTAGCACATTCTGCATAGAATAGAGTGGAGATTGCTGCATAGAATACTGTTTTTTGGTGGAGGTATGGACAACTTTATTTATTAAGCAACTTTCAGTGAAAGGCAACTCAACATGCTGATACAGAAGTTAGCAACTCCATACATTGAGACAAAGCACATCAAAACAGAGATTTAAAAATAAAGTCCTCATGGACCCACTGGATAACAGGTTGGTGTTTTCAGGGAGGCAGTTAAGGGTTAACAGTAGGCCAGCAAATTAAAACCTTTTTAGCCTCTTAAAAGAGCTTGTGTTTATTCCAATTTTATTTATTCCAAATTTTTGGTGTGTAAAAACTGAAGTCTGCTTCAGTTTTTACACACCATAGCTACAACCTCTAGGAACCAGCAGTAACTAATGGAGAAGTACTCTGATTGGAACATATGGACCAATCAGATCTCTGATGTATTAGCTGAAGGTGTTTAATCAAATTCTTTGGACTTCCTGATAGCAAACAGTTACAGAAGTCTAGTCTTGAAGTAACAAATATATGAGCTAGTTTTCCAGCATCTTTCCTGGACAGGATTTTTATAACTTTAGGAATATTCCAGAGAGGAAAAAAAAGGAAATCCTAAAAACTTATTTAATGTGGAAATGACATGTCCTGGTGAAAAATAACAGACATTAAAGTTTGTTGGCCTCCTACAAACGTTTTTGGTAGAGGACAGTTTAATGGCAGCCAATCTAAGTTTGTTTCTTAAAACTCAGCTTCTGTCTTGTCAGTATTTAA
This sequence comes from Poecilia picta, assembly GCA_033032245.1. Lineage (NCBI taxonomy): Eukaryota > Metazoa > Chordata > Actinopteri > Cyprinodontiformes > Poeciliidae > Poecilia > Poecilia picta. The sequence continues at coordinate 2,436,495 of CM065354.1, forward strand.
AAGTCATCCAAATTTCTATGTCTTCAAGTAATCTTCCTAACTGACTGTGTAAAGAAGATGTATTATTCACAGGAACAAACTGGAATCTAGGATTTAAACCAACCTAGTGCTGATCCCCTGATATCTACATGTTGTGCTCAACTTTGTAAGATCTAGAAAAACCAAAACATACACGACTTGGTTGTCTGAGCCCCAGGCACTACCAATAGTACATTTCACCAGTTCAGTTTCAGTGCTATGATGAGCTCTGGAACCTCTTCAAACAGGTTCACATGTCATGTTTGCTGATGCGAATCATAAAGCTAATGGATCATAGGCAACCGCATGATAGAGTGACGGAGTTGTGATTCAGAAACCAGGTAGGTACAATACCAGAATGACAGGCAGGTGAGTGGAGCATCTCAATCAGGACAAGCTTCTGGGCTTCCATCATAAAAACTCACAATTTGGGTTAATTCACAAAAAGATAATAAAATATGCTCATCTGCTTCAGCTCTACTCTAATCTTTGTCCCATTTTTGCCATTTTAGCTCTGCCTATTTTAACAAGTAAAATAGTGCAGAGCAGAATGCACAGGTCTACATTCATAGGACCTTTATATATTTTAGGAAATACAGTATATGAGTATGAATGAATCCATCTGACTACTTGTAGAATTCTTAACAGTCAATAACCAAAACATAAACACAGATGTCAAAATTCATGCAACTCAAGTCTACAAAATAGTCAACTAAATTAGTGCTTTAGAATTTATACAGAAAAGACAGTTAAGGGAAAGCTAAATATTTAACTAAACTATTAGTGCATAAGCACATTGGCTGATTAGCTACTGCAGCTTACTGAAGGCGAACATTTGAGGTGAAACAGTTCCTCAGTCAGATGGCGACCTCAACACCTTGAAGATATTTCTTTTATTGTAGCTCAATCTTCACAAGTCTTTGCCCTCAAAATATGCAGTTTGGTATTAGTCTTGATATCACCTGTGATGGTTTTCTCCAGTGGGCTACTATATGGACATAAAAAAACAGTCCTTACAGTTTGGTAAAGGTTAACTCAAAGGATCACAAAAAAATGTTCAGTGTCTTCCAGAATTGAGGGCGAGTTCCTGCCTGGGAAACGAGAGCTCTTTATAATTCCCCTCAGATATCATTTGGTTCGCTGTTCTGCCAAAGTATTCCTGCTTTAAACATTGAGACATTCCAGCTCAACGATAACAAATGAACTCTCTAAAGATGTGCTCGGAGTTTCAGATCGGGCTCACAAGCTGCACTCAGACTGACCTGGTTTTATGACTTGGTGAGGTCCAGTGAGATAAGTGGTGCACTCTCATGAGAGAGCTCGTAATTCACTTGGTGTTTTGGCAGATATGAGGGGTTCAGATGATGAGCATGTTTGTGTTGCGAACAAACAGTCTCTACATGGACCAAAACACATTTGTTCAACTGTTGACCCAGGCCATCTAGAACCTGTCCTTAACTCTGCTACAAAGAATCGTGATATAATTCTGTGTACATTGTTCTACTCCCTGTATCGCTGTGTAAATTAACCTCGGTGTATAAATCCAAAGTCAGTGTTTGCAACTTCAATTAGCACTGAAACTGACCTTTCAATGCTAAAGCTTTTATTCCTTTGTCTACTCAAGTTTCGCTTCCTCTTTCTTACTCGCTTCCTCTTTGAAATTTTGTTGGCAAATTCTCTTCGGATCATTCAACTCTTGTTTGCCTTCGGTGTTGACCTTTACGCCGTATCGGGTGTCGAGGGACGTCACAGGCGACGAAGAAAAAAAAGCTTGGTGTTTTACACTTGATCTTTATACGACTCGAGTGCGCCAATTAAAAATGAGATGAGATTCAATTATATCAAAACTTTAAAAGACCAACACTAAGGTCAGGAAAGACTCATAAAACAGTCAAAGTACGAAAAATGTTTTTAAAGGTTTTCAGAAAGCCTGGAAACAAACCAAACAGGAATTGTAATCTGGAACTCGGCTGCTGTGAGAATTCATGGTCTAAATATTTAACTACATTGAGCAGAAGAGATGCAGCTCAGTACTGGAAGCTGCTCTAGGCAGGTGTGGAAGGTTTGGATTTCTGCCGCAGTAAAGCTTAAGATTTAATATGTGCATACATGCTAGCTGCAGGGTTGAAATGTTACCCAATATCTTCGCTTCTGAACACAAGCTGGGTTTTAATCCAATGTTACCTGAGCTCAACCTTAGTTCAGGGATGCGTTCTTCTTTTTTGTACTTTAATACCCCACTATAACCAGAGAAGGTAACTCTTTCTTTCTTCCCTTCTTCCTGTCTTCCTTTCTTTCTTCTGTGCAGTGTAAGATGCGCAGTGAAGGGTTCAGATCAGCAGTGTGGTTCAGGTAGCGGGCTGGCCCAGGATCAGCTTTGCTCCAGTCAAACACTTGGTCTCACTGTCTGGATGGGTCTGATTCATCCAACAATCTACTGCAGTGGTGCCCAAAGTCAGTCCAGGAGGGCCAGCATCCTGCATGTTTTAGTTCTCTCCCTGGTGGTAGTAACAACCATTTCTGCATGTCACTGTTCTTCTTAGGCCTCTAATGAGCCATCATTTGATTCAGGTGAGTTACACCAAGGAGAGAACTAAAATATACAGGATGCCGGCCCTCCAGGATCGACTTTGGGCACCATTGGTCTACTGTACATGTTCTTCAGGGCCAGATGGAGGCAGGAACTTGTCTCCAGTGGTCTTATGGTAAGAGGCCCCCAGTCCATTGTCCACATATTCATTATAAAGTGAGCTTCACAATCATATTTATAGATATGTTGCAAATACGCTTTATAACTGCAACTACGTCTCTACCATATGTTGAGAGTATAGCAAAAGAAGCAAACGGATATCCAGTGAATTTGTCAAAAATAGCCAAAAATGCTTTCTAGACTCACTCAGCTGAGCAAACTAATTGCTAGCATAATGCTAACATTATGTAGCATTATGTATAATTTTAAGCCTCATTAAAAATAACTAAGAACTCACAGAGTGAAAAAATCGGACCGGGTTCATACGTTGATATTTTCCTAAAGCTTAGATGAAAGACTTTCTTGTCTTGTTTATATAACTTGATTTTATTTGTCATGACTAAATAAACTTCAACAATATTTTAAGTCATTACATTCAAATCCATGTGCCAAAAAATACCTAATATTTATTTCCATAGCAATATTAAAACCATGTCTGGAGTCTGTAATATTTGTACATGATGACATGTGTTAGCATGATGGTTAAACCTACAGAAATGGTACAGTCTAATTTATTAAATCTTTGTCAATATTGGCTGAAACAGGTCTACATTGAAACTTCTACTTAATGTCTAAAAATCAATTTTACAGTTAAAACAAGTTATTTTTAGCTAAATATATGCCAAATTTGGCCAAGACATATCTGAACCATTTACTCATTGTTAATATTTATTTGTAACTAAAAATTAATTATTGGGATTTTCTGGACATATTCTCTTTTTATCAGTCTGAACTCCAGAATTTGGTCTGGATATCCTGATATTTACAGCAATGAGCCGAGGCAACTTTGCCTTAGTTAGAAAATAGAAAACCAAACAATGTTTTAGGTTTTGTTCACTGTTGTGAACACTGAGCAGCAGATGCAATAAATAAATGTAAAATTGAAACAGCATTTCAACCTTATATACATTATGTTTCTGAATTATTTAGGCAATTAAAAGATCGGCAGAGGGATCCACGTGTGACATTAAGCGACACTAAGAAAATACTGAGGTTGTTTTTACTCAAATCTTTGCTTTAGAAAACAACAACCTGACTTTTACTTCTAGGTTGTTTGAGTTCAGCCTTTGTTAAATATTGCTTTTATTCATTCATAGTCCAGTATTTCACATGGTGACATGCAAACAAAGAAGATAAACACTGTGTGTTTGCAGAGTGGGAAAAGTTAACCAAATAACTTTGTTGCTTTAACCAAACCAAACTCTCGAATGGTGCAACACCTGGGTCTTAAGGAACAAAGGCCTCGGATTATTCCACAATCACTCTTTTCAACATAGCTAATACTGTCAAGGCCCACACTTGTCATGCTCGGAGTGATTAAGGACATGTTTTGCAGTCCTGAAAATTTCCAGAAAGCCTTTATATAAAAGGACAAATGTCACTTTGGACTTTGTGCCTAAATTTCCCACTTTTTTTCCTTGGAAAACCTCCAGAAGATGGCTCATCAAGATGATCTATAACGGTCTACTCTTTTTCTGGAGGATATGCCAATACAGTGTGCATGTGTGTGTGTGCGTGTCTTTGTGTGTGTGGGTGGCTGAGCGGCTGGAGATTCATAGCCGAGTTTGGACCTGAGCTACACAGACACCTGTAGAAATGGTAAGGCTTTCCCCACATTACAATGTATGCTAGTTTTTGTTCATTCTTCTGTTCAGCTCCTTTTTTCAGAAAATATGAGCAACCTCAATAGAACACTGAGTGCTTGCTTAATGGCGGATAAAAATGACATTAACTCAAATCTTAAGGCCCTGAGGGGCAAACCCAAGTAAAGTCCAATGTCTTTAAGGGGAGAGTTCAAATCAAGCTCTGATTCTATTGCTTAAAGTCCAAGTCAGCAGTCAAATTTTACAAGTCCAAGTCAGGTCAAACTTCTTTGAGGGCCAAGGACAAGTTAAGCTTGATTTCTTTGATGGGTCACGACAAGTCAAATTTCCCATCCTTCCTGGAAGGGCAAGTCAAAGTCAAGTGGTGAGTACAGGTATATTCTTTTCTTATGTCCAAGTCATGACAAGCCTTGAACTCAACTTTTCTGAAGTATCAGTCAATTCTTAAAGATCTGAAGGGCAGGTCCAAGGAAAATCTCAAGTCTTCCATCCCAGGCAAGCAAACATTCCAGTCCTTAAGGGGCCAGTCCAACATTCTCACATCAGATGTATGCCATTGTCTGCCTGAAACACAGACGTGCCATAGATTATGAAGTTTGATCATCAACCTCATAAACTTGTATGAACTCCCAGACTTTGAGTTTGCCTTCAGTAAAGCTTTAATCTTTGGTGACATTGTCTAAACAGGATTGAAAATAATCCTCAACATTTAGAACCTAAGATTACCATTTCCACATTAATGCAAAAACTAGCCAAAATACTTTGTAAAAAGGACATACTTTACTACATTTACTGTACAATTCCTCTCCTTAAGAGTAAGATTCGCCTTTACAACACTTGCTAAGTCATGTTTTAGTTGCTGTCTCTCAAAAGTCCCTCCAACACTATAAAAAAAAAAGAAAGGAAAATGAAATGTTACCAGTATTACTGACATTGAAAACTCAAGTAAACTACCGGAAATACTCCAAGAACTTCTTTGATTATGGCCACGACTCCCCCGGACTATTGAGGTAAACACCATAAACTGCAGAGAGTGTTAGAAGATTTACAGCTAGGAAATAAAGTGTGAATTAAAACACACTTCCAGCAGCCTAGTGATGTCATGTTGCTGCTTCTTGCATGCTCCCCACCCTGCAGGCGCTGGGCCGGTTTCAGCTTAGGTGGCACCAGAAAAAAAACATGGAATGTATGTGATGGGCTGCGAGATGTCAAGTTTCAGCTGATTGCGTGAAAAGTCAGTCAGAGTCTCAGGGCTTTAGGAAGAGTAAAGGCCTCCAGGGAGAAATATCCAAATCTATAAAAGCAGCATTTGTATCAAGTTTCAAGAACTCTTATGGGAAACTTTCTTCTCGGAGCTCTAATGCCAACAATAATCTTCAAGTCCTTAATCTCTCGGCCCTCTCGTCTTTGATTCCCTCCCTGTTCTCCGACATTGTTCTATCTGCAGCTTGGCTTTCATTTCCTGACCTACTTTATTATCTGTCAAAAGACGCTAAAGCTGCTGTCACAATTGCTCAGCAAGAGAAATGGAGCTTGAGTCGACTCGGACGGCGTCTGAGCGGTGCAGCTAATCAAAAGCAGACAAGAGATGCAAGCTCAGCACAAAAACGCTTCAGTGGACCGATACGATCTATGGGAAACGGCTCAGAAGTGTCATATTTCTCTGATTTGCCTGGATGTTGGGCCAACGTGCTACATTATACGAGAAGAGATGATGGGAAATGTAATCCAGACATGGAAAAAGGCCTTGTGAAGAGAATATCTGAGAAGATTAAGTTGTACAGTTCTTTCACGGGTTTACCAATCAGAAACACACATGTTCTATGTTGGAAGTAATACATTATCTTGTTAGATTAGGACCTTCTGATTCAAAACTCTTGTACTTTCCAATGAAATTTGCAACTACACTGCAATATTGAACATATTTTGACTTCCAATATAACTCAAGTTTGAACAATGATTTAAAAATGTGAATCTGTTTCCTTCAGGAAGTATTTCTGAGAACTCTACCTCTGTCCAGTACAATGACTTCAAGGAATTTTAGCAGACCAAAATTCTAGGAATGCCTCGTTATTGGACGCTAGAGCATGTTCTGAATATCAATATTTCATAGATATGAAGATGTTTTTTTCCCTCTTAAGGACTCCTGTATTTGTTTTAATGTCACACATTTTGATAATATGACCGCAATAAAAACAGCATAAAACCTTTTGAGATTATGATTGTGTTTATTAAATGAGAAACATTCTCCAAACCAGCCCGACGTTATTTGAAAAATTTATAGTTGCTGTGGGGAATATGGGCTCTTGCCCAGAGTAGCATTACAAAGGGGGAGAATTTAAATTAAAAATACATATCTAACTTTTTTATATTGCTTTTAAGCACTTCCAGTCAACAGGGAGTTGGGAAATGTGAATGTGATATAACTTTTACTGTATTTTAAACAGTTCTTTGAAGAATTGTCCTTAAGGGGTCAGTCCAACATTCTCACATCAGATGTATGCCAGCCATGGCTATGGTATGGCTAGGTTAAAACACAGCCATACTGGGAGGTCTAAGGGCTCGTTTAAGATCATCCCTGAACACTTCAACTAAAACTTTGACTAGACCATTTCCAAAACCTACCTTTAGTTTTTTTGAGCCATTGGGAAGTGGACCTGAGCTGGCAGATATTAATGGTAGAGAGCAGACTCCATGGTTGTCAACAGTGTTAAGCACCACTAACGAAAAGTTAGCTTACGTAGCCGCTAACCCTAAACATGCTAGGATTAAGACAGTTATAAAGGCAAAAGGAGTTCTAAAGGCTAAGGGTTAGCGTGAATCAGCTAAACGGTTATACCAACATGGTAATTAGTGAAAGCTAATGTTCTAAAGCAAAAAGGTCATATTTCTGAATTGCGGTGTATTCGACAGACTGGCGACCTGTCCAGTGTCACCCCGCCTCTCGCTCAGAACGTTAGCTGGAGATATGCACCAGCAACCCTCTCGACCCCACTAAGGGACAATGGTGTAAAGAAAATGGATGCATGAATGAATTGGGGTGTTAATTTTACACCAGACTTGACAATTATATTTGCTCCTATATTTTTACTAAATCATAACAAAATGTATCAAAACGGAGGAAAATAGCAAGTAAGTAGTAAATAAAGTACACCCTCACTACTAGGCTCTAAATGATGCACGTCTAATGTCATTTAGAGCCTAGTAAAATGTCACTCTTGTGCCATTTTTCATTCCTGGTAAACGTTTTCACATTTTGTGGCAACCACAAATTCACATGCTTCATTTGATAAACCAACACAAAGTGTGACTCAACTGCAAACCTGTCAGTCCATGGCTGTGGAGCTAAGAGAGCAGGAACTCTGGAGGAACTGCAGAGATCCATGACTCAGGTGGGAGAATTTATAGACAGGACAAGTCCATAAATAGGTTTTGTGGAAGAACAGCAGAAAGAAAGCCACCGGAAGTCAATATTGAAATCTTGGACTTTCTTTAGCTCCGCGTTGCCAGTAGAGACATACAATAGAAGACCTGCATGTGTAACAGCGTTGAAAGGTGCTTCTAAAAGGAATTGACTCAGGCACTGAAGATCAAACTGGATTCAGATTCTCCATTTTCTATGTGTCAAATCTATCATCTGTGGATTTACAGTAAAAGCCCCAAGAATCCCTGATTCTTAATAAATGTGTATGGACTTGATTGTAGGCCTTTTGATGACCGATGCGCTCATGGCACAGTCAGAGCTTACTGTAAGCAGCAAAGACGAGCAAACTGCTGAAAATGTGCCGATGCAGCAGGTTTAACCCTCCCCCAACAGACTCATTAATTTGGACATAAAAATCAATTCCCAGAATGCAGTCTGATATAAGGGAGCACAGCCGGGACAGACTGAGTTTCTGAGTAATCCAAGAATGTATGTCTTGGTGACAACGACTGAAATTAATGTTAACTTTTCCTCACATTTAAGGGCAAAACCACTGAGGAAAAGGTACATTTGAGATTGTTGTCTTACAGTCCCACATGCTGTTATGTTACAACCATAAACTTCAGTATATTTTACAGCGATTCTACAGGAAGCAACAACATGTAGAATTCTGTGGTTTTGACGTGTAAAAAAGTTAAAAGGGATGGAAAACTTTTGCTAGTTTGACTCTGTATGGTAGCGTACCATCTGCTAGCTGATGCATTACATGCTTGGCTTTAGTCAATAGTGGAAGTGGGTAAATCTCAGGAGCTCACGTCCACCTGCAGAAGCTAAGGCTCTTTTAGGGAAATTCCCAGGGGAAAAAAGGATTTCATGGGTCATGACCAGACTGCCAGATTTCTACTTGTACTGGGAAATGAAGTACTATTAAAGCAGATGAATGGCTGTACAGCATCAATGATGTTATTGTGCACAGGTTACAGTAAAGATAGGCAGCAAATCATTTGTCAGACAGAACTTCCCTCCACCAAAACTCCCCCGTTACTCGAAACCATCTGGCTGCGGTTCATCTGATTCACCATGTTGCTAAGATGACGCTGCAGTTTTATTTCCACGACACAGAAACTGCAGTCACAAACACCAAATTGCACATGGGGGTGATTCGTGTTTCGGAAATGTGAAGCCGCAAATCAACAGGGAGCCTGGATTTGCATAGAGAACTACAGAGGAAGATGAGGGTTGGAAAAACTGCAGCAAATGATGCATTTAATGAGGAGGGGGAAGAGTGAGGAGGGATTACAGGAAGCAGAATGTGACATGCCATGTTGGTTAGGATCTGTGTGGCCCAGCCAAAACCCAGGAATACATGGAAAAATTCCAGAATTTTCCAGACTTAAATTTATGAATTTCTCTTTTTTTCATTATATTCACTTCATTTTATAATAAAAATGAATATAAAAACCGACTATGAATTTAAATTACAATGACTCTACACTTTAAATTTGAAACTGGGTGAACAAAAAAAAGAGAACAAAAAATACATTGACTGCCCTAACAGAAGGAAAGAAGGAAGGACAGAAGGAAGGAGAGAAGTTTACAAGGAGTAAGAGAAAGTGACAAAAAAAAGTACACAAGGAGGATGTTGACAGAGTGAACAAAAGGAAAGAGATAATAAAGAATGAGGAAGGAAGGAATGAAAGATGGAAGAATGAAAGGAAATATGGAAAAACGAAAAGAGGAACACAAGGAAGGGAGGCAAGAAGGAAAGGCAGGTAAATTAAGGAAGAAATGAAAGATCCGAGGAAGAAAATGGTGAAGGATGAAAGGAAGGAAGGGAGGAAGTGAAGACGGAAGGATGAAGGGACACAATGAGGAAGAAGGAGAGAAAGGAGGACAAGGAAGGAAAGCTAGAAGAGCACAAACAGGACACAATGAAGGATAGTAGGACACAAGTTTCTGAAAACCTGGAAAACAAATACATTTGAGACTTTTCCAGACTTTACAGGAAGGAACCCTGATCGATCAGATGCTGAACAAGCTGTGGCGGTCCTTTGCTGTGGCGATTCTGTCATTTTTTATGTTTATGTAGATCCAAAATAAGTAAAAAAAAAAAAAAATAGCTCAACTCATGAGGCAATAGCTGAGTTTTTATGAAAAATAATGGTATCTCTCAGTCACACAGATTTAGATCCTATTTGAAAGAAAGTCTCAACTTTCCTTGAGAGGGTTTACACCAACTCCCATCAGGAAATGAATTCCTGCATTTCCCAAATCCAAAAATAATTACATTTGTGGTCGTATTTCAACGAGTACAGTGATTGATAAATGTCGACTACAAAAACATAAAAAATAAAAATCAGTCTTTTTCTTAAAGTAATCTCTAACTCCATTGTGGCTCTTCTAGAGCGCTATGCTGGAAAACAGCAAAAAAACATTTCCAGGAAAACAAGATCTGGCAGCAGTAACACCGTCATCACTCATAAGAAAATGCTTTCTCAAAATCTGTGGTTTCGCCTCGTATGAGATCGGCATGCAGAACATCTCCAGAGGAACGATGGATGAATTTGGCACGGGGACACTCTCCGAGGAATCGCTCTGATTTACAGTCGCGAGCCTTCGGGCCTTCGTCCGGGTCCCGGACACGCTGAAGCTGAGGTTAAGTTGCTTCCCTTTTGTTTTGGTCCAGCTGGCGTTGCAGCACAATGCAATAAGTGGTGGTTAAGCTTCTGTAAAGGGTCTTTCCCAGAATAAGTTCCTCTGTGGTCTTTGGGGCTACTGTGACTCCATCAGACTAAACTAACTCCTTCATTTGTATAACTGCATAGATATTCTCCCTCTCCTTTACTTTTGCAAAAGATAAAAATAAAATAATAATAATAATAATAATAATAATAATAATAATAATAATAATAATATAATAATAATAATCCCCACTAATGGATCATAAATACACACTTGTAGATACAGAAAATTACTGCAGAGATATAAATTTGAAAACTTATGAAATATGAATGTTTTAGAGTTTCTTGCCATCAGACAAAGAAAAACCCTGATTTAGTTGTCCTGTGTGTGTTTTTCTCTTCCTGACAGTTTTCATACCAACCCTTATGTAAAAATAACTTAAACCAGCTTAAATCATTCTACTTTTCTTCCACATGATCTTTTAGTACTTTGAGGGTTTGCAAGACTCAAAGAAGTGGGATTGCTTTTATCCAAACCAGACGCACACACACACACACACACACACACACACACCTACACACACACACACACACACACACACACACACACACACACACACACACACACACACACACACACACACACATACACACACAATCAAGGACATAATGTCAGAAAAAGGTGAAACAACTGGAACAATTGGTAAACAGCAAAAGTTGCCATTTTTCTCCTTATCAGCTAATAGCAAAGCTAATTTTCAGTTGGTATTTTTTCTAACTTTGAAAATATTTAGCACCCTTGTCGTCTCTTAAACAATTCTTCCTGATAAATTCGAAAGCACTAATTTACTTGACTGTTTTGTTAACTTTAATTTGAACAAAGTTGTCTGTGTTGAAGTTTTGGTTATTCTTCATGTGGTATGACCGTTAGTGGGATTATTTCCACAGCAGTTCCGTTTCCTCTCCTCATTGTTTTTTTTTGTTTTTTTTTTTTTAATCTTTTTGAAAGAAAGCCTGAACCTTCGTAGGTTGTATCCTTCATGGTAAGTACTCAACAAGTGAACAGATGATTATTCTAAAGATTGCAACACTTGTTCTTGCAAGTGTTGCAAGAACAACAGGGGTGTTTATTAAACAATTTTAAAAAATTGACATATAATGTTCTGAGAGTCTTTTGCGTAAATGACGTTTATCCTGAGCTACAGCCGTTTATGTCCTGCATTATTTCTGACAAATCCCCTCTGTGCTAGCCTGGCCATTAGCTCCCTGTGCTATTCCGTTTGATTCGATTGTCTCTTCCAGCACATAGAGAATCTTTACTCGGATTCTCTCTGGTAGAGTTTCTACCGGGCCAATCAACGAACAGAAGGAGAAGTTGTAAATGACATTTATTTTCTGCTTTGTTTTAGAATTGTAATCTTCCTGCAGTTTTAGTGATGGCAGTGGAGGAAATGAAGAAAGCCATTCAGTTCATGACTACACCTTCAAATATTAAATTGACATCAGCCATTTTGTATGATTCAGCTCTTCTCTCTTCGCAGTGAGGGACAGTTGTTTACGGCACATATAAACTTCATAGTGTTGAACTGAAGCATTGCATGTCACAGACATTAGCAATTGGGTAACGTTTAAAATCCTAACCTTTCTCTATAGCTGAGAGCAGGAAATAGCGTTTTTAACCAGGCTACTATGGTCAATTAGGCAAAATCAGCAACAGAATTAACAAAGCTCAGCAATTCTAATTGAAGCCATGAGTGAAATGTCTGTTCCAAAGAGTTATTTCCTGAAAAGTTTGCAATAACTAATTTGAAGGTGTTGAGTATGATATATCACATGGTGATTAGTGCTTTAGCATAAGTGTCTACAAAATAGGATGTTGGTTTGGTACACTAGAATAACTAATGCTTATAGTAGTGCTTTAGGGATAGCACAGCTAACTGTTTAGTTTAGCCCACCACTGGTAACCAGTATAGAGAAAACACAAAACGTAACAGACAACCAGTTCTTTTGTTGGCAGTCTAATGAAAATAACTGGAGTCATTCTTTATCCAAAGACCAATTTATTCTTCACCGTATACAAAGAGCTGGACTCTTTCCTGCAGCTTAAGCACTACAGAAAGAGGAACATGACATTTTTATATTTTTGGACCCCAGAGCATCAGGCAGGACACACTGCAAACTAGTGGGCCTTAAGCTAATACTGTGGGTCAGCCAGCTTCTGTACACATGAAGTCATCAGAATGTGATACAAAAGTATGTATGTGTTTTGTTTCAGGAGTGTGACTAATTGCAACTGACGTACTGATAGTGGGAAGACCTTGAATGTACATCTGTGCTGTCTTTTTCTTGTCTAAGATTATAGTAATACAAAGAAAAGTTACATGAAATTCTATAAAACTTACAAAGTGTTATTCAGACAAAAACAGTTTGAATCCAAAGAGATTTGTGACATTCCATAAAATTTACGAAGTGCTGCACAAACTAACTAAGGTATGTCCAGCTTGGTTAGAACACAAGCTGTTGACTTGAGTTTATTTAAACTACTTGTATTTACAAGTATTTACTTGTATTTACAAGATTACTTGTATTTACAAGTAATCACCAATAAGTTAGTTCTGATACACAGATGAATCTCTTGGGGAGGGGAAGAAACTGACAGATTTAAAACTAATGTGAGGATTGTCAACTAATCAGGGCAACGTAGAGCAGCCAGGTCATGTCAAGTCAGGGAAACCAACAGAAACAAACACATCCATGATTCAAATCTGCCATTCCACCACATCCTAAAGGTGCTCTGTTGGACTCAGATCTGGTGACTGGAGGCCATTCAAGTACAGTGAACTCATTGTTGTGCTCAAGAAACCAGTCAGATTCATGTTTTATGACATGGCTGGTTATCCTGCTGGAAGTAGCCATACAGCTACGGATGGATGGATACACCATCTTTTGGATGTGTATCCATTAACTGTAGTCATATGGGATGGAAATGGTCACCAGCAATACTCAGGTAGGCTGTAGTATTGACACAATGCTCCATTGGTACTAATGGGCCCAAAGTGTGCCAGGAAAATATCCCCCACACCATTGCACTACTGGCAGTCTGATCTGTTGATACAAGGCAGGATGGATCCATTTAATGTTGTTGATGCCAAATTCTGACTCCACCATCTGAATGATGCAGCAGAAATCGAGACTCATCAGACCAGGCAATGTTTTTCCAATCTTCTTTTGTCCAATTTTGGTGAGCCTGTGCAAATTGTAGCCTCAGTTTCCTGTTCTTAGCTGACAGGAGTGGCACTCTACTGTAGGAGTGGGCTACAGTGGCTGCTGTAGTTAGTTAAACAATGATGCACATCATTCCACATTGATAGAATTTGGCAGAAAAAAAATGACTTAAATTTTCTGAGAGCAAAAGTCAGAATTTTTGACTGTTTCAACAGAATTGTTATTTTATTCCAGGATTTTTCCTCAAGATTTTGACAGTTCTTTTCTTAGAATTGATTTTTTCAGATTTATTGTCTTTTTCTCAATTTTTTTTACTTTCTCAGAATGTTTTCATGTCTTGAAGAATTCTCACATTTATCTTCCAGAATTCTGACTTTTGATCTCAGAGCTGTAGATCAATAAAACAACCATATAATGGGATCAGTCAGTTTTATTCTTATCTAAATTAAACCTTTGTAATATAGGTCAAAATCATTTGCTGAAATCATGCTCACACACCTCTCTGAAACCTTTAATCAAGCAGTTGATATGTCACATTTTGATACTTTTGAACGTTTTCCATTATAAGGGGTGTAACACTAAATGAGGGGTTTCATTTTGTTTACGCAGAGAACAAAATCTGCCCCAAAGTGAAATCGTTTTGCTGAAGATGCAAATAAAGCCAGGACTTTGCCCCAACTCATCATGACAGATGCACACGCACCTCTAATATCTCCTAAAAACCCTTCAAGCTTTCCTTTTCATGTCTTCCAGTATCAATTATGTTACATTCACTCTCTTGTACGAACTTGTATAAACACCAGTTCTTGTTTTGCATCCCGTCTTTAAGATTCTATACAATTCTGTGCCAGAATGTAATAGAAAAAGCGAAGGTAGCACAAACTAAAGCTATTTGCGTCACTTATTGTCCTTGAAGTTGAGAAGCCAAGGGCAACACAACAAGCGGGCGAATGGAAAAGTTTCCGCCAACGTTGCAGATTCCTATCAGAAATGCAGAGATCATCACTTCTCCATCTTTTGGGCGTCAAGATGCGGAGATTGTGCCCTGATGATATTCTTCCAATTGTGCAAAATGATTACAGTCACCTGACTGGAATGAAAACAAAAGAAACGTGTTGCTCTCTTTGTATCTGTTAAATCCATTTACCCCTCATATACGTATATAACCCAAAAGCGAGTTGCCCATTTGGCCATCAACTTCATTCAAATTGGATGGATGGTTTCATGGACTTGCCTCAGAATCTAAGTTGGAGTAATTTCAATGTTTACAATGATAATATTGTGATTATCAAGAAGAAATTTCCATAGCAACTACTGGCGATCTGCATGTATTGAAACTTGATGCTGAAAGACATTCTGTCTGTGTCTCTGTCTCTGTCATGCCTGAAACAACAGAATGATCATTTTGTTCTTGCAGCTTGTTCCTGACATCATCATCTGGGAAGAAAGTTTTTCTTGTGTGGGATCCAACAACTTTTTGTGCGATTGATCAGAACTTCAAAGTGGGCGTGGTTAGTTCTCAGACAAATGCAGACTTGGAAGAAGCTCTGCTCTAGATTTCTTGTGAGGCATCAAATGTCCTGGATAGAAGGAACTTTGTTCTTGAAGTATTGGCATTAGCTATGTAAGGAAGAATGAGCACTGCATGAGGCAAGGCAGTTTTACTTGTATAGTACATTTCAGCAACATGAAATTGCAGTGGGAGAATGGAGGAAATGGTCTGACCTAGAGCAAAAACATTAAAGTGTTTGGTTGTTGTAAAGGAGCTGTAGAAATGTCGAAATAACTGCTTTTTTAATCACTTTGCTGATTAAAGTTTGGAGATTGACCTATAACTCTGCCATAGCAATTTGTTTGAAGTTAAATCGGACCAAGCTTAGTTTATCGATCCACATTTGGTAGGAATTTCAACCTCAAGCTTTTCGTTTCTTCCGTACTTAACGCATTCACACCAAAGAATCATATAATTAACATGTTAAATCTACCAAATACCGAGAACGTGGCGTCCGACTTCAAATAATGTTTTAGGAAATAAAAATGGTCTCATTCTGGCATTTAGAAAACAGAACCTAACCTAAAAAATAAAGTTAATGTTGATATCCACTTCCAACCCCAAATCCAATGTATTTATTTATTCATTTTGAAGAGCTCACATTGGGTCAAACACTATTAACAAGAAGTTTGTTTTAAAAGATAAAGGCACATACTTCTCTTCAAGTCTAGTATCTATTAACCAAAATTAACAAGCTGCTTGGATGAGGTACTATTGAATAATCTTTTTGCTTTCACTGAAGCTAACCAAACCATATTTACATCTACCTGTACATGTGTTAAAGAACAGTGACTTCTAACTTCTAATTTCAGGTGGCAGTATTTCTTGCGTTAGTGCCTGATCAATTTTTATAGACGTTCATGTCCTAACTATCTTCTTGTTATCCACCCCCTCATGTTTTTTCTTTTATATGCAAATTTGAAGTGGTTAAACAAAATCACAAAATCAGGTGTGCTGTGGTGTTGCAGGGGTTTAGCACAATCCACATATGGAGGCCTTAGTCTTTGATGCAGCCGTGACACGTGACCCGACCTGGTGACCTCTGCTGCATGACTTTCTTCTCTCTCATTACCCGTTTCCTGTCATAGCACTTTCAAATAAATGCCATTAGAGCCAGAAGAACCTGGGAGAAAAATATTGCAAAATTCCTTACAAATATCTCTAAAATAGCACCACAAACATGGTGATTTTGACTGCTAAGAAGTCACAAACACGATCCCAAAGACCAGGATTAGCATGTGTTAATCGTACAGTGTAGTAGCTGAAATTTGTGAATATTTCAAGTAATCTTAAAAACAGAGTTAGAGGTTACAATCAGCCTCTTTCCTAAGGTGAACTGGAACCTTTCACAAAGCTGTCACTGGCATGTCTTATTACCCACAACAGTCTTGATTTAACATGCCACACGTTGGGTCTGAGCCACATTTCTTGACACAGAGGAAGCTCTTCTAATCATACTTAGGAGTTGACAGAAATGACTGCAGCGTGAACACAGACTCTGGTTTTAGGCCTGCATAAGGCGAGTGCTATACAGAGATACTTAAACGTTTACCGTTTTGCTGTAGAGTCACTTTGAGTCAAACTTTAATCTTTTCTGTTTTTGTACATGTGAAAGCAATAGCCTTAAAGCTTTCCAGGATTACAGCTTTCAGCACTGTAATATCTCAGGGATTATGCTGCTTGTACTATTTTTAAGGCCAATTCGAGTGGTGCACTTGACCGTGGAAAGGATGTCGGATTATTCAACCCTCTGACAATAGGAGAGGATTACAGAACGTACGGCAGCATAACTCTTGTAATTGTGTACAAAATGCGCTAGAACCCTGTTGAAATCAATGATTAAAACAATGATTTAAACTTCTCTGGCCAGCTGAGTACAACTACAACTGGTACATCAATTTCTACCATTGTGCTCTATTGTTCAGGGTGAATTTCCACTGAACAGTCGTGAACAACAGCATCAATTTTCTTTTGTAGTTTGGCAACAAAGACATTCAGTCTTTTTCAGAAATGCTGAAAAATCAGTTAAGTCAGAGCAGGAGGAATATTTTAGGATATTTTATTGCTGGCAAAGATGATGTTCAGCTCGGCACTTCATTTGCAGCTAACAAAATAGCTTTCTTCACAGTTAAGCTAGCACATTGCATACATCACAGCTAAATGTTAGCGATTGCTTAAGATCATATCCAAACATGTCAAATGTCAACAAGTCGTTTTTCCAATATCCAGGAGTCCAGACTCTCTGAATGGAGCAAAGCGTTGGACAACGAGGTGGTTTTTATCAGGCTGGCTAGAGAAAAGAAAGAAATTAAAAGTCCAGGTTTTGGAGTAGCTTAGTCATTGGACCAACATCCAAACCAGGTGTTGTTGTCTCTCCTCCAGTGTTGTGGAATTAAAACAATTGTATTTCTTGTATTATTGTCAGGCTTAATAGAAACAAGTTACTACATTTACAGGTGCAAATGTTTTTATTTTTTATTATTTTTACATAGAACCTATCTGTTTGGCTAATTTCCTTTTTCTGAACTCTGAGACCACTTTAAGAAATTACTCATTGTCTGATATTTAAAGTTGTTAATCTTAAACAATCAACATAACTGGAAATCTGATTGTTTTGGGTTCTGCTCTGGGATTGTGCAGTCCAGAACAGACCATCAGCAAAATTTTTAAAATAAATACTGTGGATTTATGGCGGTTTGCTTTTGCATAAGCATCTTTTTAGTGGCGCAAACTCTCACTAACACTAATGCTCTTCCCTGACAAATCCATCCAGCTGATTCCAGTCTACCAGGCCAGTGAAGCAGAGTTTCCACTGCTTTCTGCTCTCCAACCAGCTTCCTTCCTCCGGTGAGTGGTAGAGCGAGCTACAATTAATTATGAGGAAATAGTATCCTTTTGCTAAAGGTTTGCACCAATGCTAGTATCCAAAGCAAACAGATTCTGTGTGTGCCTTGTACAACTGTCATGCCAAATACAGGCCCACAGATCCCTTTAGAGCAGATCAGAGAGCGGAAAGACAGGATGTTTGTTATCATGCCTGGTACAACTCCATAATTCCCCATTTCATTTTCACTTTAAGGTGACTAAGCCAACTAAAATGTATCGTTAAAAAAAACAGATTTCATTGCATTCACCATTGTACTTTGCAACATTCACAATCCCAGAGTTTTTTTTTAACAAACTTGTGCATGAGAAATACTTTCCAATGTGCTGCGTGATAGCAGATGGTTGAGTGGGAGGGTTGCAAGTATGAAAACATGCATAACGACATATCAACCTGTCAGAAAAAAAAAAAAAACCCTGGGAAGGGAAAAGGAAACTGCAACCACCAAGATGAAACATCAGGTCTCTCACTACAAAGGTACAAAATTCAGATACAATGTTTCTTTTCATGAGAAAATTTCAGGGTAACGTAACCACTGAAGAAACAAAAGACCAGACAAACTTGTTGGAATAGGAGGCGAATGGAGTCACAATAATAAATACTAAGACAACTATTCCATGCGAGTAAATTCAGTTTAGTCTGTTTTACTAAACCAAGCTGCAGGATTAGTGATGGTGAGCTGAAGGAGCTGGAAAAAGGACATTTGAATAGTAGAAAAGCTAAAAACTATTTATGTGTCATGTTGAAGTGGACCAACATGATGGTGAAGGTTTAATGGAAAAAAAAAGCCAGGTGAACACAAAAACAAGAACATAACAGGGACAAACAAGACTGACTATGCAAAGAGTTGCATATACTGTAGAGACACTGGGGAGGCTAATTGTTGAACAATTAACAGATGAATGATTTGAAACGGTTTACAGGTGTGAAGGGAGAGAGAGAGAGAGAACGGCACAGCAGGGAAGGCAGAGTACACAAAATGGGCAAATACAGTAGTTGATTTAACATTAACAAAAAACTAGACATACAAAACATAATAAAGATAAAGTAAACAAAGGACTGAACTAAAGTAAAACAGAAAGATGGATGATCGAATTAAAGAAACTAGGGAACATAGAAATAACAAACCCCAAAACAATTCAAACAACTGAAGACCCTGACATTGTGTTGGTTGCTTTTTTTTACATATAAAAAAACCTTCTAATTTAACAGTGGTGTGTAGACCTTTCATGTCCACCATAAGCACTTTTCAGTCTAACTTTAAAGAGGGCCACCAAAATGTGTATACCTATGCACTGAGTGCAACGCTGTCATCAACGTCTCCATCAGCAGCCACTTTATCCAAATGCTTCTGGAGAAGACAAAAACAAGCATTCCCACCCAGCCGTCAGGGAGCTGCTTGATGCATTGAAGCCTGTGATTTTCACCCCCTACCCTCTACCCTCTACCTCCTACCCCCCAACCCCCTCATCCCCCGCCTCACACGATGCTCACTGGACACCCTGAACATTCCTTGGAAATTATGACAAACTTTAAATTGGTTCCAAATATTTTCTGTGTGGCCTGCTCTTAGAACAAAGCCAGAATTTTTTTCTCATGTCTTATTGTGTTGACCTCTTGTTTATACCAGCTCTTCCATTGGGAGATGTATCAGACTTCTGTATTTACACCGGATTTCTTTGCTTACATTGCAGATAGACTATGTGCGTAAGTGACTTTGCAGATTTGGCCACAAGCAACTACATGACCAAGCCAGCAGCTCAGTCTGGGCATCATCACCGGCTAAATCAACATGGAACGGAGCAGAAATAAAGAAGATATGAACTGAACTTGAGGCCACATCTTGACAAATCAATACTTTCAGACTCCAACTGAACCACCATTCGGTTCTATTAATATGTAGGTTGATATTCATATTTCCATGTTCATACCTGTTACTTCAATGTTTAATCCGTTGTATGGATTCAGTTTTTTTTCTATTTTGATGACTATCTTTAATAAATAACCAAAATACAGAAAGACATGAAAAACACAAAATCTTACCAAGTGTTTTTGGTCAAGTTTATAGGAAAATATCTAAATACATTTGAAATAAGACAAAACAAACTTATAACAAAATGTTCAGCAATACAGAGGCATATATTAAATATCTTTGAAACAGGTTATTTAAAAAAATAATAACAGTACAGGAAGAGGCAAAAGCTCAATAGACTCATATAAAGCTTCCACCCAAATAGTGTAGAAAAAATATAATCCAAAAATTCAATTCTTCATCAGACATTTATAAAATGCAGCGTGTTTTCAGTCAATAATTGCTTAACACTGACAAAAAAGTGCAATATCCACTGGCAGTAGAGGGTTAAGGTACTAATATTACCAAAATGACCCAATATTAAGGAATTATAGACTTTAAACAATTTCTTATATCTTCCTGACAAGTTCTAAGTTAGTTTCATACTATTTCAACTCTTCTAAGATATTTATACCAGAAACTAGACCAAAAATACTAAGATTTTGTGTTTTTGGATTATCTAGTAATTCTACTTCTGCTTCCAGGAGAGGACATAATATGTACGTTCAACTACTATCCAATTTTGCGCTATTTTCTGTTATTTCAGATTCAACCTCCGGTTCTCTCACTGTTTTTATTCTCTTTGTAGAAGCTACATCTGTTCTGACTTTAAGCTGACTGAGCCATCTTCCTCCAATGCTTGGCTTTTCCAAGTCCTAGCCCACTAGGATCCAACGGGTACAACTGTATTTTTCCTTTGTCTCCAGCAGCTTAAAAAAATGTTCCTCCCCCTTTCACGTCTTGCTTATTATCTTTCACAGCTGGGAGCTACTGAATAAAACTCTTTCAGTGTTGACACCTGAGCAACGCTGTAGGTGCAGTTGTTGGTTGAGTATTTCCCTCAAGGGGATGTCTTGACAGTTGCTGTTGAGAGAAAAGTTGAATTATGTTTTTTTTATATATATACATCTCCTTTCCTTTCCAAGCCTAGTTGGGGCGTGAGTGTGTTGATTTTTGCAGACGCAAGCCTCTGGGACTGTATTTGGCTTCCATGCAACAGCAGGAGTTTGTATCGCTGACAGGTATGATGACCAACGGCGCTGATTCATCTGGGCTTTGGCAGTTGCTGAAATTGCTTGAAGATCTTTTGCCAGCTTTTTAAGCAGAAGCTCTTCCAAAAGAAAAGTGATTTTCATTGCGTAATGCAACATGCTAAATGAATGAACCCTGTATCTGCAGGTTTAGACCACAAATTGGGTATTAAACTGGAATTCTATGGCAATGCATTAGGGCCAAAATTGAGATAATTGAAAACCCAACAGGGCTACATCATTGTAGCAGGAGGTTATTGACTTTTGGCATGTGACATCAGAACTCCACCCACTCCGACTAGTGTTGATATGCCTGACATAAATTTTTAAGGTCTATCTATGTTTTAGAAATTTATAAAAAGGCCTGAAAACATTTGAGGTTGGGAAAATCTGGCAAATATTTAGGAGACCTTGCCATTAAAGGCATTGACATTTCCAAATTGACCACTATATTATTCGAGATGCCTCCTTTAAATCTGAATCAATTTTTAGCTTTCCCCTTAGTTTTCTATATTGATTAAATGTTCATGCTTGTACCTTTTTCAGATTTGTGTTGTTTTAGTTACGGATAAGGAAAGAAACCGTTCAAATAGGTGAAAATATAATTGGCAAAGGATAAAAAAAACCAAAAATATTTTAGGCTATATTTGTCATAAATAAAAATATCATGGCCTTTGCAAGACAGTTTCTCTAAAATGAAAAGATTTAGAGATCTTTAGAGAAAAATATGAGTAAGGCAACAGGAATAAATCATAAAAAATTGGGATAGCTGGTTTTAATTTCAAAAACATTCATTTAAATCGGCAGAAATTGGAGGAGAACTGGAGGTGTGTTAAAACAGACAGTTCGCAATTCTCTGGCATAATCATTTCCCTGTGATTGCAACGAGAAGTGTTTGTTCCACCCTTGGATGAGATCGTCTCGATTTTTATTGCCGTTGGCAAAATTCGCAGACTAAATAATGATTGTGTAATGGAATCTGGGCTGCCTTAAACAGAGAGACTAAATGTGGTGGTCATATTCATTCATGATGGTAATTATCTCTGCCTTTATTCAAGAAAAAAACCCAGCAAAACCCATTTAAAAAAAAGTAATTACTAACTTTGGAAATACAATAGAGAGACTGTGTTGCGATTATCCAAAATTATGACCGCTCGTGCTTGTCAGGTGCACTCACCAACTCGACTCTGAAGTGAGGTTAGTCCGGGTTCATGTCCATGTTTTTGCTTCAAATGATAGTTTCTGTCCACTTGAATGTTTGAGCGAATGGTTTTCTTTTATTCTTGAAGGATTTTTACAAACCATGTCATGAAAAATTATTTAAAGGATAAAAAGCACAGCATATACTTGCCACAAGAATTTCATCTCTAAAAGGAAGTTATTACAAGCATCTGAATAGAATTAAATTGTGATCTCTACCTGGCTCAGGCTGTAAAAAGGAAGATATTTGCCCCAGAGTGAATTTTTAAAATTTCGGACCATTTCTGTGAGCTAATACTAATAGATCAAACATCTAGCAAACAGTGGACAGACCTCCTCTTAAAACAATTATACCTGTCTTATTTGTTCAAACACCAAATATACCTTAAGCTATGATTCAAAGACAAGGGGTATCTCATGCCATGATTACTCAAAGATTGAAAACAAGAATAAGTGATACAGACATGCAGTCAAACCCTTGAACACCAGTGATCATGGTGTGAAAATTGGGATTTTTGTCTGTAAGTGTTCATGTGAATTGTTGTTAAAGTTCCGAAACATTTGCTGATACAAACTTCTTTTGCGCTACAGAAAACGTATGGCGTGCCTTGATCGGTTGCTTTGGGAACATCAACCAACAGCGTAAAGTAGCAATACATCAAGCTAGTTCAGCTTCATTTTCTTTCACAGTTTTCTGGAAGTGGAAAAAAATCTAAGTCATCATACAATGCATTTAACAACATTGGGATATCATTCCTAAATTCAATTTTAAACTTTTGTTTTCAGTTCTAAATAGCAAAGAAGTTCAGATTTAAGGTACAAATTCCACCATGATGAGAGAGACAACATGGAGGAAGTACAGTATTAAACTTTGAATGAACAGGATAGGAAGCACTTTTATTTTGATATTTTTGGCTGGAAGTGTCTTTATATAATGCTGCAGCTAACTTAACAATGAGAAAACGTTCGAGGTGAGCTAACGCTTATTTTGTTTCCTAAATAATCCAGTCATTTAATATGCAGTTCATTTGGAGAGACATTCATATTCTCATCATTACATAAACATATTGTTATGAGCCATTAAGACCTCATCTTTATCCACCAATGTCACTGGTTGTTGGCTAATAGTCAAACATTTTCTAAAATTTAACAGTAAATTTTAAATTTAAGGTACAAATTGTAACACAAATGCAGCCAACATATGAAAACACAAACCGCTACTTTAACTAATAAAACTTAAACTAAAACTAAACAATATTTAACTAATGATATCTAATGCCTCTTTTCCACCGGCCCGCCCGGCTCGGCTCCGCTCGGCTCGGCTCGGGTCTGTTTCGGAGTGACCGCGTTTCCACCGGCTCTTCTCGGCTCTGTAGCAGGTACCGCCTCCTGGTGGCGGGGGAGGGGAGGGGGGGTGTAGCGCCCCGCCTACAGGAGCTACGTGCTGAGCTTCGTTACATGCGACCTAACGCGAGTTGTTGTTTTTCTGATACAAAAGAAGAAGAGAGAGCTGAGCTATTTTTTACAGCCTGATTGCGATTTTTCTGAGACTTCAAGAAAATGTGACAGTGGGAGGAAAAGCTGGATGTGGTGAGGAGGAGCTGATCTCCACCCTGCAGGAGGAAAGCAGGAGGTTCAGACGGTTCAGGTGAGATAACGATGATTTTTAAACTACACTTGTAATCGTGCCGAATATACATGAGCTAATGTTAGTCACGGTGTTGCAAATAACTTAAAAATGTCCGAATAAATTCCTAATATATTCCAATGTGTTTTCATGTTGGCAAACTGCCGCCGCAGACCATCGTGGTTCTTCGTGCTTCTTTGGGTTGGAGGATCTCATCAGTGACCGTCTTCCTTCACCTTTCTGGAGCAGAAATCACATGACCCCAATATGCTGATGAAATATTTCTGATTTAAAAAAACGTGTCTGATATTCTGACGGAGTTGAAGTGCATTAACAGTCTGTTGTTTTTAACTTTTCAATACGTTTATGTTTCACCTGATGTCCAAGTTATACTGAGAACAAATAAAGCTTTATTCGCTCTAATCTGACTGGTTCCTCTTCTATGCTTTCACATTTTGGACACTAAGAATTAAAAGTTTAAACTCATTCTTAATTATCACTAATTAAGTTTACCGGTTGGACACATTTTCTCACTTTCTTACATTGAAGATTCTGCAGGAAGACAGATAAACAGTGAGTGAATAGAATGATTTTGTATAAACTAGAAACTCACAAACATGATTTGTATTTAGGGCTCTTGTTAATAGCTGCCCTGATAATAATGTCAAAATGTTTGGTTTGTTGAATAATGTTTTCAGTTTTGAATGGCTTTATTGATAATCTACAATGTTAAGTTCAATGAAATATGTATATAATATAATATTTTCACTCTGGCTTAAGCTCCTCACATTTTGGGAGGATTGTATTAGGACCTTGATCTACAGTAAGTACAATAATGTGTGGAGTGAGCAGAAATAAAGAGACTTTGGTCACTGAGACACAACAACTTTTATTTTTTGTCTCAACTCTCCTTGTTGCTCTGCCATCTCTGCTGGTAGCTGCTTCCTGCTGAAGGAGATCCAGGTGTTCAGATGGTCCATCATGTCAGCCATGTTGCTCCTTCTGCTCCCTGGTAATAAGATGTTATAGTTTATAGCACATAAATGTAGATAAATAACAGAGTCACTAATGTGGATGTTACATAGACATAAGGAATTATTTAAAACAGGCATGTTACTATATGTACACACACACACACACATGTATATATTTACACCACACACACACACACACAACACTTTTACCATCCAGCCATACAGATTATAAATAACTGGAATAGTTTCTAAATTAAAGACAAAATCTAATTACTTTTAAGTTTTAGACCTATGCAGGTTTACAGCCATGGATATAATACCACTATCGTTTTCTTCAGGTTTGTTGCTCATTCTACAATTAATAATTCATAACAATTTGATTAGAGAACTGATATCTAGCCATTTTACAATAGAATGTCATATAACATGTTTTATTATCTCACAATGGGGGAAACTCGGATGAAACAGCAAAATGAGAAACAATGGAAGCTCATAGATTCACACAAAGATAAACAAATGACGGTAAAATGCTGAACAATATTGAGTTATTTATAATGTACAACGTGTCTTCAGAAAATGCGCATGTTGTGTTTGAGCAATAAAAATACAGCAGGCTGTGTTTTAAATGTCGTCCACCTTAAATGTAGTAAAAACTAGACAGATTTATCTACAAACTGCTCACCTGGCTGAGAGCAGCAGCGGCGTCTGGTCGGTTCTCACCGTGAGGCTCCATCGGCTCCGAAGCGGCTAACGAGGCTTTTCATTCTCTCCACTATGGTGACAAAAACGCCTCATTCCTCACGGCTCCATCTGCTGCTGCTGAATATTCAAATCCGAAGCAAAGAAAAAAAGCTGCATTTTTTAGTTCACGGCTTGTTTGTATCTTCCATCACTTCCGTGTTGCTGCGAGTTTCAAACGTTGTGCCTTCATTTTTCTTCTCTCTTGCCTCGCTCTTCTGACCACGCCCTCAGCCAATCAGTGAACAGCAGCGAAGCTTACGTCACCAGTGCTGGCCCGGCTGGTTCTGCTGACCCTGCTCTGAAGCAGGACCTAAAAAAGCAGCGCCAGCCCAGTTTAAAAGGCCGGTGGAAACGCAAGCAAAGCGGCGGAGCCGAGCCGGCCGGGTCGGTGGAAAAGGGGCATAATATAAACCCACTCTAAAAACTAAAACCAACCAGTGTGATAAAGAAAAAAATCACAATAAAATAAAACTAAACTATAATAAAAAAAATAAAACTATTACAAGCCTGGTGCCTACCTTACCATTGACAAACACAAAAAAGAAAACTTAAGAGCACACATAGACAATATGACAACATCTCCCTGAATGCTGACCTGTTTCAGAGTGCTTTAAAAATCTCCTCTTTTTCTTTTTCCTGACTAGACAAATGGTATAAAAATCTTCATCATACAAACTCGCATTCAAGTTGGAGAGCTTGCTGTTGTGACTGTTGTGGGTTGAGGTGCAATGAAACCTGAATGTTTCCTTCCAGCTCCAAGTCTTCCCTCGACTGGGAAACCTCAGCGACTCTGCTAAGGCTCACTAACCTGGTCCTACTGGATCTAGGATCAGATCTGAATCTCTGCATGTCAAACTGAAAATGTGTCTGGACAAGCAGACACACACAAAAAAGCTGTTGGGACTCCGATACACATTCACTGTTGTGGAGAGATTTCACACGAGCGTGAAGCTAAAAGGGAGTCAGTGAGCTGTTTCGGGGACTGGGCGAGCCTCGCAGAGCCTGTTTTGGCTGGAGAGCAGCTGGCTCGTCACAGGGCCGAGGAGTCGACGGCTTCTTCCTGACCGACATGTGGATGTGAAGGAAAAGCCGGGTGTAGGAGAAGCCCAGTTTCCACCCATAACAAACCTGACCTCGGCTCTGTTATCCTAAGGAAACCCTTAGGAGTTGTGAGTTGGTCAGAGAGCGGATGTGACAGAAGGTGGGAGTGTTTTTCAAATCAAACGGTCTAAATCAGGGCTTCTCCTGAGAAGATTATCTCTGGCTCAAACAGCCCAGTTACATCACTGATTAACTTTTAATAATTTCCTAAAAGACTTCTGTTTAACATCAAGAGTGCACAGACAAAAATCAGGATACCAAGAATCTCTGTAGGTGTGAAAAAAGCATAAAGGTTCACAGATGTTCAGCACCTTCTGTTCTGCTCTGAGAGATTACATCTGTAACTCCTATCTATTGAACAATTATGTAGTCAGATCTCTTTGGGAAGTTAGTGATGGAGATGGAGCACAAACCTAAACAAGCAGGATGATTTTCCATTTGATAAGCAGACGAAGGGAATTTTCTCTGTGTTTGAATATTTACAGTCCAGTAACATCTGAATGTTCAGAGGTCAGGTTTTTCCAAAACAAAGGAGTCTGCTCTGTGTGGGAAGGTTATACCTGGGTGAGACCTCTGGCAGACTGTTCGGCTCCGATAAACCATTACAAATTCTGTCATGGTTCAATAGATGTTTTTCAAAACAGGGAACAAATCTGACCTTGTGTATTCTATAAAAGTGCGTTTATAAAGTTAGTGGATTCGTGAACTTCAGTAAAAGTGGAGAAAGGTAGATTTTAAGAAAATGCATTCCTAGATATTTATGAAAACAGACAACTGAACAATGAAGATGTTTTTACCAGGCTTAGTCTTGTCCACTTTGCTTTGTCCGGATGATCTGGACTTTCAGTTATGGAAAAATTATCGCTTCCTGGAGGCATGTGCTCCATTGAAGTTTTAAACATTAGAATATTTTTACCCAATCATTAACGAGGCTGTTACAGATGGAATGTGTGAAGGAAGCTATGCTATGAAGCTTACCGGAAGTCATGTGTGTTGGAAATGATACAGAAATGCTGAGTTGTCATCTTTGCCAGCAATAAAAAGTCTTAAGGATTCCTCTTGCTCTAACTTTTAGGAAGCCACCATATTGGACCAAACATAATTTTTCGCTTAAGGGTCGATTCCAAAACCTCTTATTTAACATCCCAATGCCGCGCCTAACTAAGGTTTCTGAGTTGCTCGGAGAACTCTAGTTGTCGAGGACCTACTAGCATGTTGCATCTTGAAGATGTCCAACTTCATGGACATTTATTTGTAAGGTCTTACCCATGCAGTGATAGAAAATACAGTCATTAGCATTAGGTGTTAGAGGAAGTCATATCTAACACCTGAGGATGGACATTCTCAATATCTGGTATTGAGATATTGTTGTTATCTCAACAAGTCTTGATAGAGCTACTGCTGGAACCTCTGATATGTGTAAAACGCCTCACAGAAATGGACATTTTAATTCAGTTGTATATCATTCAATCAAAAACTTTTTCTAAATATTTTAGAACTTTAAAGCATGACTTTTGACCATGTCTTCTGGCACAGTCTCTCTAATCTTTAGATTACCCCACAAGTTTAGGTTTGGGGGCTGTGATGGCCTCGGAAGAACATTGTTTTTTTTTTTGCTGTCTAGACAATTCCCGTCTTCATTTGGGTATTTGTTTTGTAACTATATTCTTAATTTTCCAGCATCAGAATCAAAAATGTATTTTAAGAGTTGCTTTTCCCTCAAAGTCTCGATGATTCAGAAAGCTCCTGCATGTAGAGCCTAGTGATTTTAATAATCCCAACATGTTCTTTTTCAAACTACAGATTTTTACATTTCCAAACAAGGAAACCTGCTGGAAATAGAAAGTATAAATGATAGTCAGAGCTCACTGTTAAATTCACGATAAACTTGAATCACTTGTGACCAGCTATGAGTGGCTGTGACACCTCCCTTCGTTCTGTCTGAAAGTTGGCGTGTTCTCCGTACATCAGTGATCTCAGCCAGTGATTTCCTCCCTTCCAGCTCCTAATGTGACACAGTGAAATGAGAGCGACGGCGCCTACGCCATCTGTCAGAGGGGAAATGTGTCATGCATATTTTGGAGTTTGAACACCGTCTGCAGCCATGAGAAAGCTAACATTTTCTTCGTGTTTTATATTTACGACCGCCTTCCCTCATTTCTCTGGGCTCTAGTTAAGTAAGGCGAGACTCAAGCTTTAAATCCGGGCCACCACTTTAGAGCTTATTCACTTCAGTGAAGGAGAATTTCTGTTCAGTGGCTCTGAGGTTTGGATAGATTCAGAAATATGTCAGTCCATTATGACATTGCTGCTCTGAATTTTGTTTTTAGTTATTTGTAAAAATACATTTGAAAAGTTGCTCAGTTGTCAATTTATCTGCCATTTACTTTACATAGCGTTGTTTCCTATGACAGAATTTTAGGGCCAGACTGGGAGAATTATTACTTTTAATTGCAAGATTAAATTCATAATGTTATGGATATACAGTTAGAACATTACCAGAAGAAAGTGGTAAAAGTCGTTGTAATGAGAAACAGCTTTTGATAAACTTCTTGAAATATTGCAACTTTGTTCTTGTGCATTGCTCACATGATACATAATACTACTATTGTATTCTTGTAATATGTCTTTATTCTTATTCTAGTTTGCGGAGAGTACTGTGTTCAAATAATTTTGAAGTCCAACTGCAGGTTTTGTAAACCTTTACGTTTTTATTGCCTGCTCAGTGTCTAAAGATATGCTGAATTCACATATTAAATTCAGAAAAATCATTTCAGATATGAAACCTGACAGAGATGAAGAATAATCATATTCTGAGATTGGTTTCTGGGGTCAAACTATGAAGCTTCTGAAATGCAGGCATTTCTTCTCTTAAATATATGTAAAATGCAAAAACAAACCCATAAATGAACTAAAATAGATCCTTTCCTGGAGGGAAAAGCTTATTTGACTACCATAATGAACTAAAATCTCTTCTCAGTAACTGATTAGGTTTTTAGCTCCAACCTTCATTTTCACACTTTTGGCCTTTCAGGGTTTCCATACTGTTAAAGCTGAAATCAGAACACAGTAAAGACAAAAAAAGGAATAAAAAAGTCACAAAGAAACAAAGAAAAGCACACAGATAGCTCCAATGTAACTGATCTGTATTGCTTTAATGTCTTTTTTCTCCTTAGGAACAGGTAAGCCATGACAGTATAATGTAAATGATAAGAGCAACAAAATCTGAGACTCTTTTGTACATCCTCGGCAACACATTCATACAATAGACAAATGCCATCTGTACAAGAGGTCAAACAATCTTTTTTTTTTTTTAAATTACATATGGTAACTCTTGACTCAAAGCCAACAGGTACGATGCAATTCAGTATAAATATTCATTTAGGCAACATTTAATTATGGCATTTTTTTTTCTTTCCAAATGGCTACAGATGGGAAGAAGCTTGTTAGTTTTCAAATCAAGCCCAGTGTACCCTCCTTGCTTTCAGTAAAGCGCCATTGTACATTCTGAAAGAAAGTGACACAAATGTGAACTAAAAGAATAAATAAGAATAAATAATCCGCTGACTCTCAAAACAGACCTTTGGCAGTCGGACAAAGCTGCAGCTGTGGAGCTTTTAGCATCGCTGTTAGACATGTCGGACTTTATTTACCTCCAGCACTGACACCCATATGAAATTTATGTCACTCCTCTCTATTGTGGACATAAGTGCTTTGTTTGTGCTCCTCCAATGCACAGCAGGCTTGTTTTTTCCTCAACAGGCGATGGAGGCAGACACATTTTTGGAGTGCTGAGACCTCAGTACAAACAAAAAAAAATAATCAAAAATTGTAGCAGAGTGAGTAAACTGTACATCCCATAACACTTGTGTGTGTCCTCTCCTGTTGAGAAACGTCCGGAAATTTAAATGAAGAAATTGAAAACAGAAAAGCGATTTGGTATAAAAGAAAAAATGCAGCATGAAAAGATGTAAATTGAGAGAATCTTTGGCAAAATGATAAATGTAACCAGCATGAGTGCATATTGCATTAAGGTTTGGCTTCTGAACTTCCTTTTTTTGAAAAAAGAAAAAAATATCTAATCTCTACAATGCATTTGCACGCAAGAAAACACTCATCGGTTTCTGTCCATGCAACTTTAGTTCATTCATGCCCTGCCTCTTTTCTGAGAGAAAGCAAAACGGAAAAAAAAATAATACAATGAGCCGAAAAAGAAACATACATGTACAAAGTAATGTACACCATATATTTAAACACATCTCAAAATCCTCAGACTTTGAAATCATTAGCCAAAATAAGGTTTTTTTTCTCAACCCATTTTATCTTTACCGAGACTGTACAATATACAGTATGTATATATTAGTAATCATGAGGGAACAAAGCAATAAAAATAAATACTTTTTCGCTATGTCACCTTTCAAAGAAGTATATCTATGTACATTTATACCAGTATCAATTTTTTATTAGCTTATTGTGAGTGCATGTGGTCAGCAAGCAGGTATTGCGCACAGTGTGTTGTTTTTCCTCTGTCGCTCCATAAGGTAGCTAAACGTGAAATCTGACAACATTTAAAAGTGAAAAAACTCACTTTGAACTATAGGGTTCTTACCAAAAGTAAATCTGACTCAAATCAATGACAACTGAGTTGATGTGTGCTCAACAAGCAGGTTTTAAGCTAGTTTGTAACTCTCCTTTTTACTCTAAAGTTTTTTTTTTTTAAAAAGTGAAAACAAAACAAAATAAAATAAAATACAATTTGATTTTTTGTGATGCAAGTTTTTCTCTCTTTGTCCTAAAAAGTATTGACATTAAATTACTGAAACACTGTAAAGTTACATAGCAAAAACAGAATAGGTTCTAATGAAAAACTATTTTGACTCAAAAACACAAAAAGAAAAAAAAATACACTTTTTAAGTTATTAACAATGATTAAGCATGTATTCAGTATTTTTTCTGACTTTTGTTCAAAAAGGAAATCTTAGTATCACACAGTGAAACAAATGAAAAGAGCCAAAATTCGCTCTTTAGCATTAAAACCTCTCAGGTTTTTTTTAACAAACACAAATTTGGGGATGTACTGGAAACAAGCGAACCTGTTCCACTTTCTGCTGATGGGAAAACGTGACAACACCAGAGTTGAAGATACTGAAACTGGTTGTCACTGGGAAGGAATTGAAGTTAAAATGAACAACCAACAGAAAAACATAAAAAAACAACTTTTGAGTACTCAAATTTGAAAAATTTAAATGAGTTCAACTCAGTTTTTTGTTATTTCCTAAAATGTACCAAAAAACTACCTTTTTTAGCAACACCGTGAAACAAACAGCAGTGTTTCCATACGTTTTTGGGAATGGTTGAGAAAATTCTCAATAAGCATGTGAAATACTTTTTTTTCACCTTTTTCCCTACATGGTAATATAACAGCGCAATAAATGGAAAACTAAACCCTAACTCTCTCTGGTTCTTATTAGGAAACATTTTTGATTATTAATACAAGGGGGGAAAAGCAATTTGTATGTCATTTTATCTCATTCCGAAAACCTGTGAACTAAGTACATTGTGCGTTTTGACTTCTTTACCTAAAAGGAAACAAAATCTGCATGAACTGATCTGTAATTTTTCTTAATATTATCATATGAATACTGTACTGTGAAAGTCTAAGCATATGTTCAACATGCACTCTGTGTGTAGTTTTTCTTTTTCATCCAAAAAAGTGTGAGGTTAAGACTTGAAACACCCAAAACTCTCCTGGAAAAAACAACTGAAGAAAATCTGAATATTTGCTTAACTTTTTGTCTTTTTTTGTCAGCATCCTTTTTGCTTCAAATGTGAAACATGACATTAATATTTACAAAAGGAGCAAAAGTCAAATTCCCTGATCATCAGAAAGACATAACTAGAAAGAAAGAAAAGAAGAATAATTTCATTTGGTTTTTTGTTTGTTGTGTTCTATAAGGTACTAAAATGTCAAACTTTGCAATGTGAATTAAAAAAAGAAATCCAAAACCATACTGGGTCCATACAGTTCAGGCTAGTTTTGTTCTCAGCAGACAAAAATGTATTAATTTTTCTATCCCTTTGTCTCAAAAGGTCCTGAATAGTTAAACGTGGCAGGACTGTGTGAATGAAAGAAAATCTGAACTTAGGGCTTAAATGGACCAATAACAACAGGAAATAAATAACTGGAGTTTTGACACAAATGGAACAGAACAGGACAAAAAAATATTAAATAAAAAATAAATATATAAACTTGCCATCATAATAGCTACTTCAGTAATCTGTCAATTTTTCAGAACTCTGAAAAGACTAAAAAAGGTCTATTTCATGCAGTTTTTGACAAGTTTAACTCTTGTCTAAAGGTAGACAATTTATCTTTTTTTTTATTGTACACAAATGGCAAAGAATGTTCTCAGAGATGGTAAACGGAGCTATGATGGAGGTGCATTTTGGGACAATAACATGCATAAAGAACAGTGCATAGGTCCAGGTCATGGGCCGGTTCCCGGTGGTTTCCAGTGCGTTTCTGTGGCAGCGTCTTACAAACAGATCAGTTACTGCAAAGCAGGTGCTGATGGAAGAAGTCTCTAAGGAAGGATAAGTGGCGCCATCTTGTGGATAGACTGTCTGCACATCTTTAGACGATTTGATGATTTCAGGCTGGAGTTTATCCAGTAATTCTTCTTTTTTTTTAAAGGATTGGATGCTGAAAGAATGCGAGCATGGTTTGCACCGACACAAAATGACTCTAAAGGTTTTGTTTTTTTTAGTAGATGAGGTCTGCTATGCACAGTTTAGATCAGTTGTTTCACTGCAAAGCCCTTTCCAACACACAGCAGACCCATAAAATGACCTCTAAGTAGTTCACATTTACTTTTTGTGGAAAGTAGAAGAACCAAGCTTAAAGATCAAGCTAACATGCATAGCATCTTCAGAAAGTTTTTTTTCCACCTTTTTTTTCCTGAAGAATCAAAGTTCAAGAGAAACCACATTTCTTTCATCTTGTTTTGTTTTTCTTTTGTTTCACTTCATCTTTTAAAAAGAGAAAACTATTAATGGCTTACTAGCTACATCATTCTTGCACTTGTATTGCAACTACCTTTGGTAAATCAATAAAATGAAACGAAAAAATAAATCCACAAGTTCTTACATGTTCCCGTCACTCAACTTTGCAATGTTGCGTTCTTGTCATGTGCTCAGCTCCACTCCACACGTCCGCTGGCTGCGCTCTGTGCCAATACTGATGCCTCCGGGTGGAGACGGCTCTCAAGAAAGACACACCAGGAAGGGAGAGAGGAAAAAAAAGAAGGCGAGAACAAAGAAAACAAACAAAAAAAAAGGACAACGTTGCATCCTTTTAAAAAAGACGCCAACGATGATGGAAGATTGCAACCCGGTCACTGCCATTTGAAATTTCAGGGTTTCACCGCTTCATCATCTTGGAGACAAAGCTGACGATGGCCGAGGCGGGTTGATCTGGGTCCAGCTCAGCAAACAGGTGGCTGACATTGTCCGTTGTGCTTCCTTGTTTCCTTGCAACGAACCCAAAAAGCCTGGAAGAGAAGACAAATCTTAACTTAAACTGTGAAGTATAACCAAAACTCAACTATTGAAATGTGAACTTACTTTACTGATCCACCTCCATCTTTTACCCATCTATCAAACAAAAATAGAAATTTTATACTGTATTACAATTTGGTGGTTGTCAACATAAATGCTGCTAATTTTTGTGGAGTATAATTCTTACTTTCTGTCTTGGGGGTCCAAATCACAGTAGGTAACTGTGTTAAGGGGATAATGTCGCCGGAAGAAAATTCTGTACCAAAAGACATAAATGACCTATTACCTGAGACTTAAGGCCAACATATACTCAGGCGTTGTTCATGCTGCAGAGGTCTGCACGTATTCGAGGCAAACTCAAAGTGGACGCCTGCGTAAAGGTTCATTTTTACTCTTGCATACACGTACACTAAGGGAAATGTTCACATCAAACTGTTTCTGTGTGCGACAAGATGATAAGGTTGAGAGCTGGTATGACCAGTTGCAGGGACAAGCAACTGCCAGATTGCCAGTGGTGGAGAAGAAACAAGGCCCAACTAGCTCACCACACTTTCTGGTATCCATTCAAATTATGGGAAATGAAGAAATTTGTGCAATCTGCCTCTCGACTATGAAATCCCAACCGTCTGTGCGATTTGTGTGCAGAGGCTGTGCGGCTGGCAGAGTATCTAAGGTACGACTGAATATGCCGGAGCCTTTATGCTATTATTGTGGCATTTATTAGATGTCATTCTAGTTTCCTTACTTTCTCTGGCTGTCAGTGAGGGTGATGCCCTGCATGGACACCTTGAAGTGGACAGTGGTGGCCGCTGGGAGGGGATTGGTTGTCAGTGTCTGACTAATGGCCTTGGCAATGGCCTGAGGCCCCGTGAGTGACTCCATGTCCACGGAGTTGATGAAGAGAACGTTACATGCTGTGAACAAATAAAATGGGAGCAGTGTCAGCTGGTAGAGGATGACTGGAAGAGCATTTACTGCAGAATGTACTGGATGAGCCAATCATGCATATTCAACAGTCAAATTTCAGTATTTTTATGCCGTTTCCCAGTTCTATCAATCCAAAGTGCTTCAAGAGAAAGCTATTGTACTTCTTGTTTCTTGAAGATCCTTCACATTTGATTCTTCAGTTCTCATCCTGGGTTTGGAAAACCAGGCTTCTGAGATGTAGGCAGAATTATAACACTAAAAGGACTGTTAAGGTTACATTAGCCATTGACCCAATGACCAATGGGTCAATGAACCACTGACTCATTGTCAGCCTGTTGTCAAACTGGCTATTTGATGATTGGGGACAATGTTTGACTCATTGTCCCTTGTAAAATGCTTCTTACTAATGCCAACATCTTGTTGGTTTTAGTCGTATGTTTCAAGGTTGATGGTTATAAAATCAACAAGGGGAAAACTGACCTCATAAAAAAGAAACCGCATCTAGGCCCTGGTTCAGTTTTGTGGATCTAAGAGTGAAGATCCAAGCCAAAGAAATGGAAACTTTAACTTAATATATCCACTCAGTAGACAACATCAGGTCTGCTAGTATGGGTAGCTGATCTAACCCATAGAGAGCATACAGATATCTACACAGAGAAAATGAATTCATATTCAAGGGCTAAAAAAGTGGATTCTTGCATAATATGTTCCCTTTAACTGTCCTTTTAGTGTGAATTTCCATCACATAGGTTTTGCAGTTGAGAAGATCCCAGAGCGAACTAGAAGATGTGAACCTTCAATAAGCAACAAGTCAGTTGCTTTCTATTTAGGAATTTGGGAGGCTTTACACTCAGATATTCTTCTACTGTCACTCGCATGCAGGCCTTGTCCATGCAATAGTAAATATTTTCAGGAATAATTTAAAGCCAACTCCATTACAACATGTTCATAACTACAAAAACCGTGCAAAACCAGTATTTACCATAGGCTTCCTCAGGAACCTTCTGAACTGTAAAATAAGGGTTACAATGTTTAACACAATGTTTCTAGAAAATAGATATCTAATTTTACCTTATGTGCTTTACTTTTTGTAAAGACTTCTTTGTCAAATATAATAATAATAATAATAATAACAATAATAATAATAATAATAATAATAATAATAATAATAATAATAATAATAATAATAATAATAATAATAATAAAACAGTTTCTTATGACTTTGACCAGTGCTTGCTGCCTTGTTTGTTTGAAGGTTTGTTTCCAGAATGTCTCCCAATGTAATTGCTGGTTAAACACAGACTAGCACTAAAAGAACTGCATCATAAAGCTGCAGAATCCCTCAGAAAGGCTAATAAGAACTAAATTTCTACTCTTAAATTCCATGAATCCTTACCTGCTCCCTGTTTAAGAAGCTCAACAACTGGATCAGTAGGAGTAGCAAGTTCCAGCGCCTCTTCATTTGGATCTTTAGGTCCGGAGATTAAATAGTTATTATCAGAAAACAAATCCTCAGTACATCACAAAATGAAGGCAACAATCACTTCTTCAGTCTTCTGAAAGAAGACTGAAGACTGTCAGAAGACCGTCATGAGAATCAGACAGCGTTAGGATGTTACTGACCTTTGGTGGGGATCATAAGCTTGCAGGGCAGAGCCAGAG
This sequence comes from Poecilia picta, assembly GCA_033032245.1. Lineage (NCBI taxonomy): Eukaryota > Metazoa > Chordata > Actinopteri > Cyprinodontiformes > Poeciliidae > Poecilia > Poecilia picta. The sequence goes on from CM065354.1 coordinate 2,473,523, forward strand.
GAGTCATTGCATGTTGGTACACCAGAGCAGAGAGACATCCTACAAATACACAAAAAAAATCTTTGTGTGAAACTGGATCACCGGATTCAAGAGCTCCCACCACAGGCAAAAGGTCAGATACCCACCAAAATAGGGTTCATTGGGGCAACCTTTCAGGCGAACGCCTTTGGGGCTGGTCTCAATCAGGAAGTGCCTCACCAGCTCATTGGTCATGTCGGCAACTACCAAAGAATCACAATATATGACATCAAGTGAGTAAAACAGGCCACAAACTTTATAAAAGTGGTGAATATGTCACTGAGTTTACCTTTTTTGTTTTGCTGGACAGTTGGTGGGGGACAGGCCACCTTCATGGCCAGACCGTAGGCTCCACGGAAAGAGTGGCTGTCCCGTATGATGAACGCCCCTGGCTCCCTGTCCTTTAACAGACTAATGGCTGAAAAGAGGATGTAGGAAAGCAGAATACAAAGGAAAATACTGGATAAACACTAGTGTAGACCACTAGATACAGTTGAGACAAGAAATTCACTTACACAGTAGAAAATGGTGTAATATATATTTTTCCACTGTCTGATGTTAAATCAGACTGAATTGTTGACAGTTTTTAAGGCCCTTACGGTCAATAAAATTATCTAAAAGGCAGAATAGTGAGAGAGATTTTATGAAGGCAGATTTTAACTTCAAATATAGAAGCTAACAAACATTTTGTTTGTCTTCCATGAATTTGGAGTAATGGCATCTAACTTTCTGAGCGGCCTTTCAGCCCATGGACTTATTTTCACTGCTGATAATGACACTTTCTCTATAGTTTCAGCTAACTTCTTAAGTTTTGGTGTGAAATGTTCATATGGACATTTCACACCAACCTGTCTCCTTCTTGAACCATGTGATGGTTGAATATTTCCAAGCTGTTTATACTTCCAACAGATGAGGTGCCACCTTCAGGCAAGTGGTAATTGCATCCAAGGATGAACCAGTCTTACCAAAGTCCATGGATCTCCTATTGATTACTTTGGATATTTTTTTTATTTTAATTTTCAATCATCAAACAATTATCTGGGCAAATTCTGGCATTTACCAAAACAAAAATATTTTTTGTAATTCTAATCTAAACAGAAAAAGTTTGTAATCAGATTAAATGTCAGACAGTGGGAAAGAGCCTTGTGTTTTTTTCTGCACAGCAGTTGTAAATCTTTTGGTTTAGCTATATTTAGAGCCCTCACCTTGTTCTCTGGAGATATCTGGCTTGTACCAGAATCTAGAAGTGTCCTGGACAAACTTAACATTCATCTTAATGTCTGGATAACCATCTGTTTAAAAGAAAATGAACAGGAAAGATGATTACTGAGTACACAAGCCAGCTGTGAGCTAACACAACCCGTCCCTTGTCTCACCATAGATGGACTTGGAGACGTCTGGGAGGGTATGTGTGCCGGAAAGGTTTGGCGTGCTGCCACCGCTGGCTGGTGTCAGGTTCCTGTTGTCTGTCCTCTCTGCGTCTCCGCTGGACATGTGTCTCTTCTCTGGAAGCTGTGGGGAGACGGGAAAGGCGGGGGTGGGAGGCGGCTGGGCGCTCCCCTGACGGGAGGCAGCCCCCAGCTCATCAGGTGTGCTGCAGTCGCTTGACCCTGCGCGCCGCCCCATTAGTGGACTGGGGGGGATGGCGGCGGTTGCAGTTTTAGGGTTTCGACCTATCAGAGGGCTGGATGGGGCCTGGTGTCTAGTCAGGGAGGGGCTTGCTTGACCTATGCGTCTTTGAAGGGCGGGGCTGGGGGGCGTGTTGGTGGCCACTGTGCGGTGGAGGGTGTTTGGACTGCCGGGGACCGTGTGGACCCCCATGATGTTGACCTGGGAGCCCTCAGGGGACGCAGGTCTGTTGGTGTAAGGGGAGGCGGGACTGTGGGGGGCGCTGTCTGAAGAACCAGTCCTCCTTCTGAAACATAAAAACAAGTATTTGATTTCCTCAATATTCAAATTTACAAAATTCTTCTACATACAGTGCCTTCCAAACATGTTGACACCCCTTCATATTGTTTTTTTTTGCTACAACCCCAGTATATAGTATTATTTGGATTTTATGCCATCAACCAAAACAAAGTAGTGAATAATTATAGTACACAGTTATCAAAAGTAAGGTATGCCAATTGGTTACTTCAAGTATATTAGACTTATGACAGTGTAGCACAGATTTGTAAGAAGTCTCTCTTTAGACTAACATCACTAATGTGCATCTTTATTGCAGCCAAGTTGAAGGAGAATGGCATTGAAGGCACTTTGCTGCCATCTAGAAGCCAAAGTCTGTTTAGCAATTAGTTTAGAGAACCAGGCTGTATCTGAAGTACTTTAACTATGGATCAGATCACACAAATCTGGTCCACAGTTACAGTCCATCGGTCTAGTTAAGGTCCATCTTGAAAATCAGTTTAAAAATCTTCTTCAGTAAAATCTAAATGTCAGAAACTGAGTTAAATGTTGCAAATTTACATCATATTTGAATGTCTGTCTTTTGTTTTCTTTTATTATATTCATGAATACAATCATTAAGTAAACCCAATACTCCTACATGACAAATGGCAGTGGTACTTAATAAAGCAAAAGCAAAAAATGAGTGTAAGAAAAATAGAATGAACTGTATATTTCTACAAGACAGTGCATGGAAGTTGGTTAAGCAATACTGATCTACTGAAAATGCTTATGTTTACTAAATTGTGGGAGGTCAGAGTGGAAAAACGTCACCCGTCAGTGGTGTGGACAGGACTGCTGAAGGACAGAGGAGCTGTGAATGGTTGTGGTCTCGAGTCCCCAGCGCTGTGATTATCTGAGAAGCACAGGAAAAACAAAAAAGTGTAACTCAAAAAGAAAACATGTAGTTGAAATAAAATACAAGGTTCTTAAATAGAAAAGTTCTGGAGACTGTGAAACTTTTTTGAAGCAGAAGTGTCCCTACCTTGCTGTGCATTATTACAATCAGAGTCTGGTGGCAATGCAAGTCGAAAAGGACAAAAAAAGAAGACAGGAGCTCAAAACAGGAATGTCCAGGAGTAGGTATAAATTTAAACAACTTTATTAGCATTTTCACATCAATGTGGAGGAATCTTGAAGTTTATTAAGTCAGTTAATTTGAGGGGTTTTTGAGTGCGAAAGCAAAAATGTATTTCTTTGGGATCTTCAAGATTTTTTTTTGTTCCTTTTGATCAGCAGTCATTTTAGCATTGTAACCCTCACATGGGGGCCCTAAGTAAATTAAATCTGCTGCTATTTGAATGTACTTCAGTTATGTGTGTTGAAATCAACATTTGTTTGATGATCAGCTACAGAAAAGAAAAATCTATAGAGTTGATCTATAGAACACTGACCTGATCCACCTTGTTGATGAGGTTTTAGTCCCAGAGCAGACAGAGGTGTCTTTATCAAACCTGGAGTAGATCGAGCTAAAAAACAAACAAAAAAAAACCCAACAAACAAAACAGATTCAAACCACTTTTACTGCAGCAAAAGGTTCTGTTTCTGCCCAACTACCAGCAACATTAATCCATTAAAATAAAGTTTGTTACACACACACAAGAATCAGATATATTCAGGGGTGAAAGTAAGTGGGTACGAGAGAGAGACTAAAAATGTGCGAGTGGTTTTGAGTTGATCACCTGTCCAGGTTGTTTTACCTTTGTTTACCTTTGTCATGGCGCTTTACAGCCGCTGTAGTTTCTGAATATTCAATAAAGACAAACTTGGACAAATTACCTCGTTCTTTGTGTGATTCTTGATGATCACACAAAAAACTTTTTTATATATACTTTTTATATATATTTTGTGTACATTTGGATAAAATATACACAAAATATATTTTTTTCAAATATCTGACTAAACTAACCTGGGTCATGTGAGCACAACAATGTATATTTCCCTGGTGTTTGCTGAATAATTTTTATTTTAAATATTGTAGTCGGTGGATAATGCCTGTAAAATCCCTTTTCCAGGAGCAGAACTCAATACATTATAATAGTTTAAAACAAGTAAATATTTTTTTGGTTTTAAACTAAAACTATATACTATGACAATTAAGTACAAATAGTCATATAAATAATTATAAAAGTATCAATAAATTGAATTAAAATTATTTTTATATATTTTTCAACTCCACTGAAATTTGTCCCAAGTTTTTGTCAACATCGTCAGACATAAAAAATGTAAATAAATCAGGCATTATTTGGGGGCACCAGAACTTCTGAGGACCCCATGACCACTTCGTTTCTCTTCCTTTGCTAAGAGGGCTAGTTAGCTCTGGTTAGCTTATGTTATTCTTTATTTTTTTATTTTTATTTTTTACTACATTTACTGCCCAAAAAGAAATTTGACAACATTAAATGAGAATCCAAAAATTCCTTGAATGCAAATTTTAAATGTTGGACACAAATTATAATTGTGAAAACTGGATTATGAGGTGTGGGGTCCAGGTGGAAAGTCACAGTGTCCAAAGGACAATAGGGGGAATACACACTTGAGGGTCAAGGACTCTGGTGGTGCTGGAGTTACACCATGTGAATATGGAAGTACTTCAGGAGAATTTGGTAGTAATTCTGTTGAATTCTGGAGACTCTGGACTGGAGGCACTTCAGTTGATCTTGTTTGAGATGCTCAAGATTGTGCGGAGAAATTGCATTTTATTTGCTATTGACCTGAAGTTAATTTTATGAGTAAATCTAATTGAGTTCTGTAATTCTCTGTCCATATTTCTTAGTTTATATGTATGCTATAATGTGTAATGACACAAAAACAGTCTTGGTGTAATTGATTAGATATTTTGACCTACGATCCAGGTTTAATTTGAACTCTAGGGTTTTTCATTGTTTATAGTTTGCTGCATGAAGGAATTTTAGTTGCATAAATGTTAATCTAATCTTATTTGCAACAATTTTATTAAATTTTGTTCTCCAGCAGCCTAGTGTAATTTTTGATGCATTGTCTTTTTATATTTTTTTTTTCATTTTTAAAAGAATAAATAAAGAGGAATCAAGTTCAAAATCCTAATCAAAAGAGTCAAAAAAATTCTTACCACTGCTTTCAAAAGAGGAACTATTCCCATGGCGACAAGTCTCATCATCCTCAAATGCTTCCCGGTAACTGTGCATAAGACCCTGAAGAAAAAAGTATTGTCAGACAGTCATTATAATCTGAAAAAATACCAACTGTATAGTGTACTTAATGTGCATTAATACACACAGAGGAAACCATCATAGCGCTATCACAGATGCCAACATCCAACGTCTTCCTTAAATCCACTCTTGGGAATACAGACAATTATAAGATAATATTAAAAGATTATTATAAATATAAGATATTCCTTTATTAATCCTGCAGTGGGGAAATTTACAATTTATTGCCAAAAAAATAAAAATGGTCCTGCTGGTTTGGCTGCTTTGCAAACACCAGATTCCCTAGTACTGCATTTACTTTTGATTATTTCAGATGTGGTCTACAAAAAAGGTTGCAGACAGGCAAATTTTCTGCAAATAATTTGGAGTTATGTTCCACGGAAAAATCTGCAAACACTAAAGAGCAAATAGGCAGCGGTTTGATCAACAGCGGTATGATCGCAGGTAAGAAATATTTTTGGCAAAATAATATATATATAAATAAACTTTCTCTGTCCATACTGCATGAAGAGATTATGTTTATTTTACAGCTACAGTCTGCTCTGCTGAACTATGCTGGGCTTTACCCAAAGATCAGGTGTCTGACTGTACCTCTCTGGGTCTTCCACCTGGATTCAGAGCCAGATTGTTGGCAAAGTCAGGCGAATGAGACGCAGAGACGTTATCATGACTGCACTGGTAGTGTCCCTCGCTTGTGGTCCGGCGCCTGCCTGTCTCCTGGGTCACCTCTGGGGTCATTCCTCTGGAACGAACTCCTGAAACCCACCAAGATATTCACTGCAGAACTCAGGACATGCTTTCTAGAAAAGCTTGTTTTGCAAATTGCTAAGCCACAGGCAGACAATCCACACCTAACTCTGCTAGAACCAAGCTCAAATTCTTGATTAGAATTTTAATGGGCAAAAAGGAGGGAGTCGAAAGTAAAGCTACATGATAGGGAAAAATAAATAAGCGAGGCAGAAAAAATACATCAACTACATGAGAAAATTAAAAGTGAGGGAAAAATGGACAAACCAGAGAAGGAATAGGAGCGATGGCGGTCAGATTGTTGGGATGTCATGCTTTCACTGATGCCCCGAATACGAGCGTTGTACTCTGTTCCAGGGGAGGAAAGTCAGGTGATGAAGGGGAAGCAGCAGGTGGAGGAGGAAGAGGGTGAGGAAGGTGCAGAGGACGATGCAATGATAGCAAAAGGTTTTCCACGAAGATGGATTAAACAAAACAAAACAAAAAAGAAATCAAATATGGAAATAAGCTTGGAAACCCTTCCTCCACTAGGAGGCACCAGAGAGCTTATTTAAAGGACAGTGCATTCTGAATGCAGCTAATGAATGGAAGTTTTTGCATGCTTGGCTATTCTTACTCTTCTTCCCATCTCTGCTGTCAACAGCTTTACTTCGTTTCAGCTGCAGAGCTAATTTTATGTGGCCTGGTCAGAACTGCAGTACAGAACTCCACCATGGATCTGTAATACAAACTGCTGAAAGTTGCACTGCTCACGTTCTGGTACACACAACGCGAGTCTTCTTTAAGTCTCTGTCAGCACGTTGGAAGCAGTCAGGTAACAGTTGTATCATTTAATAAGGAGTCCTGCACTATTCCTACATCCTGTTTTTAGGATTATCAACCGTTTTTACAAGTAAACATAAAGAAAACATCTTACAACTGAGAAGCTCCCATTTATACACTAAAACATCAGTGTAAGTACATTGTAAATACCTCAGGTAAACTCTAAGAAGGAATTCCCTAGGGTTTAGACTTAGTAAAAACCCATATTTAAGTTTCTCCAAACATCAAAATTGTTTCAGTTCATCAAAATGAACGCAGGGTCGCACAGAATTCTGTAATAAAAAACTTATTTAATGGGTTTTAGGGAATAATCACAATGTTCTGTCTTTCCTTTAGTTGTATCATATAAATACTGTAATCATTAGAAAATCAACAGAATTAAACACTTGAAATAAATCACTCCACTTGTAGTGAAATGATCATTTTAACAACTAACATAAAACCGGAATGCCTTACCAGCGATACGGTGAGCAACCAGACCTTCCAAGTTCAGAGTCTCCTCCTCTGCATCTTTTTCTCTTGGCAAGGGAGAAGACATTTCCTTGGGTTGTGGTGTGAGCGCAGGAAGAGGAGAAGAAGAGGTGCTGTATCCTGGGTAAGGAGATGGCCCCTGTAGGTCTGGGGAGTGTGAAACTCTGCTTGTTGAGTTTATTAATTTCTGGGGAGACTGCTGGTTGATATTAGCAGAAGTATCAATGGGATAGTGATGGGTTGCTTGGCGTGTATGGAGGTAGGGCTCAGGAGTGTGTGTTGGGGTGGTGTTCTGGTATGGGTAACCAGTGTTGGATCTTTGGGGTGAGTACATTGGAGAATCCGTGACGGGACTCTGGTTTGGCACTGCTGGGACCCTCCCAGGTTGCCGTTGATGATAGGTGCTGTTCATTGACCCTGGGTTGTTGTAGCCATGGATGGCAGAGTCCCCTTGGTAGGATGGCCTAGCAAGGGTCTGGGAGAATGGTATATGGGATGAACTGAGGGTGTTATCTCCAGGTGGTGCACTGTGGGACTTACACATGTGTGAGTTGATTGGATCTAGATCAAGCATTAGCATGTTTAGTGCTTCTATGGACTGTTCAATGTCTCGCTGTGAGGCAGAGGTTGGGAAATGAGGGAGGCTGTGGGTTGACTGAGGAGGAGGCCCAAAGGGATCATCTGGAAGACTATGCTGGTGCCAGTGGTTAAGACCTCTTTGAACTGCCTCTCGACTACTGGTACTCCTCTCAGGGGCTTTGGGCATCATTTTAGGGTTGGTCTCAGGGCTACTGGGTGGCTGATTACCAAAGGATTGTGAACGATACATTCCTCCTCCATTTTGGTAGTTGTTGTACCCCACCTGCGGTGATGGTGAATCTACAGACCTCTCCTGCATTGCTGTAGGAGTTTGCACTCCATGCACAGGCATTTCGTTCAGCTTTTCCCCAAGAACGTTTCTCTCAAGGTATGGCCCGTCGTTCTGGCCACCAACAGGTGTCTGTGACTGATAGTAGAGGCTCGCTGGTGTTGCCTGACCCTCTAAAGATGAGAGTGTACCCAAGCTATCAACGCTGTTGCCCTCTTGGCTGTTAGGAAGCTCGTCGTCAAGGATATCAGTTTCACGCTCCTCTGTTGAGGGTGCCCTAAGAATCCTAGTATGGCCCCCGTTGACATGCACCTGCGCTGGAACCAGGTGTCGAACCCCTCCCCCTGGACTGGTAGATGTGGACAAGTAAGCCTGGCGCTGAGTTGGTGGCTCAAGGCCACTAAGAAGCTGGTCTAGTTCTCGTTTCTCCTGGGGGCTAAGTGTTGGGTGGGCTGTTGTTGAGTTGCTGTGACCTGCAGCTGTGTGCAGAGAATGGCTGTGCTCGTCAGTGCGATCAGTCTTGATTGATGCAGTAGAGTTGCCTGAGTCACTGCTCACAGAAAGGGTATGATCTACGGCAGGAAGGGAGGTGTGGCCTGCCACTGGAAGGGACTGCTCAGTCTTTTGGAGGTGATGGTTAGATTGCTGCAATGAGCCCTCTGTATTTGTCAAGGGGTTTTCACAGACTGGAAGGCCATTAATGGTAACAACTCCCTCCAGGGAGTCTTTCTTTCGGACCCGGGCATAAAGGCTTCCATCAAGTGGACCTTGAGTATGACCAACGTCTGAAAGGACAAAAAGGAGAAAATCATATATAAAGTAGACGCCACGGACAAGTACAACTTTATTCAAGAAGTGATACATTTTCTCCAACCAGAAGCATAGTGACCACCCTTTGCATCCAACTTTTGCAATCCAAAGGTTCTGCATGTGTCCTCTCTACCAGCAACACAACCTCTTCAGCTCTATTAATAGCCAATTTGTAGTTCTAAAGCTCCTGTCATGTTGCGTCAGCACAGGCCCATAGGGGCCAACATGAAACAGCTAGGATCCTACCCTACAAACGGAAACATTTTAAACAGTGCCAGCTTGATTGTCTGGAGATGAACTTAGAGAGGAGAAGCAATCTTCCTCAGGTTGACTTCTGGCTGCTAAAATACATTAGTCATGTCAAACTGCTACAAACATTTTGGAGAACGTTTTACTTTCTGCTGCATTTGACTAGTTATTGGCTTGGGAATACAGACCAATTACCAAAGGTATTTTTGATCTAGGTTACACATCCAAAAGGTAAAACTCACTTTATCAAAAATTCCATATTACTGTAAACTTAAAGAACCATATTGATATCATTAAACACTAAACCAAAGTTGGCTTCAAAAATACAAGTTGCATTTACAAAGTGATAGAAAATATTAATGACACTGGCCCATATGTGGGATGTTCCAGATTGAGTGACCCCCTCTGGGGCCAGATGGTGGATCGCTCGGGCTGTAGCTATTTCAAAACCCATGTCAACAACAAGTTCTTGGATGCAGTAGCAACAAGAATAAGCGTCACGAGAGGAGGCTGTAAACACAGTTTGTTCCTGTGGTTGCTCTACATGTTAACACATTATGACAGTATAAACGTAGGTTTAGATTACAATTTCTCTAGGAATAGTTGGGTTTGGTCCAAAACATAAGGCACTAATTAGAACAAGAACAAACACTCCTTCATTATAAAAAGCAGTACTTTTAGAATGTAAAAGTGAAATCACCACAATGCTATGCCGTAGTAATAAACGCAACAGAAACCTCCTTCTTACCTGCACCAGGAGAATTTTTAGATCAATGTATAATCCAAGATTAATTCCTCATCTTGAGGCAGACTGTATATTAGTCGATCATTCGGCTCAGACGAACAAGACTTTCTCCCTCCGTCCTGAGTCACAACCTAACATCGTCTAACATGTGCTCCACTGGAGTGAGGTGGAACTCTACCACTAAAGCTGCCAGGAGGGGTGAGCTGGCACTCGGATGATTTCTTACTGTTCCCAGCAGCTGGGGAGGGGACTCCACCACCGTAACCACATCCAACATTACCCAGCTGTCCGGGAAGATATGCTGTTTCGGACAAACAGTAGGAACACCAATGTCATTGGGGGTTCCCTGTACCATGTGTCAATAAAATCCTACTAATTTAATGCTTGCATTTTTTCTTTACAATTAAAATATTTTTCAAGACATAAAAGTTTGGTATTTTGTTTAATTTATGTGTAAGCTGTAATCTCCACTATGCCACCTCTTTGGCTCTGTCTCCAGCTGCTTCTGTACTTTAACAGTAGAGGCAGAGTCCTTGTTCTTGTTTATAGAAAATGATCTTTAAAAGCTCAGTGGCAAAAAAATGACTCAACTTAACTAGGGCTGGGCAGATCAAACAACGCAACAAAAAATGTCACAACAGAATGAGAGCAGGGAATAGAAACTCTGTTGAGTAGAGCTGGTGCAATGAAGCCATAATTATAATTTTTTTTATTATAGTTATATATATGTTTACAATTCAGGTAAGACAGGTAAGTTCTCTTCTGGTTTATCTGTTCTGCAAAGGTTAATTTGTGGGAAACATGTTTTGTCATGGCTTAAAACAGTGATTTGCTCACCTGACTGGAATAAGTGGGCAATATAAAACATATATATATTAAAGATGATTTAAAAGATATTTGACTTCACAAATTAATGTCACTTCATCACAACATGGTTTGCATGATGTGTAGTTACCCCACTTGTTTCTGCATCTACAATAGCTACCAGGGGAGATTAAAGGATTTCTTAAATGAAGGAATGACATTATAACATACAGTATTTTAAAGCGCAAAAAAGATAATTGTACATAATACTGCCCTTTAAGCCCAGTCTTAATTTATATTCTTTCAACAAAATACTGTTGATAAAGATATATTGTGGAAAAAAAACCTAATAATGCCTATGTTGACTTTTGAGACTTAAGAGATCATTCATTATTTTCATATCATGCATTTCTCTCTGAAAAAGGGAATTGGATGAATTGGGGTCTTGTCTGGGGATTTGACCTGGAGACCTGTCTCACCATAAATTGACAAATATATTGGCAATAAATGGAATCTGTTGATTTCAAGACAATTATTGCTCTTGAAAATATATAAATTTTTTCATAAATGTAACCACATTTTGTATCTGTATAGAAAGTCAGGTAGAGATGACTAGTCATCTCCAATCTGAACACTGTCATGGGAATTAAAAGATTGTTCACTTTGTGAACGGCAACACATCATTGCTTCCAAATTTGTTTAAATGTAATGTTAAAGCCAGATGGCACTACTGCCAGCTATTCTATGTAATGGCCCTGATTATAAATGACAAACAAACAGTGCTCTATTAGAATAGGACAAATACCTTTCCTCTGATGTCAGTAAATAACTGAAGCTCAGCTCAAATTAGATTGGTTGACTCACAGCACAGATAGCTAACAACTTGTTTCCTTTTCTAGAGAATGAGTGCAACGTCTACAGCATCTTTGTACTTCGGAGAACAGAGCTACATGTTCCAATGCACATTTTACAATTCAGTAAAAAAACTGAATTGTTTTTTTACCTAAAAAAATTCAGTCTGTTTAGGTAAAAAAAAAGAAGAATAGTTTACTTTTGGCTTTGTCAGTATCCCATTTTTATTAACATACACACCTGTGTGTGTTCTACATTCTTGCTTTCCTTTTTTTGTGAAGTTGCAATAATTATATATGAAAAAACATCACCCACAAAATACCTCCAAAACAACAATGGTGTTGTTTTTACCATACATATGATAAAATTGATGTGTATACGTGTATGCACACACACATACATACATATAAACACATATACATATGCAAATACATACATTAATAAAAGGAATGCTTGCAACAATTATATCAAGTCAAAATGGGTCCATGTGGTAGCTCTAAATCTTTGGTTAGGATAAATATGAGCTATAGTTGTTTTATTGGATTTGGTGTTTGATTTCATGCAAGTCTGCATGCTTACAAATGCATACAAACACTCATATGCTCACAGGATATCTAAGAAAACCATTTGCCCTTTAACCAACCAACACGTTCAGCCAAATTACTTTTTAGACATCAATTGAACCAGCAGAAAATCTATAAACCATTAAACTTTGGAAAATCGTAAACTACTTTATGTAAATTGAAGCTTTCCTTTTTTGGAATCACTTCATGACTTTGTAGTTCTGCCAAACAGCCAGATACTTTTTTGCCAAATTAATTATTATTAGCTACTTGAGCATGGAATATTTAGTGATGTGTTCTTTGGTTAAACAAAAAAATTAATTGCTTTAATTTTAATTTCATGTTGTAGCTTAGCTGTCTAAAACAGTTTGTTAATCTGCATCTGTATTGATGTGCTTATTAGTTACATTGTAATTAGTCATGTGCTAACTAGCCTCTTTGGTTTATGACTAATAACATATTTTTTTTCTTCTTAGTTCATATTTGCTCCAATACTGTTCTTTAATTGTTCACTATAGTGATAAAAAAGCTTGATATTAGGCGTTAATGATTGATAAAATGATTAACGTGTGAGTGAGTCACATTGTAATCAGTCAAGTGTTAACTAGCTTCTTTGGTTTAAGAGAAGTAATGTGTTTTTTCTCTTAATATTTGTTCATCATTGCCCATTATTGCTGCCATATCACTGGGTCACTGGGTTGACTTCAGTTCTGAGAAACACCTCAGCACTAATAATAATCTCTTAATCTTTATTTTTATTGGCACAGCCAGAAAGAGACATTCCTGTGAAGGCTGAGGTGACAGCCTGTCAGTAAAAAAGGTGTCATGGCTGCTGTATCGGTGACTGGCACAAGGACAACTTCTGCAGTTTTATATTTGCAATGTCTGCCTCTCAGTGTATCTGTCACCGTCCAGCTGTCACGGTATGCAGTGACGTGATGCAACTCCGTCTGAGTCTGTCTCCGAGATTGCTTTCAGGATGATGTCATCTAGTATCTGTCCATCCATCCGCCTGTCTGTCTGTCTGTCACCTGAGTGGGTATCATAGTAAACCTATCTGTTTGTCACTAACTGTGACTTTCAGCCATGTTGGATTCCCAGAAAATCATGAGATGCAATGAATTTTAGAGAAAAATGTGCACGAAACTTATTACATATGATAAAAGACTAAATGGAGCCAGATGGGATCATGTGAGGGTCGACATGTCTGCCCCCTGTAGGTTCTGCTGGCTCCCCACTGGAGTCATTTTTCCCCCCATGCATCTGTCCATCCAGTCATCTGTCTTTCACTCACAAGGATCAGTCACCTGTCAAAACACTGCATCTGCTTGCTGTCTACCTACATGTTGAATTCTCTGGGAGCTTTGAAGAATCAAATTTACACAGAAGAGAAAGACTTTTTAGGTATTCAACACCTGGTAAAAATAGCTATAGGGAACACCAAATATACCCTGCAGCTTCCTTCAGGTAGAAATCTGATCATCTTAATAAGATTTACATTTTACAGGAAAAAAGACATTAAGTAAGATAGAATTACTTAAGTATACACCAGAAGCAATTAAATGTGTCATTAAATGTAATTTTATTTGTAACTGTAGTCAATACATGAACTTTATTTAGACGTCACTCTTTGTTTCTCTGTATGCAGCTCATCTGGACGCTCGTATCTGTGTTTATGTTAACCTTCCAGCTTCCTTTAACAAAGACACTGAAAAACAATTCTTGATATGTAAAAGGCTTTAAAATGATTTGATATTTTCTCGTTTTAGTTTACAGCAACTGGTTTTCACCAAATCACTGATGTCACATATTTAGGACCCCAAATAAAATAAATAAATAAGAAATAAAATAAATGTGCAAAAGAAGTATTTTTTTGTCTTTAATACAAGTAAGTTATTTCACATATCTATATTTCAGATTTTTAAGCAGCAAATAAATGCTTAAAAAAAGAAACTGCAATTGGAACAAACGCTGGGTGCTGGGTGCATTCACAGTCAAAACAATATATATATTTAAAAAAAAAAAACACCACTGGGGACCAGTGATGGATTCTGCAAGTTTTGCCAGATGGAACCAGAACATGTTGGAGGTTATGCATTATTTTTATTTAACGATAAGTTTTCTTTAAGCAAGCTCCACTAAAACATGTCCACATTTCTGTTGCTGAACAACTAGAACCAATTTATGTGGATTGCAAGCCTTGTCAAAACAATTAAAAAAAAAAAAAATAGCTCAGTGGTTCCGATAAAAATCTCTTCCATTTTTCCACCACAAACTATCATGATTTTCCAGAAAATGGAAAATATACAATATGTACCTATTAGACGTGACATCCAATGCATTCCAACACAACTTCATGGGACAAAATGACAAACAGAGCGGCAGCAGGGCAGCGCGGCGGGATGCAGACATGCAGTAATGACAAGGAGGAAGTTGGCAGGGCTTGTGGGGTTGATATGAACCTGTAGCTGGAACTCCCAGTGCTGCCAGCAGGAGCTTCAACTAGAAACATTACAGACTTGGCTTTTATGGATAAACCCAACTTAATGAATAGACCTTCACTGTTTAAATGCAGACACGTCATTTCCTTGCAAAAGACTCAAAAGAATCACACTGCATCACACATTTTTTGCTGTTCTTCCACAGACTCAGCTCCTCGCCGCTCTCCCTGTCCTGATGCCCAAGGTCTCTGTACGCACCAATCAGCACTACTAATAGTTTTGGCGTACCCAAATTGCAGGCTGCTCATAAAATGTTCCACACTCAAATTGCTTGCTCCATGACTCATTTGGTACTGTATGGGCGCCAAACACACAGGATGCAGCGTTGCCAAGGAAACATGATAAACAGACATGCAGGCTCCAGACTGAGCAGAAAGTTGAAATGCAGTATTTCATAGAAGAAAAAAAAACATCATCTAACTTTTTATCTTACATAATTTTATTGCACGTTTATGTAAGCAGCCAATTAAATTCCAAAAATATGAGTTATGTTACACTCACCAGAAAGTCCTGCTGTTCAGCGCCACTTCATGATTTCTTTCAACTTGTATTTATTGAAAAATATCCCAAAACTTCAATATCACATTAAAACAATGTCCTCACTTAAAAGACAAAAATTCGGAATAGTGATACGTTTTCCCTTTGGAGCCTCTCTGTCCCTCGTCCCTCTCTGTCTGTCTGTCTCTGACTGTCTCTGGGCAGTTATTCCAGACATGTTTGAGGCTCAGCCCCGGCCAAATATGGGCGGAGGGAGGTAAACAAGGAGGCACAGTCTGCCTGCACCGTCCACTGACCTACTGTACATTACACACAAGTTTGTATCAGGACCTTGAATTGGCATCCGTTCATTTCTGCAACTGCATTTACACATAACTCTAACCATTACCAGTAACTTTAAGTTAAATATGATTTATATCATAAATCTAAATCTTACCTCTTACCCTAAAATTAGTACAGATCAGGATGAAGACCAAGGCCACATCCAAATCTTTCTTAAAGGAAGTCACTGTATCTGTTTTACAGTTTTCCAGAAGTTTGTGGTTTTGTAGAAGCTGAATGCTGATTCTCCATGTTTGATTCTGGTTCTGGATGCAGAGTCGAACCAGAACCAGAAGACCTGAGAGATATGGAAGGTTGATCCAACAACAGCAGATTTTTACGCTGTTCAGTGATTAATAAACCAACAGATTTATATATTTTAAAGTCTGTTCTCCGAGCTGCAGAGAACCGGTGGGAGGACTTTAGACCAGCCTTGTGCTCCTTCCAGAGGATGACCCAGTTTGTCTGTTTTGAAGCTGATTTGCTGGTGTTGGTAGTAAACAAGCCCCTCTGAGGCGTAAGCAGTGGCCTTCTGATCCCGCTCAAACTCCAGGCTGGCAGCTGCTGCCAAACTACAGGACTGCCTATGAAGCGATGGAAACACACAAACTGCATTGCATGCACACACACTTCAACAGGGAATCACTTCAAAAGATAAGTGATTACATTTATCAACTGGGAAAGATTGTTTTCCATCACTGCTGTGGAATTGTTTAAAATCAGTCACTCTGGAAGATCATGATTCAAGTTATTTACCCTAATACATAAAATAATATTTTTAAAAGTGCCTTTTTGGTTTTAGATTAGTTTGACGAGTTGAAACATTGAAACGTGACACAACAGAAGATATCTATAACCAGACAAAAACTCTGCGCTTTAGAAACCACTCTGACTCCTACGTTAGTAATGCTAATGCTAATGTTAATGCTAAAGCTACCACAGAAAAATGGATTTCTCCTCAAAATTCAACGGCGGTTATAATGTAACCCTGGAAAGTCCACTGAGCTACAACATTATGCTCTTCAACCATGCAGACATGTTAAAGTTCCTCATCTTTCAGGGTCCATTCAGATATAACCTTGCAGGGATGAAACATCCATTTAGCACCTGCACAAATAAACAGGTCTAGATTCTGTAAGTAAAGCCTGATAGCTGTCCTCTGAGCGGTAGCTTGTAAAAATAGGCCTCTCTGTTCGTTAGCGCAGCATAGCAGAAAAAAATATCCAAGTAGAAAAATAACTAAACTGACGAAGAGCTTAGTTATTTCTGAAAACACTGCAGCCCCCTCTGCTGGGACCGAACTGGGAATCCTGGCGATTCCCATTGACTTTCTTTGCAACATGGCAGCAACCTCAACAGTTCCTTGGGGACAAGCATAAAAATGAAATGGCTCTTTGGAAGCTGCTGAAAATGAAACAAATAGTGCCTTCATAAAGAAGGGGAACACGGTGCAGGAAGGTTGGGAAAGGCTGCCAAGTCCAGCTCTACTGAGACTCACAAGTCCTCCTGTCTGAGCTGGTTTTTTATGGCAGTAATCATGGAGCTCATCATCACTGAAAGGAGCCCAGGGACCTGGTGAGATCATCAGATGCTAAGTGATGGCAGGAAAGTCTTCTTTACATAGCATTATTCAGCTGAAATCTATGGAAGGCCATTTTTGCCAACGTTAAGAATAAAAAGTCATACTTTTAGCTGCCGTCGCCGCGACAGGATTTCTACCAGCTTCGCAAATAAACTCAACTTCTGTAATACAGAGAGTATTTGTGGACAATGATTTCTCCATCTCTATCTCCATCCAATTTCGTCCTGTCACACGATATTTTACATGCAAAATCAAACATAAATATACTCAAAGACAGAAACATTTTTAAATACACTGGAGTTTTCAGTTTCATGGTGAAGAAATAGGTTGAACTAGAACAATTTTTATTTAATATATCAGCTCTTTCAATGACAAACTGCTGCATCCTTAGTACACAACAGAGCGTTACAGCAGACCCTTCCTCCCACTGTAGAACCATCAATAAGTATTTACATCCCTATAAATACTTTTAAATACCATTTCTTCTGTCACTGCACATTTGTTTTTTGCACCTTTTTTATTTTTCATATATTGTTAATAGTCAGTTTTTAATACTCAAACGCAAAATACTTATATTTTGATATTTATCTAAATATCAAAATAAATATTTAAGTTGCAGATTTGCAACTAGATCTGCTCAGTTGCAGATCTCAAGTAAGCCCTTTCTGATGACTGCATGGTACTTTTTATTAATTCTATTATTATTTCAAACCTTGTTTTATATACATTTTTAAAACTTTTAGATTTTTTGTGTGACTCTACATACCTTGATGCTGCTACTGCACCTGAACTTCCCAAATGTGAGACAATGAAATATGTTTCTATTCTATTCTGTTCTATATCTACAGAGCCACTAGAGGGCTCTGTTCATGAAGAAGTTGCAGAACTCAGAGCTACATGGAGCTTCCAGGTATATCATCAACTTTTTTTCCAACATATTTAGCTTCTATTTAAATTCTCAAACTCCCGACAGTAACATTAGCCGTGAGCTCAGCAGCTTGTTGGAGTTGATCCTAGTAGGTGTTTCAGTTTACAACAATCCCCCCACCCGGGGGGGGGGGTGGGTTAGCTTGTTGCAGGGTGACTGACGCCCCCCTATTTCTGCAGTGGCTATTTAAAGAGCTCAATGACAGGACAGAGGAGGACAAGCAGGGGGTGTGAAGCTTCACAGGCAGCACAAATCTGGAGCTGGTTTCTGTTGCTTCTTTTCTTTGTGATAAGTTTTTGCTTTTTAGTTTTAATTATAATAACAATTAGGTTTTAGGCACTTATCTACTCCTTTCTTAAGGTTTCTGAATTGACAAACCTTTGGTTTCAAGTATTTGCTAAAATACATACATGCTCTACTATCTTATGGAAACTAATAATTAAATTGAATAATAAAGCCAAGGACTTTCTGAGACAGAAAATGTCCACGTATGGAGTGTGTGAGAACATACCGTTCCCTGTGTCAGCTGCGTCCTCACTGGGATGGCTGAAGCTCTCATATGAGTCCCAGCGGATCAGGGGGTCCTGGGTGTTGTAATCCACAGAAACACTTGGCCCATTTTCCAAGTGGTCCAGACCTAGTGTACGAAATTTAAAAAGTATTTTTAGTTGAATTATCTCCTGATGGTAAACCAGGTATTCAAAGTGGTTAGAAAGTTGGAGTACCTCTGATTTTTTCTGGTCCGTAGGAGAAAACAAACTCCACCTTCCCGTACTCTGGGAACCTTTCATCTGTACAAACACACAGCAGAAGGCAACATGCGTCTTTGTCTAGAACTGCATGAACGTTAATAACACTGTTCTGACCCTAATTGATTCATAACACGTTAAGACATAAAGAGCCAAATGCTTCTCAATCACCAGGACGTGTCATCAAATGTTCTAGACATTTTAGGTCTGAGTTCAGTCAGACATGTTGGTAGAGGTAAACTGGTCTGGTCTGGTCTGGTCTGCTGCTTCACGACCTGAACCTCTTGGCCTAATGCAGTGTCCTATTTAAAGACGGATCTTAAATCTGTGATCAAAAACTCAAATCAAATGTGTCTCAATATAGACAATTATTTAAATAAAAGTTGGCTAAATTTCCACCATAGTTATATAAAACATTCATTAGCTACGTTTCCATCAAATAGTCACTCGAATTTTGAGCAAACCTTTGAAATGTCACAAAAAATTCAAATTAGGTGTTTACCATCTCCTAGTTTAGAGTGAATCTGTCAGGCTATGCAAAGTGGAATTTCATCAAATGCTGATGCTACTAATGGCTGTCATAAACTGGAAGTAGATGTTGGATGACACGGCAGAAACATAAAGGAATCCTCCCATTATTAACAATACGGTAGATAATTTGATTGTGAGATATGAAATGTGGCATGGCAGATAATGACCGTTTTTCCTCTTCATATAAATATACAATTAGAATTAAAAGTTTTCATTTAATTTAGCTACACTGAAGGGGAAAACATAAGCTATAATTACATAACCATTCTTTTTATCTTCATCTTTATGATTTCTTTATTCGAAAGATCAGTATTTTGTTTGGTTCCATTAAAATCCTAATAAATCTTAAATACAGAAGGAAAAAAACATGCGTCTTCAAAAGATCCTTATTTTATTTTGTAATAAAAAACAATTAGCATTGAAATGTCCATGTTTTGCTAATGTTATCTTCATTTGAAGTTACTGTTCATTACAGGAAATTATCATATCTATATACAGAAATAGTTTTATAAATTTTCTATGTAAAATTTGATTAAAATTGCACATCTAAATTATTTTTATTGAAAACAAGAATAAATAATGTAAATACATTTGAGAAAGAATGTAAAAAATACATAAATTAATCATTTATTTCAAACTAATTTGGAAGAATTTTAATTTAAAATGTATTATACATAAATAAATAGCATTACATAATTTTAATGAAAATTGTAAAGCCAAATAAAATCACTTATACTTTATGGAAAAATTAGCTTTTGAATAGTACAGTTTGACCAGCAGAGGGCACTGTTGATTATGAAACTCTAGACATCCTGTCTTCTGCAGTCAAACAAAATTAAGCCTTTGACTTTGATCTTTATGTCCAAGTGTGTTTTTTTTAACATGCATAGATAAATTATCTTATGACTCATGCATATAATTTCACTATTAATAACAAATAATAACACCTTTGAAGGTCTCATCAAGCTCCGCCTTCCCAAAAACGACCCCAAGGTCGTGGATGGCACAGGTGTGGAACTGGACCCTGAACACCACGTCTCTGGTTGGGTTCCTGTACCTCTTATGGTAACACTTCAGCTACAAAGAACAGAATATGATTTGTTACAACATAAGGAATAGAACAATATAAGTATAAAAAGATTGCTGTCCTACCAGGATGTCTCCTTTCAGAAGCAGCCCAGGTTCTATGGTGATGCAGATACTGGTGTTGCTGTCTCCTTGTACATTGCTGCCAAAGCCAAAGACAGTAAAGCTCTTTCAGTTGGGAATCACATCAAGTGTTAGTTTCTCTGCAGATTCAAAGCCAAACCACACTGAACTGGAAGAAAAGTTTCCATACTAGATTCCGGATGTGTAGACTGGCTGCATCGCCTGGTAGATCTTCAGGAACGGCCGGCATCCTGTCAGGAAACGGCAACAAGACGAATGAGTCATGGTGACAAGCTGCGACTGTCCTGCAGACCTTTGGCTGGGAAACTCACCGCCTTTGGATTCAAAGTTGGGTATGCCGTGCATGATGACATGATGCAGGAAGAGCGGCTTGTTGTTGATCTTGATGTGTCCAGACAGAAGGCCGTTGAAGTACTGCACATACCTGCAGACATACCATGGGCATCCTCAGTCTGCCCCAAGGCTCCACACAGCTCCCCTGTCTCCACTCACAGTAGGTGGTGGTTTTAAATGGGGTCAGTTTTATAGGCAGCTGCCCAGGGCAACATTAAGAAACCAATTTTATATATTTCAGTAAAAATGTGTAAATATATAAGGAAAAAAAATCTAAATTGGACTCAAGACTTTAGAAACACCATTGTCTTAGTGGCTCAGAAGCAAAAACACAATTTTCAGATAACTATCTTCCATCCATGTTTTAGGGTTCTTCCCTATATCAGTTGTATTACCTTTTAAATTCCAACCCCGGTTTCAGTCTCAGTATAGCTTTAGCTTTATCCTCTTTAGGTGCTGCTAGGTGTCTGTTGAGTTAGTAGTCTGGTTGTTAACGATGCTAATAATGATTGCATCAAAGGTAACCTTGACCTCCAGGTCTCCATGTACACACATCCTCCTTGTTCTCCTGTCAGTGACCAGATGTTTTGGTTTCTGGGAAGTTCAATTAGCCTGACCCGAGATGTCATGGAAGCAGCAAGATGAAGAGCGAAGGAGCCACAGCTATAATTTGATGGTTATTTATTTTTAGCCAAAATATTGGTAAAACAAAGATGCAATTTAGATGTTTATGGATCATCGACCAAATTCAATACTCTTTTCTTGAAAAAATTGGACTTTTCTGGAAGAGAGCAGAAAAATGTCCACCTTTTTTTGTTTTTCCTTTAAGAGAATTTTTGTAGGTTGATGACTGATGGGCAGGTTCCTCACTGTTCTGTGTTCTTTTTCCATTAGAGGATTAATGGTTTTCTTCAGTGGTGGGCAGACCTCTGCGAATGCGTTAACAGTCGCACTAATTTTTATTTTAGCGCGTTAGCACTTTTGCTAACTTTGAAAACGTTGAAAGCAATATACCATGTCATAACACATGCTGTGACATTGACACAGCACGTTATCAATGTGAATTTAACTTTCAGTGCTTTAGCATTAGCTTCCACCAAATACCATATAGCACTTTTGGCATTAGTGGAACTAATAGTTATGATTAGTGCTTTAGGGTTAGCACAGCTAACGTTTTGCCTGGTTAATTGGTTCTCATTGTGGTTCCCTCTGAAAGAACTTTCTAACACTTTCCAAAGTGACAAATATCAACAATTGAAATGTAATTCAAAGAAATGTATGTAATTTCATTTGCATAGGTAATTTGAATATTATGCAATTCAAATAATATACTTTATGTATTTGAAAGAAATGCAGTCTTTATTAATTTAATATAACTATATTTTAATAATACTAAATGCATTAACCTAAGGAGTATGTAATTAAAATAAATGAGCTTTATTTCACTGATGAACACAAATTATGTAAGATTTATTTAATAGGTTTGCATTAAAATTATCTAAAAAGAAAAAGTTAAAGGAAATTTGTCATGTAATAAAATTACATAAACCATAAAAATATATTTGATTTCACAATTCCTCAGTTTACTCAGGTTATCTGGGTATGAAAACAACATTTTGTTGAGGATGATGAAAAAAACTTTTAAATATAAAAAAGTGCTAAAAGTGGTGAAATAATTTTTCTTGATTGTTTCTACAGTGAAACAAAACAATTCAAACTGCGTTTCAGGATTTGCAGGATGTCTCATTCTGCTGATCTAAGGGTGTCTTCATGTTAACTCTTCAGTGGAATTAATTATAAAAAGTAGTTATAGAAAAGGAAGGGAGTTAATAATTTACCTTCTCTGTGACGGCTGACCGACAGGAAGAGCTTTGTCCTCGTAGAATCGCCTCATGGCGAACCGGTCGAGCGCCTGGTCAGCACTGCATGGCATGAAATCACACAGCTGTTATTATTCTAGATTTAAATTCAAAATCGTCCCTTTTCTTCTATAAGACAAGCAAAAATCTTTTCACAACTTTATAAAAAATATCCTCCTGGCTGGGGCCTAATTTATAACATCTGGTTGTATGAAACATGGATGACATTTTTCCCTCACAATGGCAAGAACTAGCTAGGACGGACTGCTAAGCTAAAATATCACATCGGTTTTTAATATTCAAGACCTTTGTTTTATGGATTGTTACTCTTGTCCTCACATCACCTGAAATAAGGGGGTTTGGAAGATCAAAGTACTCAAATGACAGTTTTTCAAAAAGTGACAGCCTTAAATCTTTTATTGTGAACTTTACACAAAAGCTTAGAAAGTAACACAGGTGCAGTGATAACATGTTGCGTACCTTGCAGATATGTTGCTGTAGTGCATATACGCAGCCACCACTACGCCTGTTCGACCTCGATTCCCCTGCAAAACCACAGAACACACAAGACAACAGAGTTCAAGTGAAGTTCATGTTGGAAATACTGGAACAACTTCCTGAAAGTTCAGGGAAGAATTACAATGAACGTGAATGAGAGAGAGCGTGTGAGTTTCCTGCACTCTGAGGGGACTTAGAGGAAAACTATAAATCTTAGAACGCATCCAGACACACCGGCTGAACGTAAAGGGAAATAGCTACGATTTGATGTATAAGGTCTTTGTGTAGTATTAAAGGTCTGACAGTGAGAAGAGTTTGTTCCCCCAAAACATCTGCAGTTTAGAAAATGGGCTCGGCAGGAAACTTGATGATGTCACACCAGACAGGAAGCAGTATGTTTGAGGAGTTGACTTAAAGTACATCTACAGGTGTACATTCATTTCTGTTTGATGTTTTCAATTAACCAATTAGAAGCTTTCAAAGCAGGTTCCCAAATCATTTAGTTATCTTAGAAAGCAATAAGATAACGCTGATCATCCAGACATCTAGCTAATAAAACAATAAACACTTCTTTAATTGTAGCTGATCTAAAACAGAAGTTTATTCAGATCTCAAATATGGTTTAAAAAAATCTTTTTTTAAATTAGTGTTTTATTTTCAACAATACGTATTTTTTTCTAAACATTGAAAGTTATTCTGATTTAATGTCAGAGAAAAAAAATCTGGAGTTCATGTAAGTTAAGTAAAATTAGTTCTAATGAGACATACAAAGCTATATGTAATGATATAATAAATTCATGAAAATGTCTGAATTAATAAAGTATATTAATAAAATAATATTCATTATTTTTATGAATATAAACATTCATAAACATTTTTTTAATGAATTTATTTTCTAGCTTCCTTGTGTTTTCACAGTGTTTTCTTCCTATTCTAACCCCAGAGTGTTTGGTCACCTTGTTGTGCAGCAGCACAACGTTGCGCTGGTCTCCGCTCAGCCACGTGTCCATGGCTTTGCACATGCTGCAGATCTTGTCCAGAGCTGGAGCATGGTGATCTGGCCAGCCGAACTCCAGAACCTGAGCCGGATCAATCAGAAATCAATCAGAAACCAAGAGCCCGTTTCACTTTTCACATTTCACTTCACTCCTCTCAAATGCACGGCCTCTGCTTCCACCAAACCGTGTTCGTACCTTGTGGTTTAATTTGGTTAAGTCGTTCCGCTGCTCGCTCAGGTTGAGCACCTGAGGTGAATGAGACAAGAGTGACACATTAAAGCGGTTCAGCTTGGCAGAGAATGGGTTCTGGGCTTGAACTCGTCTCACCAGGTAGTGTTCGCCGTGCTTGGACCGCAGCATGGTGGCCACCTCTTTGAGGTTGTTGGTGTAGCTGCGCTCGTCGGCCGCGGTGGGGAAGGAGAGGGAGATGATCCTCTCAGTGATGTAGACCAGGTCCACCTCGTAGCTTTCCTCCATGGCCTGAAGCACGCTGTGCGGCAGAGACACAGACATCTAATCTCAGTTGCTGCGACATCTTTGGGGAATATCCTCCATTCCTCTTGGGAATTGATGACAAACATCCACTTGATCAAATCTAAACTCCCACAGCTCAGCCATGTGCTTCTTGGAACGACTACGATTTACATTCCTGCACTGACTGTTGACACGACCTCTGCTGATAGCATGCAGCCTCTTCCACTGAGGAGAATTGCTTTAATGACCTGAGAAGAAACATCCAGGATGCATCCTAGATCCCTGCCTGTTTAGCCCCAAGACCTGCTGAAACGCACAACAACGCTTTTTCAGTTTTCACAGAGAGATGATCAGATTTTGCAAAAAATGTTTGGATACTTCAGGGACTTTCTAACCAAGGCTTTTAGAAAAGAAACAGACCCACAGCAGCACAGCTACTCCGCCATGCTTACCAGTTATTGGTAAGCAGGAAAGCATACTAGCACTAGCATATTGCTAGTAACTGTGTTGCAATTGCTTATAAAATAGCACAGATTTGAATTACAAAAATAAATCTGTTAAATGGAAACATGTCAATTCTGTGGTGATTGGGATTTATCCACACTTTTTTCCAATTAAAATCAGATGGATTTTGATGTTATTTCTAGGTGCAGGCCTCTTGGACCATGTTGTGCAGTGTGGATCCTCCAGAGCTCTCAGAGTCACTCAGTTCATTAACCGTTGAGTTTGTCATTTGAACGTGTTGAATCTTGAGGTCTTGCGACTACAATTATATTTTTAAAAACATTTATCCATATTAGACCATTAGGTTTGGGTATGGTATCATTTCAGATTTATTTTCAGATTTTAATTTCAAATTTAACAAAATATGCAAATGATTTATTATTATTCCCACTTTTTTTTAAAGCTGGTCTCAGCCTTTCCTAATTCAAAGTTCAGTGGTTGCTATGGGAATCTGGTGACACAATCTCCCTCATACCACCTTTCCTATTAATATGGTATATTTATTTGCCATAGGTCCAGTTGTTTTATTATTCTGAGTATGATGAGGGCACGTTTAGGTGAGTTTTGTTCTAATTTCCTGAAGATAAACACACAGCTGCCTTGCATAATTACCATGCTCTCAGGTATTTCCTATTTGAAGAGAAGGGAAAACCTACTCTACAAATAGTCCTATGTCATATTTACACTACAGGGAGGAAAAAGTGCAGTTAAGTAGTAAATGTTGAAAAATTGTTAGAAGGAGGCACTGGAATATGCTGGACAACATGAATATAGAATATTTACCCTGACTGCTTTCTCCGAATCTCCACACTTTTGCAGGACCTCGTGGATCCCTAAGGGAAACAGAAGGACAGAAGGGAAAATATTCATCTGCAAACATCATGTTGTGTCACCTGTACTAACAGTGCTATGTACTAACAGCCTGGTTGGTAGGGAAGAGTCAATAGAGAGTGAAAACTGGAACAAAGAAGCACGGAAATATGAAGTTTCAGAGATATTAAGCATTAAATGCAAAGATGGAGGAAATTGTTTAAAAAAAAATAAATACATAAAATATCCAGCTGAGAAAAAAAATGAAAAAATCCCTGAAATGTGAACAAATGGGAAATGTATTTAATAATAATATCACAATTTCTTTTTTCAGTTTAAAACTCTATGTAAACATTATACAAATGTCATTGACACAAGCTCATATATTTTAATAAATGATAATAAATAGAGAAAAAACAGGCATCAGCAGCAAATACAGAAACATCAACGCTCCATATATTTTATTTTGTTCCATAAAATATATGGAACAAAATACAAGAGAAAAAAAAGAAAAATCTGCTATGCAAAAGTATTTGCCACCTAATGCTTTGAATATAACCTTTGAATATTTTGAACATAACCTGAGAACAATCAAATATCACTTTTCAGATGATTATTTCATTATTATAAACCAGGAAAAAAGTAATCAGCCCCTCACACCTCCTGATAACTATGAATATGTTTAATTCAGCCACACTAAGTACAGCTACTTAATCTGATTTGAGTCCTGACTTTGACTAGGCCATTGCACTATTTAAAAAAATTATAGCATCTGAAACACCCATAACAGATTGAATGCATTAATTCAGCTCTGTCATATTAAAGCCTGGCTACTAGTGAAGCTAAAAGCTGCATGGTGAGCAGTGGTGATGCTGTCTGACTGACTTTAATTCAGACACACAAAAAATGCTATCATCATTAAATAGTTTATGGAAATTTTATAAAACTTTACTTTTAAATAAATAAACCAAAGGTAAGAACTGGAAGTTTTAACCAGGCTTAAAGTGAGTGAGTGAGTGAGTGAATGAGTGAGTGAGTGAGTGAGTGAGTGAGTGAGTGGTTGGATGGATGGAATCACCATCCATCCAACCAAATCTATCAATCTATAATCTATGTAATCCTCTGTGGAGGGATGTGTAAATAAAACCTTTAACATAAAAGTAGCATGAATAATATTAAAGCAGTTTTTATCTCTCCAGTCTTTCACAAATCCACGATCATGGAAAATCAACAAATTTCCGCTTATTTTCGCAATAATGCTTAATTGTGATTTTACTACAAAATTTCCAAAAAATAGTGTAAAACATTGGGTTTATGTGATGCTAACTCTCACCTGCAGGTGGCAGTTATTAACGGAAAGTTAATAACTGCGTGTGGCAGTATTTACTGCAAATACTGCAAGATATTTTGGAAATATTTGTAAATTAGCTCCAGAAATAAGTGATTTTCATTGCCAAAATAAATAAAAAAAACAATCACAAAATCCTGGAGGAACTGATCAATTTCAAAACATGTTCAATATTATTAAATTTTAATACTTATCGAATGCAGACGCAGCTATTTACTTATATGTTTGCAGTTGTTTTATCAGTACATTTTGGTGCAACCGGGCCTTTCCTGATCTTAATATGGGACCAAATTGGAAATAAGTGACACGCTTGATCTAATCCATCATCTACGGGGGCCTAAGGGTGGATCCTGGGAGCTGAGGGCCTCATGCATCCCAGAACCGCCACTGACTCAGCCTGTCTTGATTAGTGATAATTTGATACATCATGCTGCATTTCGTCTCCTGCTTTCTCTGTCTTTGCTTTGCATTTAATTGAAAGGAATGATCTGATACTTTGAATGAAAAACGAAGCATATCTGGGAGGAAATGTCAAAATTAATCTGAGCTTCTTTTTGAGAGAAAATGAAAGTCACTATTTGTAAATTCCTGTTGCTGAGAATGCAAGAAAGAAGATAAATACGGAGTCTTTTTTATTGTTATTATTATTATTCTGCAGAGTTTTGTGTGAGTTCCTATAAAAGCTGGTGAACAAAGGGAACCATCTGTGTTTATATTGCTGCTCTGAGTCATTGTTGATCTAATTATTTGGGTAACATCTGACACAAATGCTGACTCGTGAGAAACAAAGGCAGAAAAAGCGAGGGAGGTGAGACATCAGCACCACTTTCATGTCTGTTTGCTCTACTCTGGAGAAAAAAAAACGGAAGAAAATTGTGTTTTAACAAATGTTCAGTTTTTTCTGCCTTCTGCTTTAAATAAACAGTTTTCCTTCCACATTAACAGCACTTTTCATGGAAACAAAGATCAGGAAAACACTTCAGGTCATGTCAGAAATTAGTATTTATTTATAGATTTAAAAGAGATTTAAACCTGATAAATTACTCCAACAGGAATACTTAGGTCAGACCAGAGGAACAGGATGGAAGGACGGATGCCAATCATTCAAGGCATGTGTTCAAATAAACACAAGTTTTGCATAATACTTGGTCCACAGATCAGAGTTGCACTAACAGCAGGAGCTTTAATGAATGAAAAAACTTACCGGAGTATCTACATGCTTTAGCGGCAGCTGTGGAGTGGGAGGCTGCAGAGACAGAGGAAGAGTGAGCAGATCACCAACTTTATTTCACCACAAGGAACAGACAACATGTTCAGGTTAAAAAAGAAAAGAAGAAAAAAAATTATGGAATTGAAATAAAAAATTCAAAAGGACCATTGCTTGTCGCTGAACTTCTACTTTGATCATCCAATCCCTAGCTAATGTTAGAGATAAAGAACAGAAAACACAACTTGTCATGCTAAAAGCTTAGAAATGGGAAGACTGATGAATATGCTGGTCTTCTATTGACCGTCCACCATTTGCTGAACTTACATTTTTCATGGAAGTGAAGGAAAACTTTCAAGCTCATTAAAATGAAAATGAGTCAAGTTTTGCGCCACAGAGCATAAATCATTTTCTGCAACCCTTAGGAAACAGAAAAAAAATTGCTCTGGCTGGAGCTCATCTTCCTCCTCCTGTAGCTTGGTGTTGAAGTTCCTTCAGACACTTGGTACTAATGAGGATGTGTCTTTTTAGAGAAGAGTTTGCCCCTTCTATTGCTGCCCTGAGCACCTACCCATATGACCAGTTTTAAAAGCCTCCACTCTTTCAAATATGAAGGTCTTTATCTTAATTGGTGGACTAAATCTGTTTTCATCGTAGATGACTATCAACTGGTCTTTAAAGTTTTTTATATCTAAGTTTTAGTAGGAATGACAGACCTTATGTGTCAAAGTCATAGATCATAATCATCCCAATATCTTCATATTCATCTCTGCCCACATCCCGACCACTTTCATCACCTCTGAAGCTGAACACACTTTGTACGCTTCAGTCTGAGCAGACAGGAGGAAGCGGTCAAGCTTATAGACGCCAACCTTTGACCCATTTGAATTACAATTCCAGAAAGTCCTTTTCTGGATTGGTGTAGAGGATTTTGAGACCAGTAACTGTCTGAATATTTCCTCAAAGATCTCAGGATTGGTGATGAACTCATGCTGAGGCTTCGTACTCACCGGCTCACAGCTGGTCGCTGTCTGACATGATGTAGTGACCTGAAGATGAAAAGATAGCTGATGAGTGAGGAGAGCAGGGGCATAAAGACAAGTCACAGAAACAGCCAACAGTGAAAACATAAGCTCAACACAACAGCACCAGTGGAAATTTCTATTTATTTTCTCAACATAAATCACATTCATTCGGTTTCATTTAACTCTATAATTCTACCTTGATTTTCCACGGCCCCCCATACAGCTCAGGGCCCTTTAGAGGGGGCTTCTAGCCTCACTTTAGAAGCTATTATTTTGAGGAAAACAAACAGGGCTAAAGCAAAACCAGCTGCCTATAGATTTTTAAAACAAGCCTCCATATGTCAACTTTGTTGCTTCAATCTGTTTCACACTAATTATTAGGTCACTTTATGGCTTTAAATCTGTCAATTTTACTATGTTGGTTTCATTTATTTTGTATGGGAAAAAAATATCTTTTTTTTTCTATCCAGACCCAAATGGAAGCAGGTAATGATGATCTGGATAGAGAAAAGCCTTTATTAACAGAGAATCTGTAGATGAAGTGAGTAACATTAGCTACAGGCGAAAGGAAGAAACATTAAACAAGACAACAGCTAAAACCTAACCTTCATCTGTAAGCCACTCTTAGGCTGTAGCAGTAGAAAATCACTACATGAAGATAGAAAAGTTGCAACCAATTTAAGGCTGTCAACATTAATGCGATTAATCTAAAAAGTTTAACGCATTAATACTACATAATGCAGATTAATCTAATATTTTGACCTAAAAGCCTCACTCCTGCAGAGGGTTACCTAGTGTGTTGTGGCACTTCTGTGGAGTCACAAAAGCAAGTGAAAATATTAGTGAGGAGAGTCAGACTGGTGAGGTCAGCGACAAATTTCATTTTAAAAAACACGTCTGATCCCAAGATGGCAACTCCTGTCTCAGAATTTAAATGCAGAAAATTTTTGATTCATCCAGGCTTTTATTTTTTCAAGACATTGGGACTTATGCATTTGATATAGTCGAGTACCATCAGCACAACTGTGGAAGTAATCCCATGCCGTCTGGAAGCATATGTAGTAAAAATAATTGGCCTAAGCACTGAACCCTGTGGTACTCCACGACTATGGTTCTTGTCAAAACACTTTGCTGTCCGCCACAGATTTTGAGTCCAGCGGAAAGTGGGAGTGAGTTCAATTGGCAGGCAGGAAGCTCTTCCTTTCAGTGAAAGATTTATCTCCAACATGCTTAAACAACAAAGAAAGCTGTAATGGAGGTGTTGTGTACATGGTACTCTACTGGTTGCTAGGTATATCATGTGTCTGTTAGTAAGTATTAAAGTACCTCACAAAGAATATATAAAGCACACCCAACCCATGCAGTATCTCACATGCAATACACAAAAATGGGTGGTTTGAGTGTGTTTCCGCCTTTACTATGTTCATTGTACAAGCTAGCACTAACTAGCTAATTTGCTGAGGGCGGTATGGTAAGAGTTTAAAACTCTTGTGTGACAAAATCAGAATTAGTTGTGGTCTTTTTATTGATTTCTGTCATCTGGAAAATTTTCTGAGAGATAATTATAATAGAGTCATAACTTTAATACTGCTGATTAGTAGCCAAAACCATATGTTTTGGCTACTAATCTGCCAAAACTTATGATTTAAATATTGGCTTTATATCTTGTAAGTGATATAAAGCCAATACTTAAAGGACAGAGTATGTGAAAACTTAAAGCTTAAATACAAAAGATACAAAAGCATTTTTTAAGCAAAGCCTTTCTTGGTCCCCCTGGTCTGCATCCTTCTCCAACAGCTGCTCTTTTTGTGGTGTACTCTTGCATGTTTTGCTCTATTTTTTTGCAACCACTGTCCTTTCTCTGCTGTGTTTTGCTGCATAGCAAGTTTTCTGTAGACAGCAGTGTAGGCCTCCCAACAAATGAGGCTAAATGACACACACACACAACTGTGTGAAGTCACAAGCCAGTTCCTGTTGCTAGGAAAAGGATCACTTGTACCCTAATTTTACTGTCACCTCTAAATTAGCAGGGTGTTGATTTTCTGATGTTGCAATGCAATATGATGCATCTTTTAATAGCAGCCCTGGCCATCACCAGCCTATTTAGATGTCAGAAACGTTTTCTTACATTACACACGGTAAGTAAGTGGCTCCTAATAGTCTGGATCTCCCCCTGTGCCTAAAATCACTGATTATAGAGTACAAACAAGTATTCTATGGCAACTTATAGCTACCATCTGATTGTATTTACTTAAGTGTGTACAGATAAACACGCACAGGGGAAGTTCATAAGAGAAACAGAGTTAAGTAGGAGCCTATAACACCTGGTATCCCAACATGCTGTGAGCTGACGGCAATTTACAACCACAGGGATGAGAGCACGCTATCAACGGATAGCAGGCACGGCCAGGAAGGAAGCTGCCGCAATTATTTACTGTGGGACAACAAAGAGCTCATTGACTTTGACTTTGCAATCAAAGTTATCAACAGTACCAGTAGCTGGATAAGAAGCAATCACACCCATAGCATGCCAACGTGCAAAACTTAAGAGTCGGTCGACAAGTCGTTGCTGGTGTGAGGCTTGCTCTAAAGAAACAAATATCTGAAACAGTACGAAAAGGTGATGAAGATAAAAGGGATCCAAGGAGAGAGTGGTACCTTTCTACAGATTTCTGCTACTTGACAAAACCTGGTTCTATTTGCAATCAGAGCAATGGTAACCTGGAGTTTTACAGCCACAAACACTCCAGGAGGGTCTGACCTGAAACAACTGCTGGATGTACGAAAAAGCAATTTATGTCCACTGCCTAGTATGGTGGGTGATCTGTGATGATGTGGGTCTGTCTCTTCTTGAGGATGTAAACTGTACAAAAAACCTTTGGAAGTAATCAAAAAGAAGAGGGCAAAAGAGAGTTCCCAAGACTCTGGACTATCCAGACAGACTGTGCAAAGAGCAAAGGTCAAAACGTCAAAAGTCCAGTACTAAAATAATTTTAGACTTTTTTTCCCACATCTTTACCAGATGTCCAAACAAGAGTTTGGACATCTGGAACTGTAATGTTTTTCAAGGAGACTGCAGAAAGGTGCACTCATGTGAATCATGGCACCTAATGAGTGTCTGTGTGTTTTAACAGATTTGAACGTATTCATAATTAATATCACTTACAACAATATTGAACTATAAAGGAAATATAAGTCTACAGGTGGGGACATATAAAACATACAGCAGCGTGCTCAGTCCTGGTTGTCCAAGGAATTTCACTACCGGCGACAGGATATGTTTAACTTTCTAAGGAAGCTTGTTAGGAGGAAACCTTTGGTCTCTGTGGCGGTCAGGCTACAGTTTCACAGAGAGAAAGCAGACAAAGATCAGGACTGAAATAAAATTCCTTGGACAGATAAGAGTGAAACTGTATGATCTGTAAACCATTACAGAGATTTGGTTTGGTATAAAGCAGCTACTACCTACCAGGACAAGAACCTTTTCAGCTCACTGCCTGTGAGCTGAAAAGCTGAAAGTGTCATGGTTTGGGGATGATTTCCTTCAGCTCGACCTGGCTGAGCTGAACACCATCATAGAAACCGCAATTATTTAGTGTGCCAGAAGTTGGTTAAGGAAAAAGAAAGGAAAAAGTCGCTTGCAACATGGTAAGCGACTAAAACATACCTGGGAACCTCTCAAACGTCTGACAGCTGAAGATGAGACCTTTCAGACTGATGTCAGACACTGATAGAAGGGAATGGGAGCTTCTCATGAAGGGTATTTCAGCCAAACAGGATTGGACCTGTACGGTTATGGGTTGTGAAGCTCTGACTGGAATCTTACTTTGATATTTTGAACTAAAGATTTTCTAGAATGTTCTATCTTCTGGTGAACATCTTGTAAGACAACATTCTTTTCTGTCGAGATGTAAAAAAAATAATAATAATTGAACAAATCACGTCATAATCTGAGCAGACCGAACACTAAACTCTGTCACTTTAAGGACAGTGAGGACTTTCCATAATTACTTCCCAGCCAGTCAGGAGTGCATAGTGACTAGCAGACCACAAACAGGGAGCTTATACTCTGATTGGGTCACAGGGGCGTCTGAGAAGGAATAAAACAAGAGGTCAAAGGAAAGACCCAAGGGGGGCTTCTGGAATCTTAGACTGGATAAGAGGCCCCATTAGGGGCCAAATAGAGGAGAGATTAGGCCTGTCATTGTTCAACGCTAAAGGTCAAGTCTCTCAGGTGAGATTCTTTCTACTTTAGTGCTTTTCATAGAGGATCATCCAGAGTTTAAATGATTTCAGAAAGGACAATCTACTGTGTGCATTTCAGCAACATTTGTCTTCATTTGAGGTTTTCTAACTGATATTCTCTACCTAATATTTAAGTTTTAACTCCAAAGCTGTGGTGTTCCAAGACATTTCTTGCCCTCTTGACCTGCTAGCTCAACCGTTACTCTGATCTTAGCACATCAACATGACCCTAGCTGATGGGAAAAAGCATGCGTTTGCCACTGTGCATAAATCATCTCACGGGTCCCACTAAATAAGCCCGCCGTTGGTCCGACCGCACTAAAAATTCCTCAGGCGCTCCTTTCTGCCCACACAAGAGCTGCTACCACACTGATGGCGGCGAGCCCAAGGAAGAAAATTCTTCTCTTTCTAAACGCGAGGCCAAATAAGGACTGAAGCTCAACCGGGTCCGCTTGCGCAGGGATTTATACATTGACTGGGTTTTTGTTTTACTTGGAGGTCTTTGCAAATTTGGCTGAGTGCGTGTTCTTTTCCCTCTTGACACAATGTCAAACATGCAATACATGTTTGAGATATTGTTACAGAAAAAGGCAGTTTCAGAGATTGCTTATAGATTTGATTTTCCTCAATCTAGGAGCAAAATACTCAATGCTGATAGATCTGTCTCAAAAGAGAAAGTTTTGAAATGAATGATTGCACTAATGTAACTTAAAGTCCAAAACATGAGTCTTTGTTTTGTCTACTTGAAAAAGTGTTCATTGTCTACTATTATGTAATGACTGGGCAATAAATACACTGGATGTTTGTAAAATGCATATACTGTATTTTTTCCATAATTGTCCCTGTTTTAGATTTTTTATCAGGAAATTTAGACCAGTAAGAAGTTGAATTGTGGGCATAAATCTAATCTGTTTTTTGATTTGAGACCTACATCATGTTTCAAAAAATGAACCAAAGAATTGAACGGAAGCAGCAACACTAATATTCACCTTTTTGAGAATTTTTCTCCAAGATATGACTCCAAATTAGTCTATTTGTGAATATATTTGAAAAGCATATTTTCCTCTACAACTACATCTTTAACTCAGTCCCA
This sequence comes from Poecilia picta, assembly GCA_033032245.1. Classification (NCBI taxonomy): domain Eukaryota; kingdom Metazoa; phylum Chordata; class Actinopteri; order Cyprinodontiformes; family Poeciliidae; genus Poecilia; species Poecilia picta. The sequence continues at coordinate 2,508,281 of CM065354.1, forward strand.
TATGACATACCCATAGTCAATGCACAGCCCACCACACAACCTTAAGTCTGATTCAATCAAACAAACATAACTCAATGTGCTAAGACTAAATTATATAAAATGAATTTAAAATATTAGTTGTCAAAACATCTCCTGGTATTTAAAAAGTTCTACCAGAAAAAGAAGGCCAAAACTCCACACGCATGAAAAGCTGGTAAAAAGTCAGAATGACCAGCGCTAATGGCCTTGATGAAGGCCATACATGGAGTGTCAACAGTCAGACAGATACAGCAGCAAACTAAAAGAAAGCTTGTAAAAAATCTTTTCTCACAAATCATCACACATTTAGACATACCAGGTGCTGCAGAGTTGGTCCACTCATTAGTGTGGTCATGGTCTAACTGTCTTTGGCTGCTTTCTTTCTTTTCACATCAAAGTTATCTGTTTCACAAATCCATTGTCAAGCTCTTGAATGTCACCAGCAGGGATTTGTTTTTGAAATGAGAACTAAATGACTACCACATGGCTAACAGTCCATAAGCAAGCATGGAAATTGGTGACAAGCAGCGTTTGCGTCTCCTCTAATCGGTTCAGACAAACTTCGCCACAGCTTACTGGCAGTTATTTACAACGTGATTCATCGCAGCCAATTGCCATGGTGGTGCAGCTATTATGAAGCTTGGTGTTGCGTCCAACAAAAGGCACTGACACTGTTCCACCTCCAAACCGACATGCCATTGTTTGGTTTGAGACCCGAGTGCGGCTTTCTGTAGTGGACATACGAGAGGCCAAAAACTGCGGATCATGGAGAAGGCAGCTATTTGATCATCAAGTGAGCCCTGAGCAGGCTCTGGCTTGGCTGTTTTACCCCTGGTTACAGCTTAAATCACTAGATAGACAACAAAACACTCCAATAAACAAGGAAATGATGAATATCAGATGTGTGATTGTGGCTCACTTTGGATACAGGTTGAAAACCACCAAATCTGAACGGCTGCCTCGAAATTTCATGCAAGACGAACATGACTGCATATAATCATAGGACATTTCATCTGGGATTCAGTCATGGGAGACTTCTAGTATTTGGCACCGAGCTGACAGAAATCTACCTGATTCCTATTTCCTTTGTGGGGAAATAAAAATGTCTGCAAATTTGTCAAACTTTTAACAGCCGGGCTTCTGTGGACCGGCGCATGTTTTGGTCATTACTGGAAGGTGCTGATCGGCATGTCCCGGACAGCCTATCAGTTCCGGTTTAATTAGGGACGACGGCAGGATGCCGTTTATCGCCTGACCACTAATTACACGGTGAAGGAAGGGGAAACGAGTCCAAGCCAACATCAAAGCTACGAAAAACTCAATAAAACAACAAGAGCTGAGACCCTGACATGTACATTTACGTTTGATCTGACCGCCTCAGAGAAAAATATACCAGAATGTGTTAAGTTACAGAAAAAAATTCTTCACTTATTGACAGATGTGAATCAGCAGTTAAGAATAAATGCTTACCTAACAGTTTTTCAGCATATACAGTATCTTGCAAGCCAGAGGAGCTTGCAGTTTTAACCGAATTTTGTTAATGTTTCACTTTTTATGAAGCTGTTCAGTCTTTGCAGGGAACTGTTAAGAAATAAATCTCTGGGGGACTTAAAGTGAAGCAACAAATGCCCTTGAGATGTGGCAAATGAAAAAGTGCAGCATCAGGATGAGGTTAAGTAAAAAACATTAGCCAAAGAATTAGGATAGGATTAGAGGTACAACTGTCTCTCTCTCAACTTTTGGCCCTTTCAGTGAAATCAATCATATTTTATTGCCATGCCTTTATTAGTTTGAGGTCACAGGTGACTGACTGCCAGCATCCTCTCCCAAAAGAAGAGAAGCATGAGAAGAGACGTGAAAGAAAAGAGTGGGAATGAAATTCCTCCTCAGCAATGCTACAGCAGATTTTCCCGGGAGAAGGGAAAACACATGTTTGCCTGCTGTGTTGACCAGTTGCTCCCAGTCTCTTGCTGACTCTGCTGTCACAAATCACCGCTCGTCAGGTCACGAAAGGCTCCCCCCGGCCTCCAGCAGCAACTCCTGTGAACTCAGCCTGCCTCGTTCCCATGGGAGAAACTTTCCCATGGCTGAGTCAGAGCAGCCCACATTCAAAACATCCCGAGGAAAAAAGGAAGCTTTTGCTGTTGTTTATATCCAGGAGCCTCTCGTGGTTGATGCTATACAGCTTTCTCGTCTATTTGACCTATTTTACATAAAAAACCCACAGAAAACCTTTTGTCAAAGCTGACAACACTTTCCATAAATACTCTTACCTGCACGCCTGCTGTGTGCTGTTCCGTTCTGCCTTGCTGCTACCTTTACATACTCCCTGCCTTCACACCCCTTCTAAGAGAGTCAAGACAAGAAAGCGAGTACTGTAATGGAGAGACCGTCCTCCTCCTCCCCCTTACTCCAAACAACAGCAGTAATCCCAAACGCGTGCCAGCAGAGCTACTGAACTTGAGTCTGTGTGAATGCGGGCTTGTCTGCTCAGCCTCTGGACTGGACCAGGATGCACTCGTTTTACTGCTGGCTTTGGTTCCTCCCGTCAACTGCCAAGAAATTTCGAAAGACGCTATATAAGGCCAAGAAAGTGGCTAGGGGCTACTTAAAACTACGGTACCCAAAATGAGAGAGCAAAAGTCGTTCAGGGGCAGTAACTGTATCCCTCTGTATTCCTCCTTCTGCTAACACACTCTCCTCCCTTCTTTCCTTCGTAGGTCTCTTTGGAAGCTGCTGACTCTACAGAGAAGGGGGAAAGGCAAAGCCTACAACTCTTCTGTTGTTGTTTCAGTTTAGCAAATTAGGCTAAATAGAGACTCACTGAATTGATAATGAATTTGATGGAATGTTAAAAAGATCATTAGGTCAGCAAAATGCTGATTCCAGACTACGTCTAGATGGACGCTGCAGTTTGTCCAACTCTCAGTAACCAGAGGACTGTGTTGGGTCAGATTTGATGTCCAAGCTGAACCCAAACATTTCTGACAGGTGAACCAAGGTTGGCCACAAGGCAGTTGGTCATGCTGGATTTGAGTTTTTCCCTTACTGTTCTGGCCAACTTTGGAATGCACTAACAATCTTTGGAATTGTGGCCAACACAGACTGGACATTTTCAGTCATGTCCTCTGATGTCAAATTACAACCATTTATAGACAGATTACAACTCTAAAGCAACGTGGAAAATTGACGTCATCGTTCACAACTCATTCTTTGCTGAATTTTTACCAGAGAAATTGACCTGATGGGAGAAATCCCAGATGGAGCACTAACAGATTGCAGAATTGTGAAGGAAGACAACGGCCAGGCTAGTTTATAGCAAACTGTGAATGAAGACTCGCAATTTAGTATCTCAGAAAACTAGAGATAAGAGATCATTTTTAATTAGAAATGTAATCCGACTGAAAAGTGAGTCGGTCAACAATACAGTATATGCAGTCAATCCTTAGTTGGGACTGTATGCAGGCCAGTTTGCTTGCCAAAAAACATAGCTAGATGATTATATAAACTCACTAAGTACAAAAAAAAACTTTCTCTAGAAAAATAAGAGACCATGCACCCCCCCAAAGAATACAAGCAAAATAGAACCGACCCATACCATGATGCTACCACCACAGTGGTACATAAAAAGGGTGTAGAATATATCTGCACCATAGTGCATTTTCTTGTATTTGTAAACATATTGCTAGTCTTTTACGTCAGTTGTTTTTTGTTTTGGTCACAACAATTCAGAGGTAACATTTTTTCTCCTAATATCTTTATTGCCTGTTTGACAATGAAATATGCACATTATGAAAATAAAACAGTTGTATTTTTTAAAAGCATTCAAAAGTCATAAATACGTGTTCCAAAGACCACCAGAAAGTTCTCCTTTTTAAAGGACAGATGGATGATTTATGTAGTCGCCACCCTCTGAGTTTTTCAGTTCTTTAAGTGAACTTAGTTCTTGACCTCCAGATGATGACGGAGGTAAATTAGCCCATCAGTCATCAGCTAGCGCCTGGTTATTATATCGTTTATACCATTTGTCTGCCAACACTATCTCTCAGCTACTGGGTTGTGTCTGTACTGCTGAAGGGTGTTGCTATGGAAGCATGCAACGGCGGCTCTTTGAAGTGACGTGTTAGTACCGGGGAAACAGAGTTCCTTCTGTGTTGCATGGCCGAGGAATGAAGAGGTTTGGCTCCGGTTGTTCTCAGTGTGTGCATGTGTGTATATCCTGTCGTTTCTGTTTCTCCCTCACCGTCGTATCTTTTTTACTTTCATGCTTGGATATGTACTTTTATTTCTTCTTCTTTTTATTTCCATGCCAACATTCCTGAACCCACCTCATCCCTGTAGAGTTCTTAGTGTAGTTTTTGGTCTCGCCCCACTTCTCTATTTTAGAAGATAAATCTGATCAAAATGAGAACCATAGATGGAGAAAAAATTCAAACATTACTAAAAATAAGTTACGAGTGCCTGTTCAGGGCTTTACCTGAAGAGGGGATTTTGGGATCAGTGATTGCAGAATATATGAATGTTCTTGACATAATAACAAAGTTATGAAAAATATACCCTTTAAGCTCATAATGACACTTGTTATCTAATAATTGTTGGGAAGCAGCTGCACAACCTACTATTTAAACAAACTATCTTTGGCCTGGTGATAAGTAACCTAGCATAATCAGTTTGAACACAGGATAGCACTTTAGCTTTATGTCAAGTTTTCTCCTTATAAAGTCAGAACAATGTCCATAACAAATAATTACTGTTTAAAGTTTTAACAGCTCCATGCTATTTGTTATATATGTTCCAACTAGCTACTTAGATATTGATCCTATTTATAGAGTGTGCTAATCAACAAGCTAGAAGCACACTGAATAATATGGGAAAAATAGTCCTTTTTGCATCTTAAGGTAAAAATTTGTTACAAATTGTTTGCATTTGTATTGTTTAACCAGCCGCCTTTCTTTAGATACTGATGTTTTCTACTTCATGCTGTGTTAGGTGGAAGTGTAGGCTTAATAAAACCCCCTCATTGCTCATCAGCAACATTAGCTGCAAGCTTGTGGGAATATTAAACCTAAGAAGTTTTTACTGCTTAAATGTGCTTCTCCTTTACTTAATTGCAGACTTTTTCTACAAAAATTTTATGTTAGGGTGTTCAATATTCAGTGTTATATACGTCAAGGGTGGGCAAAAAAAAAATGAAAGGCTTTGGAAATTAAAAGGCAAATTGCTGGTGTGCTCTGGTTCGGGTTGTGTACAATCCCGTATGTGAAACTCAGGCATTTCTTACAAAACTGACTTAAAAAAGACAATAATCATGTTTTTTTTGGTTTTGATTGTGCTATTACAAGAGTTTTGAGTGTTTGGTATGACTAATAAAGTTCTATAAAATTTCAGTCATGCTAATGTTCTGTACAATTCTGAATCAAAGATACAGTTTTGTCATACTATAGACTATGTGCATTAAAATAACAGCTGTAGTAACGTAGAATGGTATTGTTTTAGTGTCAATCAACATTGTATAATTATCTGCTCTCCAGTTCGATTTTAGCTTTTTGCGAATAAAGACAAGACAAAGAGTGCTTTAAACGGCCCAAAGTGTTCCTGCTATGTGTCCCCTAACGCCATTTTACAGAGCATATCATTTCCAAAGCATCTAATTAAAGGCCTCTCTCAGTTTCCACACATCACACGGATGTGGAGGAAAATGTCAAGATGCTTAGATTACAAACTGTTGACCTCAGGGTTTCACAGTTTAAGACTCCCAGTCTAACCTTAAAACTGGGACAGAGCTGTTTATGGGTCATGCAAGAAAATTCTAATCATCTGAATTATCTTTTATTTTTGACAATAAAAATTGTGTTGTGAGATGGCGTCTTGGTTGGTGGATCTGTCCACACTTCATAAAGTTTAGATGCACATTAAATTTGAACACACCAATACCGCAAATTTTAATTTGACCAATACATTTTTGTTTTTTATTTACGTTTATGTATAACTAGTCAGTGTAAAGCCAAACGTATCAGTTTGGACATTATGCATTTATAGCTCCCTTTTTAACATTCTATTCATGGATTGCGGCCACTCTGTGACCGCCGTGTTTCATACTGTTCATTCTCTGAAATATACGATTGTAAGACGTGGAAATTTGTTCTGTGGCCGAGATGGAATGGGAGCATTAAAACGTGCAAAATGTCAGAGACGACCGCATTCATTTAGCGAGAAACATAAACATACAATAATTGGATCATAGAAAAAAAAAAAGAAAAAAGAAGTCATTTTGAGACAAATTAATCTCTGGCATTGTTGTGTACATGACAAATATTTAAACTTCATGCATTCTCGCTGGTTTTTGTCCAACCTCTTCCCATCATTCCTCCCTCTCTCTAAGCTTCCCTGCCAAACCTCGCTTGAGTATTCCAACCCGCCAGCCCAGCGAACACGACAAACCACGGGAACAGCATTCCTAGAGGCTTGTCTGGGACGCGGCTGGGATAAATCAGGAGGAATAATGAGAACGGATCTCCATAGAGGGCAGGAGAGAAAAGAGAGGATGTGACCGACTGATGCTTAGTGAGATAAAACAGAGGCAGTGCACTCTGGGTATTTAATGGCATGCTGGTTGGAGGATCTACTTGCATAGTTTGGTTGTGTTAGTGCCAAGTTTGTGTCAGGCCAAGATCTACAAGATAAATAAGAAAGAAAAGGCAACCCTGAATAAAACCAGGGAAATTAATTATTGAATTCAAGTGAAGCAATCTCAGCACTTCAGGATTGTTCACCTAAACTGGAATGAGTCAGAAAATAGATGGAATTGTGAAGAAATTCAAGGCAAAAATCTGAACTGATATTCTGTGGAGAATATAAAATTCATCAGACATTTGAGCTAGTAGCAAATCAGATGAAGTAGATTTCTGCCAAGTTGAAACAACTTCCAGTCCAAAACTCTCACAATTCTTGCAAACACCAGAAAAATAATTTTATGGTTATATGGACATTTTTCGATCAATTCGTATGAAAAAGTTCTATCATTTTCAAATTCTTACACAAGTATTACCAGATTTAATGTAGTTTCTCTATGCTGATGTTGTCCCAGAGTTATCCACTGCATGTAAATTAGACTGTTGGTAATCTCTTCACTCTTCTTTGCAAAAAAAATCTGAATTGTTGCTTTAAAGCGTGTACTCCAGAGTGATCTTTAAGAATCAACGACATGGAGTTAAAGTTATAATTAGACAGACATTTCTTTGTTGCCTGAAAGGTAGGGATGGATGATATATTGGCTCTATCAGATACTGAAATCAGTCCTATTTTTTCATATGGGAAATCATGCATTCCCTGTTTGTGGTGCGGTTGATTGTTGGGACGTAGAAATGGGAGAAGCAGAAACCTTTTTTGCCCACATGGGTTTATTTCTCCTCTTGTGTGACAAACATTCCTCTGTATTTAGTCCTTACATCACTCACTATGCCAGCTTGCTTCAAAAAGAATAAATGTTGGAATATTTGGAGCGCAGCTCTTGTTGTTAGACAGGTACTCTATGGCTGATGATTAGGGAGTTAAAGGCTTTGCTGATCACAACAGATTGCAATGCATCAAAGCCTGAGCTTGGTATAACTGCTCATTTTGGTGGAGTTTAGCGAGAGATTGGCAGGAACGAAAGTCGCCCACATGTTGGCCTGATGCTGGCCATGGAGGATCCTGTAGCTGTACACAGGACGCACGTTTCATATAGAGATATGTGCGCCCTGAAAATGGCAGTACGAAAAAAAAATAGATCCAATAAAAAAATTAATTGACTCCTATAATGAAATCAATTAGAGAAAATTAGAGAAAAGATAAATTAATGCATATAACACAAAATAAAAATATAAATAAATACATAAAAATGACAGAAAACAAATAAATAATATTGACTAATCCAAAATGCATATAAAAAAGAAAATCAGGGAAATTAATTAAAAATAAATATAAAACATTTAATTGAAATAATTTCAGAAAAAAATTAGATTTTTATAAACAAAATAATAAAGATACTTTTGTTTTTTATCAACTTTTCAATTTAACATCAAACTTAATAATCTTTAAAAAATTTAACTTGCAGTTCCTTATTTACTCGCAAAAGTTTGAACAAAAATAAATTTAGACATTAAATATGACTACAGAAAGAATAAGCTGCAATGTCTCTTCATAATGTGAAAAGGTCAAGTTGGAAGAGCGCAGCTGGCTCAGGGTCTTACCTTCACCTCACATTTCTTATGGCAGGACAGGCGGCATGCTGAAACAACAGAGGCAGGTTATTAATTGATTATTGAGTTGCTTAAAATCAAAAAACAACAAAAACACAAACATATGTATGGTGTAAAAACAATCATTTTTACTGCTGAATAACTGAATAGTTTTGGGAGTAGAATTCTACAGTGCTGCCCTCAAGTGGTCAAAAAAAGCAATCAACCACATTCTTTGTCTTTAAATTAGTTTTATACATATATTTTTAGAGATTTTTTAGTGATTTTTTTTTTCCAAATTTCATGTGATATAAAAATCATTTGATGGAGGCCAGGAGCCCAGTCCTGTTCTGGTGGTCTTCATTAGCAGCAAGACGCTCCACATGGCTGAGAGAAGTTTCTGGTTGCCTGAGTAGTAGGAAAACACTCCCAGGTTAAATTAGGTAAACGTGTGTCATGATGATGAATGAATTACTTAGTAGCAGTGCTGGTGAAGCGCTTCCTGCTAATTATTTCAATCAGAAAGGCAAAGCAAAGAGGAAACGTTTAACTCGGCTCTGTTGATGTGACTTGTACTTGTTCTGATGTGACTTCACGTTTCTTTTACATCCTCTTGGATCTAGAAAATAGTTTCACAGTGCAAAAGCACTGTTTGACTTCCCAACTGAGGAGGAATGCAGCTGTGTATATCAAGTTGTTTTTGATATGGGCAATATGGCTGTCACCCAGGGGGCAATTGTTTCAGGTGACACAAGCATTCAAAAGAGAAAAAGGTCACCAAAGTGGTTACTAAGAGTGAAGATATAGGACCAGTTCCAGTATTTTCCTCCAAACTTTGCATGAATGGTGCCTTGGGCATTCATGTGATGTTTACATGAATGTTTGTTGCTACTAAATGTAAGAAAAATTTCTAAGAGCAAAAATGACTTATGTCTTTTTTTTTAAAAAAAAATCTGTTATTTCCAGTAGTGGGCACACTCCCACTAATCCACTAATGTGCTAATAGTGTAGATAAATTTTTGCTTAGTGTCTATGCTAGCTTTGGAAATGTTTATCTCACTTAGCTTCCCCTAAAATAAATTCTAATGCGGTAATTTACTGTTATGTGAACTTTCAGTTGAATGAAGTTCGACAGCTGTGTTGACATCTGTTAAGAATCCTTCAAATGATTAGAGGTCTAAATTCATGCTCTTATTTTGAAGTGGATGAAAACTTAACCCAGCAGTTTTGTTTCCTCTCCTCTCACTTTCCATCCATGATGCAGAGCAGCAATAGACATTCATTCTGTACCCACAATGTACTGCTGTAGAATTACAGTAAAGTATTTAAAATTAGCCTTTTTGACAAAAACTCTATCATTGCAAGTAGGCAAAATTAGCAACAGAGTTAGCAATGACATCAACATCTATAAAACTGATAGCATGACTGAAAGGACGAAACACGATGCATGTCGTGACACATGTTATAGTGGCACGTTGGGTATCAACATGGTTGAAGTTAGCGCACTGGCATTAACAAAACTAATCAATCAAGCAAATCAAATTTTATTTGCATAGTACATTTCAGCAGCAAGGCATTACAAAGTGCTTTACATCATAACATAAAAACACAACTCAACAATCAAAACCTTACATTAAGTAAAGTGCCATCATGAAATTCGTAATTGATTATGTTTCAAATACAATCCTAAACAGGTGGGTTTTAGTCGAGATTTAAAGGAAGTCAGTGTTTCAGCCCTTTAACAGTTTTCAGAAAGAGTTTGTTAAAAATTTGTGGCACATAGAAGCTGAATGCTGCTTTCCCTTGTTTGGCTCTGGTTCTGGGGACGCAGAGCAGACCAGAACCAGAACCAGAAGATCTCAGGGGTCTAGAAGGTTGATACAACAACAACAGATCTTTAATGTATTGTGGTGCTAAACCGTTCAGTGATTTATAAACTAGCAACAGTATTTTAAAGTCTATTCTTTGAGCTACAGGGAGCCAGTGTAGAGACTTTAAAACTGGTGTTATGTGCTCTAATGATTATGGTTATGATCCGTGCTTTATGGCTAGCATAGCTAGCTTTTTGGCTAGCTGTTTCTTAGCTCTGCTTTGCTCCTGCTGACCCTCAAACGACCTCACTGCATCCAGTCATCACAAGTGTCGCTTTCCTGCCCCACTCCATCACACTGCCTTCACTAAAAGCTGTTTGGTTTCGAAGAGCGAATTTTATTGCCACAAGTTTAGCCAACAAAAGACCAAAATCAGTTAATTAACAATAAAATATCTGGAAGTTGAATGTAACAATGTTTTTCTCGCTCTTTTTGTCATCTTGAATGGAAAACCTATGTATACAACATGCAGGAGGTAAAATCTCCAAGCTACCTCCTACTTTCTGGATGTAGTTTATGTTGAGTTTTAGCTTGTTTTTCCTGCATTTTAGGGTGCATAATGATTAAAAAAGAAGATGAAAGAGAACATAATTCTCTTGTGCCCTCATTTTCTTTTGGTCTTCCAGGTCTAACTCCTTATTTCCTCTCTTCTCCCCATTTTTTAGCTCCTTTGCCTTCCTCTGCCTCTGCCCCCACCACCCCACCCCTCACCCCCTTTTTCCCTCTCTTTTGCCTCTTATCTAGGCTAATGCAGCAGCAGCCATGCTAATTTTAAACACCAAATCCTCAGCCAAAGCCCTTCACAAGCCCCATCCTCTTTCTCCTTTCTCTAGACTCTTCATCTCAGCCTCAGTTAAAGCCGCTGTCTTTGTGACGCCGTTGGAAAGTGACAGAGATCGACTTAAGATGTGTGAAAGGCGATAAAGGGAGAAAATGAGGAAGGCAAATATTTCTCTTGGAGGGACAATGAAAAATGTGGGTTATCAAAGCATGTTAGTAACACTTGCATGCAGGAGTTTAGTCATATTTCTGCTTGTTCAGAGAAGCAATATTAGCTAAAACTTTGTTTAAATCTGACACATACACTGGCTTTCAAACAGTCAATGTGTCTGATGTAAAGATTAGGCCAAATAGATCATCGGAGAACCTATTGATTCAGGTTAGTCAAAATCAGCTGTTCTAGTAGGATGTTTACTGTCATCATAAGGACAATCCGTCCGTCCGTCCATCCATCCATCCATCATCCATCCATCCATCCATCCATCCATCCGTCCAGGCTACGATATCTTTCTGCTTGGTGTCTCTATCCAAGTATGCTAGGTGATTTTAAGGTGTTCCCAGGACAGAAGGACCTTAATCAGATCCCTGAACTATTTTGGCTGACTGACTTTGAAATTGACCCTTTGCAACTATGTCACCTAATCACATTGTAGTGGGGCATTTTCTTCATGCTTACTAATAATGAAACAAGTAACATCTCCACAACTCAATATTTGATTGCATCTTACTAATTGTACTTACTTATGAAGTATATAAATGTTAATCATTGATTTTTTTTGTGTAAGCAACCGCTAAAAACTAAAACTTACCGAAAGCCTTCTTTTTAATTCTAAATTCAAATCAATGTCACTAAAAGAACATGCAGCTCTCTGTGAAACATGGTGGTGGCAGCTTTGTGATTTGAGGTTATTTTTCTTCAGATGGATATGAGGTTTTTGTCAACATAGATGAAGGAATGAAATGGTTTGGCCCCAAACCTGTCTGGGAGTTCTAAATCAAACAACACAGGACTCTAAACAGTTTCAAGAGTTGTTGCCAAAAGGTGACAGGTCAAATAATCACTTTTGATTTTAAAAAAATGGCTGAATCCCAGACACTCACCTTTACAGATGAGACCCTCCTTGGTGATAGCCTGCTTGCAAATATCACAACTCTTTGCTTTCTTGAATGGCTTCAGCTTGAAGGTGTGTGTGTGGACGCCCTCCAGCTCGTCGGGCTGCAGGAAAACAACAAAAAGGAGAATATAAGAGTTCAGTCTACAGAACGGAACAATACAGATAATACTGACAATACTGATAATTTCACCATTTATTCACTGGACCGATTGGGCCTTTGACGTCGCTGGATTCCAGTGAACCAGATCTCTACTGTCATTAATGTAGCATTTGAAAGAGAGGATTTATATGTTAACATCCTCATTGATTTTAGACTTTAAATGATGCATTTTCTCTGAAGTGGAATGATGCTACAGCAAACAGCAAAAAGGATTTTTAGGATTTCCACACTTACACCATGCTAATCTTTGGCTAACTGTCTCTTAGGAAGCAATAACTTACCTTAGAGTTATTCTAATATTTACTCAAACATGCTTGTTGTCATTGTCACCAAGTAAATTAGCACAATTTGAAAATGAAATAGATTCAGAATCAGTTGGATTCTATATCTACTTGTTTACTGATAATCTACTGCTACTGATCAAATTTTTAAAGGATTTCATGACAATGACAAAGCAACACATTTTTGTGGAATTCTTTTTCATTAAAATGATGATTTTCGTTGTTTTGAGTAGAACTGAATCTAATAAATAATTTTTAAAAAGTGAACCGGGAGTCATTTGTTAACATACATTGGATTTTATTCGTGGAATTGAAAGACTGATTCAGGATGAGGACTTCAGAGGGAACTTTGTCGCAGGATTCACTCAAAAAAAAGATGGAAACACGCTTTGCATCTTTATATTTCCAATAATTACTTGGAGTGCATCCAGAGGACCCCAGCTTCAGAGGGAATCTGGAAATCAAAGACAATAACACTGACACAAACGGAGTTGGTGACTGCAGCTGTGGTGTGTTTGGTGTTTTTCTTTTTATCCATCAGAGAGAATCCCCCGAGACACTAAACAAGTCCATTCCATGACTTATCTCATTCACTATCTAAGAAGAACTGTTGTAAAGTGTAGTTTTTCCTGCCAAACAGCTGCATATTAATCTACTCTGATTTGATTTGTTCAAAGTGTTTCATTCCTCAACAAAAAAATCTGAGCACATTCAACCCATCTAGAACTCCTTCTCTCTTCTCTTGTGTCTGAGCAGCCTTCTCATGACTCATAGTAATGATGCCATTTCCTGTGTGTATTTGTGCAGCTGTGCCGCTCTGGGCTCTAGGAACCAGCATCTTGTTCCAGCTGTCACCTTGACAGGTTAAATGAAGGAAGGATTCCCTCTATGCACGAGCCAAACTGATTCAGTGAGCCACCGCTGATGGGGAGAAAAGCTGGGATATGTAACATGTGGTCAGTCCAGATTCCATGATTCATAGTTACCAAACAGCAGGAGTTAACAGCTGATCATATTTAGGGGAATAAACCTCCAGAATTTAAGATAGATCTAAACCTCAAATAGACTCACACCTTTTAGCATTCAGCTGAGTGAAAAACTAATTACAGCTTCACTTTTTTAGATTTTTAGAAACTAATTCTAAAAATAAAGGACTAAAGTTACATATTATAATAAATACCGCAACCTTACAGGAAACACTGACAAGGGTTTTGGAAACATGAAGAAGCAATATTTGTACTTCCTCCAAGTGTTAAACGGTGTCAGACAACAACAGGCTAGCCATTACAAGGTTCATTAAATATTAAAGCTGAGTGGATACTGAAGGTCTATAGATATCACTTCTAGGATTTCTGACCAACAATTGGTTTGTCTAAATGAGATTTTTAAAATTCTGACTTTAAACTCAAAATTCTGAGGTCGTCCATTTCATTTTAAATCAAGTTGACTTAAAACTTTCAACTGTTTATTTAGCTTTTTGCCCAAGTTATAGACTCATAAAGATGAAGGCAGAGTTTCAACCTTCAGTACTATTAGAAAACACTCACAATAAATTCTCCGCTCTGTTTCCAGCTTAAATTCACCCATTGCTACAGTATGCACCATTATTCTTCATCCACATCATCTTTACCGATGAGAAAACAGCTGAAACTCTTCAGCGTGAGTACTTCTTGATAAAAGTTATTGCGCCATCATATTTGAGCTCATTTTCCTTTTAGCCTTTCATGTTTTCCCCCCTCCATGTCCCACATCTAATTTGGCTCAGAGCTTTTTTTTTTTCTTCTTCAAAAATCTGCTTCTCGTCGTTTTACTTGCTTATCTGCCCACATCTTAATGGGTTTTGTCACACTGTTACACTCTCACCAAAGCTCCGGAGATAAATCCTGACTTTGGCTACACTGAGCTGGACAGAGCATGTTAAAGAAAACAGCACGCTAGAAGAAATTCATCTTTAGTTATTGGTAATTTTTGAGCTGTTTTTGAATAATCAGAGCTGACTGATGTCTCTTGTGAAAACTGAAGGACTTAAACTGGCAAGTAACCAGAACGTGCAGGAAGAAAGGATAAGGTTAGGGTCTTTTGACTAAAATTTAGATGAAAGTAAAGTTTTTCTTTTATCTTTTCCTCAGGGAACCATTTATTCGTGTTCTGTTATTCGTGCTGTACATATTGTCCTAAGTCAATATCTCCCGCTGACCATTTTCATAGGAGTTCAGTACTTTTACCAGAGATAAAAGAGAAATCTTCCAAAATCCTCTAAAATCTGACACTACTTATTTTTCTTTTTCAGTTTTTAATAGCAGCTTGCATCCATGTTGCACTACTGCCATCTCTTGGATTTTACTGCTCATCATTTTCTGGCCTCACATTCTCTTCATGAATCCAACATTTTTCAAAAAACAAAATATTTTTTCTTTCTCTTCATTTCTATTCATCTGAGCAACGACATTATCTGATGCCACTCCATTTTTGTTTACATTTTGAAAGAAGTTCCACTGGTCTTCCTCAGAGGTTTTCATGTGTTTCCCTTCAGTAGTTGGTATAGCGCCACCAAAGGCGTGGAGGTGAACAGGTTTTTCAATTAGTTTGGTTAGTTTGACACAGTGCAGTGTGAAAGTGAACCGCAGCAGCTGAAAATGGAACAAATGTTCAATCAAACTGAATTATATCTATAATATATATATATATATATATATATTTCTAGCCAAGAGAAAGAAAAAGAACTTTGTTCATCAGTCCTGACACTGGACTCTTACAAAGTGTGGAGAAAAATATTGGAGTTCCACCTTTAACAATCCTTCATTAGATTTGCTTTAAATTTCCACAATTGACACGTAAACCAATAAAATCTCGCTTTAAACTATGTAAATCTTCATCTAATTCTGAGAACTAGATTTATCATGACTGTGATATTGTAGAATTTCTAGATAGGAGTAATTTTGGGTGTCTCACACCAGAAACTCCTTTTTTCGTCTTCTATTTTACAGAAATTTTTAAAGTTTTTTCTTCAGGCTTTATTGTTTATTCATATCCTCCAAATTAGTCAATATTGTTAAAAATGAATAAAAATATCCAAGTGCTTTTACCAACTTGTCCACACAGAGTGTTTTTACAGTGCAGGTCCGGTCCAGGTTTATAAATAGAACTCAAAGCACCTCGGTGCCACTCCACAGCCCTGATGTTAAAGATGACTGGCAGAAAGCCACCAGAAAGCTGAACCAATCACACGCAGCCAGCTGTGTCACAGCCAGGTGCCATGGTTACCTGACTGCTGTGGCAACCGGGGTCAACGTGCCCTGTCACACCAGAATGGATGAGGCGCAAAGGGAAGAACAGAACAAAAATATCCAGAAGTTTGCAGACACACACAGGCAAGGTAGAATCGAGAAAACCGGGGTTCAAATGAAAGCTGTGTGTGGGCAAAGCCACATCTGGAATTTACTGTCACTGTTTAAATAAGAGTTGATTAGATTTCAGTAAAAACAGAGCAAAAAAATAGAAGTGAGTTGCGTTGGGGGAAGGGGTTTATCTTTTCTTTTGTCTGAAGGTAATATGCCATGTAGCTGATTATCTTAAATTTAGCCACTAACAAAAGCAAACTATAACTCTTTTCCTGTAATTACCAGTAATAATCTTGCTGCAGAAGTCACTTCACGTTTCCAAATTTAACTGGAAACCATACGATTCTCCCCTGCAGGCTGCAGGAGATTCCCAAGAGGAACAACGTACAGGAGAGTCATGCTGAGTGGCAAGGAAGCCGAGGCAGAAATGGATGTAGATGACGGGAAAAAAAAGATGGTTTAAAGGAAAGAAAGGAGAGGAAGACTGAAGAAGAAGAGAGTATGATTGTGTACATGTGTGCACGTACAGAGAAGAACCAGTAAATCAAGGCTCGCTGCTCTTCTCCTGCAGTTGCACTTAGCTAATGAAAAGCATCGCTACGCTAACTCGACCGCGACCCCACTTAGAGCTGAAGAGACAGGAGGGAAGTCTCAAAGGCAAGCTTCTGTCCCTCTGCCTGGACATGGACTGATATGAACCCTGCAAAAGCCTTTTTCCTTATTTCTGTCTGACATTATACCAGTTTAGTCGATTTTTTTCAAATCTATTTTCTGTTCATTTTGAGCTGAACCAAACTCCATCCTCAGATAAAGCATGCTGTCATTGGAGGAAGATGCAAACATGACAGTAAATCATCATCATCCAGAATAGCACCACTTTGAGGGGCTCCGTCTGGAGCCAAATCCCTGATGCCCAACAATAATGTACATCCATGAACGCAAGCTAACCCACATCCATTTTCATTTTCATATTTAAGGCCGGCAAACCTTTTCTATTCCAAGACTTCCACATATGGTTCTATTTATTGCCCAGTAAGAGGGAAGTCTTTCTGCATGAACTGGGAGAATGGGTCTTAAGCACACAATGCGGGACATGTTGAAGTAAAGATGTGTTGCATTATGACACAAACCGTGCAGCTCTTCAACTGCTCAGGCAGAATTCTCAAACAGAGCGCTGTAAATCAAGCACATTTCGGAATAAAACATGACACTGAAGTGATTTGTTTGAGCTTGATTATGTTTTTCAGAGCCATGTGTGGCTGTTCAGCTGTACTCAACTCTAGAAAATGCAAAAAAAAAAAAAAAAAAAAAAGGCAATAATTTCAGTCACTTGAGTCGCTGTTAGCGGATGGTTGAGTCGTGTAGAGAAAAGGCTGGAGATCATGATGGCACAAGGGACACGCCACCAAAAGAGAGGAGTCCATACCCCACCCGACCCGCCGGTCACCCCTCTTACTGGATGAAACCGCAGCGCAACACCTGCTTTCAATTTGGAGCGAATTGAAATTCTGTTAGGAACAATGCTGGGCTTTGTGAGACAGTGAGCGGCAGAAAACAGGAATAGCCAAGGAGAAATACTAGAAGGAGAGAGTGAAGAAACCAGATTTCATAAAAGGTAGCCTACCCGGGTAAACAACTGTGGAACAAATCTTTACCTAAATACATATCAATATGTCACTGCTGTTGCTCAATTTCATCTTCAAAAATCATTGTTCTTCATTCTGTTACATATAAAAGCATTCCAATCATTTATACACTGATTTTCAAACGTACATCTAAGGCATATTTCCCTCTAACTGGACAGCAGTTTTTCTCCTCCTCAAAACGGGAAAGACGAGAGAACATGACATTCAAGTCTAATCTGGAAAATGGCAACAACAAAACTTCACCACGGTTTTAAAAAGTTAGGCTGTGAAAAAATTAGATGGCAGAGAAAACATGGGAGTTCCTTCCCTGCTTGTTTATGTGCCTTACGTTGGCTGTTGAATGGAAACCAAAGCAGAAAGAAACGTGTGCAGTTTCCTAAGAGCTTCTGAGACTTTAACTGGAAAGTTAGAACTTCAGGCAGGTCAAGTATTCAAGAAAGGAAAACAAATTATATGTGAAGAGGCACATTCAAGACTGAAAGACTTTGGAGAGGTTACTGATTAATCCAGGAAGATTAGACAGCAATTAGACATGTGATCAGGAAATTGGACTGCTGAAAAATAAGTAGTGGAACATGGACAAAAAGCTCATCAGAAGCTAGTTGAAAGTAGATTTCTACTGAAACAAAGCCACAAATTAAAGATCAAGCTTTAAAAAAAATACACAAACACATATTTGAATCCCAAAATCATAAGGAACAATTCAGGGAATCCTTACTCGTTTTCAACAAGAACATAAAGACAGAAGGAAAGCTTAATAATTCTGTTTATAAGCCCTTAGGAGACCTTCTTCATTGTGATTATAACAAATTAATGATGGGTAAAAGAATTACCCATCATCATTACTGTAAGTTTAGAAAGACCACAGGATACGACTTACAGATCTCCTCTGTTTAGGTTTTATTGTCACATTAAAAGTTTCAGATCATCAGGTTCAATGTAAAATCAAGTATAAAATGAAACCTGATAACTTTCTTAGCCACAGGAACAACTTTCATTAAATGACGGCTGCTAATCTTAACCCAATCATATTTGCAGAATTATTCTAAATGGACGGCCCATTAAAGAGTGTCTCCATCAAGCTAAAGTCCAAACTTTGACAAAGCCACTCCAGACATCTGCACTCACTGTTCTGCCACATAATCCAAGTGTGTTTGGGATTAAAGTCAAACTGGTGGCCAGACATTCTCTTCCAGGACTTCCTGCTAGAGAGCTAAATTCATGTTTCCCTTCATCACAGCTAATACTTCAATACTGAAATAGTGAAGCACTACCATCAGCATCCCTTTGGGATGATTGTCATTGATTTTGGGAGATACTATTCCATGTTTCTATATATTGGAAATCGACTCTGATGGTTCACAAACATTCCAAACCTTTCCATGATGATAAATATTGATGCCGTTGTTCCTGTTGTACACAAAACAAAGTCACGCCCAGATCTTTAGCCTACTTCCTGTATTTATGTGATTTTGTTAGTGCCCCCAAGTGGTCAAATAATTAATAGCTGAATTAATCAGGAAATAGGCTAGGATTCCCTCAGTTGGAGCCACTTCAAGCATTCAGTAATGCAAAGGTGAGTGAATATTCATCAGTGCAGTCAGAGCATGTGTAGAGCATAATATGAGATAAAGTAATCTCAATGGGTCCAAACTTGTGACATTAAGTAGCACTTGCATTGATTCTAGATGGACAGACAATTCATGATTTAAAAGGCGCAATTACTTTTTCACACTGAGCCAAATTGCTTTGGAAAGCTTTTTTTACTCAGCTAAGTGTCATTTTATATGAAAGCACTTACCTTTGAGTGTGAAAGCCTGACTGCAGCTGTTTGTCCTGTTTGTGCATGTGTGCAGTGCAATCGATATCAGGTTTAAACAGAGAAAGCCAAAGATCAATGTGCTGTGATCATCAAGTCTGGCCTGCTTATAATCATTGCTCTGCAGCTAATGAACCTGGACTTGCATACTGGCTAATGAGCTCTGGGGTTTCTGAATCTTGTTTCAGGAAAAAAAGAGAGAAACTTTTAAAAAGAACACAAAGATGTAGTGTTTGAATTATTCATTAGGAAGTGTTACAGCTGATGTTCTAACACACACTGCAGCTTTTTACATTGTTTGATCTTGGGAAGCAGGTACTTCTAACTTTTTAAATGTCTATGTTAAGATTTAGGGATACATGGGTCACATTCAGTTGAAGGCAGATATTTGTAATTACTGTATATATTTAAAAAAAATATTTTCACTGTCTGAAATAAAAATTAGTGTTTTAATGCAACATGCAATCACCAATCTCCCAAAATTAAGGAAATCTGCACCAATAAATCGACTAAAACAATGAGTATTATTCTAAACAGGCAGTTTACAAATCAACTTGGTGCACTACTGATTCCTATCTGAGACAGTAGAGGAATTATCTTGTTCTATCTGAAGCGTAGTATAATTTAAGGTTGTGAAAAATTACCGTTTTTTCCGCACTATAAGGCACACCTAAAAACCTTAAATTTCCTCAAAAGCCGACAGTGCACCTTATAACCCGGTGCGCCTAATATATGGACCAATATTGAGCCACAACAGGTCTAGCAACTACGGTAAGCAGCTGCCGACTTCATTTTCCCCGTAGACGAAGCGCGCAGTGCATGCTGGGATAGTTGTAAAAAAAAAAAACTGGTTTGTAAATAAAGTTTGACTGACCTATCTACCCATAGACGATGTCTATATATCTACCTACTCACCTAATAATCAGGTGGTCTGCAGGTCATCTAGCATCATGTTCTCCACCAACATGCTGTGCGCGAACGGAGAAGGGTGACCATCGTCCGGCCCAGACGCCCCATTCCAGTCCGAAGGCTCTCCTCGCCGACTGGAATCGGACTGTTTTGTTGACATTCTTCATGTCAACAAAGTAGCTTTAGACATTTATCCGGGGAGCTTCGGCTAGAGTTACCAAGGGACCAGCACCTATACATTTAAAGCCGTGGGGGTCGGTAGACGAGAGACAGAGACTGCGGCGGCAGCGTGTCGGTTGGTCTGCCAGAAAGCAGTTGGGCACAATATCGCAATACCAAAACCGTGAGTAAAGCAATGACTGGTGCAGACTGCTATATATAGTACTCGGGGACCAATTGTTTATTATTAGACATCCATATTTGTAGGAACAAATCATGTCCCGTTCAATACCGGATGGGTGGCAACATTACTGTGGTGTCTATTCTATGCGCTTATAATGCGGTACGCCTTATATATGAAAATAGTTTTAAAATAGGCCATTCATTGAAGGTGCGCCTTATAGAGCGGAAAATACGGTAACTCTTTCTGATTTCTTCAGTTTTTAACTCAAAACATTTTTTTATCTGCAAATGACCTTTTCGAGACTGTAGTTAACAATCAATTACTAAAGTATTTAGTGATTATTTTAAAGACTAATTCATCACAATTAATCAGGTTAATTACTCCAGCCAATAACAGTTCATGAAATATTTCCTCTTGGGAATGTGCATTTAGCTTGGAACTTCTACGGGTACTACTCAAAACATGCAGGCAATACAGGTGTTTTGGTAAGAAAAGTGCTGAAAATACAGATCGGTACAGTGATTCAGTCTTGATCTACTAGGTGTGTATTTCCTGTGGTCATCCCCATGTTAAAGCTTCACAGGTTTTTACATTTAAGACTTCTAAAGGCAAAGAGAAACCATCTCATCTGGCAGCTACTGAGGTATGTGGGCTGAAATTCAAACTGCAGTATGAGAAATGGGGGCAGAGCATCTCACAGTGCCCAGGGGAAGGGTGCTAAAGCTGGGTTGAGGGCTAGCTGATGGTGGCCTGGGGGTCTGGAGGGAGGTGTTCAGTCACAATGGATATAAATCACCTGGTCAAGAAATACACAGAGCATTGTTTAGCCAGAGTGACAGCAAAAAGTCTCTGAGGAAAGTCTTCACTCCATGCATTCATGCACAGTTACACAGATAAAAAAACTAGAGCAAGGAAAAAGCTCTAG
Source organism: Poecilia picta (assembly GCA_033032245.1). NCBI lineage: Eukaryota > Metazoa > Chordata > Actinopteri > Cyprinodontiformes > Poeciliidae > Poecilia > Poecilia picta. The sequence goes on from CM065354.1 coordinate 2,529,708, forward strand.
TGAGAACTGGAACCACGACAGGACATGATGTCCCATTGGAGGCTCATGACCAGAACTGGGTCTGAGTACAATTCTGTCACTGGGAGGACATCAGCATCAAAAGGCCAACAAGACGACACTGTCAGCTGTCAACTTCATAACATCATTAGAATGAGCAACAGAAACTGTGCAAACAAACTCTATAGGCTGTACCAATGTGTGACTAGCTTGATAAAAACTAGCTCCTCATTCTACGCTGTTAACAACCATCAGACACTGAAAAGACTTTTGCTGAATTCTGTGAAGAGTAGGCCACAATGTCATTGCAAGCAATAAAATGTCCTAAGTATTCTTCTTATTCGACTGACTATTCTTAAGCTTGGCCAAAAGCGGACTAAATGGTTTTGTTCAATTCCTCTGCTGCCATTGTCAAACTATAACCACAGGCAGATTGCAGTTCTAAGACAATCACTGTTCACAACTCTTGCTACAGTTCATTGACTGGTTCGATTGAAATTGATCCTTAGAAATCCAGTTCAATGGGAAAAATCCCGGATTGATCAATCGGTCAAATGTGATTACCTCTTAGGGTGTCAAGAACAAGAGCTGATACTGTTTATGATGTTCATGAGCAAAATTTGAAATTAAAGTCATGGAGTGGAGGGTCTCTTCAGGTTCTCACCTTTGCTTTTTGTGGATAAAGTGGTTCTCTTGTCATCTTCAAGCCATGATGTTCAACATTCATTGGAGATGTTTGTGACTGAATGTAAAGCAGGCAGGATGATAGTCAGCCGAGGTGGTTGTGTGTCTGAAACCTCCTTGAAGGCTTTCTGGTCAGATCCGAATTGCAGGATCTCTAAATCCCTTCAAAGCAGCAGGGTAACACTGAGGAGATGGATGTCTGGGATTTTCACCTGTACCCACTAAGTTTACAACTTTATCTTAGAAAGCAGAACACAATAGATTGATAGATGAACAACATCATCAAAAAACATCCAAGCTTTGCCTTTCAACTTTAAAAGAAAATGATTAACGTGGTTTCTGTGGTATTTTTATGGAACTCTTACGCCCACGGCCACACAAGGAGGATCCATAGTAAATTTATCACTCAATAATCTCTTCACTCAACACAAACTGATTACAAGGCGGCAGGACTAGCATGATTACAAGAGGGAAATGGAATTTCTAGAACACATACACATGCGTGCACAAACTCAAACAGAGGTGTCATACGCAGAGGCATGGCAGGCAGTAACCGTCCGATCAAAGCCTGATTGATTTTCAGAGCTCTCTGGGGATTCTGGTTGGTCAATAAGAGACTCTGTTAGACAACTCAGGACATGATGGATCTGCCATATGTCTTGCCTGACAGCATTGCAGCTGCCGTGAACTTGACTAGAGCAGAGAATAGAAATATTTATTTGAGCTGCCTTGAAATTGTGAGGCTTGAGTTAAGTGAAGGTGAAAAGAATTGAAGAGAAACCACAATGTAAAAGTAATGACTTACTGTCCATTCAGGGAAAAGCTCATATAATGGGGATTTGAAAGTCTGTTTAATTTAGTTAACCAAGAAAATGTTTAAATATTAAAGTTTCCTTACGTTCATTGTCCATATCCAACTATCCATGGGTCCACCTGGAGAGTCCCAGGACTGGGATTTGAACCCAGGACCTTCTTGTTGGAAGTGATCAGTGTTAAAAACTGTTCCACCATGGAGTTCAGTAAAGGTTGTAACAACATCCTGGAATTAGGGCCCTGTATGGCTATGAGGTTATCTAAAGATAATGAGATTATCTAAAGGTAACCTCATAGAACTCCCTAGATTTGGTGCTTGTTTGGGACCTTTACAAAACATTTCTGATCTTAAACCAAGATATTTCAAAAGAGAAACTCCTATTCCTTAATATTTCTGTCTGGAATAGTTGTGATTAGAGTTGTTCAGTTGTGGGTATCCAAGCATTTACTCAGCTCCTTTTTGCAGAGATCAACACAAGTGTTTCCTCAATTCTGATTGACTATGTAGTTGTATTTAATGCTCAAGCTGGTGTTTTCATATTCCATAATTTGTTCTTTGATAACAGCCAATGTTACTTAATTAATTTAGAATTAACATAAACAATTGCTTTCATCACTAGGACAATGTAGTATTCAGAGTAATGTTAGAATTAGCATGGTAACATTTATGCAAGCAGGCTATCATTATGCCAGGTCTATTTTGCTTAATTATTGTGCAGCTTTTTAATAATGACCACTGTCAACTGATAAATCCACCTATAAATGTTGCAATTAATCCAAGTCTGATATTATGTTACATAGTTTTCTTGGTATAAGTAGATTTTATTTACTAGGATGACCGGTTTAGAAACCCACTCCTGCAAACTGAACTCAGGTGAACACGAGAAGCAAACTGTTGAGTAGGATTTTTTATTTTTTTTCCCCCAAGATTCTTTTGCACATGTCAAGTAACTTTGTTAAGCTGCTTTGCATTTTATAGCAGTAATGAGCTCACAGATGTATTTGACCAGCGCTGTAGGAACTAGCTGGCATTTGTAGCTTCTTCTGTCAAATCGAATATTCTCTCTCAGTGTGTGGGGCTGATAAATTATTAATAGCATGTATTTGAGGAGCTTTCTGAGAAGCAGCTTCTCACACGTCACTCAGCCTCTCCACTCTTCTTCTTCTCTGTTGATGATGTCACACTTCTTAACATCCCTTTCCTGCTCAGCGTTCAACTCCTTTCTGTTGTCGGTGTAAAGGCTCTTGATGCGCTATTGAAGGCCTCCATCTGGACGACTCAATGCTCTGCTTTGCATGGGAGTGTTTTCCTTCCACCCTGCCTCTTTCCACTTGCATCTAAATAGCTCTGTGCTCCACTGCAAGCTGGAGAAAAGTAGGGCAGATGCCTCATGTACATGTGTGTGTCCCATCATTGCATACTGTGTGTGCACATTCTGCAATCTAAAGAAACCATTAATTTAACTCTAAAGCTACTGGTAGACACTTAAGGTGAAGAGATGATGCAAAGCCTTGACCTTGTAAAATGCAATCAAAAACATAAGGTCTAAAAAGACAGACAGGAGTTAAAGGTCTTTTGCCCAAGTTTATGTGTATCACAAATTTCAAGGGGTTGTTTGACGTGTTTCTGTGGAAAGCCCCCGGTTCCTGAAGCACTCAGTCAGTCCCAGATAGAAGAAGGAGATTAAATTATACAGGAGAGCCCAGAAATAGCTCAAGTGCCGAGGCCGCGTGGACTCCAGACGCGAGAACACGGCATTGCAAGTCGCTACAAGAACAGTCAACTGGATTAGTGCTGCCCAGACCGAACGAAGCAGTCTACTATAAATTTGACGTGCGATGGGATGAATGAGAAGGGATGTATGGGTCCTTAAACTTCCAAAGCAAATATGGAACCAAATTTGTGGGGGAAAAAAAAACTTTCATGCTTCAAGTGAACTCATCAGTGGACACTCTGTTGGGATTTCTAAAACAACTTTTCAACTTGAACTGTTCACTTCCTCAGAGTTTACATTAAACACAATCACAATCTTAACAGAACATGGAAGCCAACTGTGAAGAAATAGCCTTCTTAATTTATGTCCCTTTCTAGTGTAGGTTTGTTTGTCTTTCTGAAAATGTTTTACACAAAATGTAGATCTCTTACCCAGAACATGCAGGAGAGGCAGACCCAGGTCCTGGCCCTTCCGGCCAGAGCAGAGGGCAATGACAGAGAGACAGAAGGCATCCTTTAAAAAAAAAACTATCCAAGCTCACAGCCAGAATCCACAGTGTTCCCAAAAATTCGGAGCGTTTCCACCCAAACCCTGGTTACACAGATCCATGCCAGCCGTTTGAGATGCACAGAGGAGTAACAAACCCAGTGCTGCTTGGCTTTAGTCAGTCTCCTCATGTGAGCGCCCTCCCTTCTCCTACTTCTTTAGGCTGTCCCTCTTGTTCTCTAGCTCACTTCTGCCTTGCAGTCCTTTCCTCTTGAAGTGTGGTAACTTTATTCCATTTTTGGGGGGAAGGAGGTGAGTGCTAACCTTTACTTTTCTCTCCAAAAACTCCCTCTCCTCAAATGATCCTTGTTAGCCCCTCCTTTCCCCTTCCCTCTCTTTACACACATGCACATACAAACTCTATTCACTGACCAACCCTCCACCCCCACATTTAGGTTCCTTGCATCGCATACCTCACCTCTCCTTCCCTCCATTTTTTCTCCTGGAAGCATGCCCACTCATGTCTGTGCTAATGTCACTTCAATTTTTCATCGGCAGCCCCTTCCTGTTTCCAAATCGTCTCTCCTCCTGTGAAATATCTGCAGGACAAACTGGCTGCTGTGACTCTGCCAAGGCCGAGTCCAATTGCCTACACAATACATCAGAATAGTTAGTTGCAACAGATATGCAGATTTGTATGTGATATCAATACCCCTATATGTATTCGTTTGTCTGGAATTTAGTTATTGTGCAAAGTGTCTAAAATTAGATTACTAACAAAGGTTGTACAGTAATGCCAGGAATTGTTATGCTACTATAGGTAAAAAACCTTTACCTAGAATTTCTTGCATATGGAGAAAAATGCTACCAAGTCTGTGGTGTAAAGGAGTTGCCATGCTTCTGTTAATTTATCACCACATCATCATATCCATTCCTTCAACCTTCATCAAGCATTCAAAACAAAGACCTATAGAGACAGTCATGCTAATGGCCTCAAAACTCTCGGTTATGGTTGATATGTTTGCCAGATTATTTGCTCCAACATCCTGACCCCTAAACTCTACTGTTAGCTTGACTCTTAACCCTTAATGACAGTAAACACAAACTACATTCACGAACCAGAATAAACATGGACAGGTTTTCTTTGTTCATGCACCAGATGGAAAGGAATGGCAATTGCGAGAGTAAGGGCTTTGGACTTCAGGATCTCAGAGTTGGTTGGTTCAAACCTTTAAAGTTTTTTCAGCCCTCTAATGAATGAGGACATTCATTCATCAAACAATGCAGGACTCATGTGGCTTCTGGACTTCCCGCTCCCACTCTGGTACTCGACAGGGTTTGTCCCCAGTAGGGAGTCAGGATGATGTCACAGCAAGGACCGCCAACTGCCTCAACAAGCCTTACAAGCAACTACCAATAAAAGGTGATTTTTTTTTAATATAAATATAAGACTACAAAAATTCAGTGATGAACTTCTGATATTGTCCACTATTACAGGCAGACTAGAGAACTGCTCATAGATGATCATGCATCTTGGGTGACAGGATTCCATGTGTCAATGAATACACAACCATGTATACAACCTGTTATACAATCATCTACTGCAAGATCTATAGGCCAGGACTATGCACAGCAGCCCTAAACCTTGAACAAGAAGTGCAAGAACATTTTCTAATTGAAACTGCTCTTCAGGTGGTTCTTAATTGATTCTCCTTGAGTGATATTAAGCTGTGTTTATAACTAATCAAACTAGATATGAAGGATGAATTTACATTTGCATTGTGCTATCTTTATTATGCAAGATTATGTCAAGAACCAACAAGAACTGGAATAATATGAACTGATAACTGATTTTCTAGAAATGCCAGGACAGGATGCTTAAAAAAAGAGAAAGAAAACTTCCATTTTATATCTCACATTTAACTTAAAAGGAAACATTTTATGTTACAATTTCAGTTTTGACAAATTATAGATGGTGCTACTTTGTTTCATCTAAAGCATCCTGTCAAATTTTACACTTAGCACTGTTATTCTGGAGCTGAGCCTTTCTGCTGAAATGACAAATGTAAGTCAGCATTAACCTTTATGCTGGTCCAATGCATATTTAGGGATTTTGTTTTTTGTAAAATCAAACTATAAAACATGAAGGTATTAAAAAGAATAAAATTCCATAAGAGACATAATAAATTTAAGAATAGTCATTTAAATTAGTGAATTATTCATAGTTTATCAGTAGCTTCTTTTTAGTAAGTGGACATTTTTTTGTCATTATGATCTTTTTAGGATTATTTTTACTCATTTATTCTACTGACCTAACTTATTGGACCAGAATGCATTTGAGTGTTGTGTCCACTTCAAAATAAGATCACGAATATAAATGTCTAATTCTTAACAATGGCTAACAAAAACTTCAACAAATGTTGGACGTTATTCAGATGAAAGTAAACATCCAACTAAAGTAGCATTTTAGGATTTAAAATTAATTTAGGGGAAGCTAAATGCGCTACATGTTTTCAAAGTTAAATATAATTTGATCCGCTGAAGTGTGCCAACCCAGTGGATGATCAGGGACACTCCTCGACTGCAGAGCACTTAACAATGCCCTTCTTACTCTGTTTGAAAACACATTTAAATCAGTTTTTATGCAGAATATTGAGTCTCTGTTTGCATTCTGCAGGCTTTATAATTACTAAAACAGAACAGCTAAAATCCTTGCAGAAAGGCTAGAGTACAAAATATTCATCCATATACTGCATTGCACATTGAAAAGAATTGCAGAATGCATATGTTTGTGTGCACAAACCGCAGCACTGAATCAACATTACCCCAGCTGCACAGGAACATTACATCACTCCACAGTCAGATCCATAAAGGGCTAAGAGCCAATTCATTTTGAGAAAACACCCCCTATTGATCCACGCTGCTTTCCATCACTTCCAGTGTAACAGTTACCTCAATCTATAGCCTCACCTGACACATTATCTCTGTGTGTGTGTTTATGAGCGAGGCGGCCTCTGCCTGTGTATTTACATAACAGGATGGCATTAGGGAAATGCTGGAGAAGTCACTTAACTGCTAGGAAGCTTTGTTCAGATAGATTTTTGGTGCATGTGTTTGATGCATTACAGCCATGTTTTTTTTTCCTGCTCTAAACTGGGTTGCTAGCAGCCCCTAGTGGCCTCCAAATAGTCAACAGCAGATTGACTGCATTTTTGCTTCTATAGTTATTCCTCATATAATCACTATTTAGGATACTTAAATAGCAAAACTCACTGATTCAAAACGTCATTAACAATCTATGCTACCTGTTTAGAGCATGGGAAAACTCAAGCTTGCATACATGGATAGATTCATTAATAACCAAAAATGTGTTAGAAAAAATCTATTTGAGAAGAGGAATCTCCTGCTGTTGCTGAAGAATCTATTACACTTTAAACATTCATGTTAAAATAATAAAGAATCCATCAAGCTCTGTGGGCCTGGAAATTCCCTTTCTGCTGTCTGGAGAGACTGTACAGGGAAAGGATGCATTTATTAAACTAATACAGATGCAGGTAAAAACTGAGTAAATCAAGCTAAAGAGCATATGAAGGGGAAGGGGAAAACAAGCTTAAAACGCCACAGAATGATGTCGAAGGAGAGGTTGCTTCCTTCATAAAGCTGCAGCAGTGTCGCCTTAGTAACACATATGGAGGAAAGCTTCACCCAGCATCACTCCCGCTTCCCTCTCTCCTCCAACCCCCCACCCCCTCGTCTGCCTCTTAGAAAACCACCGCACATCCACGGCCGAACACGCATCCCATCTCCTGTAGTAACCCGGCCCCGTCATGTGGGGACTGCTTGAGCCGCGTTGCCATGGAAACTGAACACCTCACAGCAGTCCTCAGAGGGAAGATGTGGAGCCACCATACCTCTCCACTTTCACCTCCCAGTCGGCTTTTCGGCTCAACAGGGCAACAGCAGAAGCTACAGAAATCTCTTTGTCATGCAGCAACTTGCTTGAGTATTGAACTGAAAGTCAAATATTACCGAAGGGACGTAGAAGGAACTAGATGGAAGTGAAATAACCCCCCAAAATGATGACTAAGACTGAGAAAAAAAATCAAGAATGTGATAATGACATACAACTGAACCACAAAGAGATCAAAAATTAATAAATGAACCCCAAAGGAGACATAAATTTGAAATACAAAGACACTGGCTGACAAAAAAAATGTCCAAAATTACATTTAAATTAAATACTAAATTACAACCAGGAGACAAATGAAGGAAATGTGGAAAATGTCGATTCAAATGCAAACAAGACTTATGAAAACCCAAAACAAGCTGAGAGAAGCTAAACTAGAGATGTACCCTTGGACCTGTTGTGTCCTGATCCATCTACATTTATGGTGAAGAAAACTGTCCAGATAATGCAGTCTCTCGCCGAGATCCAAACTTATTAATAAAATGTTTATTTATATTGTGTTTTTCTAAGTAAAACTAATTCTTACTGACAAAGGAGCTATCACATATCTATATATCTGACAGAAGCTCACACTGCCCTTACTTAACAATATAAGGGTTCAGACATGCAAACAGAGCATGAAGGCTGCATGAATATTCTCTCAAAAGACTAAAGATTGGAGTATTAAGGTTATGCTTTTGAGAAAAGGCAATGGTATTTTCAGTAAAGCAATTAACATTTTTGCTGAATTATGCGTCATTACTGCAAGGCAAGTAAAAACATGGAAATTATTTAAATTGAACTGAGGAAAAAGGACCTATGAGTCGATTTCCACACACAAAAGCTACACAAGAATGCGTCGAAAGGAGGGGCAGAGTGGTGGGAATGAGTGCGGGCAAAGAGATAAGGAGCTGCGGCAATTGGGCGAGGGTGGTGGTGGTGCCACGGAGGGGAGTGGGTTTTCTCTTGGTGCTGGTGCTGGAAGAGATGTGTGCCTGCAGCATTGCAAGCTACAGCGTCACCAGCAGACTTTGTAACGACACTACGGGAGGATCACAGGAAGTTTAAACCCTCATGTTCAGAATCCTATAGGAAAGTTTCCAAAATTGACGATTTGCTTGTGGTTATATTCTGCTAGGGGCGTTTTGCGATATGGTGATTTTGTTCATGTTTCCTGAGTAACACCTGGCACACTCTTCTTGATGTTACTGGAAAAGTTACCAGAGCAATAGTTGCTACACAACTGATTATCTGATTTATCAAAGAAATGAAAAATGCATAGATTGCCAGTTAATCTGCCTATAAAGCATGTTGGCTTGTTGTTGCTGTTCAATGAACTCTGCTTGGCCTTGCAAATACAACACATGACTGATTAAGTATGTTGTAAGCATGAAAGACTTGCAATCATCAACTAAGAACAGGTTAAACAAGATAAAAATGAGGGAATACTGCAAGTTATTTTCTATGGAATGCTCCCATAATGGTGCATCTCAGTTCTGCAGGTTTCAAATCAAGGTGACCCTCCTTGGCAGCAGGATTGGCCAGAAGTTTCAATGGCAAATTTTTAAATCCGAGCACTAAAGTTCTCCATTCACCTAAAGTTAGCCATCTGAAGACCTCTTAAACATATAACACTGACCTTGAATCAACACTTGGAGCACTTTGACAATGGTCTTCTATAGAGACAATGGTCCATTGCCAAGCTCATATTTTGCAGCTACGTCATTTCGGTGGTTTAGGCCAGTTGAATGCAAGTCACGGTTGGCTAATTTGATTGAAACCAGAAGCAATCCTGAAGTAGATTCCATGCAGATTGATTAGTTCAATTAGATGCTAAAGCAGCAGAGACGCAGTTGGAGAACAGTCCCTTAAGTCAGTCATTTCCTACTACCCTTCTTGCACATTCATCGAGGTCTTACCTTGTTTCGCTTGGCTCCTCGCAGAGGAAAGAAACAGGCAAAGAGGAACTTGCCCCAGCTAATGACAGCAGCCAGGCACCAGTTGAGGCGAGCCATGCCTGTGTCTGTCCCGTCTTGTCTGCCAGCCTTCTTATCTCCCACTCCCGGCACTGGGGAAGGATCCTGCAACCGTCCTCAAGACTATGGAAAGACAGGAGATCCTCTTGTCCTAGTCCCTGGAGCAAATATGAAGTGTCTGAGTCAGACAATGATTGAGGATTTATGTTCCTTTCAGGCGGTTTTGGACATTTTGAATGTTTGTGTGTCTGCAATTCCAATTTGTAAGGAAACAAGAGGGGCTACCAGCAATCCTCGAAAAGGACTAGACCTTTGAACAATCTTGGAGGACCTGGAGCATTTCCTGAGCTAAAAAATGTCTCCCTGTCTGTTCATCCATTCGTCTTCTCAGTCTAGTCTGGATGAGTCAGTCCTCAAAGTGTGATCAGTACCGTCGGCTGCATAATGCGAAGAGCCCGCTGCTGATCAACGACACCGCTACACCTACGCTGGCATACCCTCACTCACTTTTCCCCCTCACACACACATACATACGCTCGCCTGCATGTAACGCTGTCCTGGCAAATGTGTTCGCAGGCAGAACAGCCCCCACCCCCCACCCCTTGCTCCTCTCTCATCACACGGCTACCCCTCCAGGCTCAGGATCGCCGGTGCTTCGAATTCACACACTCCGCTTACACACACTTGTCCATCTCTTTCGCTCCGTGCTGCTCAGCGACACACACGCTCTCACACACATACATGCAGTGATGCTGCAGCATTTACTCAGTCAGAGCGGGAGGAGGGGAGCAAAAGAGTCAGGAGGGGTGGGGAGTGGGGGAATGATGGAGAGCAAGGAAGAAAGGATGGATTACAAGGGGGCGGGTGGTGTGGTGGGGGGTTGCCCGCATTTGAAAAGATATTTTGGAGTTAAAAATGATGACATAAACAAAAGTGTGCATCAAGTAGCAACGGACGGGATGGAAAACAGCTCACAGGAGAAAATATGGATGAATGCGAGAGGACAGGAAAGGAAGGGAATGACAAAATGGGAAGCAGCAGGTCGCTGGAAGAGAAGCAGGAGAGGGGAGTGTGTTTTAGAAAACTGAGCACACACGCAGACGGATGGATGAAAGCTGAAGCTGATGCGATGCAGGCGCAGGTTGGTGATTGTAGTCTGAGAAGAACTGGGTCGCAGAAAGGAGGAGAGGGAGAAAGGACGGAGGAGAGGGGCAGGGTGTTGAATCATTGTGTCTTGGGTGATTATTTCCCACTATCTCTCCCACTCTCTCTCTTCCACACACATACACACACACACTACTGCAGGTGGTGCACAGCCTCATTCACTCTGCTGCAGTCTCTCTACGCTTCAGTGGGAGCACATTCTCACTGCAGAACGCTTTCCTCTGCTACACCCCCGCCCCCTCCATCCAATCTCCAAACTCCTTTCCATGCAGCACACCACTGCCACACTAATGCAATCACAACACATCAAAGCAATGAGCAAAGGAGATAAACTGTGCAGAGGAGGCTTTTCTGTCAACCAAAGCTTGCTTAGCCTACAGGGTCGATGGGGGAACACAAATGGTTCCTTCTTTGATCCTAGAAAAATAAGTTCAAATCCTTTTGATTTTACTCTAATATCCTGAAATGCAGAAGCCACCTAATGAATGAGTGGAGATTTAATCAGAGAAGCAGCCAGGAGGCCAGGTTTGAAAGAAATATCTTGTTTCTTTCAAGCCATAGTTGAAAGGAACAAGATATTGGCTGAAGTCATTAGGAGTGAGTTATTATCATCAGTGAAGTGAGTTTTGTACCAAAATGGGCTTAAAGCCCACTCAGTGAGGAAGAAGCCATTATTTCATAACCTACATAAAAAGACAATTATAGCTTGAAAACATAAGAAAAACTTCACTGTCGGACAATTCGTCTTTGGTCACAATGATCATCACTACACTTTTGAAGTAACCTAACAAGCCTTATCACTGTTCCAATTGGGGAGCATGGTGGTGGCAGCATAACGTTTTCTACAGGAGGAAGTTTCGCACTTCACAAAACAGATGCGAGCAAAGCAAAGTTCAAACCTGACGCACTAGGAATGAGCCATATTTCTACTTTGCTATTATAAGAATCTTATCAAAGGATATCCAGAACACTTGACCCGAATAATACAGTCTAAAAGTCAATTCACTAGCTAATAAGGAAATGTACGTTAACTTTTAAAAAAAATTCAAAACGAGTGCTCATTTTTCCAGGATTTAGCAAACAAATAGTTTTGATTATCTAACAGAGAACAAGTTTGGTCTTTGTACAATTTCCTGATGCAGTGCGCTCCATTCTGGAAACAGTACAAGTCTTTGTGGGCAAACACATAAAAATGTAAAAAATAACTAAATAAAAAAATCCTTTCTTGCTTGATGCAACCAATGCTTTTGTTCTTTTTAGTTTTCCCCAAGATTTTACTGGAATTATTACAATGGGATTTATAGTACTCCAGATGCAAGGATCTGGGAACTGCCTTGGTGCTGACTCTCTGTAATCCAAGAGCGGTGATACAGAAGCCTGAAGATGCTGGCTTCTGTGGAAGTGACAAGATGATTTCCACTTGGAGTATTAATGTATATTCAGGTATATTTGATGTTTGTACTGTTTAAATAGGCAGTTATAAGCATTTTTAGAGGGGGTCTCAAGCATCGGGCCATTATTCAGGCTTTGTGGTGTAGCAGGGTTGAATGAATCTTATGGACAAAAACATAGAAGGCCCAATTCATCAGGTCTAGATTCAGGTCATTCAGGATAGGTCTCTAAAATGACAGACACTCCTCTGGGAACAGTAATGCAGACTTGCTAAACAAGGAAGGCAAGTGTTTCAAAAGAAAAGTTAAGGAGGTCATAAACCAGGAAGAGAGGAGTTGGCCTCAGGTATCTTTTATCAAACAGCCTCGATTTTTCTCCTTAGGGAGGTTTCATAACAATTCACACCTTTGACATGTGACTGTACCACCTCACACGATGTCCTCATTAGAAAGCACTTCATAATTAGCAATTGCCCAAACGACTAATAGAGACCTATGGGACCTTAACAGTCCTATAAGTGCAATTGTCCAATCCCGGAAACCCCAGCCTATGGTTAACTTATTCTACTTTACCTTTCGATTGTCATGTCCTTGATAACAGAGGATCTACTTACCTTCCTTTGCAAAAGTTGCAACAAAGTGATATTTAACTACAGCTATGAAACCCTATGTAGTAAAATAAAAATATATTTCTAAGATTGGTCTCCACAGGTGTTATGCAAACTAAACCTCCTTTCTGTTTTCACCAGTGCCTTTTCTCTCTCTACAGGAGGAATGAACGAGGAACATGTTCTGCCCTGTGTGAGACTGGGCATGTGTCCCATTTCTGGCAATGTGCTGACCTTACCCATTAGGCATAAGCAACTTGCATAATCACTGCTGACTTCTATTGACTGGCTTGTCACGCTGTCTATGCCTTTGACTGGAAAACCTGTGAAAAAGTGCCAGTTGTCAGTACTCCATCTAAGTGACTTTTTATTGTCATCTTTGGAAACATGTACATTTTCCATCAAGTGCAGAAAAGAACTCTAACACCCAAAAGTGTCTATATGTGTCCAAGTCAGCTGGTGTTAAAGTAACAATTGTGAAAGTGTTAAAAGATTGACACCCATTTTTTTGTTAAATTAACATTGGTCTATAATACTGAAATGGGTTTAAGAAAAGTTAAACTTTCCATTTCTGTGTATTGTTTTGAATATTTTCCACTGGATTTGATTGATATTAACACCTTGTGGGTCAATTATTTACTTTTTTAACACCACATTATGTTTTGTGATCAACACTACACTGGTGTTACTTTTAACATATTTTAACACCAACACCGTTGTAAATGTTAATGTGACACTCTGTGTTGTTGAATTTAACACCAGCTGACTTGGACACTGTAATGAAGAGGTCTTCATTACTGGGACTCTTTTACTTAAGTCACTGTGTAGCACTTTAAAAGCACTTTGCACTTTATTAAACAAGCACTTTGTTTAGCACTGCACTTTAAAAGCAGAGATTTGCACATAAATGACAATTTGCACACAAGAAGTTTTAATTGTATTTATTGAGGATTTTAGTAATTAGCATGTAGCCTTTTGTTCTGGGCTCTGCACAGCTGCTCCTCATTGACTAGTGAGGTGGTTGCCTGTGAAGGGAAGATAATTGTTACTCAGAGCAATGAGCTATTGATGGGTAAAACTGAGCAAATGTGTGTGCATAATCTGTTAAGTGTGGAGTGCTGATATGGAGTGACTCACCTGTCTTTTCTGTGTCCTCTCCAGGGTGTTTGGACAAATACTACCCCGGGGGTCCAGACACCATTTGTAGATCCGGGAGAGGCCATTGGAAAGTGGGGGAGGAAATTGTTTATGGGTTTTGTGGTGGTTTCATTTGGTGTAAGATAAAATATGAAATATTTATAAAAAGTAAATTTTAATGTTTATATTTAATAAAATGTAGTTTATTTAAATAGGTGGATATATGTGAAGGGAGATCCCCCTGTGATTTGGAGGTGGTTGAGTCCAACACAGCTGAGACTATTTAAGCCTGCAAAAGGAGGCATGATGATGATTGTTGTGTGTGTGACGCTGGGAATAAAATCCACTGCTGTTCTCCACCTAATGCTGCCTCCCGTAATCTTCTTCACTGTAAAATCCAACTGCAAACGGCCGCCTTATTACAAGTGGTGTCAGAAGTGGGATTTTCATGCCACGGTAAGAAGATGATGACCAGAGGTGGTAAAAAGCCAGGCCAAGAGAGAGAGCCTGATGAAGGAGCTGGAGCTTCCTGTGAACTGGAGGCTAATGTAGCGACAAACCCTGAAGATAAGTTGGAGGAACTGGCAGTGATGGTGAAATCTATTCTGCGGTCTCAAGTGGCAAGAGACCTGAAGATTGATAAAGACTTTTCCCACCAGGAGCAAAGGTGGCAGCGCATACAGCATCAATTTCAGCAAATGCAGCTTCAATTAAATGCTGTACTTGAAAAACCTGAGGGATCAGGAACACAAGCTCAACCCACGACGTCTGAAGCAGGTGGAGATGAATCAGATGCTGATGATGTCCAGGTGGCTCAGGGTTCCAGGTCCATAATGGAGCCAAGATTTCTTCCTTTATCTACTGATGACGACATTGAGCATTTTCTGACGACGTTCGAGAGGATGGCCCAGGTGTGTCGGTGGTCTAGAGAAGAGTGGGCGGTTCGTCTGGTCCCTCTGCTGACCGGTAAGGCCCGAGCAGCCTATGTGTTGATGACTCTGACTCTGACGCTGACTCTGAAAACTATGACAAAGTGAAAGAAGCAATTCTGGCAAAATATGAAATTACTGCTGACACTTACCGCCGCCGCTTCAGATCCCTGAAGATTGAATCAGGTGAGACGCCGCGTGAACTTTATGTGCGTTTGAAAGACTTGTTTTCAAGATGGATTAAACCTGATAAATCTACTGTGCAAGAAATATCGGAGCAGATAATTCTGGAACAGTTTTTAAGAATGGTTAATCCAGAGTTGGAGGTCTGGATACGTGAGCGTGACCCAAAGACGGCTAAAGAAGCAGCAAATCTTGCAGAGGTCTTCACATCAGCCAGGAAGGGGAGCAAGAACAGTTATTTTGGCCGAGAGACTCACTATGCCCAATCAAGTAAGTCCACTGGGGGTGAACAGGGCTCTGGTCAAAGTCAGGCTAGAAATGGTTCTATTTCAAAGCAGTTCCCTTCCCAAAGAAACCCCAATGTTAAAAAGTCATTTTCCAAGTCTTTAGTCCAAGATATTAGATGTTTTAACTGTAATGGCTTTGGTCATACACAACATTTCTGCCCTGCCCTTAAATCAAAGCCATCACTTTTGTGTTCTGTTCCAAGACCAACTATGGATGCTGTAGAAAAGAAAGTTTGCACTGTTTCTGTTCTAGTTAATGGGCAGAAAGAAGAAGCTTTGCTTGACTCTGGGTGCTTCCATTCTCTAGTGCATGCTAGCTTAATCTCAGCAGAAAAGCTAAATGGGGTGGGGGTTAAAATAAGTTGTGTACATGGAGATGAACATGTCTACCCTACTGCTGAGGTGTATTTGACAGTGGGAGGTCAAACTTACCTGGTACAGTTAGCTGTAGTTCCCTCTTTGCCATACTCAGTTATACTTGGTAATGATATCCCCACTCTCTTTGACCTTATTCACCAGTCAGACTATGAACCCAAAGAGCTTACCAACAAAGATGCTCAGAATTCATGTCCTAAAACTGATATATCAATGAAACCCTGTAATGTAGTCACAAGAGCTCAAAGTGCAAAAACTGGGTTAGAAGAGTTGCCTTTTTTTGGGGAGGCTATAGAAGCAGAACTGGGAAGACCTAAAAAGTCAAAAGCTCAGAAAAGAAGGGAGAAGTTCAAAGGTTCAGGTGAAGACGCAGCACAGTTGTCTAAGCCAAATAACGTGTTTGAGTTTGACATTCCCTCAGATTTGGGTGCACTCCAGAGAGATGATTCTACTCTCAAACCTTGGTTTGAGAAGGTAACTGGGGTGGGGGGAACTCATCAGAGCCAGTTAGACTTCCGTGACGATGCGGTTTACATTATTAAAGGAGGTATTTTGTATCAGAAGAAAGGACAGTGTGAAGCATTAGCCCTTCCACAACAGTTCAGACACAAAGTTATGGAGCTGGGTCACTCAATTCCATGGGCGGGACATATGGCTTTTTACAAGACACTGAGTAGAATCAGTAACCGTTTTGTCTGGCCGGGTATGTATACCCAGATTTCTAAATTTTGTAGTTCCTGTGAAAAATGTCAGTTGACTTCAGGCAGAGGAGTAGCACGAGCTCAGCTACAACCACTGCCAATTATTGAGACACCTTTTGAAAGGCTAGGCATGGATATTGTGGGCCCATTAGAAAGGAGCTCTACAGGTCACCGCTACATTTTGGTGATATGTGACTATGCTACACGGTACCCTGAAGCCTTTCCTCTCAGATCCATTAAAGCCCGACATGTTGCCAATTGTCTCCTGCAGCTTTTCTCTAGGGTAGGAATACCAAGAGAAATTCTCACAGATTGTGGGACAAACTTTTTGTCTAAACTGTTGCAGGAGGTATACAAGTTATTAGGGATTAAGGGACTTAAGACCACCCCTTACCACCCCCAAACGGACGGGCTAGTGGAAAGATATAATCAGACACTCAAAAATATGCTGCGCAAGTTTGTCTCTGACACAGGTGCCGACTGGGACCAATGGCTGCCCTACTTGTTATTTGCTTACCGGGAGGTTCCACAAGTGTCCACAGGTTTCTCACCCTTTGAACTACTGTATGGGCGTCAAGTGAGAGGTCCGTTGGATCTATTGAAGGACTGTTGGGAAGATGCTAAGCCAGAGGGTGAAAACATTGCAGCCTATGTCATCAACATGAGAGAGCGATTGCAGGAAATGGCATCTTTTGCACAAGACAACATGAAAGCAGCTCAACATCATCAAAAGACGTGGTACGATCAGAAGGCCAGAGACAGAGTCTTCCTTCCAGGACAGAAGGTTCTGTTATTGCTTCCTACCAGCGACAATAAACTGCTGACAAAATGGCATGGACCATATGAGATCACCAAACAAGTGAGTAAAGTGGTTTATGAACTGTACATGCCAGAAAGGGCTAAGAAGCATCAGACCTTTCATGTCAACTTGTTGAAAGAGTTCTACAGTCAACAAGAGCCGGTGCACCAGGAGTTATTTGTGAGAGCAGTTAAGGATGAGGAGGTAACGGAGAAATTCTTTCCAACTAACATGTCAGACTGTGCTTTGGTTGATATTTCTCATCTGTCCCTTACTGAGCAGGAAAAGATCAAACCTCTCTTGGATCCTCAGCTCTTTCAAGAAGTTCCAGGATTTACATCACTGGTTCAACATAAGATTCGGGTTAAAGAAGATGTGCCGAGTCGTCAAAAGAGCTATCGCATACCAGAGCGACTGGTTCCAATACTGGAAAAAGAAATAAAACTGATGTTGGATTTGGGGATAATTGAAGAGTCTAGTAGTGAATGGTGCAGCCCAATTGTACTAGTACCAAAGAAAGATGGCTCCCTCAGATTTTGCATAGACTTTAGAAATTTAAATGCTGTGTCCAATTTTGACCCGTACCCAATGCCCAGGGTGGACGACCTACTGGAGAAAGTTGGTTCAGCAAGCTACATCACAACGCTGGATCTGTGCAAAGGATACTGGCAAGTGGCTTTGGCATCAGAAGCAAGAGAGCTGACCGCCTTCAAAACTCCTTTTGGTATGTACCAGTTTAGAGTCATGCCATTTGGGCTTCAGGGTGCGCCAGCAACATTCCAACGTTTAATGGATCATGTGCTGAGAGATGTTTCAGGATTTTCCTCAGCATATTTGGATGATGTTGTGGTGTACAGCCAGTCCTGGGAGGAGCATCTGATTCACCTACAGGAGGTGCTACACCGCATCAAATTGGCTGGACTGACTGTTAACCCAAAGAAGTGTGCTGTAGCCCAGAGAGAAGTGGAGTACTTGGGTTTTGTCATTGGGTTTGGAAAAATAAAGCCTCAAGTGGGAAAAATGGATGCAATCCAGTCCTTCCCAGTTCCAACTACAAAGAGGAAGGTGAGAGGATTTCTGGGTTTGGTGGGCTGGTACCGGAAATTTATACCTTCTTTTGCAGAACGATCAGCTGTACTGAACCAGCTAACAAAGGGTGCAGCCCCCAACAAAGTGTGTTGGACAGAAGACTGTGATCGAGCATTCAAGGACCTCAAGCAAGCAGTATGTACTCATCCAGTTCTACACACACCAGACTTCACTAAGCCATTCATCTTGCAAACAGACGCTTCAGGAGTGGGACTTGGAGCTGTCCTTCAACAAGAAGTGGACGGTGAAAGAAGACCTGTGGTGTTTCTGAGTTGGAAGCTGCTTGATGGAGAGACAAGATATTAAACTGTGGAAAAGGAGTGTTTGGCCATGAAGTGGGCTATCGAGGCCCTCAGGTATTATCTTTTAGGACGCCACTTTATTTTAGAGACTGACCATCGTGCCCTCCAATGGTTAAGACGAATGAGGGATGCCAACGCCCGCATCGCTGGATGGTACTTGTCACTGCAGCCATTTGACTTCACGATCCAGTACAAGCCAGGGAAGTCTAATGTGGTTGCTGACTGTTTATCCAGAGTGGCAGAGGACTGAGGTACTGTGCTCTTGAGAGAGGAGGGAGGAAATGTAATGAAGATGTCTTCATTACTGGGACTCTTTTACTTAAGTCACTGTGTAGCACTTTAAAAGCACTTTGCACTTTATTAAACAAGCACTTTGTTTAGCACTGCACTTTAAAAGCAGAGATTTGCACATAAATGACAATTTGCACACAAGAAGTTTTAATTGTATTTATTGAGGATTTTAGTAATTAGCATGTAGCCTTTTGTTCTGGGCTCTGCACAGCTGCTCCTCATTGACTAGTGAGGTGGTTGCCTGTGAAGGGAAGATAATTGTTACTCAGAGCAATGAGCTATTGATGGGTAAAACTGAGCAAATGTGTGTGCATAATCTGTTAAGTGTGGAGTGCTGATATGGAGTGACTCACCTGTCTTTTCTGTGTCCTCTCCAGGGTGTTTGGACAAATACTACCCCGGGGGTCCAGACACCATTTGTAGATCCGGGAGAGGCCATTGGAAAGTGGGGGAGGAAATTGTTTATGGGTTTTGTGGTGGTTTCATTTGGTGTAAGATAAAATATGAAATATTTATAAAAAGTAAATTTTAATGTTTATATTTAATAAAATGTAGTTTATTTAAATAGGTGGATATATGTGAAGGGAGATCCCCCTGTGATTTGGAGGTGGTTGAGTCCAACACAGCTGAGACTATTTAAGCCTGCAAAAGGAGGCATGATGATGATTGTTGTGTGTGTGACGCTGGGAATAAAATCCACTGCTGTTCTCCACCTAATGCTGCCTCCCGTAATCTTCTTCACTGTAAAATCCAACTGCAAACGGCCGCCTTATTACAGACACATATAGACACTTTTGGGTGTTAATTCAACACTGGCATTTTTACTGTGTGCTTAGGTGTTTTTGAAAAGTCTCACAAAACCTTCTAACAAGAATTATTCTCCCAATAGATAGAGGTTATATACTGTGACTTCACATTAAATTGTCAAAGTAAGTATTGCATTTAGGAAAATTCTGGCAATCAATAAAATTAAGCATAAAAACATTGGCATTCAGTTTTGGAGGTCTGACAGTCAAAATTTTTGACAATTATTGAAAAATCTTTGGTGATTTTACATTTATCTGCATGACAGTGTCATACATCTTCCTTTTTAAACAAAGGGAGAGAAATGTAATTTATAGCAGAAAGGAAAAAATAAGTAATACCTAAGCATAAACTAAACATATTGGTGTGCACATGGTAGTTTTTCAAATATTTCTCCATCCATCCATCCATTTTCTTCCGCTTATCCAGGGTCGGGTCGCGGGGGCAGCAGCTTCAGAAGGGAGGCCCAGACTTCCCTCTCCCCAGCCACTTCTTCCAGCTCCTCCGGGGGAACCCCAAGGCGTTCCCAGGCCAGCCGAGAGACATAGTCCCTCCAGCGTGTCCTGGGTCTTCCTCGGGGCCTCCTCCCGGTGGGACGTGCCCGGAACACCTCACCAGGGAGGCGTCCAGGAGGCATCCTGACCAGATGCCCGAGCCTCAACTGGCTCCTCTCGACGTGGAGGAGAAGCGGCTCTACTTTGAGTCCCTCCCGGATGACCGAGCTTCTCACTCTATCTCTAAGGGAGAGCCCGGCCACCTTGCGGAGGAAACCCATTTCGGCCGCTTGTATCCGTGATCTCGTTCTTTCAGTCATGACCCAAAGCTCATGACCATAGATGAGGGTGGGAACGTAGATCGACCGGTAAATCGAGAGCTTCGCCTTTTGACTCAGCTCTCTCTTCACCACGACGGACCGGTACAGCGCCCACTTCACGGCAGACGCCGCCCCAATCCGCCTGTCGATCTCCCGCTCCCTTCTTCCCTCATTCGTGAACAAGATCCCCAGATACTTAAACTCCTCCACTTGAGGCAGGACGACCCCCCTGACCCGGAGAAGGCACTCTACCCTTTTCCGGCTCAAGACCATGGCCTCGGATTTGGAGGCACTGAGCCTCATCCCGGCCGCTTCACACTCGGCCGCGAACCGTTTCAGCGAGAGCCGCAGATCACGATCTGATGAAGCCATCAGGACCACATCATCCGCAAAAAGCAGAGATGCGATCCTAAGGCCACCAAAACGGATCCCCTCAACACCTCGGCTGCGCCTAGAAATTCTGTCCATGAAAGTAATGAACAGAATCGGTGACAAAGGGCAGCCTTGGCGGAGTCCAACTCTCACCGGAAACGAGCCCGACTTACTGCCGGCAATGCGGACCAGACTCTGACACCGGTCATACAGGGACCTGACAGCCCGTATCAAAGGGCCCGGTACCCCACACGGCCCCCCGAGGGAGAACCCCCCACAAGGCCCCCGAGGGACACGGTCGAACGCCTTCTCCAAGTCCACAAAACACATGTAGACTGGTTGGGCGAACTCCCATGCACCCTCCAGGACCCTGTTGAGGGTGTAGAGCTGGTCCAGTGTTCCACGACCAGGACGAAAACCACACTGCTCTTCCTGAATCCGAGGTTCAACTATCCGACGGACCCTCCTCTCCAGGACCCCTGAATAGACCTTTCCAGGGAGGCTTAAGAGTGTGACCCCTCTGTAATTGGAGCACACCCTCTGGTCCCCCTTTTTAAATAGGGGGACCACCACCCCGGTCTGCCAATCCAGAGGAACTGCCCCGATGTCCATGCGATATTGCAGAGTCGCGTGAGCCAACACAACCCTACAACATCCAGAGCCTTAAGGAACTCCGGGCGGATCTCATCCACCCCCGGGGCCCTGAGGCCACCGAGTAGTTTTTTGACCACCTCGGCAACTTCGTCCCCAGAGATTGGAGAGCCCAACCCAGAGTCCACAGGCTCAGCTTCTTCAACAGAAGGCATGTTGGTGGGATTGAGGAGGTCTTCGAAGTATTCTGCCCACCGACCCACAACATCCCGAGTCGAGGTCAGCAGCACACCATCCCCACTATAAACAGTGTTGGTGCTGCACTGCTTCCCCCTCCTGAGACGCCGGATGGTGGACCAGAATCGCCTCGAAGCCGTACGGAAGTATTTCTCCATGGCCTCTCCAACCTCCTCCCACGCCCGAGTTTTGGCCTCAGCGACCACCCGAGCCGCATGCCGCTTCGCCCGCCGGTACCCATCAGCTGCTTCTGGAGTCCCACAGGCCAAAAAGACCCCATAGGACTCCTTCTTCAGCTTGACAGCATCCCTCACCGAAGGTGTCCAGCAACAGGTTCGGGGGTTGCCACCGCGACAGGCACCAATGACCTTGCGGCCACAGCTCCGATAAGCCGCCTCGGCCATGGAGGCACGGAACATGGTCCACTCAGACTCAATGTTCCCCACCTCCCTCGGAACGTGTTCGAAGTTCTGCCGGAGGTGGGAGTTGAAGCTCCATCTCACAGGGGACTCCGCCAGACGTTCCCAGCAGACCCTCACTACACGTTTGGGCCTGCCAGGTCTGACCGGCTTCCTCCCCCACCACCGGAGCCAACTCACCACCAGGTAGTGGTCAGTGGACAGCTCCGCCCCTCTCTTCACCCGAGTGTCCAAGACATACGGCCGCAGATCCGATGAAACGATGACAATATCAATCATCAAACTGCGGCCTAGGGTGTCCTGGTGCCAAGTGCACGTATGGACACCCTTATGCTTGAACATGGTGTTCGTGATGGACAGACCGTGACGAGCACAGAAGTCCAACAACAGAACACCACTCGAGTTCAGATCAGGGGGGCCGTTCCTCCCAACCACGCCCCTCCAGGTCTCACTGTCATTGCCCACGTGAGCGTTGAAGTCCCCCAGCAGAACAAGGGAGTCCCCAGGAGGGGCACTCTCCAGTACCCCCTCTAAGGACTCCAAGAAAGGTGGGTAATCTGAACTGTTGTTCGGCCCGTAAGCACAGACAACAGTCAGAACCCGTCCCCCCACCCGTAGGCGGAGGGAGGCTACCCTCTCGTTCACCGGGGTAAACCCCAACGTACAGGCGCCAAGATGGGGGGCAACAAGTATGCCCACTCCTGCCCGGCGCCTCTCGCCGTGGGCAACTCCAGAGTGGAAGTACGTCCAGCCCCTCTCAAGGAGACTGGTTCCGGAACCAGAGCCATGCGTCGAGGTGAGGCCGACTATTTCTAGCCGAAACCTCTCAGCCTCGCACACTAGCTCCGGCTCCTTCCCCACCAGAGAGGTGACGTTCCACGTCCCAAGAGCTTCTGCAGCCGGGGATCAGACCGCCAGGGTCCCCTCCCTCAGCCGCCGCCCGTAACACACAGCACCCGACCCCTTTGGCCCCTCCGACAGGTGATGAGCCCATTGGAAGGGGAATCCACGTCTCCTCTTCGGGCTGAGCCCGGCCGGGCTCCGTGGTTAAAAGCCCGGCCACCAGGCGCTCGCCATCGTGCCCCACCTCCAGGCCTGGCTCCAGAGTGGGACCCCGGTGACCCGCGTCCGGGCGGGGGAACGCCAAATTCAAAGTTTGTGTCCATCATGAAGGGATCTTCAGGCTGCACTTTGTCTGGTTCCTCACCTAGGACCTGTCTGCCTTGGGTGACCCTACCAGGGGCATAAAGCCCCAGACAGCATAGCTCCCAGGATCATTGGGACACACAAACCCCTCCACCACGATAAGGTGGCAGCCCAAGGAGGAGTCAAATATTTCTGTTGAGGAAAAATGATCATCTTAGATCTCACCTCAAGCATTTTTGAAATAAATTACCATTGGAAAAGCTCTTCAGAAAATGGTCGTAATAATTAGGCTGGGTGTTGTTGTTAGCATTAGACATAAGATATAAAGACAAGATTAGTCCAAAAATCTGTGAGATCTCTAAATATATAAAGAATATCACTAACCCATGTTGACAGTAAAACTGATATGAAAAAGGTTTCATTTTTAGACTAGAAGGTACAGGTTTTCTGAAAACAGTCAGGCAACTTTGAATGGTGGCTGCAAGACAAACAGGAGACAGAAAGAGGTGCAGGTTTTAGTTTTGTGCACCAGCATCCCATTCACATTCAGTGCACAGAGTGTGCACTGTACAGGGCAGATAGCAGATTAGGCCCCAGTGCACACCTCATCATGCACCAACATGCACACTAATATGCTTTCCATTCCTCCCCCTTTTTCAGGTTTCTATCTAACAGACTAAGCTCAGAAATATGCAGTTTTTCTACTTTTCTTTGTCACACTATTTAGGTTTTAAAAATGTATCTAGTTGGTGTGTAAAAGGATCAAACTCAAATTCAACATCTTACTTTGACATTGTATGACAATGAAGTCAGTCCAGACTCCCAGGTCATATGTAAAAATATATAATAATATTATAAATAATACTGTACTTTTTTTTCTGAAATGTCTTGCTTCATTAGATCTAATCCAGCAAAAAGCACCGCAGAGACAGAGGTGACCCCTTTTGGCCTGTAATCAATGACTCAGTCTATTAAATGAAGGTGCCCTAATCAGTCAATCTCAGTGGCACATGAGCATTGTAGTAGCACATACTATACGTTTGTCTAAATCACCATAATATCCTACATGCAAGTATGATTTTTCAAAATTAAAAAGAAGGCTAGGATTAGGGTCTTCAGTTCTCATACAGTCTTATTTTGTGGTCTGCTCTTGGAAAATCCTCCAGGTGACAGGTTCATTTTTAGCGGGAGCAAATCATGCTCAGGGACAGGGAGGCACCTGAGTGCACTTAGAGTGGAGGTCTATGGGCGGTGACACTTCTGGGGCTGGGTGCCAAAGGAAACTCAGTTATCTAGAAACATCTACTCCCCTCCCACACCTACCCCTCCACCAACACACATACACACACGTGACCCTTACCAGCCTCTCCAGGATCACCCAGAGATATGAAACTGCAGGAAGTCTTAACATTAGCAGGTAAGCTGCTGATCTCAGTATACTGGATCGGTTGTGGTCTGGCATTTACCTGACAACCCTTGAGGTGCTGGTTTGTATAAACAACAGATGGAGCGATAGTACAATGCATTCTTCTGCTTTAAAATGTTGCGCTTGTTTTGTCACCAATCCACGTTTTCTACCAAACTAGCAAAACTAGCCTTAGAGGATTCATTGATAAAGTATTAATACTAAGGTACATGAAGTTCATTGACTACAGATTCAATCTCAAGCATATAATCTTTGAGGTATGTCATAATTTTTGAATTAAGGCGTGATGGAGGCAGTCGCTAAGTTGTGGCTAAGTCGTTAAAACTTGGAACTTTCTTTCAACTGGCGACTTCCCAGACATGGGCCTCTTGGCACTTCCTTTGAATATCACGAGAAATAACAAAGGTGATTGCGACAGACTGGCGACCTGTCCAGAGTGAACCCCGCCTCTCGCCCGGAACGTTAGCTGGAGATAGGCACCAGCAACCCTCCCGACCCCACTAAGGGACAAGGGTGTCAAGAAAATGGATGGATGGATGGATAACAAAGGTGATCACATTTTATAATTGTCATGTTCTCAACGGCTGATGTTGGATCCAACTGCAGAGAGATGGAACCGGAAGCAGTTTTGAAGATTTAAAGAAAAGTTAAAAAGGAAAAAATCATTTACAAAAAACATGGGAAGCCAGAGTTCAACAAAAAGTAATCAACAATGAAAAGTCAGCAAGGAGACACAGGGAGAATGCAGGGAAATCGGGGGAAAAAATTGAGAAAACGGAGAAACCAGGGAGGAGTGACTGATAATGAGGTGCTTAAGTACAGTGAGGCTGAACAAAAGACCTGGCTTGATTAGCTAATGGGTTGCAGGTGTGAGGAGAGAGGAAGTGACATAGGAGCAAGGGAGAGTACACTGGGGACCAGAAAACAAATCTAACACAATAACTAGAATTAGGAAACATAATATAAACAAGAGTTACTAAGAAAAGGACCTCAAAGAAGAAAATAAAACATAACTAAAATCAATAAGGGCCTGAACTAAAAGTAGAAGCAAGGCCAAACTAATAACTAACAAATCCCAAAACAAACTCAAGCCCAAGATAGTGACTTTAATTGCTGCCTTTCAATCTCTTCAAATATGCAATCCTTTTTCACCCTAAATAATTTCCAAGAAAGGTAAAACCAGACTTTCTTTTCAGCATATAACAGTTTGTGAGTTTGTAGCTACATGGTCATAGCTTTATTAACGTAGATATTAATAAAGTTTCTAAAGCAGTTCTGCTCCGACAAGAAACTTTCTTCTTTTTTCTTACTTGTATAGTCCTTTTCCTCATCTGAGGGCGACCCATGTTAGCTCAGCAGTGTTTCTTATGTGGTCATCAACGATGCAAACATCCCAGATAAGCAGCAATCAGGTATCAGCCAGACAAAAGTAGCACAATGCAACTCAACAGATCCGTTATCGTCGCCATCATCTGCAGGCCAAAGCCAAATTAGAATTGACCAGAGTCTTAGCCATCTGTCTTTCAGTGATCCATGTTCTGCCGTGCCGTTTTCAGTTGAGCAAGTTGGGGAAGGCTGGTGTAACTGTTCAGACTACAGGAGTTGTCAGGGTAGTTGCAACTTATCACGATTGTTCTGAGACTGAAACAAAAGACAACTCTGAATCCTTAAAATGCTGCATTCTTACAGTCCTTCTGTTCATCACATGGTGTTAGCCTTCTGCAGCAAAGCAGGACATTGAATCAAAGCCATTTCCATGTGGAGCAAGATTGGAAAAAGCCTGAGGGAAGATTTTCTACAACCCACCAACAGAAATACACACACACACACACACCTCTATGTCAAAGGATTCAGCTCATAGCACACATCCCGCTGCTGACTTGGCCATTTTCCAGCATGCTTTTAGCCCCGCTAATGTAGCTACCTATGTAGGTTAAAGACCCCCTTGTGGTCAACAAAAACACTAGTGCCAGGGGAGACATCTCAAGGTGAACACGGTGCTCCGATCATACACTTCCCTTTCAGAGGTACTGTCAACACTGAGCAGGACAGGAAAGACAATGTCAGAGAGACACATTTCAGCTGCTGTTGATTTATTCGGAGTGGGAAAGGACAAAGGAAACATTCAACGTCATTTCCAACGTTAGAGTAATAAATCTGAATCCTCATTTCAATCGGAGTAAGAATTTCTGTCGTATGTAGGAATGCACCTTGAAAGACAGACTCTACATTGAAACCCCTGACTCTGCTGTGCTTGGGAATTTTCAGACTCCTTAATTCCCTAAATGAGCAAAGAAATCAATAGAAAGACCACAGGCTTTTACTCTGTGTAATTATACACATTTATCACCGATCACAGCCTTGTATTTGAATACTGGATGCAGAGACTCTGTTATACTGTGAGGCAAAGTGACAGATCAGCGCAATGCAGTTCATCCGTAAAGAAAGACTCAGCAGAGTGATATCGGGATAAGGGCAATTTGCAGTGCTGGAAATAAAGATTAGAGGAAATACCCATAAAGCCAAGAGAGAGAGAGAACATTGGCCAGCACTGATTTTCTTCTGGTTAATCAAAAAGCTGGTATTTAGGATTCTGTGAGAAATGGTAGAGAGCTCTTTAAAGTGTTTACTATGTGGTCTGAAGAACTGAACACAAAAATAAAGAACTTATTTGGTGTTTGGTTGATTGCTTCTTAGGGAAAAAAAGGTTTTACTCTGTTGGAAAGCTAGCTCATTATGCTACTGACTAACGTTTGGTTTCGTTTATTTCGGAACTTGTTTCAGATCAGGAAATGAAAGTTAAAGGAAGAAAAACCTATTATAGTATCATAATTTATTTATTTACGAAACAGAAGGCTTGGTGGTATGTATACAACCGTACTCAAACAAAACAGCCTGACACATTGTCCTTAAGCTGGTCACTAGTTTGGTCACACAACACTATGGGATTAAATTCCTCAACCAGTGTAACACAAACTTGGGTTGGTCACTTATGCTAATTATGTTATTATTTGTGACAGATTTTGCTGCACCATGCTTGGCAGTTAGTTGTCGAAGCCGCACCTTGACCCTTTATGGTGGAATTCAGTCATTAAAAACAACAAAATGATAGCTTGTTTTAATTTTCCTGTTTACAATCACCCTTACAATGACATTGTTGGTTTGATCTCCATTTTCAGTATGTTTTGTGTAGCTCAAGACACTTCCTTACAATCTCTCAGTAATAATGGTTTTAGGTTTACCTAAAAGCACAACTATTTGACCAGATAGATTCCATTTTAATATGAACATTATTCCCATATATTTCCCTTTCTAAAGGAGTTTGAGAACCAGACACAAGAAGAGTTGTTTTTCACTGTTTATACTTGAAGACCACATGGTTACTTTAAAAGTAAATTACTGATATAAAACTTGTGGTTTTATGAAACTAAAATGAAAGAATAGCAAAATTGTCAAGGTGGAAGAGAAAGGAGGATGTCATACTGGTGTTTTAGAAGGCCCCAGATGCAGGCAGATTGTGAAGCGAGTACAGAATAACTGTGAAAAACAAAGACATGCAAGGCTGTTGTGAAGGAAAACAAGGGCAATAATGGGAGGGATGAGTGGAAAATTATATTAGATACAGTTGAGGGTAATCAGGTGATTGTTAATAGCTGTGGAAGGGAGCAGATTGAGGGAAGGTGAATAATTAACACTAAAGTTCACACACCAGGCAAATGCTACCCAAATCCAATGTTTTTGTCCATATGTGACATATCCAACTTTTTCATGGCCCGATTCCAATCTTTACATCCCCTGAAGAACTTATTTAGTAGTATGAACAACAATGTAATTTCACAGGGGAAAAATCTGAATTGAGCATTGAATTAAACAAAAAATATATATTAAACTACTTAAATACAAATACAAAACCTTTAAATCCATACCTAAAACATTTGACCCAAGCCATTAAATTTAAAAAGTGATTCTGCCAAATATTAAAGGGAATGAATGAAGACTTTGTAATTTAAAGAAAGTAGCAGGGACTTTGATACCAGTAACAGTGAAAGTGATCAAAAGAAAGAGAAAAGAGATTGTCCTTCAGAGCCTGAGCCTAGGAGAGTCAGTGAGCGATGCGTCTTCCCTGAGGGAATTCTAGTAAATGAAGCGTTCTAACCGCTTGGTTTATCCAATGGGACAGAACCCGAGGCAGCACTGTCAGAGTGTCACAACACACTCGTGTACACAGGCAGGCAGACACAAGCTGCACACAGAGCTAGGAAGAACACATTCAAGCTCTTTTCCATCCAATTTCTGCATGAACACTGTATATTTATAACAGTCGTTTTGCTTATGAGATAAATGATAGAAATTTTCAGATGTGTGAAAACTGACCGTTAGTCAGCGGATCAAACGTGAGGATGACGCTTTCCGGTAACAAATTCATCTTTTCCTGGTGTCTGTGCACCGTTGCCATGGGAGACGTTTATGTAAGCCATGTCTAATCCTGTTAGCTGTTATTTAGACTGCAGAGATGCACAAGTGTACACACAGGCCAAAAAGAAAGACATCCCAGCTTTTCTCTCTTACAGCAAACTCTTCACCATCATCAACATCAGGAAAAGACGACCTGCACATTTGGCCTCTTTCATGACAGGCATTGGTAAACAAAAGTATCTGGCTATTTCCTCTGTGAAGGGCATGGATGCAGGTCCGATTGTTACAGTAAACAAGCAGAGTGTTTAAAAGAGTCACACAAAAGAGGATTATACAGAATGAAAGGGGAGCGAGTGGGAGTGGAACAAAATGACTAAAGTAGAGGCAGACGTGAACGATGAGAGTTCTCGATGGAGCGTTTTGGTCTCATAAAGATCCACTCACCAGCCACTTCATTAGGAACACCTGATCAATTGCTTCTTTACAGAAGCAGCTCATAAGCATATTACATGGCAGGAACCCTGTGGTTCTATGTATCTAAATTTGATGAAGGCAAATTGTCAAATTCAAACTGAGCATCAGAAGGAGAAGGAAGAGGAGTTTAAGGGACTTTGAACGAGGCATGGTCTGAGTACTCACAATCTGATGAAACCTCGCAATCTTTTGAGATTTTGATGCACAAGGATCTCTCAGGGTAACAGAAACAAAAAATGACTTGTTAATATACCCACCAGTGGAAAACCACAGGAACTTAGACCACTAGGAAAAAGAACTGAGGATAACTCTCAGCAAAATTTGACGATGTCTGATGAAAACATGTTGCGGAGTCAATGACTCTCAGACCATCTCTGACCATGAGTATACACCTCTTCTGCTGGATCTTCCAGCACAATAATGTAACTGGTTTTTTGAATTCACTGTACCCCAAAGGTCTCCATGGTCACCAGATCCTAGTCCAGTTGAGGAACTTGGGATGTGGTGGATTCACAGCAATGAAACATTGTGGTGGATAGATATGGGTTCTCTCTCTACTCTTTCTAATAGACTTTCTTTCTAATAGAATAAACAGACTCTGGACACCCATCTCCAAAGTCTGTTTGTTCACCTGAAGATGGCTGTGGCCAAGAGATGTCCTCACAATTAGGGGTGCACCGATTTATTGGCTCTGATTTAGTTAATTTTGGGAGAAATGTGATCAGTCAATACTTACCTGTGAAGCTGATCTTACCTCCAGTAAAAGTCTTAAAATTCAACCACTTGTCTCCTTCTGCTCTCCTGTGAGAAAGGTTTGACTGATATATCCCCCCACCAGGTCCTATCTGCACCTTTGCAGTTAACAGTGGTTAACCCATTACTACTGACTTAGTGGCTTTTGGCTATATTTAGCCAAAAGACTCGCAGGTCAAACTGTTTAAAGATCGGTAATCTTCAATCAGCCAGAGAACCGCAATCAGTGCAGCCCTACTCCCAATCTAACTTCGGAGGCCATGGTAAGCTGCAGCACATGGTAGAATTGCACCAAACAATAATGAAATCTGAAGTTTCTTCCTTTATATACTTTAAAAAGAAAATCAGTTGAACTATGCAGAAATAAGCATTAGAAAACCTTTTTCTTTTGCTCAGCAGGTCATCAACACTTTAATGCACCCGCTTATCCCAGCACACAAAGGAGCATTAAACCCAGATCCTGAGGGAATAAGGGCCTCTTTATAAATTCTGTCCACTTTGACTTGACCTCATAGATGTAAAAACCAAACTGTGACCACAACGAGCCGCACTGCATGCTCTAGAGGGTAATGCACGGGGGAATTCTGTCTTTATGGCAACATATAAAGCAAAAAAGCCCAGCCAACATTTCTTATTTGCTGTGCGCATGAAAACATGTCTGTAGATTAGTGGTTTTGTGATGACAGAGCAGTTGTAAAACGAACTGTTTACTCTCAGCAGCCAGCACAGCACTGCAGCGTGTGACGTTTCAATAGTTCAGACCCGTGTTACATCTCAGATACTCTGATTCGTCACCTTCCCTTCTGCTCCATTACAGACCCAGGTCCATTTAGCATTTCTCTGGATCTAGCCGACTGTTGGCATCTGCTAATGGCAGTTGTGGTGGTGACAGATTGGTCGTCCTGGTATTTGCTTTTTCTCCAGTGCCGGAAGCCACTGGCGCAAAGCAAGATTTAAATTGTACGTCGCGCTCATTGGAGAAGAGATGAACCATCAGAAGTTGGCTCAGCAGTGGACAGGGAGGAAGAGGCCAGAGTAGAGATGGAAGCATTGCCATGTGTCAGTGGACGTTTGGTTCAGAAAGCTGTGTTGAATGATGACAGAAAAAGCATATTTAATGTTTTTTCTGAGAAAAACATTCAGATAGATTTGAGCATACTCCAACTTTAAGATGTAAAGCAGAAAAAAAGAAAGCTTTGCTAAGCTCAGCTATTTTTTCACACAAGTTCGCCATCTCAATCTTCCACTCCATTCACAAAAATGCCAAAGACTCACCAACAGCAGGACTACTTTGCCCCTTTCTAGTCAAATGTTATTATCAACATGCAAAATTCATGTCTAAAATTAGCTTTGCTGTCATTTTAGTGTTATTAGCATCAGTGGCGCAACTACACATTATGCAGGTGGATGCAAAAACATAAATCGGCGCCCACACCCACCCCTTCTACCCCTTCTCCCGAAGGAAGGAAGGTCAGGGTGAAGGAGCATAGAAAACTCGCTCATCCCCTCCAGAAGTGTCAGAAGTGTCTGGTAACATTTAACCAGACACTTCGAAGAGGCTCCGATGCCGGAGGGCCATGTAAGGAACCGAACATTTTGACTTGTCCACTTGCAACTTCTGCATAACTGAACTTGGACTACAAAATTGCTGTGAGGAAGAAAAAATGGTGGATTCACAAAACTCGTTAGCCAGGAGTCATGTGGTCAGCGGTGATACATCATAGCCAAGGAAACAAAGGCAGTAGAGAAAAAATATCAGACTGTAAAATATAATAAAAAAAGCATTATTTATTAATACAAAATAAAAGAAATAGACTATAATTTAATGGATGTAGTGTTGCTACAAACTCATGTACAGTAGGTGGCGCTCAATAATAGAAAAGAACATAAAGACATCTACGCAGCACCGGGAGAGAATACTTTTTTTTCCCATTCCTTGACACTCATAGTACAAAAAAATTACATAAGGGTTAAAAAGGTATATTTTACATAATGTATCCCCTTTAAAGAAGCAAACATAATAACATCGTCTGCAAAAAGTAGCTTTCCAAGCAACCTCAACACTAACTTTCTGCGTCTTAAGATTATTTTATGAAGGGTCTATAAAGTTCCTTCCCTCAAGATTCCATCCATCCATTTTCTTGACACCCTTGTCCCTTGGTGGGGTCGGGAGGGTTGCTGGTGCCTATCTCCAGCTAACGTTCCGGGCGAGAGGCGGGGTTCACCTGGACAGGTGCCAGTCTGTCGCAGGGCAACACAGAGACACACAAGACAAACAACCATGCACACCTAGGGACAATTTGGAGAGACCAATTAACCTAACAGTCATGTTTTTGGACTGTGGGAGGAAACCGGGTACCTGGAGAGAGCCGCGCATGCACGGGGGAGCATGTGGGCTCCATGCGGGGGGCTGGGGCTGGGGGTCAAGCCCAGGGCCTTCTTGCTGCAAGGCAACAGCTCTACCAACTGCGCCACTGTGCAGCCCCTTCCCTCAAGATTCCAGAAGGGAAATCAATATTTATGGCGCAGTTTTTCCACACCTCTGCCTGTGCTAATTTATAAAAATGATGCAACACATTCAGTATAACCTAAGTCAAAATGTAAAAGATCTGAAAATCTGCACCAGCGGTACAACACACTCATTCTGTGCCAGATCAGCAGCAGCAGTCTGACATTGTGGAGCTGAGCAGTGTGTGATATGAGGAGTGACCCGAGTGTGTGGAGGGTAAACGGAGAGAGTCCCTCAGAGATGGCGGGAGGAGGGGTCATCCTTGTTCTCCCTGGCCCTCTTTTTAGAGTTCAGACAAGTCCCATGATGATAGATTAATGAAGCTGCTCTGGCACTGTGATCCCTACAGGACACACAGTCACAGGCATACAAGGACTATTCATTCTAGATTATCACAGCTTTCATCTACCTCACTTCAGCAATTTTACATCCGAGAAGGGTTTTCTTTTTTTCTCCTTCCACCGATAAAACTCGACACATCCCTTCAGTTCTATGCATTTGTCATTAATGTCAAGTCAGAAACAAAACATCCTCAGCGACATTTTGAGGATGTCTTTTAGCAATGCGAGTACAGTGATGATATAAGCAAGCTGCACCACATCTCAGCGAGTCAGAAGGATGTCGCATTAACACATGGACTTATCTGCTGCCTGCAGTTAGGTCATCTGGTTTCGCAGAACAACATTGGCCCCCAGTGGGTGACAATATGTACTACAACCTTACCTGGCTTTGCGGTCAAGTATTTAACTGAATGGTCAAATGTATCTGGTTCAGAATAACACACACAACAGGATAAATATATTAACTGTTGATTCTGATGTTTTAATTGATGTTTAAATATTTAATCTGTTACCTCCCATTGTGGTGTTTTAGACATTCAAAAAACTAAAGCATGTTTCTCCCCCAACCACTTCTTTTTTTCAGACAGCTTGGGTTCTGCCTCTCTTCCTGAAATGTTTTGAAAACAGGTTTTGAAAAAAAAAAAATGTAGAATTTATTTTTCTTGATGGCTATCAAATACAGAACCAGAACCAAGAAAATGTCTGACTGGAGTCAATGATTCATGCCTTTTTTTTTTCCCCTTTATAACACAGGTTAATCTCAGATGATCCAGAAAATGTCTCATTTATCTTTGTCAATGGTGGGCAGCTCTAGCTAAAACGTTAGTTGTGCTAAACCCTAAAGTACTAAAACGAGAAGAACCTTGAAATGCTACACTAACACTAAGGTACCCTACAATTAAGGTATCTAGTAGAACCTAATGCTAAAGTGCTAGCTTCATTCAAATATCTGCCCTTGAAAAATTACAATCGTGGAGCACCAAATTAATTTTAACATAAGTTACGTCTTACAACACCCTAAAATATATTGTCTTTATGTTTATGTCTTGCTTTCTTTTGTCTGTCTGTATGTTTTAAAGTTCCTGGGTGAAAAAAGAAAGAAAAACAGAACTGCTGTGTAAACAGTCTTCAATTTTCAAATTAAGAGAATGTGACTACTTGAAATTGATAAAACTTCCAACACAGATGTCAAACTTTATTCAGCTCAAAGTTTGCAAAACTAGCGATTTGGAATTTATCCAGAGCAATTAACTTATTGGAGGTTAAGTGTGCTAAATGTTTTAAAAGGTAGCAAAAATTCTAAACCGCTAAAGAAGTAACTCTGCTACTAGCTCATTAGCAGAACTGCGCCCACCTGGATCCATATGGAACGCAAAACACTTTAGTCAATTGTACCTAATTACAACATACTATTCAAGACAAGGTTATTAATAGTTATGAAAAAATTA
The DNA here is from genome assembly GCA_033032245.1 of Poecilia picta. NCBI lineage: Eukaryota > Metazoa > Chordata > Actinopteri > Cyprinodontiformes > Poeciliidae > Poecilia > Poecilia picta. Next base: position 2,564,331 of record CM065354.1, read on the forward strand.
AAACTTCATACATTGCAGAATTTATTTACTTATTAAAGTAAAATTAATTTCACAATATATCCACAAGCCATTGTTGTGGCTCTTCTTTCAGTCTTCTACGTTTTGAATATAAAAAAAACAAAACACCTTAACGCACTTTTCCACCTAACTTGAAACAGCGAGTGAAATTTATTTGAATTAAATAAAGTCTGGTACATTTCACAGCTATAGGAGCCTACACAGTAAGCAGAACGTCTTGTTGTCCATATGCAGAACTACGCCACAGGGTAGTCCGTGACAGTTTTTGTCGCATAAATACTGCCGGGGACATGAAGGCAGCAGCCAGATATTGCTCCCCATTACATAATAATAATAATAAGAAAAAGGAGATACAAAGAAACTTGTGCGACTTTAGGAAGCATTTATACTGTTTTCCTCCAATATACGTCACCAAATCGTCATGCTTTGAAAAGAAAACCACTGAAGTTTTTTTTAATTAACACGACATGATTAATAATGTTATAGTGTTGTATATTTAGCCTCTAAAATTAACAATCTCTCAAGGATGTTTGTCTTCTCTAAAATCGTTTCTCAGTAGTTCCGTCCAGTTAGGAAGATCAATGATCGACCGATTCAGGAAAGCACAGCCTGAGAGTTCTTGATACAGATCATATTATCTGCACTCATTGACCTCCTCATGGAAGATTTGCTCAAGTCCTTGTACTTGTCTTCACACAGCCTGGATATGGCCTATGGAAAGTGTAAGCACAAAACTTTCAGTGCCCGAAAACAAAGCCAAAAGGGACAGCAAAGAAAAAAAAGAAACACTTTACACACCTCCAGTTTCTGGGCTCGCTTGTTGCTGAGTGGCTCCAGAGGGAAGCTGAGGTTGTTGTCATCGGCCAGAGAGCGCAGGTCAAAGTAATACTTGGCATAGACGCTAGCCGGAACATTAATGTTGAACTGTAGCAGCTCCAAGAAGTGACGCTCCATCTCATTCCTGACCAACGCAAAGATCTCATCAGTTGTTTCAGAACTAAAGTCTTTCTTAAAAGAAAGCCAGATGAGGAGCAGCACTCACATGTCCTCTACTGTGATATCCTTTAGGATCTGGCAATAATCGACGTTCCAGACGGCCTGGTCGTCCCAGACTTTGGATGCTAGCAAGATGGCGCCAAGAACAATCCGCTTCCAGTTGGAGGGACAAATGTCTATCTCAGCATACGTCAAAAGTCTTTCAAGGTACACCTGAAAGGAGACAAATCATCCAAATGGGAATACCACTGTCCCAAACTGTGAAGCCTTCAATCTTACATATAGAAATACAAGATGTGCTTACCAGAGTAACAATGGCGCACTCGGCGGTGAGCTGCGCTGAGCTGAAGAGCGTCCTGATGAAGCGGTAGATGAGTTTGTGTTCGGGATCAACCACAGAATAATCATCTGGAACCTTTTCTCTCTGTTGGGACGGAGACTAAGTTTCATAGGATCCCACTGAATAAGTGAACTAACATTTGGTTAGAGACTTACCGACAGAGGGTGCTTCTTCTCATCGAATATATCCAGCGAGCGGTTGGAATCTCTGCAGAAACAGCAATATGATGACTAAATGGTACAATATATCCAGAATCACAACGAGCTAAACTTTAAAATGTCAAGAGTCGTCTTTAAAGATGGGACACATAAAAAAATAGCATAAACCCCCTGTACTTGTGGTGGTTAAAGACCCCCAGTAAAAATATTTATAACTGCCTGGCCAATCAGCAACAAGCAAAATATATGGTGCTTCCTGGATTGGCTGCTTTGCAAATGCCAGCATGTCAAGTAGCATTGTGTGGGAGTATTTTAGCTTTCAGCTTGCTGTTAGAAGAGGAATACATGACAGCATTCCAAACTTTTCCTACCTGTTTTTGATGTGATAGTATATGGCCAAAGCAACACTGGAAAAGACAGAATTAATTAAAAACAACATGAGGAGGACAAAAAGCTTCCATCATATATCTCTGCATCTACTAGTAACCTTTTGAACCAAAGGGGTGAGAATGCTTACCATCTGATGGTGCTCTTAAGGTTTGGCTGGCTGACTGTGCTGTCGTCGATAAAAATTGTTGAACAAGAGCTGTATTTTTTAGTCAGGAGTCTTGGGGACATCTGGAACGTTAACAACAATCAGCATTAAAACAAGGATTTTTCAAGTTGACAAAGTCCTAGCTTATTTACATGCTTATTTCCCCATACCAAACATCTCCATCAAGCATTATCAAATGCTTACTTTCTGCTTTATGCTGATGATACTGTGATTTAATGCACATCAACTACTCCCAAGATAAAACTGGGCTACCATTTGTGTTGGGGAGAAAATTCAAATGGTCCTGAATTTTGGGAGATCGACCAACATGTGAAACCGATCTTATCCACCGATCTTTTCTACCTCTGCAAATGTCTGAAAATCAGCCACTGTCCCCTTCTGCTGTACCATGGGAGAGGGCCGACTGAGATGCCCGCCCACCGGGTCATGCCTGCACATGCTCGGTTAATAGCAGTCACCCCACTGTTGCCAAATTAGTTAAATAATTAATGGACAACATCTGAATCATCAGGTCAAGCGATCTGGTGATCGAAAAATCACTGGAATCGGTGCACCCAATTTTGATGTGAAATTGTTATGATCTTCTGAAATATTTAGACAAAAGACGAACAACTGAAATCGGTTTTTAAATCATGCTTAGAGAAAGCAAGGAATTATACATTTGATTAAAAAAATTTGCTTCAGGTTTATTTTGGGGGTTTCCGAAGGTTAAATTGATGCACTTACATGGTTCATGTAGTTGCTTTTCCTTTTTTCCCGCACTGGAATGAGACAAAATGAGTCAGACAGGCAAGTAGATAATAACCAAGCACTATACACAGAGGAATACCGACCATCCGTCTGGGACTTGTTGAGGAAGAGGGTGCTGGCTCTGGGATGGTCCGATGGGTTCGCCTCCTGGGCCAATTCTGTTGCAAAGAAAACATTTCATTGAACAAATGGTGACACGTTATCATCAGAGGGTATTCTCCTGCAGACGAGCCAAACCAACCATCAGGCAGCTCCCTGTCGCTGATGTGCTGCAGGTAGGTGCCTGTGTCCTCACTCACGTCCTCTGTGGTGGTGATGGGACACTCGTCCAGGTCCACATGTCTCCGGTGGAGTTTCGGACTCTCTCCTGGAGAGAAGCAGCAGGATACGGAGCCTCCCATGGTGACCTACAGCTGTCCTGCTGCAGCCGGAGCCGGTTCCCATATAACTAAAGCTGGGCCTCCTGCTGACAACGCTGCACTGCAGGGGTCAAAGTTCAACCTAAACCTTTTAGAAAGGAAGGGGGTGGGGGTGGGGGGGGGGCTTAAAAACACATAACACCTTCAGATGTGTTTTATATCCGTTTCATGGCGCCAAACATTCAGCTTAGTGAAAATTTGACTCTAGCTGCAGAAAGGGGAGAATGGAACCACTAAGGTTTCTGCACAGACAGCTGACATATTCAGGGCGTCTGCATGCTTTTCCCAGGATCTGCATGGATCAAACCACCAGTTTCCCAACAATAACTATTTATAATACAATCTGATTGAACAAAGCGGAGTTTCTAGTGATACAGCAGTTCCAGGCACTTCTGTCTGCCTCCATGGCTATCCGGCTAACGCTTAGTGCTTCCCAGCTCAGCTGCTCCCCCTTCCCAGGAATAATGGATCAATCCATGTCCGCTGCAGCCGCGGGACCTGCCTCAGTACCGGGCTGATCCACCGGAAGAGAACATGGACTCAGCAGCTGGAAAAACCTCCAAACTTAACAGGGAGTACAGGAAGGAAGCGCCTATTAATAATACAGAGAACGTCCATCTCGTCGCATTTGCAGGAGACACGTCCTCTACGTCACAGCGGACGTAGCAGCTCAGAAGTTCAGAAGCAGCTTCCGATTTTTCTATTTCAAAATAAAACAGGACATTTTAGTAGATACACGTGCAAGCAGCTGGCTATCACACATTGTGAATCAGAAATGTGGGAAAAGTGATGTTTTCGGAATTAAAATCACTTTTTGAATGAATCTTTAACATGAAATTTGGTTAAATTTGCTGTCTGACAGCATTTAGTCATCTTAAGTCGACTTAATTACTATGCTTTTATTCTGAATACGTAGCGCCAATGAAACGGAAGCGACAACGTTTCAAAGCTAATTGATTTGTGTTTGATTTAATGAAGAGACCACGCCTCTCGAACAGCCTTCAGAAAAACACACTGTCTCATTGGATAATATTATTTAAGGTGTATCGTGATTGGTCGACTCGTTCATCAACGGGACAACATTCGGACGGCTTTGTGCTGTGATAGTACAGGTTTAAACTAACAAAGAGACATTTTATTGTGATACATGTTCCGTGTGAACCTAATATTTGTATTGTCATGGACTGATACCGAAACATCAGTAAAACTAAACAAGTTTACGCCTAAAAGTGGTCCGGTGGTGATGTTAAAAAGTGACACAAGATGGCACTACTGAGTCAGTAAGCTATCAAGATGCGAGAAGAAGAGTTTTCACACTGGCTTTGTTGTTTATTTGAAACATGGCTCTTGTTCCTTATGAAGAAAACCCGCTTCCTGCACTTTCCAAACTCCATAACTCCTCAGCACAATTCCGTTTTGCTAACCAGGAGCTCCGTCTGGCTCAGGACTGGAAGAGGCTCGGTGTGGCTGCAGTTGTCTGGGATGCAGTAAGTAACTCACTGCGCCGCAGCTCCATGGGGTTCGGGAGAAACCTGCAGTAATACCCCCCCCCCCCCATCCTTGACCCCTCCCCCCCCCCAGGCGGTTGCTCTGTGTGTGTATCTGGAGCTGGGAGCCGTGGAGCTGAAGGGGAAGAAGGTGGTTGAACTGGGAGCTGGAACTGGACTGGTGGGGATTGTGGCAGCTCTGCTGGGTAAGATCATAGCTGACTGATTGGTGTTTTCCAGTGCCAGTACACAGGCCGATATTTAGCACTTTGTTAGGTTTAACAAAGTGCTATGTTATCTGTCTTTAAAAGCAGATATTATTTTTCAAAATATACAAATACAAGATAATGGCTTAGGGGTTGTGGCAGCGTTTGTTTTTGAAAATGAAGGTATTTAAAGTACCTCATAGCATTTGTCTGATGATTATTGAAAAAAAAAGACTGAACAATAATTCATAAAACCTAAATTTGTTCCCAGGTGCTCATGTGACCATCACAGACAGGGAGTCTGCCCTGGAGTTCCTGTCCGCCAACGTTGCAGCCAACCTCCCCCCACCAGCTGGTGACTTGGTGGTGGTCTCGGAGCTGACCTGGGGTCAGGGCCTGGAGCGTTTCCCGGTAGGAGGATTTGACGTGGTTCTGGGAGCGGACATCATTTACCTGGAGGAGACCTTTTCCTCCCTGCTGCAGACCCTGGAGCATTTATGCTCGGACAGCACCGTCGTTTTGCTGGCCTGCAAGATCCGCTACGAACGGGACGCACGTTTCCTGAGCATGCTGAGGAACAGCTTCACTGTGGAGGAGGTCCACTACGACGGAGACAGGGACATCCGTCTGTACAAGGCGTCCAGACTCCCTAGAAGGGATTTATGACAAGTCAAATGTATATTTTACAAAGCAATACAGGAGGGTTTAAGAGAATAAAAGAAAAAAAGAGCAAGAACACGTTTATTTTCAGCTGCCAAAACTCTCATTTATATGGCTCTAACATAAACTCACTGTTATACATGTTAACATTTAGAAAATGTGAATAAAAAAATTAAAAAGCAACATTTAAAAAAAAAAAACAATTTATGGCCATACATAAGAGTACAATATGGCATTGTGTTACATGAAAATAACAGCTTTGTTCTGATTTGGTCTCACTTTACATCGCGTTTTCAGGGTTTCATGAAATTTGGACCAAATCCCATCTTGAACCAAACACCCATCTGCGTTTGGTTCAGGGAGCTGTTAGCTCCGAGCCTTTCAAATTTTATTTTGAAGTGTCTCAGGATTGTAAAAGCAAGGAAAGTGCACACACTGTTTGGTTTTTTACAGACATGGGGGCCTTTATAAAAAAAGTTCCTGTTGAGGATAAAATGGAACGTTGAACTGCGGAGCCTCATTTTCCCCCCCAAATATGGAAACAGGCATATTGTACATTATAAAACAAGCAATCTGTTTATCCAGTGAGCTTACAAATAATGTTAAGAATAGAAAGTACACCCTCTAAATCTTAAGGTATTTTTTCACCAGGTTCTAATAGTATTTATACAGATTAAGACCAGACAAAGTAAAAAACTTTTTAATTACAAGAAAAATAAGCATAAAGGTAAAAATGTAATATTAGGATGACGCAAAACTGAGAACTACATGAAATATAATGTACTAAAATGAGGAATGTTGAGCATTTTGTGAAGTTATACTTTGGTATCTTTTTAACAAATATGGAATTGCATCATTTTAAACAGCATCAAATTATTAGCTGGACTTTGAAAAGTCTAGTAGAAGAGGAAAGAAACCAACTTGTCACAATGTAACAATGGTTACATTGTGAGAAGTTAGATGACTTTTCTTGTAATTTTATGAATTTCTTCTAGTATAATTGTGTCTATTCTCATGAGTTTATTCTTGCAATTAAAAAGTATTCTCTTAGACTGGCCCCAATAGTCAAAACAATGTCATTTATCAAAGTTATGGCCCAATTTTAAAAGTTGAGTTAAAAACCAAGTACACCAACTGTTCAGCACGGTGGTGGAGGGCTGATTATTTGGGCCTGTGACATGCGAGGTCACCTGTCTGAACTTTCATTGGGCTATATTTCCACTTTATTTCTCAATTTTTCTGCATTAAATTATGACTTTTTCAAATTAGGTTAGATTTAAATAACTTTTGAACTTGATAAAAAAAAGCCCTACAAATTGTTATGTCAATACAGAAAAAACCCTCTAATTTACAGGTGTACTAATAACTTTACTATATGCAGATATTTTTTTATTGCAAAAGGTCTTTTTGTAAAAAAAAAAGTAAAAATAGTTTTAAAAATAAATGCTCATGAGTTTTTAAATTCACTTTTAACAGCAAAACAAATCATTGCACTATCATGAAAATGATTTAGCTTTTATATTTTTATGTTCTAGAAAAAAAGACAAATGGTGTCTCAAATGTTTCCCAAGGTCAATACTGTAATTTTAAAGCTGCATTTTACAGTTCATATTTAGCTGTTTGTCCTAAAAAGGCATATGTAGAAAAAAAAAAATTTAAAACATGGCGTCACAGAAGCAAATAAACTGAGAATAAACAAATACAAGTCAAAAAACGCCCCACCTACAGTTCATAGCGTGATTAGGTAACAGATTAGCAAGTTAGGAATACAAACGTAACCTCTGAGTTATCCGAGCGACCGGCGTTTTGGGAGGTGGCTGATGTCACTTCCTCTTTGCTGGTGATTCAGCCCAGCCTGATTGGGCCCCAGTGACTGGAATGGTTTCTATGAGCTCTGAAACGCTCCCTGTCCTCTCATGAAGGAAACGCGATCCGTAAAGAGGGACAGGTGTGTTTTATGTCTCAGTAATTCCCACTGTCAGATTTATCAGCAGTTTGTTTTTTTTGTAAGAAAGCAGGAAACGTAGAAAAGGAGGAGTGGCTTCCGGGTGCGTCTCTGAGCGGAGTCTCTGTACATGGGGGGGCGCTCTACTCTGATTTGTGGCAGTACAAGTCTTTGAGGGCTTTGAGCTCCTCGATGAGGGTTTTGTTCTGGTTCTCCAGTACAGCCACGCGGTTCTCCAAACACTTCACGTACTCCTTCTTCTTCCTGCGACACTCCCGGGCTGCTTCCCTGTGTCACACACACAGCCCAATAAAGGTTTGTTTTACTTAAGAAAAAAGTTCAAATGTGATCACTTCCAAACGGTAACCAGCACCTGTTTTTCATTAGCCGGACCTCCCTTTTCCGTGTGACTTCCTCTGTACCACCTCCTGTTCCCAACGCAGGAGACGCTGCCATGACGACGCCCGGCGTGATGGTGCTGGTTGGAGCTGTCCGGATCTGATAGGCCTGGACGTCACCAGAAGCAGCTGATTGGAGGAAACCGACAGACATGCTGGATACGTTTAAAACAAACAGGAAGTGGCTCGGCGCCGTGACGACCGATCTAGTCAGTGAAACACAGTGAAGTTGCTGGGTAAGCTAGCAGAGGGTGTCCTTGGTTTCACCTTGAACGACGACCTGGTTGCTGGGGACGAGGATCTGCTGGCCATCGCTGGTCTGGGCGTACTGCAGGATGGTGGTGCCGGGCTGCGAGGCGGCGGCGTTGGCCATGGTGAGGGTCTGCAGGCCCTGGACCCCGTCTGTGCCGTTGCTGGCCAGCTGGATGGCCCCGCCCTGCGTGATGGCAACTGTAGAGGGAACCGCCGCTTCAGAGTCCACAGACCACAGCTGAACCACCCCACACACACCCCACCATTAAACTTACTGTACTGCCCACTGCTGGTCTGATAGATGGGGGTGGGCATGGTAACCGTGGTGATGGCTGGACCGGAGTCGTCTTCAGATTTCTCCTCCTCGATGCGAGGCACGGCGGGAGCGTCAGACGACAGGTCGTTGAGAATCTTCCTGTTTGGGAGGATCAGAGCAGACGATGAAGGTCTGGTGCTCAAACATCAGAGAAGTCTTCCTCTTCCTCTTCCTCTTCTCTCCTCTCTGACCTGTAGGACGGCCGTCTGGACAGAATCTCTCTCCTCTTCTGGGAATCCGTGACGCTGTCCACAGACTCCTGGGAGTCCTCGCTCTCCACAGTGGAGATCTGGAAGAGCAGAGGGCTGTGAGTGGCAGAGGCCTGGTCAGGAGTGGCACGGCGAGTTAGCGGCGTACCTGAACGGCCTGGACCTGAGGCGACTGGATGACGGAGGGCTGAGCCGCCTGGATCACGCCGTGTACCTGCACCGTCTGACCGTTGGGGAGCTGCACGATGGTGACCCCTGGGCTGCTGGAGGTCACCTGGCCTGCTGTAATGGACGCCTGCAGACAGAGCGGCATGACAACGGCTCGGCTTTAACAAACCAACAAGAGCAGCGGTCTGGAAGTCGGCCATGATGGACAGAGGGAAGGCAGGAGGGGACTACCTGGGCGAGGGTGATCTGTTGCGCCTCGGACTCAGAGACTGCTGCTTCGCCACTCTGCTGCACCTCTGAACTGGCTTCCATCTTCATCTAGAATCAGCAGTGAACAGAAACATGACATCAGGTTCTACAGAGCAGTGAGAAATATTTGCTCCCCCTTACATGTTTGGTTTGTGTACCAGGAAGAGTTCAGAGTAAGAAGCGCTCCAAACCAACCTGTGTTGAAAATGCTAACTACTGCTAATCTAAACCAAAACCTCCCTCTGATTCACCCAAACTACTGAGAATTCAACACGGTGGTGGCAGTGTGGTGTTCTGGGACTGCTTTGCCTCACCATGAATTCTCCTCTTCAGCAGAAAAATGGCAGAAAAGACATTTTCTGCAAATTTTCAGTTTGCTCCACAAACTGAAAATTCGCTGGGTTCATGAATTTCACGGCTCTGAAACCGAATCAAGATCTTTTTCAAACTGAAAGCCGTTTGGCATATTCCACAGATCCTTCACCATAAACTCTTTAGGGAAAGTTGGCTGATATTATTAGTGGAGTTATATGCCATACAGAAAATGTAAATAATAATAAAAGGTAGGCTTGAAAAATCAACAATATGCCATGTGGTGCCACTATAACTAAAGTATTTACATTATTATTATTAAAACAATCCTGTTAGTGGGTTTTAATCATCAATTTATTACCAAGTGGGATATTGTCATTAATTCATAACGTCCTGAAATCTTTAAGGAAATCAAGGACTTCGTTTTAATCAGGAAATCTGTCAATAACATCAATGAAATGCACATATAGAAATGATTACATATACTCTTTAATCAGAATTTCCCCCACATTATGACGCGCACTACAAGCTAACAAGATCATAATATCAACTTCCAAAAATAGCAGTTATATTATTACTATTTTTATACAATCACAAATAAATCTTCCAAAACTACTTTAGCCTAAAATATTAATATTAAATTATAGATTATTATTATTCTAGAAACTCTACAGGCAGATAATATAGACCTACTTTTTCAATAATAATTTTAAAGTATTTTGCTGTTATTTTTATTGTCGTTTCGTTGCTACTATGAAGCTCTAAGATGGTTTGCTGCAGCATTTTGATGCCTCCATCTCCATCCATTATTTATATACAATATGGAAGAACATGACTCAATACTTAAGCAGAAAGCTGTGCTGCCCCAGCTGGGAGCTTTTACTGGGGGAAACGTGACGCCATCTGGTGGACAAATCTTGTCGTGGTGAAAACTTAAAAGAAAAAGTTTTAATATACACGTAAAACTACAATTGGCAAGAAAGAAACAGCACGACTGCAATAGCAGGTTAATAATAGGCTGAAAACCTGAATAATTCAGCACCTTTCAGTCGCTCCAAAACTTCATTTTATGGATGTTAATTACATATTTCCGTCTCTCGTTTTAAAATCAAAATAGCAATGACGTCATTGATTACTGTGTTAAAAATCCAATGTTGGCGGCAGTATGAACAACCGTTAGCGCATTTGGGATTTTCCCTCAAAGCTTTTATAAACACAACCCGGTGATAAAGTTGCCTCCACGTTGCTCGGTCCTGTCCAACAGTAAAGGTTGAGTTGTGTTTGTGGAGGGTGTGGTTTAGCTTTACGGACTGCAGCAAAACACAGTTAAAACATTTGCACCAAAGTTCACCCGAGCACCACGAAAACTTGGCAAAAACTGCTGAATGGCGTTTTAAAAACTATGCATTATTTTATTTCTAGCCTGCAGCTAAATGAACTAGGGATAGTATTGCTATTAATGTTAGCATGCTATGTGGCTAACATCACTGCAATGAATGACGCTAGAGCTTAGCAAAAGTTCATTTATGATATATTAATACTCCAGTTACTTAGCCTTAATGTTAATCTATATCTCAAAGTTTACAGCCTGGTGTTATCATTTCTCTGTAGTTTTCCCTGAAGCCGTGTTAGCCGATGCCGCTATGTTGCTAGCTGGAAGCTTGCATGGAGGGAAATGTCTGCATGCCAGTTTTTTTCTTTACAACAGGACACATTTACTACTTTATTTCATCCGTCATAAGCCATTACTGGTTGAAAATAAGGCTGTTAACGTTGAAGAGCAATGTGGTTAAGAAACTAATTCCTGTGCATTTTTATTAAATTAAATAATAAAACCCACTCCCACATTAATACCTATGTCTCAGCCTGCAGAGACTGACTCATTTTGTGAGCCTCCGCCGCTGCAACAGCCGCCGCCATGATCTCTTTGTTGGCCCTGTGCGGAAATTTGGCTACAAATATCGTCAGCGGGCAGCCATATATATTATCTGTTTAGCAAACAGCGGACGCGTGTCCTCTTACCAACACAGACTCGCTTCGTCACTCCCGGGTCTACGGAGCTCCACTTTTATTCAGACCGACACGTAAGAGACCGCGTCAGGCTACACCTCCGTCGCGTCACCGAGAACAACAACACGGAGAGGAGGACGAGGCAGACGACGACAGCGAAGGAGCAACTCTGGCGAGAGGATCCGAGGGACGGCGGGTGAAACCGAAAGGTTACGGAAAATGCCGACTGGAGGTCCCACGAAGATAACCGAGAATGTAGCTTTTACTTGAAGTGAGCTAGTAAATTTTTAACATTTTATGTTTTTTCTCGAAAAAAATAAAAATCTATCATTTATTCTTCCTTCTACTGCCACCTACTGGAGTGGAGTGAGGACTGGGACGCTAAAAGGGCACAACAACGACAAACTAAAGTGTTTAGTTTTAAAACCAATAAAAATGTTTCTCCGTCCTCTACATTATTTTTCGTCTTCTTAATGGTCCACATTGAGAGCTAGAAAAACATCTTATATATCCAAAATGTATCCATTTAACTAAGTGCATTTCATTGCATTGTAAGCTGGGTCGTGGTGGCAACAATTACAGACTAGAACAGAAATAGACAAACAGGTTTCATAAAACAAACCGTTGAGCTGTAGTTTCAATCATTGGCCATGTGATGGCAGCAAAATCCTTCCTCATTTCCGTCTTCTGCTTCAGTCTCATCAAATTACTTTAATCCTCGCCTAATATGACCAACTATATGTGAATCATCCTTCAAATGCTTGACAGCCTTTGTATTAGCAGGTTACTTGAATGAGAAGACCACGGCTGCATTATTTATCAGGTAATAAACCGCAACATGCTTGCTCTTCCTGTGCTTGTTGACTTGAGCCATGAAATGTGCTCATTAACTCGCCACTCGGTGCATGAGGATTCTTTCTGCGGCAATGAAATTGGTCCTAAGCAGCTACAGCTGGTCCAAATCCTGCGAGGACAGGAATGGGATTTCAGTCCAATTTATGGCCATCATTTATATGTACGAGGTCATTCCAGGCGCCCTGCCTACACACCAGCAACACTTGTGGATGTGCTCAGCCTCTCCTCCTGGCTGATTTACTCCATCAATGTGGAAATAATCTTGATCTGACCTTGCTGTTAAAAAAATAGCTTCAAGTAAAATCTTAAAATCTGCACTTTCCAGCCCTGATAATGAAGCACCTGGTTATCATTGAGAGCTCACAGCAAATCTGATAAACATCCGTCACCAGGCTGCCTTTATTTCTACTGCAGAGTGCATGTCAGAAACTTGATTGTGCATTGATTTCCGGTAATGATGACCACCAGCTAGGATAGCCTTAGCTAACCATAATTAGCCCAGCACCAGAGGAGAGCTTCCACTTTTTATTAATGAATGTTGCACCTGGAGAGTCTCTGTTGCAAATATGCATGTTTTCAGTTTAATTACATTTTGACCATTAATTCACAAGAAAAATGAATGAATGACTCAACTGCACCTTTGTGTGTGTCTTCATCTGTGTTTCAGTCATAGGGAATACATAAAATAATTTAAATATTATCCATGTGCCATCTTCCAAGGTGGTGTAAAGGTGGGTTTATTAAGCCCAAGTATTAATAGAAATGTTTAAACGTTCTAAGTTAGACTTGCTCTGAGTCATTTAGTAAAAAAATATACAAAGAACTTTAATATTTTAAAAAAATTACTGCAAAATAATAAAAGAAAAAGACTGATAATATCAACAATCTCCTAGTTAAGGTAGATCAAAGCTCTGCACAGACCTGCAGAAATGTTAAAATGGGCTCTATAATTTGTTTTTCTATTGATTCTGCTTATTATGTTAAAATAGTATTTTGTAGACACCTATAAACTTCTGTTCTAAATTTTAACAAGACAATTCCAAGGAAAAGCACGGAAAACACCTAAAAGTCAGAAGTTTGATTTGTAAAACTTAAACCGCTCCTGAATTTTGCAACCAAAATAAAAATTTTGTGGTGCTACTTTAGAAATATTTGCAAGGAAATTTGCAATATTTTTGTGATAATTTCAGAATACCGCTTTGCTCTTATGTCGCACAAGTATGACGGCAAATGTGACAAGGGGTGAAAGAGAAAATGCAAGAGAAAACTTTACATTTTGTGCAGTTTTGTTTCCCAATATGTCAGAATTATTTTACAAATATCTTTGTGAATTCTGACAGAACATGCTTAGCATTTAGAAATAAATAAAGTCCGATGCATATGTAACATATTACATTTTTATACTTTAATGGGTAAAGCACAACCCATATATGGAGGCCTCAGTCTTAGACGTCACAGGTTCAAATCCAGGCCTGATGTCTCCCCACATCTCATTATACACCTTCCTGTCCGACCACGTTCGCATAAAGGGTACTCGAGCCAATAAGATCTTCAAAAACTAAAAAAGTGACAAAGAAATTGTCCTGTTGTGCGTCTGTTGACGGACCCAAATGGAGAGAAACAGAGGGAGCTTGTAGATGAATGTTTTAATAAAAAACCACAGGAAGCCAGGATCAAAGAGAAAAAACCATCAGAGAAGCCAGGTGGTGCTAACAAGCTATGACTGTGTTTAGCAAGGAGTGTGAGCAGGAGAAAGGTTTAAATACTTTGAGGGGGAATGTTGGAACAAAAGACCTGGACTGATTGGCTAACGGTTTGCAGGTGTGAGGGAAGAGAGAGAGAAAATGAATCAAGAAATAACTAGACACAAGAAATAAACATAATAAACCAGAATCACTAAGAAGAACTGAAATAATGTAATAGAGAAACCAAACTGATCTAATCGAAGATGGACACTAAGGAACACAGAATAATAACAAAACTAGAACCAAATAATCAAACCAACCCAGGATGTGACAGAAATAGTTTCCTCCAGGTGGGATTTAGTATCACTCCATGCCTTTGACCATTGTTACAGTAAATTTGCAATGAACTCACAGTTGCCCACATAAAACAAATGTGGGCATCTGTTGATTTTGCATGATCAACATGATCTCAGAAAAAAAAAAAACTGGAGGGACAGTTAAATAATAAAAAGTATCATACTATTTATACTGGCCACGTATTTACTTGATACCAAACGCAGGTCCACTTGTTTGGCATAATTTGTTTGACTGTTTGCAAATGTATTTGCTGACCTGAAACATCTAATTGTGACAAAACCAAGAAAATAAATCAAGAAATATCTGAAAGGAGGCACTGCACTGTGTGAGGAGGAGGATGGGAACATGAAGCAGAAACCTGACTTCAATCCGAAGCCCATCCCTCTTCTCTCCCCTTAAACCCAGCTGTTAAAGCCCCCGGCTTAATGCAAGTCTCTAACACCCCCATCGACATCCAGCCCTCCATGTCACTCTCCTTAATTTGTCTCTCCCCTCTTTTTATCTTCTTCTCTTCTTCCATTTGTACACCATATCTCACACTGTGTATTTTTTAATCCAGCAGGTGTACAAATATATATATATAAAAAAAAATCACGGCCCAGTCCAATTCTTGGCGATGTATGTAAAACGCATGTCTCGTGTCAGGTGAACCGTCTCTGCGTTGATGCTGTGATGCCCAGCGAATTAATAATATTCCGTCGCCGTCGTTGTCTCCCTTTAGATGCAGCCCTCAGTCAAAGGAAATACCATACCTGCCAGTCAAGCAGGGGGCGCCGTGGCAGAGATCAGGTCACATGGCCGCACCGGGAGGTCAAGAGAGCGAGCAAAAATACGAACACAGAGCCAGGAACACGTGGTGCATTTGAATACCTCTGACCTTATATGCATGCTGCTTTTCATTGTGGTGTTGAATTACCTGAATTGCATATGAACCAGCGCACCTGGCTGTGGTTGCCATGGATACAGGGCCCCACTCTCTTCCTCTCTCTCTCTCTCTCTTGCTCTGCATCTCATAAGCCAAGTCCTTTAAATTTGAAGATGTGAGCTTCAGAGATAGGAAGGAAAACTATGGCTCGGTATCAAGCAGCAGCTGTGAGGCAGGGAAGTTTATCTGAACACGGAGCCGGCGCTGGCTGACCCAAACCTCCCGCTAATCTGACCAGAGGCGGCAGCTCGCATCGGCCGATCTCAATCAGCCGGCTCCTTCTTCCTCCCAGCAGCTCCCCTCCCCCTTCACTCCCATTTTTACTTAAAGGTTAAATATGTTCAAGTCTAATCACATGGCCATAAGCACTTTAAATAAGTCACCTCTCAGTGGATATATCAAGGTAAAGATTTTTCTTCTTTCTTTTTCCTTGACTGAATCTTGAGACACGGAGAAAGTCTAAAATGTAAATGTGATTTCATTTTCAGTTTCATTACGAAACAATCATTGCTTTGTCAGTATCTTCCACTCTTCCACACAGACAGACCGACAGCCGGCTGCAGGAAATAAATGACACCTTGTGTGATGAACACAAAATGCAGCGGCGAAAAAGACAAGCCATGACAACAGAACACAATGCATGCAAACAAAAAAAAAAGATACAAATAGTCAAAAGCAAAACAAATATAAGATACACAATCCTAACAACCGAAACCAGTAATAATAAAAAAACAATTTTATTTTGGGGGGGTTTTCCCCCAAATGCTGACATATTCTCATCATTCAATTTAGAGTGTATAAGTACACTCAATTGTCACAATTGTCACTTTATAAGACAAATCCATCCGACTTCGACCTAATTCTATAGAATGTTTTTTCTATTAGTTATTTTTGGTAGGTTTTGCCATGTCTAATTTCATACCTTATTTCTTTGTCCTGATGATTAGTTTTTTCTTTTAGATTATTCCTATCATGTTCTTGTGTCAGTATTTTGGCTTTCTTATTCATCCTCATTAGTTTCATTTGTGATGTTTAAGTTTGGTGTTCATTTCTTCGTTTAGTAAGTGTTATGTCCTTCTTGATGTCACACTTCTTGTGTATTTGCATTTATTTTCATAGATTGTTGTAAGGCCTGTTTCTCCTTTTGGTTCCCGTTTCTCAGGTCAGCTAATTGTCCCAGGTGTTTCTCCATCTTAGTTATTCTACTGACCTGTCTCACCAGCTATTTAGATTCCTGGCTTCTTTATTCTCTTTAACTCAGTTAAGACTGTGTAAGTTTGTGGTGTTTTTTTCTTCTTTTTTTTAGAAAATATATTTGTCTAATGCAACACTTAAGCGGTTGTCTGCTGTTTGGCTCTCAAAGGTCCGCAGTGACAGTCCATAAAGAGTTCAAATCAATCAAATTCAGACAGAAGAAAAGCATCAAGTTATCAACTCTGCACTAATTCCTCATTCTGAGTAAGAACGTGGTGACAGTGGGAAGGAACGACTCCTTTTATCCATAAAAAGGCTAATTACGAGACTACATTATTCTTATGAGTTTAAAGGACAGAAAGGAATCACAAACAAATGAACAAAGCTTAAAAGCAAAAAAAAAAAATAAAAATTAAAGAGTGCAGCAACTTACAGTTAGCAGGAGCTTCATCAGTTGGATGGATATGGAGATTGTGCACAAAACTATTAGCGACAATAGCTCCCTTAATGATTCTATATGGGAAAGAGACACAGGTATGCCTCATTTCTGAGTCAATGTGGTTTGATTCATGCCGAACCATAAGAGAGTTTCTACCACCAGCTATCCACCATATTAATGCAACAATGAATGCAAAGAACGAGGAACAGATGTTTTTCTGTTTCAAAATCAATTAACTGTATTGTGCGACATCAGTAGCTCTGCTTTATCCATTCCATACCATATCAGACCGTATCGTTGTCCAATGGACCTACAACTGAAGAGTCCAAGGAGTTACCAGTTTTATGGAAACTACTTTGGATGAAGTGTGCTTGGATTAAGATTGTCCATGACTTTTACTGTTTAGGATGTTTACATATATTTTTTATGGATACCGTCCGTCATTGTAGCCCATCACTACCATCAGCTAAAAAAGTGGGTCAGTAAGAGGGGGAAAAAAACCCTTAGAGTTCATTATACCCAAATGTCCCCCTAGAGCAGTGCTTACCACAAAGGGGCGTCACTGTGTGTAGAGTGAGATTATTTCTCAGGGCAAAATTAGATTTAAAAAATATTGCATTTTGTCCCCAGATAAATTAAGCCCCTGTTTAGTAACTGACTGTTATAACAGCTATTTGGTATGAAATAAGGCTGAAAAGTTTGGAAATTAATGTCTTAGAGGACATAATTAAGAAGGCCAGTAAGGTCAAAGTTCTTCGGAAAAGAAAAACATCCAACATGCTGGGAATGAGTCGGCAAAGAGCCATCAAGAAGGTTTAAGATTAGAGGCAGCAGGAGTTGCTTCAAGGTGAAAGTGGATCAGACAACAACAACCATCTACATCTGTCCAGTTTCCCCTATAAGAACTATTGATGTGGTAAAACTGACTTTCTGAGACTTCATGCAGTGATTATATAGATATATATTTTTTAAGGCAGCCTTATGGGACCT
Source organism: Poecilia picta (assembly GCA_033032245.1). Taxonomy (NCBI): domain Eukaryota; kingdom Metazoa; phylum Chordata; class Actinopteri; order Cyprinodontiformes; family Poeciliidae; genus Poecilia; species Poecilia picta. Next base: position 2,582,225 of record CM065354.1, read on the forward strand.
TGTTTGTAGCGTGGAATGAACCCAAGGTTGTCTTGTTTTTTTTATGTGTAGCATCAACAGCAAGATTCTGGTCAATTCTAGCTAAATCTTCTCTCCTTTCATTGTCGACACCATGTCCGTCTGACTGCTTTGAAAATGTCAAAATTCCACCCAATTTCATAACCTATCGTGCAGAAGCTCAATTTGAGCAACTGTGTGTTGGGTTTCATCAGAAAATGATGATGACTTTCAAATGACAAACCTTTTCAAAATTCCGCTAATATTGCAAAAACACAATTTCACAATTATGCTGTTTTTATAAAATATTAAAATTAAAATCACAAGTTAATAAGCTTGTGACATATTGAGTCATTAAAAATCAAGGTGGTGATGAATATAAACAGTTGAATAGTAAAATTTCAGATACATTCACATTTCAGCCACAGAGATCGTGATCATAATCAACCTTGTCCTATTCAGACATTGAAGCGACGAGTTCCTTATACTTGGGAGTGGCACCATTTTTGGGAAAATATTCAACTAAACTATTAATCCAACCGGGGCTTTTTGTTCTTGTTCGGTTTCATAACTGTTAAGATTTTAACTGTGTTTGCACCAGTTTTACTGACGCTGGTCATCGTGAGAATTTAACAATGTAAAAATTGTTAAATTTTTGTCAATAAAACCTTCAGCTCAAGCTTTTCATTTCTTTTCAGTCACCTCATACAGTAGGAATGCAATAGGTAACATATACACAGATGGAAATCGACACTCCTTTGTGTGTGAGTGTTTTAGATCTCTCTTCATCATAACATGTCATTTTAGACACTATTATTCCCAACAGAGGCAGACACTTCAGCTCAGTGACACAGACCATAAGGTCGTCTGTCAAACAAAGGAGCAAAGTGTGTCTTTATAGTAGAACTGTGTCCATCTAGGCTTGTATTATTTATATATATATATATATATATATATATATATATATATATATATATATATATATATATATTATATATTATATATATATATATATATATATATAAATGATGAGAAGCTGCCAATTCACACATCTAGAGCCCTTTTACCCATCAAACCCTGCTGTTATCCCTACCCGACTCCTGCTACAGAGTTCAAAGGTTGCCATGGAAACCTGCATCCTAGTGGGAAGACAATGTGCTCTGCCCCGAAGCAAGTGGAGCAAGAGCGGTTGGCGGGTGGGGAGGATTCTGTGACCTTTGACCCATGACGGTGGGGAACAGAAGTGGGATGGGGGGTGTTAGCACAGCGGGGCTGCAGGTTGGTTTGATCCTCTCTGGGGGCCGGCGCTAAAGGTTGTGGGCGGAGCGGCTTCAGAGCTCAGCGACTCGTGCCGGGCCGCCTCCTGGATTTTCCAGAGGGCCCTGGGCACCAGAGATAGCCGCCCTCTAATCCGCGGGGCCGTCTCACCTTGCCTCCACCATGTCGCTGTGATAGAGCATCTTTTGTGTCAGATCTCCACTTCTGCCACCATTGCCGGAACGCACAGCGATGGCCGCTTTGTGCTTGTGTGTGTACACGCTTGTGTGTGACAAAGGAACAGAAAGATACACATGAAAACTGACAGATGGGAAAGGTGCATTCAAAGTCACATCGTTGCAAAGAGTAAGATTACCACCGAACAGGAAATGACACACATGTACTTCTATTTGTGAGCGTGATTTCAAATGATGGACATCTGGGTTAAGACTGGCTTTCATCACACACACTGATACATTTACCTACAATCAGTTTATATATAGGAGTCAATTATATGCATCAGGATCCGTAAAAATGTTAGAAAGACATATTATCACAAGTATTTCATAATCCAAATAGTTTGAGGAGCACTACAGTTGTGGCATTTCTCCAAACCTCAGATTGCTGATTTGTCCCATGACACTTTGTCATTCGTCTTGCCAGAGGCGTCTTGAGCCAACATTGGTTTTCCATCACTCATTTGCACATCAAGATGTCAATAATATCATGTCACCATGTGGGTCAATTAACCTTGTGAACTTTGTTGAAGCAACCTGAGAAGTAGGAGGGTTTGATATGGTAGCCAGAGACCCTTCTGAGTCTGTGTAGGGAGAGTAATAGAACCATGAATGGATGGATGGAACTACTTTCAGAATAGTTTGTCATCAGATGAATTTATGGCACCAATCTCAGTGTTTGATGCAGACATATAGATTTATACGAAGTACAATGTTTTTGTATTACTGAAACACATTCATACATCCCCTCAGTTCGAAATGTAAGATTTGAAGAAAAAAAAAACATTATCATAAAATAAACAGAAATCCTCTAGACCCTCAGATGTTTTCAAAAGTCAGAAACTGAGGAATATTTGTAGAGAATATTCTGTGAACGTGTTCGCACAGAGGAACCAAAGAGGACAGACAGGTTATTTACTGCGCGGCCCAGGCGACCTGTCCGTCCTCACGTTGAGCCCCAGCAGATTAAGATGCAGCCGTTGGCGGCTGCCAGAGCAGGCGGAGATTGATGGGGAGCACGGGGGCCGCAGAGGCCCCGCAGAATTCTGAACAGAGCCTGTGGGCATCATCCAGCAGCGCTGCTGGCAGCAGGCGGCTTCCTCCTCCTCTCTTTTGTCACCTCTGTTTCTGTGTTACTTTCTGTCACTTTTCTGCATCTCCGTTTTTTATTTTGCTGTCACTCCGCCGCCCCAGAGTGGCCCCCCAAGTCGACTCCAACTGGAGACCCCGTATCAGTAAGTTTAACAAAAGTGGATCTTATGAAACAGCAAGTGTGTCAGAAATATGTAAAGAGCAGAGGCCAAGTTAATATGGGAATATGCTCTCAATAAATAATTCCACTGTACAAATTGGTTTTTGGGATGCTAACCAGGACATATAATCTGGATCTATTGCACACACTAATGGTAAGCAACAAACATACAGAATCAAATATTTACATCCTATTTCTAATACTTGGTTAAGAGTCCCTCTGGAAGTTGTGTTCGACCCACACACTTTATTTAGCTTCTGGCATAATTCTACCTGAAACGACCAGCAATGCTCTTGGTGAGAGAACACATTTTCATTTTTTTGTTTTTTTATAAGGCCATTTCATTGTCTTGAATGGAAGACAAAGTAACATCCATTGGAGATAGAACTGCAACATCAGTTAACCCAAAATGTCCCAGACAACCAAATTTGTTTTGATTGTTAACAGAAACCCAGAAACCACTTATACTGAAACTGCTAAAACACCAGCGCCACTGTCCTTCACACCAGGATTGTAACCAAGATCAGTGAGGCTGTCAAATCAAAGAACAAATTTTGCATTTTTATCTCCAGTCATCAACTAGACAGTTATAGTTTGAATGTAGTTGGGTGTTCCAACAAGACAATGATCTGAAACAAACTCATTTTAGACAGACCAATGCAGTTTATTTTTTTTGTTTGTTTTCAGAAAGCCTTGATCATCATCTTTGAATTTTTTTCCACACTTTTTAACTCAAATAGCAGTAGTCTGGCTCTGTACATTTTTCAAGTTCCTGAGGACAGCTGAGGAACATCAACTGGGTGGCCAAAAGAAAATAGCAATTATTTCAGTATGTCAACATATGCATATCAGCTTGTACTCTGTGGCTCCTCTTCCTCGTGCTGCAGGGATGCAAACAGAAAGATGAGAATGGAAGATGGATGCTCGGATGTGTGTGTGTGTGTTGGCATCAGAGTGTGTGTACCCCAAGCAAAATGCACTGGTAGGGTGTTTTTGTCGGAGTCCCCAGGGCAGCAGACGCATGAGTCAGCGGCCAGTAGGATTTATAGCCAATTGATTAAATTAGCATTTGTTCTGCTTCTGGGACATCAGCTTGTCAGTATAAACACACACTGAAGCAAACACACATACAGACACACTCCTATGCTAGCAAACAGCAACTGCAGTTATGGAATGAAATCGGACATTAAGGAAAGCAGGGGGAAAAAAAAGGTCCATGGAGTAGCAGCAGACAATTAGCAATGATGTCAATAAGTCAATGTGATTAACATCCGGATCACTGGGATGTAAGTACTCAAAGAAACACACGCTGCACTCCCAGAAGCCTGTTCCGGAGTAGCTCCTTCATGCCATACAGTGAGAGGTCGCACACACCGGGCCTGCTGACAAGCCTTTTTTATGACATTCATCAAAGCCATCTGCCATTTTCCGCTCAATTAATTTGTTATGGGAAGTAGGATCAATTAAGTGCGGACCGTAATGGCTTTATATCCTTGTTTCCCTTTTATAGCCCAATATTTTCTGTGCTCCACTCTGGCATGAAAAGGGGGAATCGATATGCCGGGCTATTTTCCCCTTCCGTGGACTAATTTGTTTTTGCCACTTTCTTCTTGGCATGATAAACTGGCTGTAATGAAGGGTTAGGATGGAAGAGACCTGGGTTGGGAGGGGGGACCCTCCTTTAAGCCAGGAGGTCTAATGGACAATGCAAGGCGAGACCAGCTCTAATCTGACAAGATCCCATCTGGATGTCAAGAGTAACGTTTCCCCTACCGCGAGGTTTGGCAGTATCAAGAGGGATTGACCTTTGCTTTGTTATCATTTAAACTGTTGGTCAGCCGCTGAGACAGTCAGTAGCTTAGACCGGGGCAAAGACGGCAATGATAAGGACAGTCATGGGACAGTTGGTTTGACAGTGATGAGTGTAGCAGAGTGGGCAGGCGGCGGCATTAGTACAAGCATCACGAGCCTCGCCCTGTTCACCATGACCCTTTGCGATGTATTGATCCCTGCCCGGTTAAGCCTGCTGATGGGCTTGATGATACGACAAAGAAGCGGGAGGGGGACAATAAGACAGTACTTAAGTGTATGCCTGGCTCTAGAGAGTGGTGAGGAAGCCTTATTACTCCAGAAGCAGCGCTGATGACATTGCCATATTGATTTTGACATCATCTGGTTGGGATATGCTTCGGTAGCAAAGTCTTAAACTGAGGTGACCTGGGTGTCACTGTCAACATGTTTGTGTCAGCTAGCTTTAAGGGGCAAGGGGCTTTGCTGCAACTGTGCAGCAAAGCCTTGTTTCTATGGAGTGGTATAGTACACTATTTTATGGTCCACCGTATTCTGGACAGCTTTTCTGCCGCAAGTTGGACTCTCACTGGGCAGAGGGGTCAAATTCCAAACAACTAATGTGGCACACTTGTATATCTCATGCTCTTTTGTGCCCTAATCAATGGACTGAGTTGGATGATGCCAGTTGCTCCCCCGTAATCGTACCGTACCATAGTCAAATGGATCTGAACTGAAGGACGGTCAGGAATGATGTGGTACGGATCGGTTGTGTGGGCTTTTATAAGGGAAAGAGAAAAATGACTTGTTGAACTGAACTGCACCACCATACTGTACCACTCAGTGGAAGTCATTAGTAAGTGAACTGTAACCCGGGTGTAAATTTCTAGCTTTCACCGGTTTCTCAAACTCTTCATTAAATCACGTGATAATCCTGATAATAGGGTCGCTCTCACGAGACTATGAAGCAACCAATCACTGCCCAGTTTCCAAGGTCACATGTAGTATTGCAGCCTATTGGCTGGCCATATTAATTTAAGCAGGAAGTTTGAATACTAGATGCATTGGGGGGGAACAGAGCAGAGCTGAGCTGAGCTACAGGTTTGTTGAGCGTCATTCTTTATATTCTTCACCTTATTTTATAAAAAAAAAATCGTCTAACTATAATGGCGCTGTAGGAGCCGACTACCACCAGACCAGCCAGGAGAGACGTGAATTGTATGTAGAACAACCGGCGGATCTGGTGAGTGTTGTTTTGACGTAGCGGTTAGCAATATGCTTGACTGTGAGGGGCTGAATGACCCACACTGGGTTGAATAATTGTGTTTTAATCTTTCTAAATAGGATATTGATTGGATTGATAATGAACTTGATATTTATTGAATATAGATTTGTGTACACATCAGAACGATTGAATTGGATTTCAAAGTTTATTGGTCCTGTTTATTTATACAGGCCAGACGATGGCGAGCTAAATGTCCAGGCCTAGAGCCATAAGAAAAAGATTGCACTTGCGTGTGTGAAGACTTCCGCTCTCCTGCCAGGATGGTAGGAGGCTCCTTGTAGCCTGAGAACTTTTTCTGTCTCATCCTGACTCCTGATTCCCCACCTGGGACCTGAACCACATCAATTCAAGCACCTTACCCAAAGTCAGCTTGTCTTGGGATTTGTTTACCCCAGCTTGGGGTCAAAGGACTGAAGGGTGTGGGCTTAGTCAACTGTGGGGATTAATTTACTTTGGTTTTGTTGTTCTTGTTTTTCTTTTCTAGTATTGCGCATATTTATGTTTTTTTTTGTATGGCCTTTTAGATGTCTGTTTTTCTTGTTGGATTTGTATGTTTTGATGTCTTTCACTGTGAATATAACTCACTGGCACACTGCAAAACTTCAGACTCTGTCTCCTTCATGAGTCGAATGCTAGTCTTCTGAGAAACCAGCCCAATTGATCCATTTAATTATATTGTATTCTTTAAATATACTACAGAACTGTTATCTATTTACCAGTTTAATACATAACTAAATAATTAGGTTGCTAGCTAAATATTTATCTAATATGCAATTTGTGTGGTGATAAGTGGAAGTCGACTATCAAAATAAAAACTAGGTCTTAAGGTCCTTTATATAAACTCCACTCCTGGCAAGACAATAACTTCAGTCGTCACTCAAGTCTTTTTTTTAGTCGATTCTGTTCTTTTCCTCTCAACATGTCCAATGTGCTAGCTGAAAACAAATGTGCCGCTTTAATGACTATACAGATGTTTAGTGATGGATCTACGGCAAAATCTGCCACTGTGGTCCAGCCAAAACACTTCCGGTTCATTTTCGATTCATTCTTAAGCTGCTTTCGAGCAGCTGTCAAAGATTTTATACAAACAATATATTGACTTTTTCCATAAAAATCATTTTCTCTTACAAATGAATAAATTTGAAGTGTTAAGCTTTGATATCTGTTCTAAAGCAACTTAAGAGTGAATCAAACATGAACTTTGAATATTCTGGCTTGACCACAGTGGCTTATGGCAATGCGTTCTCAGTTCAAAAATTTTCTTGACATAATAGAGCCTAATATGAATACAGAGCATCCTATTAACTTGGGTTATTTGTCACTTTTGAGACTGCTGTAACAGCAAATTATTACATATTTTTTTATAAATAATTTGTAACATGTAAGATTACCCTCAAGCAATATAATTATCATATACAAACATTTTAATGTAAAACTAGTGTAAATAAGATTGTTTGAAAACAATGACAAATATTCTTAAAGATGTCATAATTTTTTCAGTTCTGTTTTAAAAAGTACCTCTAACCTAATTTTAGAGCAGCTTTTCCTGCTGCCTGTTTGCAAAGGTCGAAGTTCCCCATTGTTTTCAAAAGTGCATTAAGGCACTAAAGCAGTTACCACACTAGGAAATGCAATTCATCACTTGATGGATGATGACCCCCCTTTAATCCAAACGTGGCTGTGTGGCTCCATAAAGTCGTGCTCATTTCATTTGTATTGAAAGTATCGCTGTTCTGCCGGAACTGTGAAGAAAGAAATCAATGCACGTCCCCACCTAAATTTTCCCTTCTTAAGGTTTTGTTTTGACAGGGAGAAGAAATATGTAACTCATAGTGTGTTATTGGGAAAAATGAAAATAAAGAGTGGCTGTGAATTCTGAAAATATTAACCTGCAGATTAAATCTCAGTCTCTCAGTATTTGTAAAGCAGTTCTCTAAGAACATCATGTATCTTTGTTTCATTGGGTACACAAAGACAAAACATAACAAATTCTCTGTATTAGATTATGAGCTAATCTTGTCATTGTGGTACTTTAGTTTTCTATAAAAAGTATTGCAGGTATATCAGTTATGCACAACAGTGTGTAAGGAAATGTGAGTAAGCGGGGTTCATAAACCATAAATATTTTTTTTCCTTCCATGGAGGTTTATTTCTGACCCAATCATGAATAGCTTTCACTGCCAGAAACTTTCTCAATGTTTTGCAAGCTAGCTCGCTCATGTATCTACAGCCTGAACTTTTTACAGCTTATTCTGCTGGGCATGTCAAAACATCCAACGTACATGTTAGTCCTTTCAATGTAACCTGTAAATGCCAGGTTTGTAGCTTGTAAGTTCCAGGTAATCTACACAAATATTTTAGAATTAACACGTAAATGAATTCTAAGCATTTAGGGAACTAACATGTAGGGTCCAGATAAGTAAGCTGAATGTTCTGGAAAGTATCCTGTCAGTTTCTGTGTAAGTAAACTAAACTTACTTCTTGCCATCCTTCATTTCCCAGGAAAATTATCCAAAGGTTGTATAATGACCCCATAAGTTCAACTAATAATATCTGATTAGTTCACTTTAAAATAACCTGTAACTACACAGTAGATGAAATGGAAATAACTTACAGGTTCTCTGTAAATACACTGCAATTAAACTGAAAACTTAACTGCTTACAGTTTAAGCAATTAAGCTTAAACTCTAAGTAATTTACTTGCGTAATTAAACTTTCCTATCAAAGCCAAACAACTTTCCAGATATAGTTTCCTATCTGTTGCATTACCACAATGAAAAAGTACCTTGTACAAAAAAAAGATATTAAAGACAATAAAAGTGGGTCGACTGAGGTGAAGATAACTAAGATAGGTTAGCCTGAAAAAGATGAGTACGAATGTTGGAGAGTTTCTGGTTAACAGGTGTACCAAAGGAATGTGGGCCAAGTATCACCCAGGTAGGCCTCAGGGAAAGCCTGCAGAGCAGCTCACCAAATCAACTTTAGCTGCTTGTTAGAAGACCAGGGTAGGTACACCTACCAGGGAATCAGATGTTTGGGATCTGCAATTACCACAGCTAGCATCAACTAGTCACACCCTATTGAGACAGAAAGACAAATCACAAGGAAATTTCCTGGAAGAGGATCAAGAGGATTGGTGATCACTGCCAGACTCCAAACACTTGGACAAGCCTTTCCCAGTTGTGTTTTTGTCAGTGGGCGTGTGCTTTTACTCACTGACTCAAAAATGACTATAGGAAGGAGCTTCTCTTCACAGAAATTTGTGCATCTGTCATAAAATTACCACTCATTTGTCTCACCATAGGAATAATTTTAGGGGCATTTGCATTGGAAGTCACACCCCACAGTCTCAAGAGACATTTCACAACGTTCAGGGTTGTGCATATTTGTACTTCTTTGTGCTAAATGTGCTTTTAGGTGAGCACAGGTGAATGGTCAACCCTGTTGGACACAAGTTTCATTGGTAATCAGGCTGCAAATGGTGGGCGGAGAGCAAGACTTGGCTGCCAGTCAAGACCGGCCGCAGATTAAATGTCCATCGATCCGGCTGTAATTTATGTATACAATTCAACAAAAAATTAAACATTGACCTCCTTTTCTGAAATCTGTCTATTTAATCTTGCTGACTGAGTGAGTTGAATACCAAGGGAGATGTCAAATGTAGGGACCCGTCTTTCCAAAAAAGTTAAACAGGTCACGGTGAAAAGCATCTTTCCTGCTCTTCCTTTCAATTCTGAGTTTGGATGTAAGACTATGAAAAGTTCCAGGCATCATCTCCTGCTTTTCTTTCAAACCCCCAGGACTTCCTCTTCAGACAGTAAACAACTCACATGTTTCCTCAGTCCTGCACCAAACCTTCGCTCCCCTTCCTCCTCCACCTTAGCCGTATTCTCATCACTTCTCTCGCTCTTCTCATCTTTCCTTTTCTCTCTGGCTATCACAGAGAGCCTTTCTTCCCCGCACTTATTTTACTCCCGAACGCACCAACCATACCTAGGCATTGCAACTTCCTTATCAGCACATCAAAGTCTTATCGGTCCCCCCTACCCCATTCGCATTGGTTACAGATGTGCAGAGTTTCTCTCAGGGCCCGAATCCTGCTGACTCCAGAAAACAAACAATCACATCATTATGAAAGCTTCATCCGCTTCTTGCGTGTTTTTGTCTTTCTCCTCATGCTCTGAGTGAATCAGAGGGTTACCTTGCTCACAGTCTTGCCAGGCGGTGTGTGTATATTGGGTACCTCACCTCACATCCACTCCTCTCTGTCCTGCTCACCCCTTCCTGAACCCTCCCCATGACTGACCCTGTAATTCAATTAAAAGCACATTAAGGTGAAATGAATTGCAGTAAATTTAATTAGCTGCTGACGAAGGCTGGCTGGATGTATCACTGGCTTGGATCCGATCTCTTAGATGGGAAGCAGGGACTCACGGGACAGATGACCACCGTTCACCTTTAACCCACGGATCTCCAGGAGGTGAGCACCATTAGCTGGCAAGCTAACAGAGGTTTTTCAGTGCCCTGATGCCAATCTGGCTTGTATCTGTAAGGAACAGCTTGTATCAGGAGACAGATTCAATGTAACTTGTGTAGAGGCATCGACCAACACACTCACTGATCCACTGCAGAAGTCATTGTTGTTCTTGCTACACTCTGACTAAGCAGATAAAATAAAGCAAATTAGCTCCTTGGACGGTACCCTATTTAAATTCAAGCTAATTCAAAAATATTTCATTAATCATAAAGCTAAATTAAATGTTGTAACTCACACACCTGTCTTCAGGTGTTGTAGTTGCTGATGATGGCTGTGGGCAGGAAGGATCCGTCTGACTGAAGAAACTTCTGTCAGTTTAATAGTCCAATTTGTTAGAGACTTGAGACTTTAGCGTGGCCATCACAGAAACCTGATCTATGTCCCATAGAGCATTTGTGGGCAGATCTGGAAAGGTGAGTGATGTGGCCTACATACCTGGCTCAGTTAGCCCAGCTAGGTCAGGAGGAGTGGTCCAACATTTCAACAATTACTAGAAGTTTTTGGAAGAAAAATTAAGACATGATTATGGCATTCAGTACATAGCAATTATTAATTTTTAACCCAAAGCCGAAATGTTGATGCACAATTGTATGGTTTATCTAAGACTTAATCCAAAACTTTGGCATTTTGCAAAGAATCACACATAAGTCCTCACAGTGTCTGATGAATGTTCCTCAAAAAATACAAAAAGCAGATAGTAGAAGAAGACTAGTTGAAGCAAATATCAACATTGGTGTCTTAGTGGCATGGCTACAAAGTTCTGACCAATCACACAACATACTGAAATAGTTCTACCCAGACCTGGTCTCAAGAAAAGGAGGAGAACTCCTGTCTGCAAACATGAAGACACAATTGTTGTCACGTTTTATCACAATGAGAGCCATCACTTTGAATGAAGCATGGCAGAGCCTTTCGTCAAAATTGTCTGAAAAATTTAATAGTTTTGTCTGCTTTAATGTCCAACAGGGACAAAGCAATGTCTCTATGTATGTAAATATCTGGTTTCAACTGTAGTATATATCAGTTTTAGTTTCTCTCATTAAAGACTTGACTTTGGACTTGTGAAGATCTCTGCTGAATGACCTCAGCCACCTCAGAAGTGGTTCAAAGTCTTCCGATGTGATCTTTTTTGCCTCACTCAGATTCAAATCATTACTGCGGCTGCAAAGCAAATAAATGGTTCATTAAATTTTGCAAACTTTTGAGACACTTTTTCCTATGCTGCACAATTCATCCCTGCCCTCCTGCAACCCCCTTCCTTCCTCTTATCCCCCCTTCTCTCTGGAAACCTTTCCTGCTGCAGCCTCCCAATGTGCACAGTCAGCAGAGCAGTCAGCGCAACCCACTGTGGCATTTGCATCGTGTGACTGAGTGTGTATGTTAGTTTGTGTGTGTGCACATCTTCTAATGAAGAGAGACAGCCTCTGCTGGGGTCCCTGTTTCTGCGGTGTGAGGGGTCTCAGGTAGCCAGTGGACAGCTGGTGTGTTTGCTGTAGTTCACATGCTCACATATATGCATTCTTGCAGTATTTGCAAGGCTCACTTTTTAGGATATGCAAGTTTACCCTGATGTGCATCGGTGTGCAGTAAATACATAAATGTGTATATGTGTGTGCGTGAGAGAGAGAAATAAGATCCAGGTTCTGGCCTCTCCATTTCTCTCTGCAGGTAATAAAAATATAGAGTGCCCTCCAGATCCCTTTATAGAGCGAGAGTTGAGACCGCAGCGAAATCTAGGACAGGCTCCATTGATTTGGAGGCTACAGTATTACTAGCCATCACAGCTGAGGCAATATGAGAGGACTTTTTTAAAATCATACCCCCAACCCCCACCCCCCCAAGACCAGGGGGACAAAGAGGAGAAGGGGAGGAAGAGGTAATTGGGAAAACTTCTGCCAACATTTCCTCTTGAACAATGCCTCTTGATTTTACAATCAAGCTCTTGCTTCTCTAAAGAAGACACACCAGATGTAAGGGGCGCAATGCAGAGCTTCTTTGAAATTGTGAGCATGTTTTCTTTTTGTTACAAGGAAGGAAATTAGCATTTTTCTTTCAGTGGATCCAGGGAGCATGCCGGACGGAGTATGTTGTGTTACTCCCGGGTCCATTAAACGTGTTAAAAGCCCATTGTACGATTTCCCCAAATGTCAGTCACAGGAAGAGAGGGAAAAGTAGCGACTTCTTCCAATGGCGCTGATTGGTACCTTTTCTACACCGTCCCTTTTTGTACTTCAAAGGTGTGGCGCAAAATGGGAAGAAAATGTTTTTCATCTTCTCCAGGACTGGACTCTTCTAGATCTCAGGAGAGGGAGCGGAGTGTTCTAGGTCGGGCCAGGATTCGGCCCCCTCTGTCTGGCTAAATAAGATAAGACCCCCGTCATTGTATCCCTCCACTCCACAGCCCTGACCACATCAAATATTCATGGGCCACAGCAGACTCTTAAGTAAACTGGCCAATTTGTCGCGGAAGACGTGCATTAAGATTGGCTGGGCCGATACGCGACTGGCCCCATGGGGGAGAGCGGGCCCAGACAGGAGGATGGGTGGCTGCCATCTTGGCTGTACTCTCTCTATTGTTGCCGCCCATTGGAGCGGGAAGGGGTGAGGGGAGCGGCACGTGGCATGGCGTGAATGGGAGGAAGATAACAAGAGGTCACAGGGAGCTTCCTTTCAGTCAGAGGGAGTTTGGGAGGAAGAGGAGAGCCACCGAGAAGAGAGGAGGAGTCATGCTTGAAGGACAAAAGGGAATGAAGTGGGTGTGTTTAACAGATGATATCAGCAAGACAAGCAAGCAAAAAGTACAGATGTAGCACAAGCACTTCTGGACAGAAGACTCTTGCCAATGTGTGATGCAACTCACTGTCCAGGTCAACCTGGACAGAGCCAGGACCACACAAAACAAGTTCTCATTGCATTTTATGTTTTAGATTGATGATTCTGTGGAATATCATCTGTGCTGCCAGGAGTTTTAGGTATTTATCATGTCATGATGGTCATGAGAGCAAAGGGCAACAGTCTTAAGTCAGAGGCCTTTATGAATTTGTTGCTACACTGACTGCCACTGGAGATTTTTCCTGCCCACAGCATTTCTGCTCATATTCTCTTCCCGTGTGTCTTCCTGCTTCTCAAGTGAACAAATGGATGTCCTGAATGTTTTCAGTTCTTTAAAAATATAAAAGGGATTAAAGGGGATAGTATTGCAATTAAACATCAACTAATATGTGAGTAACCTAAGAGACTTCCTTCAAAATTTTGGGGGGTTGTCCCAGGGGAACATGATCTGGTGCACAAAAGTTATAACCATTTATTCCAACTGTAACACCTCTGCACAAAAGAATTCAAGGACAGTCCATGTGTACATTATATCTCCCACGAGGACAACAGTTGACAGATCACAAAAACAGATTGCTGCTGCTTAACTTGTGCATCTTGGTGGATGCACAAGTTAAGCAGCAGCAAGGGATAGACACAGCTATACTTATGGCCATTCCCTGTGGGAAATATGATGAAAATGAGCTGAATGGTCTCCTGGAGTAAAAAAAAGGAAGGAACAAAAGTTAGCATGGAAGGATTCCCACAGGTGGCAGATGAGGACGAGGCGTGACATTGGTGGTCAAGATCGTGGCAGCAGTAGTTATGAGGTCACTGCCGCTGAGAGCCAATGCATGTTCAGAGAGCGACCGGATTGCCGGGTGACCCCTGGAAGCCTGCTCGTCATCTGGCACTAAAATTCTCCAGGGGTTTTGGCGCAAAGTCGCCGTGAATATTAATTGTGACATTCCGCCTTTCGCGTACAAAGCGAGAACAAAAGAAAGAACGGGGGGAAACGAGGGAATAAATAATTTGTGTGAAAGTGGCTACTGTTCACTTCCTCATTGCTGAGGACAGCCGCCTGCCACATTAAAATGTATTTAAACCATCTGAAATCTCGACACCACGGCGCTGAAAAAGCTTATTTCTTCTGCTCTCTGAGAGAGGCGACTGTTGCCTCAATGGGCCTGGTGCTGAATGAGTCTATTTACATGTTAATAGCCATGCAGTGCAATTTCCTTATCATGTATGTAAATGAACGCACTGGCTGGATCTATGCTGGCCAAATATAAACAGTCAACAATATGCTGACTTCATGGTAACGCTTCACTTTATTTACTCAGTCTGTAATTAAACACTGCCGACGCACACGATTTCACGCTGATAGCCTCGTTAGCATTAATTAAGTCTAATTAGGAAGACAAACCAATTTATCACACCTGTGTTTTCAGGAAGTTTAACGTTCCAGAAAATCTGTTCATATGGAGGAATCCAGGTTAAAATGAGGAATATAGCAGGAGCTGGTGTGGGAGTTTGAAGACCTGCATGCAGGAGCAAAACACCAAAGAATAGTATGAAGGCAGAATGTGTAGGCGAGGATGATTAGTTTCAGCTCTGCCATCTGAAAACAGGCGGACAGGTTTGTTTCTGAAACGACGGGGCTGAGAAAATAATTTACCTGGAACAAAGTCAGTAGACGAAGGATTTTACTTTCAGGGCTCCTACACTCATTCCAGTCTTCCTTCAGTCTGTAGAACCACGTGAATAATTTACACAGAATAACAAATCCTTCATGGAAAAGTTTACAGAGTGGCTTGGCTTTTTCATTTGACAAAATTGGCTTTTCCAGATTTTAATGTTTGATTATTTAGAAGTAAATGTAACTGCTTAGAATGAATTTATTGCAGAGTTTTGTGTTCTGATGAAAATGTTTTAAAAGGGAGGAAGGAAGACATTTTAATTTAAGGAAAATACTTAAATTACATATTTTTCAGGACAATTCCAGAATCTGTTAATGCAGCCAATGTCTTCCGACACAATTCTGCATCTCCCTTCACTGCTCTGTGTGACATTTCTCCCATTGAGCTTGATTTCACTGATTGAATTTCAACCAGGTCAATCAACAAACAGAAGTAGGAAGTATGAATGATGACGTTGATGTTTCTGTGCTGTTTTGGTAACACTGCAGAGGAGGTTAACAGAGCTGTTCAGTCTGTGTTGTCTACGCTTCTAAATATTGGACAACTAAAGTTGAAGCAAGACAAATGTCTGACATCAGTCCAGCAACGAATGAAAAAATGTCTTTATATTACTCTTTTTTTTTTACTAGATTCAGATTTTTTGTGAAACTACATTGTTAAAACTATTTTAGGAGACCCAAAATGTTTTTTTAAAAAAACTATTTGCAGAGTAAAAATGCAGCTCTGATTTATTCATATGGACGCCACAGTTTTATGTCTATTTTACATCATGTTACTCCTCTTGATTTCAATTGGGTTTCAACAGACATTTATTGTACTGTGTGGAGAACGTGTCTTATAGTGCCTAAAAAATGCTGTCAGAACTAAGAAAGGGAACACAAACCTAAAAAATATAGAGGATTTACATACATAAAAAAACTAAATAAAACTACTTCATTGGCTGCATTAAATCAAGAGGAATAAAGATGACTTGATACAGATTCTTCTTGAACAAAATAAAACATTCTTTGTCTTCTGGCCAAACTTCTTGTAACATAAAGGTACGATGCTCCACGTGGATCTTTAATTGTGTCACCTAATATTTCCCCATGTGCAACAATGGGACAAGTTCCCCCATACATTTTAATATATTTTTAACCAAATAAATGAACATAAACAACACAAATTCACTGAAAGTTATTACTTATTTATAACTTAGCATTTCATATCAAAAGCTAATATGTATTTATTTAATAAAATAATAAATTGAATCTTTTAGAGATGCCTTGATTGCAGTTACACATCAAGCAACTCTACTAAATAGCTACTAAATTCTCCTACTTTTAACAGAATAACATCGCTGCTTCTACATACTTCACACCTGCGTGCCTCCACTGCCGACTAAGGGTGCAGGTGTGTGTGTGATCGTGTGACAGAGTTCGAGGTCACTCCCATAAAAACTGGAGGGGGCGTTTTGACCGTGAGAGGAAATCCAATTAAGACCTCAGTACAGTCGTGGTGGCATTTAACAAATAACTCTCCTCTGTGTCTCTCCCAGCGCAGTGCAGTAATAATACCACACTTGCTCTAAGTTATTGTCTTATACAGTATTATGTCTCCTATATGTCAGAGAGGAGTTATATTTCCATATACCGCTGTGATGAAAACATTTGTCAACACCTACTGTAACGACTAATCATCAGTGCTTACAGCCATCAGTTGTTTATGCACACACATACACAAAGATCCAGACCGATCCATCCTCTGAAATATGTGCATTATCCCAGGGTGGGTTAAAAAAAAATCAATGAAAAGCAATATCCTATTGGATTTAGTTTACGCCACTGACCTATTTTTGAGAGCTTGTGCGTAGATCAAGGGAGCAACGGTGAGTGGATGACCTGCTAACCTCATCCAGGGTCACGGCGTCAATGCGCCTTAGACAGCCGGTTTGATACGAGTTCGAAGAGACTGTCTGCTTGAAAAAAAAAAGGTTTAAAGGGGATGATTGTCTTCTTTGTGCCACCAACAGGGACAGAGCAAGAAAACGCCATTCATCTTTGAAAACGGGTTATTAAGTAGCAATGGAAAATCTTTAGAGTTTCAGGACCGTGAAGAAAACATAGCGCACACATACATCTGATTTCACCTTTCGTCTACAAGATCTGCTTTGACCTTTCAGTTTAAGCTAGAAAAACCTCTTACTCCTCACAGGTGGGTCTATTTTGAAAACCTCAGAATTTTTTTTTGCCATCATCTGTGGGACATTGTTATTGTTTTATACTCTGTTGGATTATTCTTTTTAGTGATATTCTTTCTTTTCTTTCTGAATTTACCTATTCAGTCATTTTCCATGTTCCTATTTATCTGTATTGTGTTCTTGTAATAGAACTCACCTCATTCTTGCTCCACGAATCACCTTCCCAGTATTTAAATACTACTCTTTGTCAGATCCTTCTGTTATATAGCTTGCATTTGTCACTAAGCCCACTTTACTACTCCTCATAATCTGACTGATGACTTCCCCTTTATTGGTGTTCCCTGCCAGGTCTTGTAAATCAGTTGTCATCATCAGAAAACTTCACCGTGTACTGGCCCTTTAAGGAAACGGGTGCAGCTATAACTGCATTGGTTCTTGTCCCAAAAGAGTTCAAATTATTTTGTGTACAAGCTGACCAGTAGAAATACTTGCATTAATTGTACTGATTAATTAAATCCGTTGCTAACAAATGTCTTCCTTTGGAGGAAGTCCCGCCCCCGGATGTGTGGAACACGATTTGTAAAACATAATTTGAAAATCATGCAATTTTGTAGACCTCAGTCAAAAAAAAAAAAGATAAAGATTGAGAAGTTTCATTTTTGAAATGTTTTTTTCAAATGTAAGTTTTTTACCCATTTTCTTTGCTCATAACAATATTGGAACAAATATGTGGTGGTTGGGAATTTTTTGAATGTTTTGCTCACAAACCATATTACTTATTCTGTGACTTAGTCAGTTTAATGTCTCATTTAACTTCTTCTAGAGTCAATTCTGTTGGTTTTTATGAGTTCTGATTAGCATTGAGTTTTCTTTCTTAATAAATCTCCCAGGTCCATAAGCCCTCTACAGATGCACCCAGCTAGGCCCAGAGGACTAAAAACAAAACCCTGTGCGTCCACCGGTCCCAGCCTCTCCGTCTCCTCCCAACCAATGCATCTGAACCCGGCGTCACAAAGCGACACAGTGGCAGGAGACCAACTTGTGGCACTGCTCGTCTGGGAAGATAATGAGTTCCCACAGGCCGGAGATAGGGCATGGAGTGTGCGCCGAAGATGCATGCATGTGTGTCTTTGTCTTTGTTATTTAAGTACAGAGAGGCTTTGGTTGAAAAGAGGCGAGGGGGAAATTCTTTAAACTTTCAGCTTGAAATGGGCCCAGTTTGGTCAACCCCCAGCAGGCTGGGCTGTAATGAGGACTGCTTCTGCTCCCTCTGTCAGTTTCTTCTTTCTCTTTCTGTCTCTGCTCTCCACACTTGATGGTACAGACAACAGATCACTCCCAGGAGAATCGGTCCTAAAACATTATCCATCATGTTGACAGCTCAAGAGTCTTAAAGTGAAGAAAATATCATGTACCACTCATAGATAAACCCCTCCTTCAAGTTTCCCTTTCCCCCCACATTTCTTCCTTCGATCTTAACCTTTTCTTTTACTTTCGGTAACGAAGCAGATATTGAAGAAGAGGTCGAAGCTTTATTGTTGAAAGGAATGAAGTTCAATACCTGATATTAAAAAAATAACCAAAGAAACCCTGAAGTTTTCATGATGGATCTTAAATTGATAACTGCCGGATATTGGAGGGTCACCACTTTCGTGAACACTTATCAAGGAATGTGGCAGTACAATCTGGCGGGGAAATTGCCGGCAGTTTGTCATCCCGCCTGTATATGTCCTTGTAAAAATAAGAGCGCACACTTTTAAGTGTTGATGAGAGGGATGGGGCGAGATAGAAATGAGGGAATGAAGGGAAGTGGGCTTGAGGGGCAAAAGGAGTGTGATAAAATCCGTTCCTGCTGTAACTTCGATTTGCGGCTATAAGGGATATCAAAAGAAGCACCTCATTAAGATCCACTTAACTTTGTAATGACGGCAGTTACAACAATTAGATATTCAGTTTGATCAAAATAAATATTCCTGTTGATATAATTACACTGCTGTAAGTGTTATAGCTTATCAACAAGACAATATTTGCAAGCTAAATGTACATAAACAAAAGTTATGGCATCATAATAGCTAACTAACTTTAGCTATTAGCTGAAATGCCTTTGGTACTTCTCTGAAACATCTTTAAAATCCGTCCAATGAAAGATTGCCCATTCCTCATTTGCAGCTAATACGGTGCACAGCATCTAATTCAGATCAAGATCTGGGCTTTGACTTGGCCCAGGACTTTTCAGTTCTTCATTTTCACCAAATCCCTGGTGTATGTACTGAAATATTTTGGCCAGTTGATATATTGTGGGATCTAGGTATGGCTTCCACATTTCTACAAATTGTCTCAGATTTTTCTCAAGCACCTTCTGATCCGTGGTTGATATGATGATGTTTCCTGGGACAATGCAGGTTGGCACTAAACATTTCCTCTCTTCTGATGCCCACATCATTCTGTCTTATTCTCATCTGTCCAGTGGACATTATTCCACAGGTTCTCTTTGGCAAACGTTGGTCTGGTCGTTTTAAGGGTGCTTGCATACTTTCTCTAAACTTTAAACATGTTTTATAAAAAGTATAAACATGTATATTCATGAAGTCTCTTTATGATTGTGCAGACATAAACTTTACCTTCCTACATGATTCTGCTAAATTCTCATCTCCCCCCAGTACTTGGTCTGGGCTTTCCCACATTTAAATGATTTCTACAGTAAAGTCCAGCGTTCACTTCAACTAAAGCAAGACTCACGTTTGATTGGCAACAAAGTTTGATTCACTCCTCGCCAAACGAACAGGACTTTCAAGACAAACAGACTGGAGTTGGATTGAAAAGGATTGAACCAAACTGGTGGGAGTGAACCCTAAGATGACTCTTTTCCAAAATCTAGTGCTGGGTTTTCCCTTTAGATTTAAAATGGGTTCCTGTTTTGTTTTTTATGCTACAACATATTGTCCTTTTTTTAGACTGTGGCTTTAGGAATCAGGAAATAGTCCAAAGACTAAATGCACCTTGGTTGAGTATTCACTTTATATTGAATAAAGTTGGGATTCATAGTTAGAATAGTTAAGGGTTGATATAAAAAATCCAGCTTATTCTCTTACTGTCAGCCACCCACTCTATCCCTTAGCATGCTCTCTCCCTGCTTCCATGTCATCCTTACTGCCTCCTGCATTGGTGCATCCCTGACACTGACCAGAAATAATGAGGCCCTGACTCGTCGGACGCCGCCCAATTTCTGTGGCTACTGGTCAGCAGGAGCTGGATTAAATTAAATTATACTGCAGGAATCTGGGCATCGGCCTGGCTGTTGTCTCACCATCCGACTCAGGTTAAGAGTGTTGTTAGACCTCCAGGCTTTTGAGTTACTCCTCCAAATCAGTGCTGTCAAAAATGCATGGCTGTCGCTATGGAAAAAATTGCAATGCCATAAAAATTGAAATTTATTAAAAGTTTGAGAAAATACTGAAAAGTAGTCTCTTTGTATGTGTGCATGTGTGTGTGTGTGAGTGACTGAGCACAGTTTTTCGAAGGTTTAAGCTGGCTTAATAAATGCAAAAGGCAAGAAGAACTGGCAGGAGGACAAATGTATTGAGGTGTGCGACAACTCTGTAAGGAATGATAAAGAGACACAGGGAGAGACTGCTGATTTTACTGCACCAAGGCCAACGTGCTTCGATTTATGGGCACAAATTTGTGTGCATGTGTGTGAGTCTTCCTGCGCTGCTGACCTTGTAAAACTCCTAAAATCTGTTTGAATTCATTCAGTGCAGTGACCCTGTCCGTTTCCACAGTGTTATTAAGAGACGAGTGGCGGAGACGCTTTAAGAGGGACTTAAAAGACAATTCAGTCCAGAGATGGTTTTATATAGCAGTAAATCTTCTGCGTCTGTGATCTTCGAGGTGCGTGAGAGTTATTTTGTGATTTACGGTCTCATTCTTTGATGTGTCCGATTTCTTTCAGAGCAAATAATTTCTTGCCGAGTGTTGAATGATGTTGTAAAAATGGCTTTACGAGGAGAGGAGCCGCGCTGTCTCACTGAGAGCAAATCCTGACATTTTATGACAAATTACATTTTGGACGTAAAAGGGATTGCCATCACTTAAAATTTATTGTAAAATCATCTGTATAAAGGAGAAAAAGGAAGAAACGATTACCTGATCTGAAAATGCATGTTACTGATAGTCATTACTGTGGTAATCTGCAGCAGCGTACACATGAAACCACGGCAACGCAAGAGTACTTGTCATGTTATTAATGCTAGTTCAAATAACACTGTAATCAATATTTCTCTTATTAGTCAATTCATCAGTCTGTCACCAATTTTATAGAGACCAGAGATTTATTTTATCTATTGCATTGATCATTTCTTTCAATAAGACCACCTCATCCAAAGATCAAGTAAAAATCAACATGAGCTTCTAACAGATTCAGTGTATAAATTTATGATTAATCAAACTGATATATGTACACAGAAATTTAATACATGTAAAAATATGAGGAAAAAGTCATCTTGGGTACCTGAAGGAAAGGTTTTTAAGTTAAATTTCATTTTTATCCAACTGCAGATTAACAGATGCTACAGTTACTTACTGACATATCGATTACTGCAACACTGTTGCAGTAATCGATATGATATGAGAACTAAAGCCTCCATATGTGGGGGGCTTTATGTGTGCCACCACAAAACCCCGGATTCACAGATTTTAGATTCCCACTCTACTTTGCTTTTTAACGATGTCCAATCTAGTAGGTCGATACAGATAAAAGCATTTGAACTTTGTTTGTATTATCAATTAGGATGTTTTTGTGATAGGAGGATTGTTGGCTTTATTATTGGTTGTTAGCATATACATGATCTATTTATACTGATGTAATATATTGTGTTTTTACCTTAGTTTTCCTTTATAGTGGATAAAACTGCAGCTGGAGTTTCAAATACCACTTTGAAAAGGCTGAGTTGTCTCAGCAGCATACTGACAGATTCAACACTGTATCTCTGGATGCAGTTGTGATTTCAGGCAAAGATCACCATAGGAGTTTCCAGCTTACTTAAAAAATTCAAAGACAATGCCTAGATGTAGTCGATGAGCACCTCCACTTGTTGGAGGTGGTGTCGCATGGCTGAATAGAGTCGAAGACGCCATTAACGGTAACTGAATGATGCGCTTACAGCGGCGCTACTGAGGGGGAGGCGAGCGCTATGTTCACAGCACAGCAGACGAAAAGGAAGAAAAGAGAACACTGGCAGACTGTGACGACAGAGGCACAACCTTGAAACCTTAGGTGGGCGAGAAAGGAGCCTGAGGGGGCTTTATGTTGGTGTGCCAGCGAGGGAGGGAGATCAGAGGCCCAGTGCTGCTCACTGACAAGAGCCTCCATGCAGGGACAAGAACACATGGGACTTCACTTTCTTCCCTCCGCTTCCTGCAAGTGACCTGTGCATATTCACACCTACAGCATGCAGCTGAGCATTGGCTTGAGGTTTAACAGCGCACACATCTGTCTCAGAGTGTGATATGTCGTGCACATGCTGCCATATTTTTTTCATAATTTCAACTAAATATGGGACATATGACAACATTCTGATACGATTCTGCGGTATTTCTTTCTGTTGCCCACATGCACATTACATTTGTTGTTTTCAACAGAACCTTTAGTTTGTCTTGGAGGATATGAAGGAAGCACATTGTCTTTGTTTTTGATGTTTTGAATACAAACTACATTTCTGCTGCTCTGTTTTCACGGTTTAATTGTCTTCCGATTATACCTGTTGGTGATTTTCTTCAGGAGCGTAAATCTAATCTTTTACCGCCCGCTGCGTAATTTCATTAGGCGGCTTTGGTCTGCATGTCCACAAACAGACAATATGCACACAGGCTCACTCATCCCCGCTTCTCCCTTTAGGACAGCATCCGCTGGATGAAAGGTGCAGCGCCGCTGTAACCCCTCTCTTCTTTCGGTTGTCAAACATCAAAAAGAAGGGCGCTCATTCCAAAAAAACTCACCCAGGCCTCAGAGGGAGAGTTTTTTTTCTCCTTCTTCTCTGGGAGGAAAGAGGGCGATAGAGAGAGAAGAGAACATGGCTGACACGCTGGCTGTGAGCCTGGTGCCTTATTCATGACCTCAGCACTCCTCGTGTGTGTTGGGCTTCGGTGATTAGCACTGGGATGTTCTGGAGGAAGAGCGAAGGTGCCAAACGGCCGCCTCGAGCGAAGTTACACGAGAAGGAGAGCGGAGGAGAGTGGGTGTTGGTGAGAGACAGAGCGATTGTACGCTGTTGCAATGATTAAGTCATTTCTTATACTTGCCTTTGAGTGTCTTGTCTTTGATGCTGTAAAGGGGAAAAAAGCCCCTCCCACACAGACATCATTAAGGAACAGAGGATGTGTCTCTCCAAGTTGGATGCACGGGGGGGGAGAGGTGATGTGGAACTAAGGAGTGTCAGACAACTCATCCACAGAGATGCAACATGGCAGATTTGTATTGCCATGTTAGCATTTTGTGGGGGTAAACAAACATGTTTAGGGTATTTGGCAAAAGAATAACTTCAGTAATCTGAATCTGACTTGTACGTTGAAAATTACCGCCTGCTAGTGTTTTTTCCCTTTTTATCTGTGATCTGTTTGAATGCAGCAACCTGCAGGCAACTAGCAACACTCAACAAGGCATGAAACGGCAGATTTGAGTGGAATTGCTTTAAATATATTATTAGTAATATGAATAAAAAAACTCGTCCATTGATCAGCAACCTTAATCTTGTCTGAGGTCATTGAGTTAGAATACCTCAACACTCAACTTCTCTCCAAGATTTCCCTGAAATGACAGAGCTGCCTCTAGTTTTAATGTATATTAAGGTATAGTTAGTGTTTAAAGTATTTAAAAAGACAGATATCAGTTTCTTTAGAGGAGGGTTCAAGCATTCTTGGGTTTTAGCTATGCTCAGATGCTTGCAATTGCTCATGAATACCAATGGTCCTCTGTAAAAACAACCAAAACTTTGACAAAGTTCGCCACTCTACTAGGTCTTCACCCAACCAGGAGTCCGTTGTATTTCTGCTAAACCTTTGTCATCCAAGGAATCAAGGAAACACTGAAATACTGAGTAGCTTGTTCTTTTTATTGCGAGGCACTAATCCAAAGAACCTTCCGATTGTGTAATTAACACTGCCTTTTATTGCCTCAATATTTGTCTTCAGCTGTTAATAAAGGTACAGATTTGTTTGGTTAATTGTCAGCGATGACTGAAGGCTCTTCTCCAACAGCGGGTCAGTGATTATTCAGTTTCTAGTTAGTCATGGCTTGTGCCATCTAATATCTATTAGTTTAATTTATGAAGTACATTATATCTAAAGAGTTGTGTTTGAAATTAAAATGCATGAACTTAACACCTACCCAAAAATAGAAGCGCTGTAAATACAAACATCCTCCCACAGAGAGCGGTTAGCTGCAAAAAGATGGAATTAGTTGGAAAGAAGGTCAGAGACCTTCAGCGATGATATAACCTGCAATAAGCAGCAGCAGTGGGAGGACCAGCAGATTGTGGCGGCCAAAGAGCCGGTGAAGTAATTCCCTATGGGGAGATCATTTAAAGCAGAATGTTTACTGATCCAAAGATCAGGTATGGAAATGATATGTTTGGAACAAAATGAGCTTAACTGCAGCTTGGGAGAGTTTGAAGATTTAAAGTGGTTAGAGAAGTATGAACACAGACTTAAAGAAGATGGTTAATGTGAACAAAAACTCTTTGATTTGTGTTTGAATTTTAAATAAGGTGGGTGAATGTGCATAGGGGGAGAAGAAAGTGGCATTTGCAGAGCTAAAAAACTAAGTTTACTTTTGGCCCCATGCGAGTTGACAGCTTGTATATCAGCAGCTCCCACTCACTGAGTTGTCTCTTTTTAAATTTACATTTAGACATGTTGTTTCTGTTGCTCACACAATAGAGTTGACAGTTTTGCGGACAACTTTGTTTTTATTTATTTATTTTTTACTGTACTTGTGTTCAGAGATGATGAGAGCGACCACACGCTCATTGTCTCCTTCAGGGACCATCCTGCAAAGACGCTAAAGTTCAAGAAAGTTTAGGTTCTTCATTCTTAACCAACCGGGGCTCCTGGCACAATAAAGTGTGTCTCTACTAGCGCAGTTTTAACTGATTCTGACCCTTTCCCATATTGATGGGCAGCAACAATTGCTTGTCTAAGGTCTTTCCATCCTAGCATTGCATTAATACACATCTAAGTGTTGATGTCAGTGGAACATTTCTTTTTCCTTTGACTGTATAGCATGGAAAATTACAGGATAATGACCTCTGACATAATCTTTAGATCCAGATACTCAAACCTCAAAAGTCTCCACTGGCCTCCATGTTCTCCTTTTGGATGACATGATGCAGAGATGGAGCAGAACATGGCTGTTATGTTTGTCCTGTCTTTACAGTCAGGAAGATCAAAAGGAACCTGATGTCTTGACGCTGTTGGTTCTGTGTGCCGTCAATATGAAAGACTCCCAGACTGACAGACACAAAAAGGCTTTTTGGATTTCATGCAACTGCAGGAAGCTGCCTTTCCTTCAGAATTTGCCACATGACATTGATGGAGCGCCTGTCTGCTACAATGACGTGTTAGTCCACACGTGTGCACTCGCAGACACAACCAGGAGTGTGTTCAAAGGTTCTGACAACATCATTAGTGTGTTTCTGTCTCCGTGTGTTTCGTCTCCTTTCTTCAAGCTCTTACCTTTTCACCCAAATCTCTCCTTTCTTTGTGTCAGTGTCTCTCCTGACGGGAATCACTGGGAAACTGGTGGAAAGCTGCAAACATCAAACATTCCCCCTGCTGCATCCCAGGAGAAGATCAATGTGCCGGAGTGGAGATAATGCACATCTACAGGGTGACAACAGATGACTGAGTTTCAGTCTCTGCCCCTGTTGTACAGTGTTCATCCCGACGGAGCCCCCAGTAAGTGGTAATCCCACAACTACGAGCCACATCTGCAGAAAAAACATGGTTTTCATTCATTTTTCCCCTGCCATGGTAAATATGACGGAGCTTTGATTACAGGATGTTCACACAAAAACAATTTGCACGTCGGTCATACACCTTTTAGCCTCCATTTAGATGCAGCTGCTATCAAATCCTATGTTATTATCCCGTTTTCAATGCTTGAGAGTGCATTTTGTTGTATTCACACACAAACCACAAAATCACTGTAAAGACCAGATGTATGACATTAATGAACAATAAAATCTGGTGAAACAATCCAATGCCACCTTCTGTGTTTGCAGGTTCAAGCAGATCTTTTATAGCTTGAATTTTGAAGGAAAGCTAAGAAATGCACAAAAGATGAAGAGAGGAACAACTCAACAAAGGTTGCTGGAAAAAAGAAGAAGTAAAAAATTGGTGCTCTTCACTTCTGGGCCTCATGCCCCGTTCTCTCCACACGAGAGGGGGGCCTCTGATGAGGTGTTGATTGCCTGTGGGCACGAGTGGTTTCTCCAAACACTCCAAAAGTGGCCTATCCTCTGATTAGATTCAAGTGTTATAACGGCAAATAGGCCGAGACTCTCAGCCGTACATTACAGCACTGAGATAGACCCGGAGGTGAGGGCTTTCATTAAAACGCTGTCTTATACGTGACTTGTTCTGACCCAAAGGTGATTCTACGAACAGTACAAGTCGTTCTTATCGAAAGCAGACATGTGTTTTGCTATATTCGGTTGCAGTTACAACAGAGCACTGATAAAGTGTCGCAGGGTTATTTGTGGGGAAGTGGCGGGTCGCTGCAAGAATCAGGACTGGAAGATGCTAAGAGCTGCTATGCCAGATGTCCTAAGAGACAGAGAAAAGCAGTTAGCTTAATGCAAAGCTGCAGATTGTCTTTTGAAGAAAAGTGTTGTATTAAACCATGTCCTGGATTTATCTTCTCTATATGCATACTCAACCATAAATAAGTTTTAGGTTGTATCAAGATCCTTGGTTTGAATCACAGATGAGGGGTGGGGGAGTTCTGCATGGAGTTTGCATGTGTGGTTCTTCTCAGGTGCTCCAGCTTCTTCCTAATGTCCAGGAGAATGATCAGGTAGCTGGTTGCCATTAGGTATGATTGTTTGTGCGTTGTTGTTGTTGTGGCCCTGTGAAGGACTGGTGACCTGTCCAGGGTTACACCACCTCTTGCCCAATGACCCCTGAAGATGGACCTGATCCTACAAGGATAACCGTGTATTGACTGAACTGATATGTTCTTCTGATCGACGAGGAGTTTAAGGATCATGTGTTGGCTTCTTTTGCAACCAGAGAACTTTGCCACCTGGATCTTATTAGATAAAAAGGAGGGGAGAAATAAACATACATCATCTCAATGCCCAGTTACAAAGACTTTCAATAAGAATGAATTTCATGAGAATGTTTGTATTCCAAACCAATGCAAGCCACCTCCAGTTGACCCAGCACTTCATCACTATATTGTCACATAACACCTGCTGTGGAGTTAAGAAGTGTTGGGGCGGTGTGACAGCTACAATAGATTCTCTTTGCTGAACAGTAGGTTCACAATCATGTACCGACATGCAGCCAACACAAGCCAAACTGCCACTCGTCTTCAAAGGTACGGTTACACACACACACACACACACACACACATAGTCTGCCATGCATTTACAGGCATGCAGACGACACATGAATATTTAACAGGCTTCAGTCTGCATGTGTTCCATATATGTCACCACGAGAGTCTCGAGAGCTGGTTGTAGGGCAGGGGGCTGATGAGCAGAGTGTGTGTGTGTGATTATGTGTGGTGGGCTCCAAGTGGCCATCTTCATATATCATGTAGCTCCTCCTTTGCCAAGAGCGCTGCTTCTGTCAAGTGTGCGTGATGAGCACCCACAAGACCTTTCTGCACTTCACCCCATCATTTGTGGGCACATGTGCATGCGTGTGTGTGTGTGTGTGTGTGTGTGTGTCTTTGGAGAATGAGGCGGGGGAACATCATCTGCTGAGTGAGGAAAGCAGGTCAGTAGAGCAGGTGGGACTGCTTGTATTTGTTGGTGAAGACCTGTTAGAGCAGTGGGGTTTGCCAAAGTTTTGGTTGTTTTTGTGGTGGGCCATCGGTTTGGTGGGGTTTAGGGACCACAACTGTTAGTAAAAATCCACAAATACTTAAGACCCCATTTAAAAACTCTTTAAACTGTCTATTTTAATAGTTTAAGCACTAAATGCACCATATCCATGTATACCTACAGTGTAAACTCTCTTAGCAGAAGCTAAGATCTACAGTCTTCATTACATCAGCTCCTCAGGGTTCAGCCAATCAACACCAAGGAAAATAAGATGGCACTCCTGGATTGGCTGCTTTGCAAACTTCAGCAAAGCAGCCAATCAATTCTCGTGTTTAAGTTTTTCATCTTTCCAAGCTGTTTTACTTTGAATATTTTGGATATATAATGTGATACTCATAATAGCACCAACAGCATTCAAAGAAAATACATTACAGAAAAACAACAAAGTTATCAAAGTCCAGTGATTAGTAAAGATTTTCACTTATTTGGACATATAGAACTTTAAAAATCCTAAAAGCTTTAAAATCACAAAAAGGTGTTTTCTCATCAGTCGACTGGAACATCATTACTCTGTATTTTGAAGGATCTTTTCCTAATTTAAACCTCAGAGATTTACAGTCTTCTAGGGGGGTCAATTTCATTTTTCAAACAAACAAAACAAAATAAATAATTCAAGCTCAGAATGACATGACGCTGAGGAAAGTTTCACACAACCGAAGCAAATCCCAAAGATGTACTATTTCAGCAAAGTTTCTTTCAGTTTCTGTCCCCTACAGTGGCTCTTTTATTCCTCCAGCTTCTCTTCAGATGTGCTCAAGATCAGCAGGAACAGCCATGTGAAAGAAATCCTAGCCTTCTGCTTTTCCTCTCCAACGTCTCATGACATCACAAGTGTGAGGCATCACGCTGTGGGCGGACGTGAGGTGATGAACTGCCGCGAGCTGCTGTCAGCCTCTGCGGGGGTTTGTCATTTACACACCAAGCCAACCACTCGGGCTTTGACCCGTTTCTGGCTGTTCCTCTGCATCACAGAGGAATCTCACTGTTTGCATCAGGAGTCTGATTGTTTCTATAACCTTCTTGTTGAGATTGGGTGGATATTTAGACAAAACATAGTTTTAATCATTACAAAGTTCCATTTGATGATTTTACGTGTTTGGAGATAAAATCCAAACCAAACAAAAATAACTTCTCCCCTTAAACCAATAGCTGGTTGTGTCATCCATGGGGGCAACAACTGCTACTCTTCCTTGTAGAATGGTTTCATTCAGCTACATTGGAGTCAGGAAAGGTAAAGTTAAGGTCCTTACTTCTTACTTTGATTTATGACTGTACTTTGACTTGACCACTCCTATTACCTTTGTGCCATTCACAGACATGCAGCTCAACTGTGCTTGAGCCAAAGGTCACAAATTGGCGGCAAGATCCAACCAGCCAGCCAACCAACCAGCCAACCAACCAACCAACTAACCAATCAACCAACCAGCCAACCAGCCAACCAACCAAGGATACTGACATCAGCTATGAAACTCTTTGCAGCTGTTTGAAATGAGAGGCGCTCACTCTCAGTCGGCTGTTGTGGACACAGTGGTGCCCAGTGATTGCAAAGGCTAACTTAATAAAATGCTAGATCTTGTTTATATCCACTACTGCCCTTCATGAGATCTCAGATTTTTCTAGCCTTCAGAGAGTGAACTGATCCTACAAATTGCCATGGAAACTCAAGCTTCACTGCATGCTTCATGGCTGAGTGTGTTATAGGTTATATGGTTGCAAAAGTAGAAGTGCTTTAGTTTGCTTTATTTTCAAAGTTTTTTTTATTTATTTTTAATAATAACTAATGATCCCCTCTGTGTTACAACTACTTTGCTTTCATTGGCAACTTTAAAACCGAGAGTAGAATGTTAGCAAATGAGAATCAAGGCTTTAGATTTCCAAACATGGCTATTATGATTTAAAAACAAAAAGTAAGATTAAATCAGAAAAACAATCAGGAGCTTGTAAGCTACTTAAAAATCCCACATTCTTATTTCCTGCAGATCTCAGCCTTTCGGTCCTGTTGGCCACAGCCAGTCACTGAGCTCAGCGCTGAATCTTATTTGCATGAGAGGTGAGGGGGCTAATGCTTTTCATAAAACACCAAACGGAAGTGATATATGTAAATTCGGATTTAGGGGATAAGGCTCCCGTCAGCTTCAATAAGTATTGTTGCCCTTGTGTGTGAGTGTGTGTGTTTGCACGGTTTCAGCCAGTCGCTGTAGGCTAAAGAAATCCATATAAATGAGCCCTTTAACTGCAATATAGGTTCAATTAAAGCCAACCTCGTGACGGTACACTGAAGTGTGGTTCAGTGTGTGTTCCATATGAACATATGTTCATACACCCTGGAGGTAAATAGCTCCCCACACTTCTAAATCACACCTTGAGCCGGTGGATGACTGCAGGCCAGCAGGCTCCATGTCCGAAGCTGATAGTGCCGCTTCACGTCTCAACCTACGTCTGGCTTCATGTCGCCCGGCATCACGTTCCGCACGGTG
Source organism: Poecilia picta (assembly GCA_033032245.1). Taxonomy (NCBI): domain Eukaryota; kingdom Metazoa; phylum Chordata; class Actinopteri; order Cyprinodontiformes; family Poeciliidae; genus Poecilia; species Poecilia picta. Next base: position 2,612,852 of record CM065354.1, read on the forward strand.
CCGGGGGACGGGGCAGAGCGCTGATAAGGCGTGGAGAGGTCAGTGCTGTGGAGAGATAGGGCGGCGACATGCAAACCAAGCCGAGCGCGACCAGCTTCTTACTCGCTTTCATTTCCGCCTCTCTGTCCTTCTGGCCGTCCTCAGTGTGGGCCTTGTTATCTGCCGCGGCTCTAATGTGCTTCTCTGCGCTCTTGTTTAGGTGAGAATCTGCCATTTTCGTTAAATAATTTCCCTCCCCATCGAGGTCTGCAGAGTCTTTTATTTCAGAAGGAACAAAAAAAGTAAGGATGAGTCGAGGTAAAGCCTCGGCATTGATTTTACTCCCACTCCTCCACTGCAGCTGTCCTTGAATATAAATGACTGTGTCTCAACCCACTCATGTCTGCAAGGGTCCCAGAATTCTTTATGCCCATCACTGAGAGGATCTACTTCATTTTCTGAGCTCGCCCAAAGCTGCATCTCTCAAGACCTCAACATCAGCCTCATCACTCAAACTCACTCCGACACCCAAAAAGGGGAACCAAACCGGGAGAATTTGGTCCGTGGGAGCAGGTTCCTTTAATCTTTCCCCCAACCAATCTTTCAGGGCTGGGACACTTACAGTACAACTCACTCATCTCCAGCAGTGAGCTTTGATTCTCTCGCTCCCCTCTGCTGATTTTGCATAATCACATCGTAATGAGGTTGGCTGCGCTGCGCCGGCGTGGTCCTGCTGCCCAGCTAGCTTGTGCGTGAATGTTAACGGGCGGAGAAGCTGGTGAAGGAGGAAAGAGGTCTGGAGCCTTTCTACTTTGAGAGCACATTTGTTAGAAATACAATTACAGAGGCGCACAGAAGCATATCAGGCCTCACAATGATTTCTCCATTCTCCAGCCGCTGGAGCGGCTAATTTCCTTAGCAGCTAAGTACTTATAGATTGGTGTGTAACAGAAGCTTGTGAAGCCCGGCGGACGAGGGCAATGTATCGCATGATTGTTTCTGGGCCATATCTGACTTGTATTGAAGACTGCATTAACATGTAGCACTCTGATTAAATAAACATCGAGAAGTGGGTGGTCCAACATTTATGGCAGGCACAAATAGATGCCCCCGTAAAGGTATTCACACCCCTATTTTGTCATGTTTCATGTGATGATTTGTTCAGAAACCAGCATTAATTTCCATCCAGCCCATTTTACTCTATAATCTGGAAATCAAATCCAGCTCGACCAATTGTCCTTTGAAGTCACCTTGTAACAGTAATGATTGTATTTTAGTTTAGCTTGGGGTTCATCCTGTAACCGAAAACTCACTCCATCTGTCTCAGTCACCTTGCCATTGTGTCCTTGGGCAAAACACTTCACCCACTTTGCCTGCTGGTGGAGGTCAGAGGGCTGAACGGTCCATCTACCCCACTGCAAACCTTAAATTATTATCTTGAATAACAAAATGTCAGTTTAGAGTTGTTAGAACAATTTTATTTCAGAAGAAGATCCTAAACTGAAACATATTCCTTGATCCTGCATGGCTCTCAGGGAAATCCATTTGTCTCCCACAGTCCAATAACAAGCAGAGGTATGGAAGGTTTCTTGGTCTCTCTAAGTCCTGCCTAGGTGTATATGCGTGTCTAGCATTTATTTTTTTGTAGGGCCCATTTTACCAACAAATACTACGTTGTGAGGACCTACTTCTTTAAATGGGCTTCCATTTCTTCCATAAGAAGAACAGCTTATTTTAGGCTTAGGTTAAGTGTAGAGTTATGCATGTAGTGGTATTAGTTAGATTCAGGGTTAAGGTTTAAGTATATATTTCTGTTTCACAAAGTCTTTGTGAAACAGAACACAAAAGTCTTTGTGAAACAGAAATATGTTCTCTGTGTGTGTGGGATTGCTTGTCTTGTGTGTCTAGATGTTGCCCTGTGATGGGCTGGCAGCAGAGACCTGCCAGGGTGTGCCCCCCTTCATGCCCACCTGGGATAGACCAAAGGTATATGTATCTTCAGGATCCAGCCCACTCTAACCACTGATTGGATTTCTCTTGCTGGGCAAAGATGCCTCTGAAACTACTGGGTGCAAGATGCTGGCAGATAAAGTGCTTGTGGAACCCCTTAATCAGTTGCAGTAGGTGAGAACATGACAGACTTATTAGACTTAAACTCCATGTCCAAAGCTCATAGTACAGCTTCACATCTCAACCCACGTCTGGCTCTTCAAATTTATCCCTGAGTCAACAAAACAATAATATGTTAGTTTTATGACTATCAATAAGTTTCTCACATATCTACACCTGGATATTCTGCTGAATCTTTATCCAGAAAGTTAAAAAAGAAAGTCAATTCAAGTTTACAGGCTGATCAAAATCTGTGTAGATTTTTGAACGGACGTCGCAATTTTTCAAAGATCGCGACTTACAGCAATTAACTATTGTAATGTTCACATTATTGCTTACTCAATTCCCTTTTGGGTGTTTTTACTCCCAGCTCAACTGTATCAATGTTGTTTCACAGCCGCTAAAGATGTTGTTACAAATGTGGTTTTAAAATGGTGTGGGACACTCATTATACCACTCAGTCATTAACAAACACTGGGATGTTGGCATGAATTATTTGGTGTCCCTAGCAGGCCTTCTCTGGATATTCAGGAGGAGGGGTGTTGCTGAATCAATAGCCATAAGGAGCCTGGCTCCCGTTTGCTTTCAAGATCTACAGCCGAAGGAACCAGTCATCAAAAGTTAATGAGCTATTTAGACCACGCTGTTTCTCCGGCTCTCTGCTGAGAAAACACTGCCGAACCGAGGAGAACAGAGGCCCCGGCACATGTGTGGATGTGTTTTGTATGCTTTATGCGTCTCCTATCTACAGAGGGAGATCGGCAGCCGAACCAGAACAAAGCAGTGGTTATCATGAATGTGCAGTTGTTGGCACATTGTTCGCTTCAAATGCTTTACATGGGTTGCAACCCTTTTATTCAGCCAGTTATGGACAAAACAGAGCTGCTCAAACTTGGCAGCGTGTCATTCCAACTTCATTTATGATCTTAATCCAACTTTTTTCCTCTTGCTTTTGAGTTTCAAGTGAGAAACGATGCACATCAAATAAAACCGCACTAGCAATGCTCTCCTTTTGCTCCACCCCTCCCTTTTTTTTACCCATGAGACAGGATGCAGGCAAGCCAACATTTCTCCTATGAATGTCTTCCTGGATGCTGGCCTTGTTTAGGAAATAGCACTACAACTTTTCGAGGATGAGACCTTTATTCCCAGAAGGCCATAGCAAAGATCTTAACCAAAGATTGTATTTATTGTTGATGATTTTGAAGTAGAGATGGTTTGTTGCTGCCAGAAGAAAGTGAACAGTTTTCTGTGACAGAATTTAAAACGCACCAAACATAGCCAAAAGTGACAAAAAGAACAAGATGACAGAGATGTTAGAGTGCACATGATATGTAGCTTTAAGGTTGAACAAAAAAAAAAGAATTCTCAACTTACTGGCTAAAATATTAATTAGAAATTAAATTTACGATCCATTTTAGTCTGCAGGAGGGTGAAAAACATGCTTTCCTGGCCGGAACCCAAGAGGGATGTTCATCGGTCACTGATGAGCACTCTCCACAGGACTGGAGCAACAGCCACTGAATTATTGAAGATCACAGCGTCCCTAAGGTGAGGCGCTGCATGGAAGTCTTCCGTCTTCGGGCCTGACAAAGAGAGAAGAAGGCTCGATGAAACATGGTGGGGCGCTTACAAGCCATCCGTCACGGTCCCTCCCTGCTCACATGGAGACGGGATTGGATTTCCGACCGGCGGGGATTTGTTGTGTCAGGAATGAGAGAGGGGATTGAGCAATCTCTCAGTGAGATGGTGTGATAAGAGTAGCAATGATTGTTCCTGGAGTTTTCTAAGTATATCATGTTAATTATCTGCTTGTAGAGATATTTGCTATGACATGCATATCTGTGCAAGTTATAGGTGTGAGGCTGGGGACTTCAGCCTGACCCAGCGCACCAGTCCTAATATCAAGTCTCCTCTGGCGCCTACATTATACTGGCCTTTTCCTCAAGCTGCATATGAAACACAAAAACAAGCCCAAGCTTTTGATTTAGACATTGAAGTTTTGCGCTGACACACAAAAAAGTGAGTGATGTGGTAAGACGGGATGGGTTATTTGTATTTATGATGGCAATGTTGTTTCTACATGATTTAAAGGGGCCTTGCAAAAGTTTTTCTCTCCACTTTTGTCAAGTTAGAACACAATTTGGTGAAATATGTTAAGATTTTATATGACACGCTGACTGACACTTGTGAATAATAGTGAAGTGGACATCAAACAATGTTTTCCAAAATGTTTTAACAATGGGACAAAACAAGAGTAGAGTATTTATAATAATAGGTTTACCCCTTTACTCTAATACCCATATATAAAATCAGTGCTTTTTTCATACATATACTGACAAAATAATATTTTTATTTAAAAAAAACTTTGAATTACTCTACATTCATTCCCACTTAAAATGTCTCAAATTACACAATTAAATTAACTTTTCAAACGTCAGATATGTAATTTATTATGCCCCTGATTATTGAAGTGAGAGTGAACATAATATTATCCCTTGGTGCTTAGACGTTTTGTTTATTTTCTCTTTTTGGTCATTTTTTTAATTGTTTGCTTTCTTACATCATGTCATTTTAGTTTATTCCTTGTGTTAGTTAATAAATATAATTCTTTGTGTTTTGAATTTGCTCCATTAGATTAATATTAATATTTATCCCTGGTAATGTTCAGGTACCCCTCTGCCCCCTTTCACTTTACTTTTCTGTTTGTTTTTCACTTCACCTCAGCTTCCATTTTGGTCCCCATTCCAGCTGTTAGTCGTTTCCTCATTTGTCTCTGCCTGCTCCCTTCCACAGCTGCATCTGCTTACCTGTAATTAGCTCATCTGGTTTTTAGTCTCTTGCTATTTTTGTATTGAAGGTGTCTGTCTCTACCGTCAAAACACACTAGTTTCCCTTTCAAAGGAGATGTGTAAAGAGGAAACCTTTGCTCTCTACTGCCCTAACCTTATAGCTCTAATTCATGGAAGATAAAGCAAAGAAGGTGCTTTATCAAAGAATTATTCAAGAAGAAATTCTAAATTCTAAATCAAACAAAATTTGTCCATAGTTCTTGAGCATAAAGCAACTCTCTGAAGCTTAATGTGTAAACCCTGTAATTCCTATTTTATCTTAATTTTTTGAAATGCTTTGTTCTTCTTATCTTTTTAAGAATTCTTTATTTTCCATCTAATTTCTCCCATATTTCTACACACGTTCTCTTCTTTTTGAACACCCGCAGCGAACTAGACAAACACGAGCGCAAACACCTTTCCCCAGCTCCCCCGCCGCCCCACCTCCATATCCCATGTGGGTAGTTGCATCAGGAGCCTCTGACTGTTGTCATGGAGCGAAACATCCCCCAAAGGCCTCTGCGGGATCACGCAGCCTTTCCTTTGCCTCCAACAGGCGACGTTAAAAAGTACCCTGCCAAGCAGCCAGCTGCTTTCCACAGGTGTTGTCAACAGGCAGAGGAAACAAGGAGGGGAGGCAGGGAAACAAACACAGACAGACCCTCTTCCTACAGATGCTCACCGTGTCGGGTGTGTGTTCTCGGCACGGCCCCTGCTTACTTTCGCAGTCTACAGCTGCATCGCTACCGATCGCGTAGCAACCCCAGCTGGCGTCATCATCGGTACCCACAGGAGATTTGGCAGCACACAAACACTGGCTGCTTGGATGCACAACCAGCAGGCTACAAAGAAAGCTGGCGCTTGGTCTAAAACAGCACTTTCACCAGTCAACTTAAGCGTCTTAAAAGAGATCAAATGCTCAATCTGATGGTTTGATCCACATTGTTGGACAGATATGAGGAGACAGTACTTGTCACTTCAGAGAAACCAGACACAAAACACACCCCAGGTTCATCTTGAAATGTAGCAATTGAAAAGCATGCAGAAACATCGCAGGAGAATCAAGAGTCAACAAGCATTGATTCTGATCCCTTCACTGAGGTCACATTGGGATGGAACAGCAAGTCCCCCCATTAGTTGCAGTGTACTCAAACTGTTATATAGGACTATTAAGGCAATGTATCTTATACACCACCCATTAGAGGTTTCCTGAAATTAGCTAGGAGAACCAAGGATCTCTGGCAACACCCTAGAGTCCCTGAAGAGGACTTAGTCAATGTATGATGAATGTTTTGAAGAAGAGGGCTTTAGACCAAAATTGCAACCTTTGAAGAAGAAACAGGGGGAAACTTTCATCAGATGATTGTAGGATTTCTCTTTTGCCTTTGTCAAATGTACCAAAGAACACTCAACAATAAGATGAGACAGAAGGCCATAGAGAATGTTGCACTAAGACAGCACCAGTCCACTTCCTGCTTGTAGAGGAATCTCCGGTCTGCTTGGCATTCACATATGAACCACACCAGAGTTCAGTTCGACTGAGCCAAGGCCGAGGTTTGTAGGAGGACCAGGTGTTGTTTTGGTCTGCAACAGAGCTCAATTGAGCATTCAGAGCTCCAAAAGCAAACTGGAGAAAAGGAGCTGGAGTTGAATTAAAGCAGACTGAACTGGATGATGTGAACACACCTGCTGAAACATTAACATTACTTTGTCTGTGAAGTGGACAGAAGGGTTGTTTTTATAATCCGAAGGTTTCTTCTGGATGGAAGATGATGCTGTCCACTAACGTCAAAACATTTTGCCCTGAGGGGCAAAATCCCCAAAAACTCCAGCACCCAAATCTTCAATCTCTATGTAAATATCGCTTGATGTGTGGAAAAGCATCTAGAAAATCTAAAGTCAGGCGTTTGTCACCACAAGATGATAAAGCCATCTAAATATTTACTTTAAAGGAAGTCACAAAAACTTTACAAAAACAAAGTAAAGGATCAGACTTTGTCTAACAGAAGGCAGAATGCGTGTGCAGCACAATTAAAGAGCCAGGACAAATACATGCAGACAGACTGGAATCAGCAGTCAGCTAATGGTCAGAATGGGACAGTCTGCTTCCTGAATTGTTAATAAACCCTCTCTGAGATGGAGGCTTTGATTGATTGGTGCAGACCTGTAACAATGTGAGCTTTATTTCTGCTCTCAAACCCATTTACCTTTTCTGTCTCTCCTGTTCAGTTCCTCCTTCTGCAGCTTTATCAGCAGCGGCTCCCAAAAAGCCTCGATGAATCATCTCTGAATGTTGAAGCGCAGCTATGGGGTCCAAACAGCACATCCATCACTGGTTCTCACCAGGAAGAGTCATTTTTACATGGCTGTTTGCGCACTGTAGATTTTTATCAGCTTCTATTTGAATGGCAGTTGTGGACGATAACCATCTGTGTGTGTGTGTGTGTGTGTGTTCTGAGATGTTCTAAATGGGTATGCATGTCCACTATGCTTTCTTTATCACACCCGACTTCAGGATAGCAATCGGTTTTTGCTGGTGCTCTTGCCTGGTAGATAATTATCACTTGGTATGTGTGTGTGCATGGTTTTTCTATTTGTCTGTGAGTCACGTCTCAGACAGACAGGTAAACACACCGCCTCTCATCTTGTTGACTTCACCTAAGCTTCCAGATTGTATTTTGACAGCGCCGATCGTCTTGTACCAAATCCTGGCATCCTGCACCAGACACGACGCCTCCAGGATCTTATTAAACAGAAACGGGATCCAGGAGTGAACAAGTGGCGCAGAATAAAAATGCACGTGCAGCATGGAGTAGAGTACTCTTTATTAGAAATGACTGCCTGTTTTTGTACAGGAAGGTCAGTGTGGATAAGGGGAAAGACAGAGATGTTTAGCAGCAAAGTGCTTTCTAATGTGTTGTCAAGGCCGAGACGAAGATGATAAGATAGCGATCCCTGGCAGCTGTGTGAGTCTGGTTGCCAGAGAGCTTCTCCGGCTAATCTATGCACACCAGAGATGGGGAGCCGAGCAGCCAGAGATTGTTGAGATGAGTGTGAGGAAATGAAAACGGTCAAAAACAAAAGAAGAACAGTATCCTGGTGGAATAGTCTTGATTCACCCAGACAGTGAATCTTATTGAGTGAGAAAGGCTGCTGAACGGGCCTATCGAAAGCGATATCTTTCTACTTTTGAGAAATGCATCTCCTCCTGCAGTCTAGCGTCTCTTTCCTCTCCTCCTCACCAGCTTACCAATACCTTCTCTCTTTTCTTTTCTTCAAGCCTCCTGAGCTAAGGCCAATCTATCTGCTCGCCATCCATCCTCTTCATCCCCATCTTCTTCTTTTCTCCCATCACTCCTCTATCTCAGCTGCATTTTTCCCCTCTCACCTTGCCGTCTCGTTTCTCCGTCCCTCACCCTCTTTTAAAAAGCCTGTTGCTGATCCATCAGCCTTGCTGCTGAAGTGCGATCCCACTCCTTTCTCACGGCAAGTGAAGTCTTTCTCCGAGGAGGAAGGTAGCCTCTACTCCACTTCGATACCAGCCAGTTATTAATTACTCCCCAATTCCTCATCTGTCTGCAGAGGGAAGTAATTACGTTGCGGCCCTTTTCTCCCCCTTCGCCAGCATCAGAAATGACGTGATAACCAGAAACCCAAATTACTCCCGCTGATGAGACAATCATTGAGCGAGAGAGAGCAGGCCGAAGATTTTTCAGCCCCACTGTGCTTCGCCCCGTCAGAGTAATGGTGTCTTGATTCAGTCTGGGATGTCTTCCCGACATATTCGCCGGGCGTTTCCAATTTCCTTCTCGCAAAACACTAGAAGATGGGTAGGGAGAGATAGGCAGAATGAATTAAACACGGATTTTCCCTCTGTCTTTCTGTTTTTTTCTTTTTCCTTCACTGCTTCTCCTTTTTTTTGCTCCTTAGAAGAGAGAGCAATCATGAGTTGTTTCCAGGTCCAATCAGCGTTTTGCAGCTGGAGAGGAGTGATGATGGAAGAGGAACATTAACACCGGATCCTCATCTGCCTCTGAAGACAGAAGGAAGGAAGAAGTGAAAAAACAATTAAAGATTCTTTTCATTTTCGGGCTGTCTGCGTGTTTTTCTTCAGACACACAGGTGTACCTTGATATATTCTGACACTTCCTTCTATTAGTGTGTGGAATGTACATCAATAAATAATTTTCCCACTATGTCTCTTGTGATTGAGAAATAGTAGATCCCTAAATGTGGAACTTAGCAACAATTAAGTATTTTAAGAGGTTTGTAGGTCAGTCCTGCTAAGCTACTTTGGTGCAAACAAATCTGAATTCAATATAAAAATGCTGTACTTTATACTTTTGAGTAATTTTATCATGAAGAATCGTGTTCTTGTGTAAAATTTCTGGATTCTATACCCACTGAAAAACAAACAACAAACACATACCAGCAGTTTTGGTTAGTTTCATAAGTTTTATATTGAAAGAAATTGATCTGGAAACATTTTTTGTATGCAAGTATTTTTTGTTACTTACATAAATTATTGGCATTTTGGTCCCTAAAATGGTCCACTTAACTTTTTATTTAAGTCCATCTGATTATGTAATTTTTACATATTAAATGACTGGTAATTTGAGCATTTCAGTAGACTTTTTACCAAATACTTTTTTACTTTTGAGTAATTTCCTGGATGGCTACTTTTTAGTTTTATTTGAGTATAAAATATGTTGAAGTGATGCTACTTTTACTTGAGTACAATTTTTGGGTTCTGTATATCTATCTCTGCTTACAAGTTCTTAATATCATGTAAGGTCACATCAGGTCAGGCCTTTTGACTAAGGCCCTTTCAAACTGCATCCAAAGTCAAGGACATTTTTAATTCAGAACACTAAAATACAATAACACAATTAAGTTGCAAATCAGTTTTAAAGTTATGCGGGTCATGTGTATTCTTTTTTTTTCACAAATGACAATGAAAAGAGAATATGTAATCACATTACACAGTGCATCACCACACCTTTCCAACAGTGACACAGGTCATGGATGAAGATGGCGGTCGTAACTTACCTGTGTGATGAAACCAAAATTCTGCTTCTGAATGGATCTAAAATGTAGCATAGTGTCTATGAAGTGTAGACTTCTCCCTAATCATGTGTGAAGATCTTCAGATCTCTGTTAGTATTCATTATTAGAGCTTTCTTTAATGAGGGTTTGTAGACACACTTTCCAGACGAGACATTTCAGAAAGCATCAACCTTATCTTCACACCAAAGCTGTCAAACTGCTTTTTAAGTTAAGAAAAGGAAAATAAAACCAACTGGCTGTAGGAGCTTTCTATATTGTATTACAGCAGCTGTCAAGTGCTTATTGATTGGCTATAGTGGATAAGGGTGGCTCCATTTCTGCCAGGCGTGTGTACATTTGACACATGCATGTATTCAAGAGGTGTAGTCACAGAGCTGTGCATGAGGTCTCACTTAATTTGTTCTACTACTTCCCCTGCTTGGCTTCTCAGAGACTCTTCAGTCCAGGGGGATCGGGATCCTGATAGTCTTTTTTTTTACAACCACTGGCTAATGTTGCCATGGGGGAATGTAGCAGGGCCATAACGAGACGATCTCATTCCATATGCGGAGGATATGAAGGGGAATTTGTCTGCTTCAGCAGTGACAGGAGCAATCTGTACTGTGGGTTAGCGCCAATGAGGAATCAGTAGGAGGAAAAAATACTCAGTGTATTCAGGATTATGGTGTAGAAGCCCATTGAAAATCTAATGGACTAGTCACATCAAATAGACTTGGTGGGAGCTTGCATGTAAGCCACCAAGCACACGAACTCACACCCCGAAAGAGAAGCCATTACCAGCAGGAGTTGGGCCATTACTCTCTGTCCAGTATCCCAGTGTGTGAGGCCCGGTCCTAATGTCTCCAGTCCCAGAGGGGGTTTCACCGCAGTTTGCTCTTTCTGAATAATTATCAGTCAACCTTGTATTAAATGCAAAGGCCATAAAAAAAAACTATGATACTTTATTGTGCATATTAAGCACCTATGAAGTGGAAGGAAGGCCACCAAGAGACGTGTGGGGGCTTGATTTAACAGCTTTCCAGTGAAAACATTTTTGCAAAGCTAAAATGCTGTAATTTGTTGAAGTAAGGGATTGGACTAAAGAGTCTGAACCAGAGTATCTCCAGTTATTGGAACAAAAACCAGGGAAAAAAATTCACAGTTCATTTTGAAGGCTTAATTTTCTACATTGAGCCTTCAAACAACATTAAACCTGGATGCTAGCAACACTTAGCATCCAGTGTTTGGGATGATAAGATTTGACATTAGTGGGGAAAATCTCTTCTTTGCAGATTTGTTTCAATTTGGAGAGTTTTAAGCATGTTCTGTTTATGAGATTAAAGTGTGTACTTTGACTAGGTCAATTCAAAACCTTCCTATAGATTTCTAAGCCATTGGGGAGAAAATGGCTGGATAACCCAAGTAACTTTAAGGTGAAAGTCACAAACTGATGGCCGGATATCAGAATTTATGGTTCTAATAATTAAAGTTCAGATTCTGAACCATCAAACTATGCCTATAACTTACTGCAACTACAACTTTTACACCAGATACAATGTGACACCAACTTCTTAGGGTTCACTGTTTTTTTTGGTTGACCTTAACCAAAGTTGGTGAGTCTTGAAAAAAGGGCTTGTGGTATATTGTTCTAGATATTTTTGCATGAGTTGTTAACAAGATCTCAGATTAATTTAGATAGACCACCAATTTCCAAAACTGTTTGCCACTGTTCCATGTTTTCTCTGTTAATCAATAATGGTTTTCTGAGTCCTATAGATTTGAAATGGATTTCAATTTGTTCTTTAATTCATTTCCATCTGGACCTGATGTGTTGATTCTTGAGATCTTCTAGACTATTGTGTTGTCGTGTTTAAGGTATTTATTGAATCTGCAGGCCTTTGCATAATCTGGCCAGTGAATCTCAGCTCAGTTTGTACTTTGTACAAGAAAATGGCTTTTGAATAGCTGTGAACTGAAGAGACTATGCATAAAACATTTAAATTGGGTTTCTTAATAATGAAGCCTATAGGCAGCGTTTAGGCACATAATATTTTAAGTAATTAAAATGTTATCCCAGCAGGTGTCAGCTGAACATGTTACTAATGCTTTTCCCTGGTTTTCCTCACTGTTTAGTTAGTAATGAAATGATTTACTGCCTTTCAACTCCTTGACTGTCTGTGAATCAGAGACACCATAAGATATCATTTTGACAGCAGAAATCCCTTTTAGGAATAATGTTCCTTTCAGCTTCAGTGGTGACTGGGCGATTTTCAGAAGCACATATCTAAAAGTGCCATGTTGCAGCACAGCTTTAAACACATATCAATGCCAAGCCCTCAGGCCGTGTTGGGTGGAGACATGTGAGCCTGGCACATAGGCTGCCTGTTCCCTAACATCCCCCCCCTCACCAGTCATAATCTGCGTAAGTCATCCTTGATTAACCCCTGCTGAATGACTCTAATTACAGCCAATTAGCTGGGGCAGAATGAGACGCTCTCCATGCAGATGAACACGATGAAGAGGTGGAAGGAGGGATGGAGGGACGGAACGAGGGTGGGGGGGTTGAAAAGGAGATGTAGAGAGCTGGGGGGACGCGTGGGATGACAGAGCGATGGAGGTGCTTGGGGCACGGGGAGAGTGTCGGGATGCGGTGTGAGGTTGCAGGAGAAATAATGAGGGGATGAAAGAGAGGAAGAAGCCACAACGGCACAATGACTATCCGGCTGTGCAGCACACCAGTCAGGCAGTCATGAGTAAACACTTGTAAGGGCAGATTAGAAGTGATGAAATGTGACTTTATGCCAGGATAGAAACACTGTCGGTGTCTGGTTCACTTGCTCAGGTCGCTGAAAATCAATGCAGTACTTCTATCAAGATATTGATCAAATCTGAGCTTTATGCAAGATGTGGGTTTGGAAGGAAAGACAACGTAATTTTAAGTGCCAAAGGCTTCAGTAGTTGCATGAGGTGTGCTGAGATGGAACAAATGCATGTTCGAAGTATGCCTGAACCAGGAGAATCACTCAGAAAGTTTTAATAGCATATCAATACTTTGCAAAATCAAGGAGGAGGGTCTGAAAAGAGAATGTTCCCAGAGATATAGCTGGAACAGAAGTCTGTCAGGATTAGCATTTGGTAGAGAAGAAGCAGTCAAGGAGATAGTTGATGTTTGAACAATATATCTTTATGTGCTGTGGCGTAGCTCTGACTGCACAGCCATTGATTTATTTAAAGATGAGGGCATGGACCTTGTATTCAGCAGTCTGGACACTGAGGTTAATGTGGGCATCTCAGCAGGATCTGTTTTGGATATCCTACAGCGTTTAAATGTTTTTGAATCCTGATGGTAAGTGTTATGCAGGCTGGAGAAGACCAAAGTGTGAAAGAGCTTCTTGATTTCAGGAATACAGTAGGTTGCTACGGCAGCAGTTCTGGCAGAGACAGGACAAAACTTAAGCTTTTTGTCCTTTTTCTCTGAAAAAATAACTTTTTTTACTTGTTGTGCCTCTGCAGAGTGTTGCTTTTCTATGCCATTGTGGGAGTATTGCTGCCTACTTGAAAGCATTGAATGTAACACCCTCTATTTCCCAGCTGTGTTTCAAACCATTATGGCAGATTTGCATAAATTCATCCACACGTAAAAGTCGTCATCTGTATGGATGGCAGCATGCGCTCCAGATATTGGCGACTGAAAGAAACGGCTCAAGGTTAAAAGGTGGCCTTCTCTTACAGCCGTTCCATTCCATGCTGGGTTGAATGAGGCCGACAGCTTGACTCGTTGCGGCAACTGCATCTCTTGCTTTCCTACAACTTACAAGTTGCCTTCTTGGAATATGAAGGCCACTTGACTAGAACTTACCGGGTTCTTTAGTTGACAGATCTGTAATTCGCGTTAACCCGTCTAGGTCATAAATGTCAGGTAAATTTGCAGATATTGCAGTCATCTACACAATTTCCAGACTGTGTAGATAACTTGTAACCTGTTATTAATATTTGTTTTAACTTACAGACTTATGTTCTACATTTTTCTTTTCAGAGCAAAGTGTACTTCAGACATCTGAGCTGTGTTAAAAATTGACCAGCACCCACATTGAACTTGAAGCGTTGAATGCAATTTTGACGAGGATAACGCATTTGGCGTGAACGCACCATGACATCACTGTACTGTATAATTGTTCTCTGGAATGTTCTGGAACTTTTAGGTTTCTTTTTTTGGGACGTCTAGTTCACTTTAACTTGCTTTTTAGCTTAATTTGAAATTTAATTTGAAAAGAAACAGGGAAGTAAATGTATTAAATCATTCTCTATTATTATTTTTGCTTTTTATTCTACAGTTTGTATTTATCACTTATGCAAAGTAAGTAGTAAATAGACATGCAAAACTGGGAAACTCAGCACAGAAAAGGTTCTCGGATCACCTGAACCATAAAAATCCAGCACAATGTATGACTCCAATTTAAATGACAGAGACCCTCATTATTGGGTTTGTTGTTTAGATTTTCTATCCCCTCAATCTTCATCCATCCAGATAGCAAATATACCAACTAAACACCTATGCCAACATCCCTCTGGCCCTTTCCCCACTATCAACCAGCAGCAGGGTTGGAGAGGCCAGAGTGAAGAGCCCACTCAGACTGCCCAGTGATTGCCTCAGTCTATCATCAGCCAGAAGATTTCTATTATTGCAGATGGATGATTGGTCTGGCTAGCTGCCGGCCTGGCAAAGCAAGCTCATTTCAGAGCAGTTTGAAGTGCAAGCTCCGCTGCACAGAGGCGAGCAGGAGGGGTGCGAATTTGTAAAGGAGGGGAGGGCGGATTTGGTGATTTGGTGTTGAAATAATGGAGCAGAAACTGCCGTAATGACAAGGCACGCTGGTGGCAGGAGCATTATGTGCAAAAGGACGAGGCTGTTAATGCGGACAACCTCTATTTCCAACAACAATTTAGACGCTAATGGGGAGCGCTTTCCTGCCAAACAAATAGATGGCCCACTCGCAGAACAAGGAGTGTGTTCAGGGTTTTGCACCATGTTGTTGGATCAGTCAAAATCATCTCCGCCTGCGTGTTTTATCAACCTGGATCCAGTTCCAATCAAACAACCCAGTACAGTCATTGTTTTTGAGAACATTTTACATCATTTTCTTTGTATCACACAAAAGACTGCCTGTATTCTGTGCAAAAAAAAAAAAAAGCCCCCAAAGGGCATATGCTTGAGATCAACCTTAACGTCATATGACTATCACGTGGCTGCACCCGCCTCTCTGTCCTTTGTGTTGTTGGTCTGCTGCAGATCGAATTACCACAACACATTTGAGCCATGAATGTGACTATTTAAGCACTTCTTCACGGCCTGTCTCTGCAGCAGCAGCTCTGCTCCAGCGTCCCGCCCCGGGGTCAGCTGGCTCTGCTGTCGACGAGGGTCCCGATTCTGCAACCTGCAACCTAAATCAATAATCTTAAGGGAATTTACAGTATCTGACTACATGGCCTCTGCACTTGGGAGATTGGAGACACACCAAGGAAACGCAACCCTACATGGTTTTTTTATACACTATTGATCTCTGAGTTCAGAGCTTTAAAGCCACGTTTAGGGGGACAAGAACAAATGTAGAATGGTATTTGTGATGTGAAGTGCTTGACTTCTAGAATAAACAGGTTTGATTATGAGGATAAAATTTAGTTCTTCATGCAAGTGAAAGGTAGAGATTATAAATTGATGATTTACTCAGCCAACTCTTCACTTTCTTTCCTATTTTTTTGTCTGTCTGATTTTATTTTGTGTCATCTGTTTACGCTGCAGAGAAGCTTTGAACCGAGAGGCGGCGGCTGCCGCTGTCACCTGCTAATGTCAGCGGTAATGATGTGAGGCGGCTTTACCTTGAAACGGCGTCACAAACCCAGGACTCAATCATTTCATTTAAGCAAAACAAAGTGCGACAGCAACAACTGTGAACCAGCCAACACAGAGAGACACACAGAGAGACAGAGAGACCAGGATACGGTGATGCTTTCCTCTGAAACTCGTTCTGTGAATACCTTTGAAGTTGTGACATACCTGTAGTGGAAAATAGAGCAAGCAAGACTCTACCAGTTTCGGGTGGGAGATCAAAGAGCGACCTGGTTCTCGTCAACTTTTGACCTCCGTACCTGTGAGGGCTCATCTGGGGTTTGGGGCCAGCTGTCGCTCTAAAGGCTGCCGTGTGTTCAGAGGAAGCGAAAAGGGAATGCAAAGTCACACAAAGTGCATTCAAGTAAACAATTTTATGTGAAGAAAAGTGCATTTAATGGGGATGAGGCAAGTTTTTCGAGACTTGTTTTCCTTATTATATCCAAGCGGTTTCATGAAAAGTTGAAGAAATATATGAACCAAAATGAACTCCCAGCTCATTGGAAGTGTGTTTTATTAGTGTGCAAGCAGTCCAAGAAGAAGATGAAGCAGAAGTTTACTTTTGGTAGAGAACTGATTGAAGAAATCATGAAGAACCCTAAAGATAAGCCAGTTTGAGTTTTCTGCCAAATAAATCATAGTTTCACTTAAAATATTCTGGTATTCCAAAAATCTGATGATGCCACACATCATCATATCTCCTAATAAGGTTTCCAGGAAATCTCAGCATCACACATCCTACTCCATACTTAGAAGTGTAGTAGTGTACATCAAGAGGTTTCCACATATCCATACCCATAAACCTCCAACTTGATTTCAGCCCAAATTAGGTTACATTTGTGATTGTCTTTTTTTTTTCTTGTTTTGGCTGTCAACATACCTGTAGATGTTGCCTAAAGATTGTCATGGAGATTTGGTGACCTCGGAGATGACGCTTTGGCATTTGCACTTCTCTTAAAATCCTTCTTCTGTAGACATACCGACACGCTACAGAAGACGATTAAATTTAGAGAGAGATTTTAAGTCTTGTATTCATTCCTAATTTCTGAAGATCTTGAAAGAGGGCAAAGAGAATTTGCCTTTGTGTCATGTCCTATAATAGGAAGACATGAAATAAAGGTTTGCTAATTGAAAGTACCTCAACAAAAAGAGCAACTTTAAAAGATAACTCGGGTAGGCTACATAGAAACGCATGAAACACTTTTTACATATTTACCTGTTAAATATATTTGGCAAAGAACCAACAGCTAAAACTGTATATCAAAAACCCATTTATCTTTTCTGTTTTATTTTATCATTCTGAAGTTGTAAAATAATCCAGCATAATTCTGATTGTTTTTAACGTCATCAAGCTAATTGGTTCTGGTGCGACCCGTTCGAGTCTCATCAACTGGAATTAGCCAAACTGGAACTCTGTGCGCTCCCACTTTAGCTTCCTCCTTCTCATGCATATCATAGATAAAAAATAAAAAAAAAATAAGTGCTCACCATTATCCCTGGGCACACAGCGTTATATTGTGGATGCTGACATTGCTCTTACCTGGCAGTTGGTGCTTTTACTATATTAATAATGGAGCAGGCGCCATCCATCATGGGGATATGAGGCTGCTAATCATGTCAGCTCCCTGCATATTCACTCCTTTCATCAGGAGGAGGAGAGGCGCTGCGAGCGAGGCGAACCGCGGGGAAAGGCAGGAGGGACGGCATTGAGATGAACAGAGTGGGGAAGTGGTGGCAGAAGAGCGGGGGAAAAGAGGAAGAAGGAAGGGGGACGGCGCCAGTGTGCTGAACACATGACAGATGCCCTTGGCCTTTTGCTGAATGGCTTCCCTGTTGGCAGGAGTTAACCAGTGTATTTAAACAGGACAAGACGAATGGGACCTCTTCTCCCTTCTGCTCACTGAACCGGCCCATTTCTATTCCAACTCAGCATTCCCTCAAGTGGGATGCTAATATGGCTAGCTGACACCGCAAGGGTTCAAACTTCATAGCGTCGTTTTGTTGTAAAGTTCATTTTATTGGTGCCATTTCAAGTTGAAACATTAGAAATTAATTGGTTTGTTTTTAGCTTTATTGGTATTTTAAGGAAGCGAACACTAGCATTGATTGTACTTGTTTCTCTCTGCTTGTTTTTTTGGGGGTTTTCTTATTAAGAACAAACCAATTTGCATGGAAAACGTTGCCTGATGTTTGCAGAAACACACGTCCTGCCTGGCCTCAGCTGCTTTCTGCCTCCTGCAACAGAGGAAGCTTAAGTGTCTGTGCTTTGCCTCATTTTTGTTCATTTGGCGTAATACAACATCCGCATGCCCCGATGTGTTTGAACAGAACATTTACACAAATCCAGAGGCTAAAATTGCCTTCCGTATAGCATCGTCTTAATCTTTGTCCTGTGAGAAGGTAAAAGCAAGCTCTTTTTTTTTGCCACACGTCTGCTCTTTGCTCCACAAAAGAAAAATACATTTGCTCTTGATTGATGGGCCTGATTAAAGGAAGATAAGATTTTGAAAACGTGGCCATATGCCTGGCATACGCGTTGCCTCTTTTGGCTCAAAGCCTAGTGGCAGAACATCTTCAATATCCTGACATCTTCCTCATGTTGCTCCTCCGTAGGGAAGAGGGGAGAACGTGGAGGTGGGTGATGAGTTGTTGGAGAGTAGAAGAGGGGTGGATTTCAGAGCGACAGGCCGACATGGAACAGAGATAATGAGCGCTTGGGGGTGCCTGGGGTGCAAACTCCTTCCTTCCACCATATAGCTGGAAGGGAAGGGAATAGAAGCAGGATGGAGGTGGAGGGGGGTAGTTAAGGGAGCCAAGGGGCCAGGCGAAAGCTGCCCTCTGAGTGATGTTTGATGTGGCGCTGCTGTTGCTTCCGATGCCAAGTAAAAAGATGAGCCAGCCAGGAGGCCATGAGGGGCGGCTGTTAAGTGCCAATTAGGCAACGATGAGTGGGAGTCAGAGATAGCCATTTGCATTCACCACTCCTGCATTTTACTAGGGACAAGTAGTCAAATTCTAAGACATCCGCAACATAATCCCCTTCAGTTTTCCTTAAGTTGCTTCCCCTCCTTTCACCCTCTGTCTCCCCCGGTGACTGTTGGGTAACGTCACATCAGCGTCAGTTAGAAGAAAAATGGGCTACGATTCGGTGCCCCATTTACTTTTGTCTCTGTATGGCCTTGACCTCAACTGAGGACCACTGAAAGGAATATTTTGCAGAAGCTTGTCACATTATGCAAAAGGACAATGACTGTTGTCAGGCGTCCAATTAGTGAGGGGATTCACAGTCATTTCAGCCTGCAATGCAAAGAGACAGGGTGAGGAAAATGGAGCTTACATCTCAATGTGTGCACATGCCTAACCTTATGTAACAATAAATGCAGAAAGTCTAAGGAGATTTTTCAGAATGGTGAATTTTTCCCTGATCACTATCTCCCTGGAAACTCATTTTAGACTCAGCCATATGGCTGAACATTGGCATTTAAAAACCATGTTCCTCTTGGCTCCAGCCAAGAGAGAAAGAAGCTGCAAGGTGCTGATAATCAAATGCAAATACTTGATAAGTTGATTGCCATCAGGGTAACTACTGCATACAGGTGTGTAGCAGTTAGCTGCAAGTTCAATACAACGCAATCAGAAAAATACTACAGATGAAAGTCTTGACAGCCTCTTCTTTCTAAAAACAGGATGGTTGGTTAATTTAAGAATGATCTTAAGTCAGATGTGGACACATTTCAGATTATCTGCTAATATGCTAAAGAGGTACTAATTCTTCTTTTCACGCTTTAGCAATTTTGCTAACTTTGAGAACGTTGAGTAGATGTTGCGTCTCCTAAAATATTTTTCTGGATAAATTCTAAAGCACTAATGTACTTATTATCTCATTGACTCATGGAGGGTATCAACATGGCTGAATTAGTGCTCTAACATTAGCTTCTGCTAAATTCTGTTGGCGTAGCACTTTAGTGTTAGGAATAACACACTTAACTTTAACATTTGCATTGTCCATGACCTTCAGTCAAGAACAAGAAGTGTTTACATTTGTCTCAACAAAACAATTGTACCAAACATAATTGAAAATCAACAGATTATCTGGAAGAGAATAATAAGTGGAGCTTCATGAAACGTCAACAACACATTCACTGGAGTTAATATGAATAGTTTTCAAAAACGTTAAAACTTCCAACTAGAACAGGTTCAAAAAGTGTGTTGAAGAGATGATAACTGTGTCATGACTTGCACCACCCGTACATGTTGATCTTATCATTCTTGCCAGGCCAAATCAAAGTCAAGACTCAACTTGATTGAAAAGCTGTGGCGGGACCTGAAGAGAAATGAATGTATCGGAACCTTGATGAAGTGAAGAGTTTCACAGACTGAAAAACCCCACTGATAGCTACTGCTGCTAAACATGCTTCTATAAGCAGGTCAGTCATCACTTGAAATGTCCCAACAGTGTCAAGCCAAATCAAAAAGTGCAACAATATCTTTTCAAATTTCTTCTAAAAAGAGGAAATAATGTTAGAGAGTAGCAAAATGTTTCTAAGGCAGCAGCTATGGCAACTGCGGCTATCATGAAGTAGCTGACCTTGTTTGCAGAGAAAGAAGTCATCCATTTATCTGAATGCAGGTGCACACTCCTGTTACAGCACCTCATAATCAGGCTGCCTGATTTTTTCCCCTCCTCTCGCATGAAATTGCACGACCGGGTAAATTACTTTGATAGATTCACAATGACTCCAAATGTAAAAGCGTCACTCGCCATCGCTGACAGTGAATGAGTCTCTTCATGTCCGAGCTCCCAGTCAGTCTTGTTTCTGTCTGTGCCGCTCACATCCCAGGCCTATCAGTAATTTCCCCAAGCTGCCGCCTCAGATCCGCCTGTGCCCCCGCGCTGTGTTTTGTATATTCATGTGTGTACCTTCCTATCTTAATCCTAGCTATTACTCGCATGGCTGGCCATGTCAAGGGGAGATTTGCTCACTCACAGTGAATGGGCCAATATTGACAGCACACCCACCGCATCAGCGATCAGTGTTAGGGCTTAGTGAGCAGTAGATTCACCGGTTTGAGGCTGAATGCTAAAGGGAGGTTGGGGGTGCGATCGGTGTGTTGGGAAACAATCCTCCTAGGGAATCTATGCAAATTGCTAAATGTTATTTGGAGACTGTCAGGTGTGATAATTTACCAGTGGGGGGATGTTATGATGTTCACATGCTAGTTCTTCTAATCTTAATACACTGGATTACGCTTTCTAGTGGTTGTAGGCCAATTTTGTGTTTATTTTAAACTTTTTTTTCTCAAACCACATTTGAAGTTTGATCTCTGTTTGGCTCATGGTGCTAAAGGCACCAAAGGTTCAACACGCAACATTTCGCTTAATTAGTCTTAAATTTACAACCTTGTTAAGATAAGAGGTGAAATAGTTGTAAATGTATCTTATTTTAGAGCAAATAAACTTTGATTGCAACATAAACTTGAAATTAGATAAATGCTCCTAAGCCGGTCAGTGGAACCAAATTTCTACAGAAAGTCTTAAATTAAAAAGAAAAGAGAATAAATCAAGTGTACTCAAGTACTTGCCTACATTTGATTGTACGCAAGCAAAGATTCCAGTTGTTTTCAGGGATAAATTTAAAGTTTAATTGGATGATGGTACTCATCAAAATGTAATCTAAAACACACTCTTAATTAATAGATAAAATAATCTCATTAAAATTGCTGTTACAAACTTTAAAAATAGATTCACACTCTTCACAAACACCTAGAAATTCTTAGAAAGGTCTAAAGTTGATGTCAACAGAGTTTTCACAGAAACATGTTAATGGCTACAAAAATCTTCAGCCAACAAACTTGAAACAAATTGTTGCTGACATGACTTGGTGTCATTTTTAGTGGTGGGTGGTGATTGAGAGACCCAGACTGACAGAATGTGGAGCCAGTAGTTGCTTATGTCTAAATGCGAATTGAACTGTTATTGAGGCGACACAATGGCAGTTTACGCAACAAACTATTTTCTGGAGGAAAATGACTTTTAGCTTTTCCTCACCCATAACTGAACTGGAGATTCTCCTTCGTCCATTTAAAGCCCCTTGTTCCCTACGCCTTTATTTAGAGATTTTTGTTTTCTTGAGAGTGCTTGAAAATGACAACCCCAAACTGTAAATTTCGTATACCTCAGGAATTACAAGGTTTATTTGTAGTTCCTGAAGTTTTTGTCAAGGTAACACCCCAGAGAATACTCTACAGGTTTAAAAGTCAGCATTTCTGTCACTGGGTGAGAGCAAATAAATATGGCACACAGTGAAATATTCTAATAGAATACATTTTGTGACATGGCTTTTCCTTTAAAGTGTGCAGTTGAAATCCATCCATTTACTGGAACAAATTTCCTCAAAAGAGAAAAAACGATTCACACAAATTTTGGAAAAGTATTAGTTTAGGCAAATATTACAAATGTGCCATTGTTGGACATTTTGGCACAATGTGTGCATTTACAGATTTCTCTGTTTTTTATATATTTTCTCTTTTTTATTCCTTCCCCCAACTTATATTTTGCTATAAATATTGTACTCTGGTCATAAAAGTATCCAGCAGTGGACTCAGAAAACCAAACTCTGCAGCTCATCTGGAGCCCATCAGTTGATTTGGATGACTGACACATCCGATAGCGGCTAACGGATAGCCAGTACAATCAGGAGGAGTTTACAAAATTGCATAGCAACATAATATAATAGCAACATAATCCACCAATCGCAACCAGGGAAAATGCCTTTACGGAAATGGGGGAAAGCCCCGGAAATGAGAGAAGTGCTAAAGTGAGAAAGGTTCGTCTGAGTTTTCTACAGGGTGTCCAAGGAGACAGAAAAGTTGGGGGGGAATGCGCGTTTAAATCACATTAGTGTGACGCAAGGACAATGGATTACAGGACCTGAGTAGAAATATTTACTCTAACATATATTATGGCCATAAAACAGGAAAAGTAGGAGTGAATTTGTTTTTGAAATGAGTCTTAATTTTTTGGTCTTTGGCTGCTGCAGTAAATTGTACATATAGCATGATGATTCTAGTTTTGCTGGAAACAGAAACTTGACTTTGAATCTGATAGGTAGTTTGTGTGGACAGGATGGTGTTGCACTGTTGTTGCTGTGTGTTTTACCTGAGATGCCTACAGCTCATGTTTTCAACTGAGCTACTGCTGCCATTAACTTCATGTTCTCATTCTAGATAATACATTTGGCAATGGCGTTTTGTGATTTTCTCCTAAGCAAAACCATTGATTGACTATTTGCTGTGTCCAGTGTTGGGAACAGCTAACTAAAAACTTAGTTGTGCTAACCCTAAAACACTAATCATACATGCTAATTCAGATAATGCTAAAGCACTGAAAGAGCACAGCAGTCAGTGGATGCTAAAGCACTAAACTCAGGATTGTGGATGCCCATCGTTTGTGATGAGTCTCTCTCTATGTTTTTATTTTTGAGTCTCTCAAAAATAAAAACATAATAACATTTTGTGAATATTTGTATAATTAACTCCCTGGTTGTTAAGGTAAGTGTTATAATCTTTTGTATGTTATTCATTTGTTTGATTCACTATCATTTGCTCAATAAAGTTTCTTGAAGATAGATTGTTGGGGGAAAAAGGAAATGGAACTGCTTTGTAAACAGTCTTTACTCCCTTCAAAATAAGAGCATGAATCCAAGTACTAATCTGTTTGTAGACAAAACTGTGATGCAGAGGCAGAACTTTTTTTCAAATGGAAATTAGAAAACAGACAAGTAAATGTGTGCTTTTGAATTTTATCTGGTAAAATTCAAGTGCGCTAAACATTTTCAAAGTTAACAAAAGCACTAAATGGAAAAATTAGCTCTGCTATTAGCAGAGTGTACACTGTTGTTTAAATAGTTTAGCTGAGAAAAAAGACACTGTCTTCATCTTCTCCTGTCTCCCCAGGAATGTAAGGTAGCACATGAACAATGCAGAAAAACAGAACTTATCTGTTAAATATTTTAGACTCCAGTGGACCATGCAGCAGTTGTGTGTATGGGCTGTCGTGTGTCTCCGTCACACCTTTCGTACAAAGTTCCTTACAAGAAAAAAGTAATCGTGGCAGTAAAATTCCAAGAAGGACTCTGGGAGGGGAAGATGGATATGATCAGGTGGAGATGAATGCAGAGCGAGATCGCAAATAAAAGCTGCATGTGTACGGATGCGAAGAGCAGGAGAGAGAGACAGAGTGAGTTGTGTCAAATGGATAAATGTCAGAGAGAGCTTCATCGTCTGCCTGAGCTGGTGCAGCTCTCCCCTCCCCAAAATGCCAGGCGTAAATCTCGTGCAGCCGGGGCCCTCAGTCAGTCAGCCTCACTGAGCGCTGTAATGAGATTACAGTCTCCACTGATGCTGCCTCACATGTGTAAAACAGAATGGTGTGGAAGAGGGGGCTGCGATCCTCCGTGGTTTTCACGGCTGGAGGGAATCAGCAGCAAAACGCCAAGCATTGAGGAAGATTTGGCCACTTCAGTGTCATTCCTCTCAACCAGCGTATCATCTCTGAGAAAAGACACGTCTTTACAGAGTGTGTCTGGAAACACTGGCTGCTGAAGGTCAGATATGAAGGTAAAAAGAAAATAAGTGCAATTTTTTCACTCAGATGTCAATATTCTGTGGAGGCTCTAGCATTCCCTCATTCTTTTCCAGAATAATATGTAGAATGGAAAAGGTTTTATAAGATTGGAAATATGGCTCTCCAGCCAGGGCACTATTTGTCAGGGGGTGGCACAAGCATGGGAAGGAAAAAGGAAAAAAAAACTAATTGCCGTGTCCTGGTGGGATTTTATGCACAAACTCAAACAAAGTAATGAATATTTTGGAAGTGACAGGTAAATTTCACTATTTAAAAAAAAAGAAAAAGAAAGAAACTGAAAAGCGTGGCATGTATTAGACCTTTTTATTCAACAGTTGACTGTATAAGGCTACTGGCGGTGGTGCGTTCTGATGTGCGATGTTTGTTTCACGTCTGACCAAAATACATTTTTACAAGTTTCCTGGTTATCATGATGGTCTCTCTCAGCCCCAGTCCAGCCTTTATTCAATATTTATTACACACATATGGATTCTTTTACCAATTAGGTGTCCTCCAGAGTTTTAGTTAAGGGTATTAATTTAAAGAAAAATAAAAGTATATTCACTTTCACTCTAAAAAAATAGATATGCTACTTTGAGTCTGTTTATCTAATAAAATAAGTGAGGATAAAAAAATATCGTCACTGTCACTTTAACTTAGTACCAAGTCAGAATCTACAAGTCGAACACCAGAATTGTTCTGTTTTGACAGTGGGCTCCTGCATGTGCCGTCCCTGATAGATGGCGCCCTGTGTGGTGAGCCGGATCCCCCGTACAGAAAGCTGCCTGTGTTTGTATCAATGCTTTAAGTGAACCTCTGACTCCACCTTCCAAGTCGAAATATTTTTGCACAACCAGCTCACCTATGCAGCTGGCCGAAGCGCCTCCGCAGCCAATCACCTCCTGAGAATAAATCAAGTCCCGCCTCTAATCACTATCAGCGCGTCTCCCTCCCTCCCCAACGTCACCGCCCACTCGGTCAGAAGGCAAAGCAAGGGGAGTTTGATTGACAAATCCCCCCCCCCCCCCCACGCCCCTTCACTTAGCGGAGCCCCGCCCTCTCCGCCGGCTCCCTATCACAGGCCGTTTTGGCAACACGGTTACGCGTGGAGCGTCCGTCCACCTCCAGTCTCCTTTACGCACCGATTATGCGCGCAGGTACAGGGACTCGAACTGCTCCGCGTCCGGCCGCTGCACTGCGCCTCTAACCCCGCCACACGGACCAACATGACACAAGTGGATGTAGAAATCTGACAGGCGCGTTTCTTTGTGGATCATCCTGCCGATTCCTCCCCGGTTGTTGTTTTTTTTTTTTCCTTCCCTTTCCTCCTCTCCCTCCCTCCTTCTCTCTCGCTCTCTGCCGGAGCGTCAGCATGGATGTCTTGGCGAACCACGGCATCTTTCAGGAACTTCAGCTCGTCCACGACACGGGCTACTTCTCGGCCATGCCGTCGCTGGAGGAGAACTGGCAGCAGGTACGTGGCCGAACCTCCGCCAACCAATCAGAGCCATGCGCTCGGGATGCAGGCGATAACTTTCTTTATGCACTAATAAAGCTGTCAGGCGCTTTACCGGAAGATGAAGATCCAGATCTCATAATGCAGACTGAATTGGTCGTGAATAATAATGCATCCTTTAGATTAGCCTGTTGTAACCCCCCTCCTCCTCTTATGGATAGAAGTCCCCTCTCTTATCCATAATAGATGCCCTTACATGTCTGGCTTTTTTTTCTGCCATTTTTAATTGGAAGAGGAGTGGAGAAATCATCTGCTTTCTTATTCCAACCTTTATTCATGTTCCTGCGTGGAAGTTCCGCTTGGAGAAGTGGGGAATCACATGGAGCTGAGAAAACACCAAATCTGCCGTTTTTCTTTTCATTTTTCAGCGCAGCGCAGACATTCTGTGCATGTTTGCGAGTATTTAGATGGACATTTTAGATATATTTTGAATAGATAACAGGAATAAATGAATGGATTTTTCATTCTGCTTTCAGGGTATTTTTTTATTGCAATTTGGAAGCTCATACAGGAGCCACCTGCATGCAGAGTCAGTCAGAAGAATAAGCAAACTTAGCTGCTTAGGTCCTTCTCACCTGCAGGGGGAGCACTGTAGTTTTTAGAAAAGTCAGGTTTATAAATGTATATTTTGTAGCTTTAATGTTGGTATAACTGGAGCAAAGCACAACAACTCTCAATTCAATTCAAGTTTTGTAAAAGACAGAAACCTAGTCCATAGCAGAGATAAAAATAGAAAAGGGAAATGAAAAATAATTATAAATGACTATTAATAAGGAAAAGGTTAGAAAATTTAGCTTAACAACTGTATATGTTATGTGTTAATGCTACTAACAAATAAGTTATCTAGCATTAAATGCTATGCTCTAGAGGTTTTAGAATTCATACCTAGCAATTTTTTAAACATTTGGATGCAAAATATTAATATATAAATCACATGCACCCAATTAAAACAGTATTTTCAAACTTGTACCACTAAATGATGATTATGTTAAATGTATTTTGCCCAAAATGTCAGAGGATGTTAAAGAGATGTGAAAGTATTTGGAGAAGAATTAAAGATTAATTTTGGATACATTTTCCAAATCAAAGCTACCAAATGAATTAGTTTTTCCCAAATTCCTCATTTCTTTTTGTTTTACTTGTGCAGTTTTTTTAGATGTGAGAAAAGTAAGCAGCTAGTTAAGTCCTCCTCACCAGCAAGGGGGAACTAGAGCACTATAACTGTCACAAAATGTTCCGTAGCACTAACACCAGTGAATAATTGTAATACTCTACTTTGTTAACAATAATCCAAAGTTCTAAGTACGTCTCAATTGTAAATAAAAACATTAAATGCAGATTTTTCAAAAATCTTTCTTAATATAGAAATCACTTCAAGGCAAATTGCAATCCATTGATTTAAAAAACAAAATTTAATGATTTTGTTTTTTTACTTGTAACTATATTTGGCGTATTCTGTAGAAAATGTGTGACTTCCCACTTATTTCATTTGGTTCCTATTCAAATGAAATAAGTGGGACTGACTGCATTGCTGCTGCTCTCCACAGCGCACATGGCTGATCAGGGAAATAATGCAAAACAGAGAGAGAGAGAAGGAAGGAAGGAAAATCAATTCATGGAAATATGATGCCGTTATTGTTCTTGTAATAGTAGCTTCAGGTTTTTTTCCTCTCTGCTCCATGCTGGAAGAGGCAGGATGGAGGAGGGGAGAAACCGGTGCGTGACCGCAGATCTCCTCTCCGTGGCCGAGCAGTCTAATTGGCATCCTACTGTTCGCCACCAACGCATCTTTTCATAACAAGTCTCAAACTCCATGCATTCACTGTCAGTGCTTTTCTTTAAAAAAAAAGGAAAAATATCGCATCGTGTACCATATGCAGCGCTGCTTCTCACCCCACAGCCTGCGTCTCAAAATCAATACCTGATGCAAATGGAAGAGGGAGACAGCTGTGTGTGTAGGCTGGGAAAGCTCTTATCTGTGAGCAGCGAAAATGTCAGTTTTTGCTGTGACGGGAATTGTTTTTCAGCACACTCACTCCGATATAATGCCTGTTTTGGAAAAAAAGGGAAGCACTTTCTGTTTAAAAAAAAAACCCACTTTGAGTTAAAGCTTTTAATTTGCTCTCATTTGGTAGCTTGCATCTATTTCCTTTTCTCACTTCAACAGACATCATCACAACAATATATAAGATAAACCTAATTTAAAGTTGAGAACCTTTGGCTTTATTTTACATCTCCATCCCATTACATGGCCTTTGATAACATCAAACAAATTCAATCTTCTTTTTTTATATACTAATCTGGCCAATCTGGGCAACAATGAGAAAATAATAACAGATACAGTAAATTGTTCTGCCATCATCATTTCAAGTGCTTTATGTTTTTCTTAACCAGTGTAGTCAGGAAGCTTAGGAGGCTGAGAGTTCACCTATCCATCCTGCTCCATCACAAACTAAACTAGTGCCTTATAGCAGTGGAGTGGTTTGAGTTTCTCGATGATCCTACAATTCAAGTTTCCTTGGCCAGATGGTAGATTAGTTCTGGGTGAGAGGCTGCAGATTCATTATTATTCAGTAGAAACATATGGGACAGGTAAGACTGTCCAAAAACATGCAAGTCGGGTTCACTGACTCAAAATTGACTTAAGCTTGGTATGGTTTGTGTCTGGGTTGCCCTATGGAGCCTCTTGCTCAATGACTGCTGGACACTGGCTCCAGGTAACCGCCCAGGTGGAAAAGGTATGAGAAGTAGAAGAGCTTACCATCCTCCTGTAGATACTCCCTCATTGCAACATAGTGGTGGCAAAAAACAGAATGAGTGGCCTTGGTAATGGTTGGTTACTAAAACTATCTTTGGGTACCTGGAGGCTAAAGCTAACCAACAGTAGGCAAGTCAGTAAGAGATTGTCAAGAAGTTGTGGTAAAACTACAATCCTATGTTATCCAATGTGAAAAAGTCTACAATTTGGTGTATTTTACAGGTGAGAAAACTTATGAAAAAGAAAATGGAGTAAAAGAAAAATATTTTTACTTCAAGGTCGCACAGTTTCTCCTTGCATCCACACATTCTGTAGTGAAAGTCCAGCCTGCTCGCACGGCGCAGACATGCATGTTGAATTAGTTAACCGATTGCAATTAATCTGAAGTGTGTGTGTACATGCTTTTCTTCCTGTGTGTAGGTTGCTCTGTGATGACTGGTGACCTCTCCAGGGTGTACCCTGCCTCTCACCCAATTACTGGTGCAGCCCTCACTTTACCACACACCAATCCCCGACTCATGATCCTGCAGGGTTGAAGTCAGTATCAGGATGAAAATAGGCAAGAATAGGTCTGAGTTCACATGAAATCTGAAAGTTATGCAGTCTTGCATTGAAGCTGAACTAGATCCACAACTGTACCTCCATGGTACAATACATCATACTATTTCATGTAGTTTTCCAAGCCCTGTTAAAGTATTTTAGTTGGTTAAACCTGATCAAATGTGGCCGAGACAAATGGAAACAGAATGAAATTGTGGCCAAACTACATATTGGTGATTGAATCCTTTTCACCATCCTTCCATTTTCTGCAAATGGAGTCCTGAAGGACGTCTCTTTTTGTCAAGTTTCACTGTACGCCCCAAGTGTGAAGCCACCTGATGTGACCAGAATAGCACTGTTTAACACCCCAAGATGAAAACAAGTCGCTTAACAGCACTGAGGGGAAAAAAACAGTTTCCAGTTAGAAGCATTTTGGAAAAGGGTTTAAAACCTCAATGTCCTGCTGTGAATCACTGAAGTAAATATCTCAGAAGTTTTTTTTTGGCAAACAACCCCTCCTTTGGATAAAAAGATCACACTGCTTCCTTGTGAGCACGAGGATTATGACTGGCCCCACATTATGAAATCCCCTTTCCCCATGCAGAGCAGAGATGTTCTTGGCAAAGCACTCATTGTGCTCATTGTAGCTGGATGAGGATGGCACAACACAAGCCCTGCTGAATGCAGGAATTATGAGTCGTGGCTCGCCTTAAAAGCTTTGTCTCCTGCAGTGGACCCATGCCTTTAGCCGTCCCTTCTGTATTCCGGGCACAATTTAGAATTTGATGCTTTTACAGCTTCTGATGGCGAGATAGGAGGCCGTTGTAGTCGGCACCTAAATGGGTCCCTGAGACGCAATGGCAGGAGTGATGACTGTGTCCCCTGTTGGTGTCTGCGAGGCATGATTCAGCCGGTTATAGGGGGATGGGGAGCAGAGGAGGGAATAAAGTGTTTTGGAGGTCTGCAGATGGTACATTTGAGGCTGCTATTTGTTCCACTATTGAAGCTAATGGCGCCAAACTGAACTGTGCTGCCTCGTGTCCAAATCCCTGTACAGTTGGTTGTTCAGATTTGGTTTGGAACAAACAGCAGGGCTGAGCGGGATTTGGAACAAGCAGAGCTGGTCAAAAAAACTTCCTCATTATGCGAGGAACCCAGTTTCCCTGACAGCCAAGAGAGAGCGTGTGTTGCTTTGCATCTTCGGACCAAAAGAAATGGTCATTATCTTGGCTGCAATATCCAGTAGTCTGACATTTGCTCAGATAAAGCCTGATTTAACTTCACAGTCAAAAAAATGAACTGAAATGCATCCTCAGACACACTTTTAAGAAGGAGAATTATAGATTTGCACAACTTAAGCCTTTTCTAAACAGCTGCAGATTTCATGATAATCAGTTCAAATCATTTAAATGATAGAGTACAAGTTGGGAAAATACTTATGTGGTTAGGGAGACTCTGAAAAGGAGAGCCAAACAATTTCAGAGGAAAATAAAGTGGCATGGAATAATTCTTGAACCGCTCAGACTCAAGCCTGTGAGGAACTGGAAACATCAGGTTTAATGTCCAGAGTGAGGTGAGTTTGAAATGGCTCCAGACAAATGTTTTCTATAGAACGGTGTTGAACTATTTCACTACTATTACAAGAAACATGTCTGGAGAAATGTGGCGAATTGTAGACTTGCTGTCAAGCATGGTTATCTTATTGTAAGTGTTACAGTTGTACTAGTTCAGCTTAACCTCTAATCAACTACTTGTTCACACTTATAAAAAATAAGTCTTAGAATACTGGATACCAAAATTTAGCTGGTGTGTATTTGGGTATTTGAGTCTGTGTGAACGAGAGAAAATCTACAATAAATTCATATTCCTGTTTTTTAAAATTTTAAATCAATAAAAGCCCACAAAGAATAACATTCTTACCCATATCTAATAAATTTCTAGTTGACATCGTCGACTTTTCAGCTGCGCCTAGTCCCAGCACTTGACCCTGATGGAGGGGATGTAACCGAACACCAACCTTAGTGGTGTATCATTGACCTCTGGACACACTCCATACACTCCAACACATATATCATCCTTCAGGGCTCCAGCACAAATAGTCCTAGGACACACGTGTAAACAGAGTTCCTGATGCTTACCCAAGCAAAAATATCTGGATGAGGCTGCTGGGCGCATTATGGGCCTGGCAACCTATGTGACTGTGGCATTTCTAAATGCGGACAGATCAGCGGGGCAACTGCCATATGCAAACAGTGTTCACAGATGCATCCACTCACATCTAGTCCATGTTGGCGACTCAATAACATGCACATCTCCCAAGTGGCAGCTCAGCCTGCAGAAGAGGGTGGGGGGGGGGGGGGGGGGGGGGTTGTTGGTGGAAGTTGCAGAGCATGCACATTCTCCCAACCGCAGGGTTTTGCATTTCACAGTCCGGTGGGCTGCTTGAACCCCCCCGCCCTTCCCCGCCTTTCCACCCTGCAGTACCCTTAGGGTTGATGGGCACACACAGACAGACATTCAGAGAACAAGTGTGTTGGGAGGAATGGAGCTTCATGATGAGCAGGAAGAAGAAGCAAGGGATGCAGATAGATGGAGTCATTTAGCATTTTGACGGAGGCCTCCGAGGGAAATGTTTCCCCACGTTGGGCTATTAAAGCTGTGGTCAGCAGCAGTGGAGTGCATCAGCATTAAGGACCCTCTCTGGTAGCCTCCGGAGAGATCATGAGGATTAAGGGACAATAGTGGAACTGTGAAGCTCTATCTGCATCCATATGCAGCGTTGTGGCTGTGTGAGTGTATATGTCTCAATATGTTATGTAATCGCAATAGGCCACAGCTGCTTTCTCACACAGCATTCTGTCTTACTCCATCTCTTCTTTCTCCTTTCCTTCAATTTCTGAGAATTTCCTTCTATAGAATTAGCAGAGTATGGATTTTTGATCTCAGCAGCTTGGGTTATGTTCGGCTTTACCCACATACAGTCCAAACACCTTGGCTGCCAGGTAACCATGCTCTCAGGTATTCCGGCTGGCAAAGCAGGACGCGCCGACCAGTTGAAAAACATGTTTTTTCAGGCAACCTTACACTGACTGCTGCTTGATGCCATGTTACGCAAACAGAATTCAGTTAGTCTGGAAGCACGTTTCCTGAATGTGTTCCCATTTTCTGACATAATGCAAAACGTCTTCATTGGACGATCTGCCCCGCAATGATCAGATGTGGAGCGCAAAGCTGGACTCCTGCCTCCAAGCCGATGGCAGTCAGATGATTTTTGAAGATGGATGCTGCGTAGAATGTATCTGACATGGCCTTGGCTGTGACGCGGTGAGCCATGAAAGGAAGTTTTTCATGTGTGCTGCTGCTCAGCACGCTGTCTCTGCTGGTCTCTTTTCAGCATTCTAAGCCACAACATTCTTCCTTAGTGCATTGATACTGAGAATGTGAAACTATTGATCACAAGTTTTTAATGATTCCATACATACACCCCTCACTAATATTCCATGGTTGTATTTATCCCGGATTCAGTTGGGAAGTGGGTTGGGGATCGTTGTCTTGTTGAAACACCCTGGTCTGTTTATACCTTCCAATTCTGAAGAAATTTGAGGAAGTCTCCTTTTATTATTCCACATGCTTAGATGCAATGTGTCAGTGTTCTTGGCTGCAAATCAAACCCTAAACATAATGCTCCCACTGCCATGCTTTAGAGATTTAAAGGTACTTATAATGATATTATTAGATCTTAGGAACATACAACCTTAATAGAATTAAGCATTGCATAATACATTTTGATGGATGTTTGGGATTATTATCTTGTTATGCATTTGAGGTGAAGTTGAAGTGGTACAATGAGTGTAATGGGGTGTTCAGCACCAGCCCTAAGAGCCAGGATTCACCAAGTTCTCCAGAGTTGTAGTAGTGAATCATCCATTTTATTGAGGAGTGTGGAACATGACATGCACTGAAAACATTTAAGACATCAGCTCTTACGGGCCAGCAGGGTTGGACCTGAGTCAAACTGTTGACATGTTGTTGCAGGAAGTTCGTTTTCAAATCCACCCTTTGATGTCTAAGAGACGCACTGAGCCAAGCACCTGTGGAACCCATTCTGCTTATGTGTACGCTACGCTGTTTTGTCATTTGTAGTACAGTAAACCTGACGCTACTATTGCAATAGTACAGTAAAGACAATGATCCTGACAGAGAGGAACGACTATTGCGAGTTCACAAGTTTGATGGAGGAAGAAATTATGATTGACAAGCTGCAAAATTTCATTTTATTTTTCATATTGTAAGCCAAAAAATAAAAGAACAGAAGATGAATGTACTTCCAATGTGATGGCCCAGAAGGAAGGAGTTTAGTGTTTTAGACCAACAGTATTTACTTTGGACAATTGCACCTTAAATTTATTCATCCTGCAAGAAAAATCCAACAGTTTACCTCATAAACAATCACAACCACAAATTTATGACCAAGCACACAATAGTTATAGCTGAGAATAAGACAACAAGATTTTCATTTTTCACTTTCTCCAGAGTTGGCATGTTCATGTGGGGAGCTACAAATTTTGATTTGTAGATTATGTGTGTTTTTAAACTTCTTCTTTAAACCCCCCCCCCCCGAGTCTTTTAAGAATATCATTGTTATTTTCAATTTATTGAAGGTATTCTTGTCCTATTCACACCCCATTCAGTTTGTGTATGTTGTGTAATGAGATGTGAGAGTGACCCCTGACCCAGTAACATCTATTGTGCCATAGGAGTGCTTAGTGAACTCTGCCACCTCTGTCTCATCACTCAGGCAGCATAGAGGCGATTGCCCATGATAGGTGCCGGCTACTGCTTTATGGGCACTGATGAAAAGGTGGGGAAGCGCTGATGAAAAAAAGGACAGCCAGGGAAGTGTTCATTTGTCTGACGATCCGCTGACAGAAAGGCAGGCGGTGAGGGGTCGGTGTGGGGAGAAGGAGGCAGGGGGCGACGGGAGAGGAGCAGTGAACAAGCACATCTTTATGTATGGCTTCCGTCTGCGTAGCGCTCTGCCACCTCGGCTTTGATTAACAGCGAGGAGAGGAGCCAGTCATTTTTTTGCCTCACTCCAGCACACATGGCTTGGCAATGACTTTCACATCATTTGAGGCGAAATCGGGAAGCCGTTACAGCACCTTACAGTGATCCGACATGCTTTGCTGCTGCCATCCGGCTTGGCAACGAGAGGGAGAAAAGAGAAACGGAAGACAAGTCTTCAACACTTGTTTCAAGCTTTAAAATAAGCAATAACTCTCTGTCTTGTGACTTTTTTTATCCTTTGACAAAATCTGAGAGAAATGGTTTGACCAAGAGCTACATTAATCTTCAGTTAAAGTATTTCTCTGCAAAACCTTGAAAGGGAAACCTTTACATCAGTCAAGACCCTAAATATAGAACCTTGCAAATAAAGAGCCAAGGATAACAATGTGATTTGTTTTTGCTTTGTAGTGAAGAGCTAAGACTGGAACGTAAAAACACTATCTTGGAGTTCTTGCATCGAGCTTTGTCTTTATCAGCAAAGGTCTTCAGTTCTGCAACAAGTGTCTCCTACTATGGTTTATATTCCATCCAGGACTGGCAGTCCTGAGGGCAGACATGCTAATTGTCTGTGTGCATTATGCTTGATGCACACAAAGCCTTACAATAAAATTAAAGATGCATCCGCTGATCTAATAGAGGAGCTGAAACCGAGAGAAGGCAGTCAGTCTAAAGGCCAAACCAGTAAATCCGTTGCTAAGGGAACCAAGGTGCATTCTTGTACAGTGTTCTTCAAGCAAAACCAGCAACTGGTTGAAATTAGCAATGAGTGGGTGTAAGACTGATGTCCTTGGTGAACAAATTCACCTTGTTTGCATTAATTCATTCAAAAATGTTGAGGAAAAGCACATGTAAAATACCAGCCATGACTCATTCTATGCAAACATCTTCTTTCCCTACCTTTTTTTTTCACTGTTTAATCAGCCCACCTACTCACGTGTTTGGGCATCCAGTGACCACACATACACACTTCATGCAGGCATTTCATAGTACTAATTGGCTCCGAAATCCGAGGCATCGCATCCCATCTTCCTACCTACCTGTTGCTAGGCAGCCTTGGCAAGCAGGAAGATCAGCTTTTTGTTTGTTTAGCTGTCAGCCTGCATGGCTAATCTCACCTCAAGGGAGTCCTACTCATCCAGAAACTAGAGACCCAGTCATGTGGACCATCTCTCTCAGAAGGCAGAGCTGGAAGAATGGGGAGGAAGAGACGGACCGGAGAAAGAGGCAAGGGCAATTTGCCCAGAGTAAACACCGCTGCTTGTTGTTGTCATTCGAAGCAAGTTATCAATCACAGCCTTAAGCTCTCGGTGCTGACAACCGCAAAGGCAGGACGTCCTTTGAAAGCAGTTGGAAGGTTGTCATGAAATTTCTTGGAATTCAGTGTACTGGCAGAGAAATGCATCCATGTGCTTGAGTTTCTGCTTTACTACGTAAGCACCTTTGCATGCAGTGATGTGTACGCTTTGCATGCCGGCCTCAGTGCTCAGTTGTCGTACTCCGACATGCAAAGCCAGCTTGTGTGTGTTTACATGTCCTCCAGCTCACTGCTTCAGAGCTGTCCAACTGGTTCACCGGCAGACCGGATGGTTTTATCATACATACCTCACCGTCCGCTGTTATCTCTCCATCTTACCTTCATATCCTGCTGCCTTTTCTTTAATCTCTTTATCTTCTTCCTCTTTTATTAGATCAAACCTCAAACTTCAGTCGAATCTTTTTATCATCTTGTGCACTTTTCGTGTGTCCAAACTGGTTTCCTTCAGTTAATCGGCCTGAAACCAGGGAGAGTACACAGTTGTGTGGTTAGAAATATATAAACTCCATTTTCCATTGATGGCAGCTGGAACTAGGTGCGCTGGAAATATTACCAGGGTGACAAATTACCCTAAAGACACTTGGTATCTCCAGCTAACTGGGTACATTTTGTAGTTTAGGTAGTCCAGCTCCCTCCAGAGTTGAATTTTCTCTGAAAAAGAAATAATGGATTCTGCTTGAACTTGGATCAGCCCAAGGTTTTGCTGTGAAATATAGCACTTTAATATATCCGTGTATAAAAAGGCTGTGTAGGTGTCAGAGCAGACAGACAAAGCAGCTGTGGAGATTCTGCACCTTGCTCCACTCTTCGAATAGGCCGGGAAGTGCCCTTGTGTGATTTAATGAGACCTATGGGAAGAACCATTCGTCAGTGTGACAGCACACCTCTGTTTCCCATTGTTCTCTCTGGTACTTGAGGAGAGCAGTATGTGTTTTAGCCTTAATGATGGGTTGGCAGGCCTTTGATTAGATGAATCTCCTGGTGCTAATTAAGATTTAGTCTGCCAAAAGACATCTGTGTTTATGCCTTCAGCCCACTCAGAGACCCTGGAAGTACACGCCAGTGTGCACAAACAATTTAACGGAAGGCAATTTTTATGTTTTGACCCAAATGGTGTTTTGGCAGTGACCTGTGTTTGACATAAATGCAGGTCATGAGAAGCAATATTTACACTAAAAACAGTGAGGTTTAGTCCAAAATTGCTTGACTGTTTGTTGTTGTATTCAAGTTCCCTGTAATGTCTTGACTGTCTGCAGAACCCTAGCCCTTAAAAAACACTGTTTTGATTCCAAGTTCCAAAAACTTCCAAAAACAAGTTCCTAAACACAACAAATATTTTAACGTTTTCTGTTGTTGAAATTTTCTGAAAACTGGTTTGTTTTTAGATAGGAAAACAAGTTTGAAGCTAAAATCTTGACAGTTTTTCAACCTTAAATAAGGTGTACTGTTGCCTAAACCAGGCAACAAAAAGAAAATATTTTTTTAACTAACTGGTGTCTTTACTGACAGAATGTAACCATAAAAAATAACTGTTATAGCTTATCATTTACCAGCACAGTTCTGCTAATCCTCTAGCACAGATTAGCAGACCGTTAGCTAGCTGCTAATGTGCTAATTGCTGAGCTAATTTTTCATTTAGCTCTTTTGCTAACTTTGAAAACGCCTTACATGAAACACCATGAGCAAACAACCATTGTAGTTAAACAAATGAAAACATGTACATATATGAATTGTTTTCAGAGACTCCTGATGCACCAGTGTCCAAAAACAAGTCTGAAAGTATTGATAGAATATGTTTTAACACTAATATACTAGTATTAGCTTCCCCTAAGTACCATGATGCAGCCCTTTAGCATCAATGGAACCTTAAAAATATTGAGTATTTTCTCTGATTAAGCAATTTGAAAAATGATGTGATGTAAGATTCATTAGAAAAAATAAAGAGTGTAGGCTGTATTTAAGATCTTCACACATAGTGATGTGTTGCTTTTAGATGACATTGGGTCACCACCCATCACTGATAGGTTGATTCTTACTTGGTAACCCTCTTTTCTTTCTGTTGTATATTTGAAATGTTTGGTTTCTATGACTTCATTTTCTGATACAGAAGATGGCCTACTAACCGAAGTTCACAGCTATGTAGTTAGTGAGCCAGCTGTTAAATTTTGAGGACAAGTTTGTTGCCAATGTTGTATTTACACAAGACGGCCCAAGGGACTGAACGTCAAAACTCTGACAAACGTGCTTTTGAAATCTGCTAAAGGATGATAAATTAAACTAAACTTTACTTTTGGGAATAAATGATAGAAATGTTAACAAGAAGCACTTTGTGGATTTAAACATTTAGCGACTCCTGCTGTGGATGTTATTTACAGTCATTTTTGAAGTAAGCTGATGCTCTGGCATGAATATTTCATCCAGTT
Organism: Poecilia picta; assembly: GCA_033032245.1. Lineage (NCBI taxonomy): Eukaryota > Metazoa > Chordata > Actinopteri > Cyprinodontiformes > Poeciliidae > Poecilia > Poecilia picta. The sequence continues at coordinate 2,650,949 of CM065354.1, forward strand.
TTCTGTTGGATGTTTTCGGGGAAAGCATTTGATGATCCGTGCTTACAAGAACGAAGGGATCCCCCTTTGCTGCTTGTCCCTGCTCTGCAGTTTACTACCATGTGTTATTCAGTCTATTGCCCCAGATATTATTTCATTGTAAAGCGATGCCAATTAGTAAAGCCAGCCGTCAGTGGCTCTGGTCTGGCTCCCTCTACGCTCCGGTGGGGACACTTATTTGGGTCGGCTGCTATTTTCGGCCCCGGCGATGTTGCCAGGAATACCTCAGGGAGCAGCCACTGTTTTATAAGAGAGCACATCAATAATTTTCAACTTTGTACATGTGTGTCTTTGAGGAAAAAGGGCGGAGACAGGCGGAGGTTATTGGGTTTACATGCGCTGTATCTTTACTAGAGCAGGTGTTCCTTACAGGGTTTAGAAAAAAAATCTTGAACTTGAACTTTTTCACATTGTTACATAATGGAACAATGTGAAAAACATAAATGAACATTGGCAACGATGTTAAAACAAATGAATATGTGGAGTGCAAAAATCCAGGGAAACAACCTTCAAAATCAGATAAACTGTAATCATACAGCTAAAGCTATTGTGGTATGATATATATCTAAGCTTTTAGATTTAGCTTAAATGGCCTTGTAACAGTCAAAAGCTAAATCTAATAAATAAAAATTGACATTCACACACACTCAGCATTCAATGGTGAATAGGTGAGCTTCATCTAGACAATCTTGACAGCTTCATAAACACATAGGTGGGTCTGTATGAAAACAAATATTTTCGTCACGTTGCTTCAAAAGTAACATCGTATGGGATTGTTCTCAGAAAACTTTTCATCCAAACAAATCAATCCAGAGCATTGCTTTAAACATCAGAATCCTTCAAAAATAACCACGACTTCCTGTTGGGGATTAAACATGGCAACAGGAGGTTAATTTGTGTGGACAGATACATATGATGAACTACTTCTAAGCAGTGTATCGGAAAATAAAGCTGATAAGACGATGTTGGCGTGTGTATGGTGCATTGGCAATGCAGGGTGTAATGCACCAGAACCTAAGTCTCTGTTTTCCCATGATCACACACACACTTTGTTCTGAATTTCCAAAAATAATTGTTTTTAAACAAAGTTTTCATGTGAATGAAAAGCCAAAATCCATAAAAACTTATTGGTCTTCTCAAATATCTGGCTACATGTTGTCTAGGCTTAAAAGACTTGTAGTTTTATAAACCATGCTGGTTTATAAAATAAAATCTTGGTAAAGTTCACAGAAGTCTGTGGTTGTGTTATGAGAAAATGTCTAAAGATTTTTTGACGCGATTGCGTACAAATACTAATCTGACCTTATAAATTAGAGTTTAAGGTAGTTTTACCCCCAAGTCGTCTGCTTTATCAGACCAAGCCTACAGGGTAAAGTCACTGACTTCCCACCACTTTTCTAAGTGTGTCTAACTGCCCTCCCCTTTCTGCTGAGCGGCCACACATTGTCGGGAAGAAATTGGGGTGAAAAGTCTTCGCAGTCTCCTTCTGCTTCCCGCAGAAAAACCAGCCGCTCTGCACCGGAGAGGTTACTGAGTTCAGCCTGCCTCTCTGCCTCAGCCCCGCCTGGTACATACAACCTTAACTCACACGCACTCTTTCTCTCTGTGCTATCTCTTGGAGAAGAGCCCACAGCAGACGGGAGAGGAAACATCTTTCAATATTTTAAGCAGCTTGCCTGGGCTAATCTTCGTCGCTCAGGTCTGTTTTGAAAGCGTCCCTGTGGGATAAAGGGAGAACGACAGTACCCACCACTGGTTTGGATGCACATGAAGTCACCTGGTTTGATAACTGAACCGGTTCCTTGCAAACTTGTCACATTTAGCTTTTATTTATTTTTTTTTTTTGGCGCACTGTGCCACTGACCTGCTTCCTTAACCTTAATTTGGTGGCATAATGAGTGCCAAAGCTGGCAATCTGTGTCTTTACAGTTGCACAAGCTCAAAGCAAAGCTGACTTTTCATTCAGGCTTTAAGAAGCATGTAAGAATGAAACGTTTGGGCTCTTATCAGTGTGAGCACTGCAACAGAGTTGACACTTTGGGCCTTGTAGATGCAACTTCCAACCAGTCGTTTACGAGTAGGTGGTTGAGTCTTTTGACTCCACTGTTCCCTTTATCAGAACCCTCGTTTCTCACTATTGTTTCTCTTCTCTTTCCCAGCCAAGGCCTCCATTGTCCTGCACCCATAATTGTGTGCAGTAATGAAGATTAGCCCGCCTGCTGAACACAATGGGGTCCCCACATCCAGGGTACAGACTTCCCAAATCCTGCCCCAAGCTGCTAACCCCAGTGTAAAACCTCCCTTTTAGCCACACGTTTTCATGGTCTGGTTCATTGAGTCAGAAGCACAATCACATAAGCATGACCAATATTCAATGTGCCCCCTTTCCCCGATTAGATTAGGGTGGTTTTGACAGCTGAGAGGGAGCGCTACGGCGATAAACAGCATCTCACCCAAATCCATTTACAGAGAGACAGAGTTCCTTTCCCAGCGAGCGCAACATGGCTCCAGTCAGCAGGATTACCCTCCTCCCCTAAACCCCCATGACTCGCTATTCTCTGTTCCTGTATCTATCTCGTTTGCCTCTCCATCGGTCTTAAGATGCGTCTTCTCTTGTGTTGATCCTATTTCACCCTCACCTCTTCTACCCTCCACTTAATACCAGAACAAAGACATTCTCCACACTTTGTCACAAGCTATTTAGATTGTGCCAGAGAGGTCTCTATATGCAGTTTGCTTCTTGTATCCAGAGACTAAGAGCCCTTAATAATGCCCGCGTCAGGCTCAAGGTCGGTACATCTTCGTTTTCTTGGGTTTGCTTGCTGTGCTGCTGTTCAGAGGGAACATGTGTAGCTTTGTCTGAGCGAAGGAGTGGATTACACAAATGTGACCACGGCTGAAATAACAGAGAAAATCAAACTGAAAGAAATACTTGAAAAAGGTGTTCTTCTAGCAGTTTAAAGAGAAGTATGAAAATTCAAGTCAGTCAGGATGAAGATATGATATCTTAATTTAGGAACTGTTCAGAGCCAAAGATACTTTTAAGATTGGCAATGGATTGTGTTCAGGAAACAAGAGAAGTCTGGCTGCGTTTTACTTTAACACTTACTTTAACATATGTCTTAAATGACTGGGAATCTCCACAAACAAATGGATGCTCCACTTTACCTCAAGGTTAGATTGGTTTCAAACAGCAAACAGTGAAAACATCTGAGGCCACAGAAACTTTAAAAATGCGTATTAGTGGCAATAAACATTCTAGACCTTCTTTTATTCTTTGTTTTCTTTCAAAAAGAGACAGCCAACAGCAGAGAGCTTTATTCTTGTTTTTACTCCAACCCCCAGGTTGAACTTTCAAGTTGGGCAATTGACAGAAATGGTATGAATACCAAGTTGTGGACCGCAGCAATTTCCCAATGGCTCTCGCTCAAAGGCACAGAGAGACAAATCTAGGCCTGAAAAAATACACAGAGTGCAAGAAATAGTTCAGGGTGAGAGGTTGAATCAATTTACAGACTTTCTCTAATTAATTTGATCCTTTAGAGCAAATAAAAAGCATTTGAATTCGAAGTAGTTCTTTTTTAAATCTTTTATCCAGAAATATTTGCCTTTAAGCTGACTTGACGTTCACAGCAAAGAGAAGTGTTACTGCTCATGTAACCCTTCCAGAACATCCTGGTTAAACTTCAGGCCTGTGTGAAAAACACAGCAGAAGTGTTGAACTTCATCTAGGCGGCCAAGTCTTGATAATTTCCCAGTTTCTATTTCTCTTTTGCCATGTTTTGGCCTGACTACTCTCCCCCAAGCCTGTTCGAGGTGAACTTTCACATGAACAGATGGAAATTCAGTATGCTGTTAAACAAGTTATAAAAGAGAACTTTTATTAGCCTGAAACATTTACATTCACTGCATTTCTGCACAAAATCAACTTATCGATACCGAAACCACGTCGATAAAATCGCGCATCTCTACTTCCAATTGTGTTTAGCTGTTTGCAATTTCCCTTTCTGCACCTTTTTCCAATGAATTTGCTAAAGATTCAACTTTGGGAATGTTGCTCCAAGTGTTGAAGATGGCTTCACGAAGGGCATCCACTGTTTGGATCTGATGTAAATTTTTGTAAACTTCCCTTGCCATCCATCCCCAAATGTTCTCAATTGGGTTTAGATCCGGGGAGGATGGTCCAAAAGAGTGATGTTGTTCTCTTGAAAGAACTCCTTTGTCAGGTGGGCATTGTGAACTGCAGCATTGTCCTGTTGAAAAACCCAATCATTACCACACAGACGAGGGCCCTCAGTCATGAGGGCTGCTGCCCGCTGCAACATCTCCACATAGCCAACTGCTGTTTGACGCCCCTGCACAACTTGAAGCTCCATTGTTCCATTGAAGGAAAACGCACCCCAAATCATGATGTCGCCCCACCACTGTGCTATGTAGAAAACATCTCAGGTGGGATCTCCTTGTCATGCCAGTAACTTTGGAAGCCATCAGGACCATCAAGGTTAAAATTTTTCTCATCAGAGAAGACAACTTTCTTCCACCTTTCAATGTCCCATGTTTGGTTCACCATTGCAAAGTCCAAATGGGCAATTTTGTGGCGTTGAAGAAGATGTGGCCTTTGAAGACGTTTTTTGTTTCTGAAGTCCTTCTCTCTCTCGCAGATGCCGTCTGATGGTTATTGAGCTGCAGTCAGCACCAGTAATGGCCTTAATTTGGGTAGAGGATCGTCCCGTGTCTTGATGGACAGCCAATTGGATCCTGCGGCTCAGAGCTGGTGAAATTGTTTTGGGTCACCACTTGACTTTTTGTTCCATAACCCTCAGGATTATTTAAAAAATGCAAAATGACTGTCTTACTGCGTCCATCCTCAACAGCAATGGCACGTTGTGAGAGGCCTTACTTATGCAGCTGAACAATTCTACCACGCTCAAAGTCAGTGAGCTTTTTTGCTTTTACCATCAGGAGGTCTTGACAGTGTAAAGACTTGACACAAAATAACATGGAATCCAGATTTTTGCACAGCTTTTGGCTTTTAAAGACTAAGGTCTTAAACTTTTGATCAGCTGAAAAAATTATGTTTGAGTGTAAATGCAGTTTTCAGAAAATTCCCCGCTCAAAAGTTCTTGTCTCTTGCACTGATTTTTTTTTCCTTTAACATTGTGAAGCTCTACTTAGAACCTTCTTAAGATCCAATAGTGCAAAATGCGAATTCTTGCAATTTTTTGACTGGTCTTAAGATTTTAATCAGGAGTGTATATAATATATATATTCCACCTTGTTTTAGCGTCCTCACATTAGCGCTGTGCTAATATTGTGCTAGAAGAAGACAAGAGGGGAGGTCCCGGGTGTCAGCCTGACGCGGACGCGTGCCTCTCTGTTGTGTCTGCTCACAGAAAACGATGGGAAAATGTCTCCCTGCTCCATTAAGCAGAGGTCACCAGGTTTTTGTTTTTTTTTTCTGCGCTCCGAGTGCTTCATCATTGTGGCTTTCCTGCCAGATGAAAGGTGCTTTGAAGATCACACACAAACACACACACAAGCTCGCATGTCGTTAGTGTGAAGATGCCTTCCATCAGACAAAACAAAAACAGGGGGAACAATCCAAATATAATAAGCCAGATCAGCAAGCAGAAAATGCTGCTTGCAACAGTTTGGAGCGTTTATTTGTGCACCCATCCAGGCCAGGATTGACTCAGGATAAAGCAGCTGGCAGCTTTACAACCAAATGTGCATTATTCCCTCACACTCCGTCAGCAAATTGCACTTTAACAACTGGCGGCGTGTTATCAGCCCACAGCCCGCTCTGTGTAAAAGCGCCTGGAGGTGCTAGCTTTGACGGAGGAGGCTGATTATTACCGCGCGGCTAATGTCGTCTGATAAGGCCGTGTGTGTAATTAAGCCGTTTCCGCGGTGCCTTATCTGGAGCTAGGTGGCTGCCTGGAGAGATGGAGCTGTTAGTCAAACAGGAGGAGGAGGACAGATCTGAGCTGTGGCATTTAAATTCCTGTGTTTGCTTCAAACTTTTTCCCTCCAAAATCATAAGGTGCATTTCAATCATTTTGGATCATTTATATGTAGTATATTACCTCAAATATTTGTTGGTCCTTATAAATCATTGGGCTTTGGTGTTCTGGGGACTTCAAGTAACATCTTGACTTTATTCTGATTTCTTACAAAGTGAGCTTTGGACAAAGGTGACACTTTCCTGTTCTGTGTTCTGTTGTGTATCATTTGGTGCAGTTCCAACCTGCTTTTGAAAGTGCTATGTAGATAAATTTTACAAGAATATTTTACTCAGGATTCTGATTCCCGTTTCTGGTTCAGAAGTTTCTTAAAGGTACAGGAGCGTTTAACTGCCAGGAGCATCTAGTTAAAACGAGGAAGTTTCTTGTTTTAAATAGTCTCATTTTAACAAGATGCAAAACCCGTTAAAGCGAGATGAGTTTAATTTGTTGTTATAGCGAAAAATGTTCTCATTTTAACAAGATTTTAATAATGCCTTCCTGACTTGATGAGAAGGTGTGCAGTGTCTCACTTTGAGTCTTTCTTCTGGGCAACTGTGGCTCTGTGGATAGAATAGTCGTCTTGTGATCGGAAGGTTGCAGGTTCAATTCCAGCTTCCTCCTGCCACATGTCAATGTGCCCCTGGGCAAGGCACCCAACCCAAAATTGCCTACCAAGCTGCATATCAGTGTATAAATGTGTGAGCGTTTGTGAGTGCAAATGGGTGAATGTGGCTGTAGTGTAAAGCGCTTTGAGTGGTCAAAAAATGATTAGATAAAGCGCTATATAAGTTCAGTCCACTTACCATTCTCACTCTGTTTCTTCTAGAAATCCATAAAGATTTTTCTGATTTACTCTTATGACTATTCTTATTTAAAAGAGAAGATATTGTGATTTTACGAAGATGTAAATCTTAAGTTATTTTTATCTTGATGAAAAACGTTCCTTGTTTCAGTGAGACTCCCTGTCAGTCTGCTAGTGGTGTGCAATGTTTTCACACCACACTTTTTCCTTCCTCTCAACTTTCTTTGACAAAGCTTGGATAAAGCTCAGCAAGCAGCCGGCTTATTTAGCAGATTTCTTTTGCAGTATGTTTGACATTTGCCAAGTCAGCAGCCTTTCTCGTGACTTTGTAAGGTATTTCTAAAAAAAACCAAAATCCTTAGTTTATCATTTGTCGTTGTGACACCGCTCCCTCCGTCTGCTCCCACATGCCTCCTGGCCGAACCCCGCGCCTCCCGCTGCGCTCTCTGTCGGGAAACCCAAAGCGCCACTCAGATCAAGAAAATGATGGATCTCTGTGCAGGCTCAGCGCTGGAGGGCAGGATCCCCCCCCCCCCTCCAACCTCCTCCGTCTCAGCGGGGATCCACCGACGACGCCCAAGCTGCTCTCCGAGGAGTTTCAGATCTGGGGGATCTTAGGAGACCATGGAAGAAGCAAAAAAAAGAGAAAAAACCCCTGAAGGGGAGATTAGAAGACAGACAGTCCCTGGCAGGGGGGGATGAGGTTCTCCTGAAGTTCGGCTGGGGAAAGCTATAGATTACCGTCCGTGTCAGCTGCGACGCCCGCTGCTGATGAGCTCCTGCGCGGTATCATTTTGTATCGATTAGCACACACACGCATACACACACACACACACAGAGAAAGCGTTGCCTCGATGGCCACTGCCCCGGGCTACTGGTCATTTAGCTGTCACCTCAAAGTGATGGCCTGGCCCGGCACAGCAGATCAATGGGAGACAGAGACCCAATAACGTGTGGCGCAGGGATAAAAAACACACACACGCACACACAAAGAGAAACACTACGCTTCGAATCAAACGACAGCCCAAACTTTTACCTCGATAAAAGTGTCGGACTCATCCGCTGAAATACAAGCGGCGATAATAAAGACGACTGTAAACAAAGTCAGTCAAGTCGTAAAAAATGAAATCAAAAGAACGGGAAGAATCATGAGACAATTTGGTTAGTGGAAGAGGTTTCATATCGATGTCTGTGCTGATGTGATTGTTACCTACCTGTAGGGGAAGGGGAAAAAAAGTGATTAATTTCTCACAGGGATTTTTAATCACAGGTTCAGCTCTCCTCACATCCAGTGAAAAGAAACCAAGGCCTTTTTTTATTTTTTCTGACCACTTGCTTTGTTTGGTTTGAATAAAAAAACATGACAAGCAATAAACCGGCCGCCACTCGAATGCGACGCAACAAAAGAAGCGGAGAGAGGCCGCGGAGGAGCGGATGGAAATTCATCCGTGACATGAATGTTTCTGACTTTCGAAATGAGTAAGCAAACTCCGCCTGTGAAAGTGGCCAAAGCAAATAATCAATGTGTCACGTCGATGACAAAGGGGTTGTTTTTCCAATTTGTGGCGAACGATGATGGCAATCAGAGGCGCACGCTGTGCCAAGGCTGTCCTGCTGCAGTGACACAATCCAAAGAAGCAGAATGAGAGCAGAGCTCAGGAGTTCAGGAAACCACGAGAATTAATGTTTCAGAAATGATACTTCAGATTTTAACACCTTTGGTTTGTACAATAAAACCGGTTATGGTATCTAATTTTAGGATTACTAACAGCGTATCCTCAGCCAACATAAAGTTTGAAAACACCAGTTGAAGCCCCACATCATAATACCTCCTCCACCATCAGTCACAGAGGAGTTTATGATGTTGTGCCTTTAAGTGTCTTGTTATAAAGTGAAATAATCTAGTACTTTTTCATCAATATTAAGGAATTATTTCTCTTAAGTCTATATATCTTGCTAAAAAATTACTTTTAATTTAGCTTTAAGTGCAGTAAGATATTCGCATTAGAAACCAGACAAAAACTACTTGGTAAGGTTTTGTGTTTGTGTAGTGTAGAGGGTGAAGAATAGGGGTTTTGTAGCATTAAGTTGGTGTACAGATAAATACATACTTAAGATAACTTAAGACAACCAAAGATTTGGTAAATATAAGACTTTTTTAAGATGTAAAACTTATATTTTCAAATTTTAGACTTTCTAAGTCCGTACAGCTCAAGGTTTTAGAAAAGAGTCTACAGCTCGCCTGCTGTTCTCATGGTATCATACCTTTTTCATGCATGTTGTTTGCAATATTTGATTTAAAACCGATTTTGCATTAGGACAATACTGGATATGATATATCAATAAGCAATTTGTGTTTTACGTAAAGCATTAAGATGAGCAGGCAAACAGAAAACTGCCGTATTTTATCAGGAATTATGCAACCTGACGAAGAGACGATGCTGCTGGGAGTTATAAGTCATCTTTTAAAAGATGTGACAGCACCCCTCCGCCCCCCTGCTTCACCCTCCATGTGTTTAACAATAGAGCTGCATGGCCCCCCTCCAGCTCAGGGGCCTCTTAAAAGTCTTGGCCTTTTCAACCCTGCTGCCATAAGCGGCGAATATTATTCATAGCACCTTGTCTCATCATGGCATCTGTAAAAACCAAACACGATCACCCTAAAATTAATGAGCCGCATCCTTCCCATCACATTTATCTGTTTAGTGGTGTTTTGGGCCCTCCTTTAGGGCATATGCATGCTCCTCTGTTCATATTTATAACCCAGGCTTTTTATTAGCAACGTGGCGGGGTGCTAACAGTTGGGAGGCAGCAGGAGCTTTGATGCGATGGCAGGCGGCTAGGCGCGGGCCAAATGTGAAGGGAGGGGATGGGAGAGAGGATGGGCTGCCACAAGCAGGGCCTGATGGAACAGGGGAGGGGTGGATGGAGTGAGGAGAAGAAGGAGAAGTGGAAATTTAAAGGGAAAAGGTGGAAGTAAGTGGATCAGGTTTGCTGCACAGACTTTAGAAAGCGTCAGAAAATATCTGGTGCAATTCAAACCTTTCAAAACTGAGGTATATAAACACAAATGTGTTCTGTATAAACACACAGCTTTCATGTGTCAGGTATTTTCTGCTGTCTTAGTATCAATTATCCATGGTTTTGAAGTAAATATAACCTGAATAAGAAAATATGAGATTTTTATGAACAAGCAAAGCAGAGGTCTGAATTCTTTATGCACTGAATTGCTGAATGGAGTTAAAGCTGAAAAATAGTCATGGCACAGGGATCCTACACAGTCTGGAAAAGACTTTCTTTATTGCATTATGCCATTTCCTTCATTCCATGTGTCCTTTCTTCCTTATTTCCTTCCTTGCGCTATTTCTTTCTCAACATCTCTCTAAACTTAAGAAACAGGAATTAACCATAAAAGATAAGCAGATAAAACGTCTCAATCCTTTCAGCTCCTCGCTGATGCCCACATCCCGTCAGTCGTTATCAGCCTCCTCCTAACCTTTCACTGCCTCCCCAATTACAAAAGATGTTACCTGACATAACCAGGAAAACTGGTTGGTGATGGCCGGAAAGGTCAGCGTGGGTTTGATGCACCCAACACGATTTGATTTTTCTTTTTTCTCTCTCGCTACAGCTTCTTTATCAGTGGCATTTTGATATATCGCAGTCAGAATGTTGTGATGGCAAACAGTTTAGATGAAATCATCGTTGGATTTCATTCAGCCACTTCGGGTTCGCCACAATTCTTACACTGGAAACAAAAACAGAGCCATTGCTAAAGTTTGTGATTTCTTCTTCACAAGTATTCTGAGATTATTTTTGCACAAATTTACCATCGATATAAGTAGCATGTGGAACTGTTTATGTCATCTACCTAGAACAAAAAGAAAAGTCATTCTATATTCTGAAGGTGATGCAGATGTTTCTGTCGCAAACTCTTGGATTTAAGGGCCAGAAATTCTTGTTGGATTTATTCACACCAAACATATAAATGTCCTAAAGGTTTTGGGAGTTTAGCCAGATCTGTTCTTCATTCAAAAGAAAATCTTTCGTCTTCTAACCTTACTCTTTATTGAAAACATTTGGAGACATCAAGAGTATACAGGAGAATACTGGACAGCAATAATGTCTTCTCCTTCAGTCTTGCTCTTGGTGTCTTGGCAGAGTGTTTCATCAGTTTACATTTTCTCTTATCAATCCTGAAAAAATGTATAACTTTAGTCACTGTAGTCACCTTATATGGAAACTTGTAGTCCTTGTTGCTGAATCAGTTACTTACGTTTGGAGTGTGTCTCGTCCTACTTAGACATTTTAATAATTTCAAAAGAAGGTGAAAGAGTCAATGCATGTCCACAGAGGCATCGGGAAATTATTTATGGGTATCCTATCTGGTAGCCTGATAAGACTTCCCCTGAATAAATTAGTTCCTTGATGCTGTTGGTGCTCTCTGCAAAAATCTCTTAACAACCATCCAAGCTGGTATTTCCCACTCAAGAGTTTATTTCTCACCATTTAAAGAGAGTGAAACCATACAGTAGTATCCAGTTGAGAGCTTAATCCAGAGGTTAGAGCTGTCACGCTTGTCAGTGTTCTGAAATAAATTATTCATCAATCCTACCCCACAATGGAGACCCGCTTCTCTTTGCTGGAGTAGCCGAGGATGTTGGAACAGCCACTGGATTTGTCTCAGCTTATCTTGGCTGCCATAAAGGACTCATCCCGAGAGCCCTTTAGGAAACGGACCCTGGATTTGTGCAGAGCCAATTGCTGCAGTGTCTCCAGATCGGCGTTTGTCCAAACTGGACTTAATCCAGGAGCATTCCTCTATCCTGGCTGTTGTGCCAAACTTTCAGCACTTGATTACTTGCCTACACAAGGATGCAAGTTGCCCACTCAATGCCATGAGACCAGCAAGAAGACATGTTTATGCATGCGCGTAGGTGTTCGCACAAACACGCAGACAAGAGCTGCATAATTGCACATGGAGTGTGGTAATTACTCACATTCACTCTCACTTGCCAAATTATGGGCATACACGGTCAAACTTGCTGCATACAGTAAAGCGTACCCTCATCACTGCCCACCGGGCGCACAGGAACTGCTGATCAGCTGCATGACCTTCTCTGCAACAATGTTAATGCCACCACCTGGGGGAGGAGGGGTAAGGAAGGCAGGAAGGGGCTTGATGGAGTGATGGGGAGGAACACAGAAGCTAGAAAAAGGTGCATGATAAGCTTGTCATACTTGCCACCTACTCACCTGGAATCTCTTCTATCCTCCTTACCTTGTCAGCGTCCGTCATTCTGCATGCATGGTGGGGTGTAAGTACAGTGCATTCCTGAACGTCGGCACGCTGTGTCACACACGACATCGTAGTCCATCACCGTGGGTCGCAACCTAACATTTAGCGTGCAGGAACGCGAGGCCCTGCGGTTTGCCCGCTGACAGGATCCCGTTACGCCAAATGTCACGGTTGCAAAGCGGATTCACCCCCCGTGGTGAGAATGAAGTCAAGACCTTCCCTTGCTCTCTCTTCCCCTCTGCCTGCCTACCTTGCCTTGTCCTTCCATCACTCCTTCTCCTTCATCGCACGCTCTGCACCGTCTCTCGCTTAACGCCTTCTATCCTCTTTTCTGCTTCCTTGAACTACCTCAAGCACACACAGTGCGGTTTGCAGTCCTCAGCAGTTTGCTGAATAAAGTCCCCTTCGACTTGCTGGTTTTAGAAGATAATTAGTCCTCAACTGAGGTAGAGGAGGGGACGATGAGGAAAAAGGGGGGCAGAGGAAAAGGTTGAATTCAGGAAATCGATCTGGGTTGAGTTGAAGATGAATTGACGAGAAAGGTTGAAAGATACTTTCAGATAATGTTGCGGACAGAGCAGATTCTTTTTCTTTTATATCTCTAAAAGCTAACATGCCGGTATATTCCCTGCTTCCCATGTTTCCACACCATCAATACTTAATTTAGCCCTGAAAGTAGGCATAACAGAGGATAAATCCCTCTTATTTTATTGGGATTTCATTGCCTTGAACCAACAAAGACAATTCACTGTAGGAAAGAAGAAAGATGTAGGCGTGCAGCGTGAATAGGAGACACGGCGCATTACCTCCACTTCTCGCTGTAGATGTGTCCTGAACAGCTTTTTAATTTGAAGCCCTGTTTTGTTCCTAGAAAGAAATAGCTTCGAGGAGCAACCGCACTCCCTTAGCAACAGACACCCCTTCTATTTTTAGAAGGTGCAAACAAGGAAAGAGGCGAGTTCGGAGTGGGATCCTAAACGTCTCTGATGTGTTCAGTCTGTGCAGTCTTATTCCTGATAATGGGACCAGCTACTCCTGTCTGTCAGTGCCTATTTACACGCCAACGAAGAGGCGAGTTGCACGCACCCAACGGAGCCGCTAGCCTCCATCTCGGCTGTCAGAATGGGTTAGCGGGTACAAGCGAAACACAACTATCCCTGGGATCAAACCGCCGCCGTTTCCGCTCAAACATAATAGCTTCATCCTTGGACACGGAGCGTCTCGCTCCCTGCGCCGGGCCCTCTCTGCTTAGAGTCTTGCCAGCTTGTTGTGAAGTAATAGACTTCTCAGGATGCCAGTTCACAGGAATAAGGGATGCAAGTCTTTTATTTGCTCTCCGTAGGGATAATAGGGATGAAGCAGACCATAACTACAGCTGAATAAATCTCCCTATCTCTACCCAGGGAAGCTGGTTCGTCAAAGCTCCATAAAATGTTGCTCGGTGGGGGTTTTGCACAGTTTGGGACTTGTTCCCCTGCTACCCACTCTTCTCTGCAGCAGTTACAATCAATCAGGGTTTAATCAGCCATCTTGCTGGAGTTTTCAGGTAATCATGGCTGTCATTGTGGCTATCTGTGCGTGTGACAGCTGTGCAACGCAGCAGAGCGTCATGCAGGGGTTTTTTTTTATGTTGGAGCATAACGGATGATCTGATGGCTGTTGAAACAGCTAAGTGGTACGTGAGAGGGAAGACGGACATGCCTGAAAGTTGCCTGATCTGAATGTAAATGAGTGTTTCTCTTTGTGCCGCAGACCTGCCTGGAGTTGGAGCGTTACCTGCAGACGGAGCCCAAGCGTCTGTCAGAGCTCTTCGACCAGGACCTGGACGGCCTCCTGACTCCGGCCTACTTGAAGGAGGACGGTGAAGAAGACCTGTCGGAGGCTCTGCTCCCAGGCCTCCCTGAGCCTCCAAGTCCACCTCCAGTCACCCTGTGTCCAACGAGCCAGAACCTAACCTCAACAAAAGACCTCAAACCCAAAGGGCAGGGGCCAGAAACTTCAGACGGAACGGAAGGGGTCCACCTGGCCCAGCTGAGTGCCGTCACCTCTCTAACTCCCCCGTCTTCTCCGGAGCTGGGCCGGCACCTCGTCAAACCCAGCCAGACGCTGACAGCCTCAGCGGACGGGACGCTCACCTTGAAGCTCGTGGCCAGGAAGGTGGGGCTCAGTGCAGCCCGGCTAGTGGCAGGACATGCGCTTCCGGTCCAGGTGAAAGAGGAAGAGGAAGGAGCGGCGTGCCTAATCGGGGGAGAGCTACCAGAGAACAAGAAGAGGATCCACCGCTGCCAGTTCAACGGCTGCAGGAAGGTGTACACCAAGAGTTCCCACCTGAAGGCCCACCAGAGGACACATACAGGTGAGGGGAAGCTTTATGGCTCCTTTCTTTAATCATTAATGTTTGCTTTCCAGGCGAAAGGTGAATTTTGTCATCCACTAACCTCATTTTCCTCCACAAAGGTTTTTGAAACAGGCACTGATGTACGAGAGTAAATGTGAGAGTAAATCACAGCAGAGTAATATCTGCTGTAAACAATAGTTATGCTACTGTTCCAACTTAACGACTTTGTTCTTATATTTGGAATCTTTTAAGACAAACAATTTTTATATCGGCCAAAACCAGAATCAACAGGTCAGGCTTTTTAAAGATCAGTGGTCGACCAGAAGACTGCCATCAGTGCACTCTGAGTTTTATCTGTATTCTTCTAAATTTAAGAAGCATGGCGGCTGTTTTTTCTATGTCTGCTCTGCATGTCTTTTTAAGCTTGATAAACTTGTCTTGGTGTCATTTCTTTGTTTCCAAGACAAAGGTTTGGTAGACTTACGCGAACTCCGTGTTTATGTTAGTGGTGGTAGGGCAGAAAAGAAATTCCCCTGACCTTCCTTCCAACAGCCTGTTGGCGTTTAGCAGTTGCCATGGTGACATGATGACCCTCCAAGGCTTTTATCCTCCTTCTTAACGTGAGGTATTGTTGAGATATGGCCAAATTTTCTTATATTCAATATCTGACTATGAAAGATAAATGTATTTTTCTTACTTGACTTCCTTGTTCACTTGTCTTCCCCATTTTGAATTGTGGCTAAGGAATTTGAGTTTAATAAGAGGTGTTTGGGTGCCAATAAATGAGGCATCTGGGATTTCTTTTTTTTTTGACATTCTGGTAATGTAATAAAAGACGAATTTATTTGACGGTTTTATCTGTTTACTGGTTCTAGGACGTTAAAGCTATGGAAGATCCTCTACAGACCCACAGAAAACGTTGGTTGCACTGTTAAAAAAAAAAGCAATGAAAGATAAAAACGTGAATGACTTTGGCAGAACCTTCTCCATTTATCGCCCTCCAAGTAAATCTTCCTGCCATACTGGGGCAGGTCCTCCTTGTCAAGGTTCGTCTACAGAAGGAAGGAAGGGAGGGAAGGGGGGCTCAGAAGCTATAACTCTCCAGCTCTTCCATCTCAATCCCGAACCACTCAGACCTCTGTCAGGGAGCTGTCCTCCGACTGAGTAACTGCACAGTGATGGATGGATTGACCTGGATAGGCTGCCATTTCCCAGCTTCATCCCAGGCACCTGTCCTCCGTTCGTTCCGTAGGTCCGAGGTGGGAGAACATGGTCTGATAGGATCATTTTTAAGACAATAGAATGAGGCAAAGGGATAACACTCAGGGTTTCTGGTATTAATTAGCAGAATTTCTGACGGGCGTTCACGCTGAACTCCTGAGATTTTCTGCTTCAGATCTGGTTGCTGAGGTGAGAACAGTGTTTTTCAGATTCTATTAGAAATAATTGCGTTTAGCAGGTCTGGTCTCCAACCGCCTTTAAGGAAGGCGCGCAGGAGCTATAATTGCATGATTATTGACATTTAATACGTATATAGCTGTTTCTTCCAACCGGAGGGATACAGAAACCAACGTCCATCACGCCAAACACACTTACAGCTGCTCATATTAGATTTCTCCTCTCCCCGCCATCTAAACAGATCCACCCGCACCGCTGACGGATCATCGAGGCAGCATCGGCAAGACGCCACATGTGCTTGTTTCTATTTTCATGGGTGTGATTTTGGGAGAAAAAAAACAACCCCCAAAGTAATCAAGTTGTCAACCTTTGCATGCTGGGGATAACAGAGACATGATGCATGTGTGATCACACCCTCAGTGGTGTGCAGGCATCGGCTTGACTGCAGCAAGAGGCCAGCAGACGTGCCATCGTTGATTCCTCCCAGTGTGGCAGGTCTACCGCTGCTAGATTTACCCATCATGGTAACTGGGACAACAGGTAGAGGTTCGTTCTGCTGGCGGTCCCAGTTAAATGTGGTCAAACGCAAATCCAAGGCTGCATTTCGAGATTGTCCTAATTTTTTGTTGCCAGTCTTAATGTTGAAGTGCAAATGTGTCATCCTATTTCTCCTTTATCGGTTTTCAAAGCCGAACCAGGGCCTGAGCCAGCTGAGCCAGGGCCTCGGGCTTTCAGACCAGCAGGGCACCTCTGGCCCCCCTTCCAGGAGCACTGCGATTAGACTCCCAAACGTACTTCTGTTTTAAGATTGAGACGACTGATTATGTCATAGAAAATATTTTAAATATTTTATTTGTTAAAGTAATAAAATGGCAAGATTAACAATTTATAGAGGATTTACAGAGCAACTTAGATCCACGTATAGGATGACTTTACACTTGTATTACAAATTTATTCTTGTATTATTATGAATATTTTCACAACTTTATTCCTTTTGATGTGACTGTATATTTTTACAACTTTATTCTGAAAATATTCTGACAATATTCTGATTGTGATTCTTGCTATTAACTTAATGTTTTTATTAAAACGTTCTTAGTCTGGCAGTAGTACCCCGTTGTAGCAGCTAACAGTTGTTGGCTGCCGCTAACCACCACCCTGGGCACAATTTCCACAATGACACTTGGCAGTCGCAGCATCATGCTGTGGGAAGATGGACTTCATATTCTGGGACTTTATTGAAATCCATTTGGAAGGAATTCATTTTTTCTACATGGTCCATTAAATTTTGCGTTTTAAACAGTGCCTTCAATTTTTCGCTGAAATTCGAGGAAAATCAAAATTTTGTCTACAAATATTTGGAGTCAAGTTATGTCAGAAAAATCTGTGAAGTACTAAACCTTGAATAAGTTTGTAATTTCCTAATTTAAAAAATATCAAATGCCAAAATATTCTTGTTCGGAGCCTTGCACTGAAAGGAAACCTGTCTTGTTACTCAATGCTGTGAGGTAGGAAGACGAAGGAGAAACTGTTGACAAAAGGAAACAAAAGTAAGTCGAAGAGCAGAAGAAGAAGAGATAGAGGCGCTGGGTGAACAAAGCGGAGACAAACGGGGGAGGTACAGTACAGAACCTCTTTGGAGCCTACAACAGTGCCACAGGCTCCCTCATTCACTGAGCCATTATCCTGACAAGTTTAAAGATGTCATTACTCAAATCCTCTTTTTCTTAGTTGTTATTTCCATAAATTACCAAACGAGGGGAAAAAGGCTACGATTTAATCTGGAATTAGACGGGCTGAGTGGAAATGACAGTGCCCTGTAGAGCTTTTTTTGTGAATAGGCTTATGGCAGATAAGGAATGGTACAATTAGATTTTGAGGCCGGGGTGAAAAAAGAAGAAGAAAAAAACGAAGACTGTTGGGTTGTTCTGCCTTCTGTCTTCTTTCTCATTACCTTGCCTCATCCTCCATTGTGTCCTCCTTAAAGCGCGTCTTTCTGGAATACACTGCCGGGCTGCATGTTTTCATCTTCGTCCTGCTCACATCCTGCCACTCTCCTCTTCACCCTCCATGTTTCGAAAAGGTATTGTTAAATAACAGCAAATAAATTAGCTCTATTTCTTTGAAGAATGTGATTTTTATTAATAGGATTCCCATGAAGTCCAGAAGAAGAAACTATTTTATAATTATAAATAAAGGGAACATAGCAAGAAATGTTACTGCTGAGGTACAGTAGGTGGGGTCACCTAAGGTCAACTGATCTCCTTGTGTCCATCCATCCATCCATCCATCCATCCATCCATCCATCCATCTCATCATCATCGTCCAGAGAGCTATAACTGAATGCTTGAACTGCCACATGTGATAATGGTTCAGTCAAAATCTAGACATAAGACAACTGATGTTCACATTCAGCCCCTCTCCTGCCTGCATATCAGCTCTGACTAAGCTACTTTGCAACGAGAAATCGGCCAAAATTCTGTTGCCTGTTTCATTTATCAAAAACAGAAAATCCCTTTTATTTTCCGTTGTTCCCCTCTAACCTGTGTGTCTTTCCTCTCCCTCACCGCGGTGCCGCTCCAGCCTGAGCATCTGTAATGGCCTGGGAGACCCGGACGCTGTGCCCGGGTTCTGGCTAATGGAGGGAATGTAATTAAGTTCCAGTGCTGGCACCTGAGAGGCTGCGGAGCGCGGCGCACACGCCGCCGCTCGTGCTTGCACACGAGAGAGCGTTCGGAAGTAACAGATTACACATAATGGGATTACGGTGACTCAGGGAAACACCCAGTTATCAGATTACACATGAGAAATGTGTTTTGGAAGGAGACTGCACATATGCCGCTTCCTCAGATGAATAAAAAAGCAGCTGGAAAACAGATGGAGTTCTTTTTTCTTGATGCACAAATTAACACTTTCCATAAATAATCCACTTAAGTTCATAATCTTCATTCAGTGTTTTCATTAAACTAATCCAAAGTTAACAGTAATATAATCTGATTATGGCTGTGTTGGGGCTAATCTGGATTAGATGGAGCTGTCAGTCTAGAACGGTGATGGTGAGAGGCAGCAGGATCCGGCTGCGTTCGCCCGGTTGTCGGACGGTTTCTTAAGGAGACGAGTGCCGTGGTGGTAGTGGTGGGGGGGCTTGTTGCCAGGCAACGTGAGCAGTGTATGGTTGGAGGAGTCGGTAGCTGAGTGGCTGTGTACTGCTGCAGGCTGCCGCCCCGCCCTCTCCTCCACTACCACCATCACCACCAAGCAACTGGCTCCGCGCTCTGCCATCACGCTCACTAATTGGCCGGCGGCGTGGCAGCGTGCCGGTGCCAGATCCAGCCAGCTGCGCCGAATGGTGCCTCCTCGTGTTTCATCCCCCCCCCACACACACACACCTCACACACGTACAGATGCGACACACCCCTCCCCCTTGCAGACATTGCTAGGCAACACACACAGGCATCCCTGCCTCCTGGGGATTTCATTGGCCATAGGCGGAAGGGGTCAGACCTGCTGAGGACCGGGTCCAGGGAACCGGACTCACTGCTGAGACCAAACCATAGTGAACGGAATTATACCTAGCAAAACCTCGTCAGACACAGTGCATTGTCGAGTAACAGTGAGGGTATTATATATTCACATGAATACTTTTGAATTGCTTTTACTTCATTTAATTAAAGTGATATGATTTTGTAAAGATTTTTTTTTTTGGAGGCCGTTTCTGTCAGCTGTTAAATGTTGCTTGATCTGAAGAATTCACGTCTGAAAAAGATACAAACCAGATGTAATCCGTAAGGGGGAAATACTACTTCATGAAAAGCACCATATGTAATGTATGTAATGTTTTACATATGTATTGTGTATTGGTAATGTATTGTTAGTAATTGAAAAGTGAAATAGTGTCCATAAATACATTTTAAAAGCAGACCTGTTTATGTTTGAAAACATTAAATTTGATCAAATATGCTATTCATTGTAGTTATTCAGTGATTATTTGTAACCCCGCCTCCCTCCCACCTCGTAAACACAGTCCAGTTTTCAGCATTTCTAAACCAAATCACCCAGCAGAACAAAAACCTACTCTGTAGACTTGTGGTATTAAACTAGCAGGTCTTCAGCCTCCATTGCACCATTTTTAACTGGATATTTCTGCAGTGATTTGGTGTGGAGTGCTTTAGATACCAACTTCAACTTATCTTTTGTCTTAGAATTTGACTGAAGAACATTTATGGATCCTCATAGAAGATTTGTGATTACAATTGTCTAGTACAATTATAATATTACAGTATTTTCTAAACATACCTCTATAACTGCAGAAGTAGACAAAGGCAGAAACAGTAGGAAGTCCAAATGCCTGTCAATAGGTTTGACTGGCGCTTCCAAATTTACCCTTAATATGGATCATGTTAATATACACAGTGGTAATTGTCAGCACTACAGCAGAAGCTAACATCCATGGTAATCCTTACTCTGGTTCCTGGTGGTTCAGCCAATCAGAGCCTAGGAAAATGAATGGCACTTGTAGATTGGTTGATTTGCAAACACCAGCCTGAAGCATTTTAAGTAGCATTACTCTTCAGTATTTCAGGTTCCCAAGCTGCATTTTCTTTGGGGTGTTTTAGATGTGAGCTAGAAAAAAATGTGCATATAAAAAAATAATGCAACCAACCAATAATGCAACCAATGCAACTCAACCACAAATAGGTGGGGGTCTTATATTTTAATAAGCACAACACCGTAGCCCTTCATGAGTTCATTGACTTTTCAGGAGCAAATTCGTAGATCCACCTTGTGGTTAGATTTTGGAGTTCATTAGAAAAAAAAGTGGCGGCGTTGGTGTGGAATTCAAAGTATTTATCTCTACTTTGCAACTTTTCTTGCATACAGTACTTTGTTTATCCATAATTAACTGATGTGGAAAAAACTCTTAAAATTTTACCTCAGAAATTCAAAGAGATGTTTCTGCAAATAGCAGAAGCTCCAAGTGAAGACAAATCTTTTCATCACTTGGAGATCATCTCCTGCTCAGTGGTCGGACCCCCGACCCCTCATTTCACACCTTTCTAACGTCTCTGAGTTCTGCTAATTAAGTGTTCCTCAACATGGCTTCTGGCTGATTCACAGTCCTTGAACCAAGCATACGTTGTGAAATCTGTTTCATCTTTAGATTTGTTGTGACTTGCTTGGCGATTCTTGTTGATTCCCACTAAATTAGTAGCAGATGTTCCCTTTGACTTGTTTTGCTTGGACATACTGTGCAAACATAGATTTTTCCTTTTCTTTTTTGGGGGGAGTTTCCACATCCCGTGGTACCAATAATGCCGTAAAACAAGCGCCGTCTTTGAACAAGAACTTGACAGCAGTTGATCCATCGATTGTGTCTCCTTTATGGTCACATTGGATGGATTAAGCCGGCGTTGGTGTGGAAAGCACTCAAGCTGTGCTGGTCAGTGTGTCTGGATTCAACCAGATGGGATGTGACTGATGCAGTTGACATCTCCGGAGCTGGACGCAGCTGGTATATTGTGGCTTCCTTGCCATTATGTGACTGGCCTAATTATCACCACCCCCTCTCCTCCTCCTCCTTCTTCTGTCCCTGCCGGCATATCTGCAGCCTCCCCTGCCTTAATCCACTTCTGCGGCACTTCTCTCCTACTCACACTCATCTCACCTTCTCTTCCCAGACTCATCCACCTAATCCCCCCCACCCTCCCTTCTACCGCTCCAGTTCTTGCAAACCCTTCTCTGCTCTTTTGCATGTTCAGCAAGATCGTAGACCAGTGGGAGCTTCTCCATTCCAGTTGAACATTTCCTTATATTTTCAGTCTCCTAAAAAAGGACAAACACACATATGGAATGGGGAATTTTAAATATTTCTCTTTGTCCGATTATTTGTTTGTTTTTTCCAATGCTCCTTGGCAGTAAGTTTTACATTGTTGGAACCATGTTTATTTCCCCATGAATGAATGAATGAATGAATATACTTTATTAATCCCAGAGGGAAATTCACAAGACATTTGTAAAGAAATGCCATTGCTGGTCAGTGACTATTGACTGGTATAGGCTATAAGATTGGATGTTTGAATACTGAAGGAAGAAGACGCGTTGACAGTTTAACAATTCACTCCATTGACAAATGGTGCCTTAGTAATGTGTGGAAGTTTGGCACAAGCCAGGTCACACACTGCCCTGGGATGATGTCTCATTCTTCAACCAATGTATTTGAATTCAAGGCTATAAAATGTCTTAATCTGTTTAAAAAATGTTGGCTTTAAACACATTAATCACAGGTTTTAAATGTTGTCATGGCAGGACTATTTTATCATGGAGTTTAATTTCTTGCTGGGCTCTTCTGTCAGGAAAACGTAGCTGCTAATATACCTTAGCTGGCTGTATAGCTAGCTTTTTTGTGTCCATCATACCTAAGCGCAAATTAATCACCAGTTGACTGAAGGATTTTCATTTTTGCCGCTGGGTTATTTCTATCGATAACCCATACAAGGCTGTAGAGAGCCATCTTAGTTACACAAAGAGCAATTTTGTGTAACTAGCACAAAGTTGCTCCAAAGGACCCTAAAATGTCAGTTTTTGCAATGCTTGATTGTGAAATTTATAGGTTTTTTTCTGTATTAAAATTCATTTAAGGTGCTGTCTCAAATAGTTTCAAACTGGACTTGCTTAAACCTGCAGATATCTCCAACATCATCTATGTTTCAATCTTACTAATATGCAAACTTTGAGCGAACTTTTAAAATGTTGCAAAACAGAAAAAAGAAAATGCGAATTTGGCACGGTTTCCATCTACCGGTTCAGAGCGGATAAACCAGGCTACGCACAGCGTGAATTCGTCAGATATTGATTCTACGCATGGCTGTGATAAACATGATGTAACGGTTGTTAACTAGCATAGACCACACATTTCAAGTTGTAATTGTTCTGTCATGTCAACTAGTATTGGCGATGGTTATGTGCTCTCTGGAGACGTAGAGCCAGAACAGCGATTGGAATGCGTGCCTGCAGAACTTTTTTGGCAGATATATTTTCATATTCCATTAATGACTCAACTCTTTTTTGGAAAAACTAGAACCAGAGAGTATAAAAACTTTTTTTTACAAAATTGAAGAAGTTATTTTAAATTTTACTGTTTCCATCAACCTGTTCTAATGTGAGACTTCAGCAAAACGATGGAAACACATTTAATGACAAGTCTTGTTTTTTCCATTGAGAGGGGTCACTGCTTCACCCAAAAGCTGTTTGGCTCTGCAAGTTCTTCACATTCGTAAATATGAAACCATTTAAGAGGGAACCAACTAGCTGTCTAACGCTGTGTCAGGCATTGCCAAGATGTATCAGCCAAACATAAATTTCCTTGTTTTTTTGTGCTCAGTATATTTAACTCAAAGGAACCTGATATCTGCTGCTGTGGTTCATAACTAAATAAGAATATGACGGGTGATGAAAGTGGTGCTTATCTATATTTTTTCTTTACTTTCATGCTCCAGGTGAGAAGCCGTACAAGTGCTCATGGGAGGGCTGCGAGTGGCGATTCGCCAGGAGCGACGAGCTGACGAGGCACTACCGCAAACACACGGGTGCCAAGCCTTTTAAGTGCAACCACTGTGACAGGTCTGTCAAAACACAACTCTCCCTCCTTTCACACCGTCTGATGTGTTTTTCTCCCATTTTCCTGCTGTTATTCGTGTTTTCTGCAAAGTTTGCTACCAGATACTACTAACATACTCTAAACTGTTTTGGTTCTGACCCAGTTTGAAAGTGTGCAGGCAGGATTACTAATGTGTGCTTCTTTGAAACCTGCAAAGTCTTTCAGGGGAGAACCCAGAGAGTGCTCACTCTGTTTACATTTAGCCTGGTGCTGCATATTAATACTGGGTTGAGCCTGAAATGGAGGCTGCTTTCAGATTGGTTCAAACGTGCTAAACAGGTGTGGAATCAATTTATGCCATCACACAAAAAGTCTATGACATATTAATCTTCTGTTTTGGACCCATAAGGTGGAGTTTTTATAAGTTCAGCCAACATTTACTGAAATAGTTTTACTTACCAAAACCAAAGGAGCACGACATTTTTCAAGCAGAAATGTATTTTCAAGCATGGCACCATTATTGCACCAAAATAGCCGATATGTTGTTTTGCTTTTTTGTCATTATATTCAAACTGTGCTAATATATAATAAATGTTATGTTAACGTTATGTTGAAAATACAAGGACTGGATTAAACTGATTTGAAATATTTTGAGAAAATTGTGTAAGGTTTTGTGTATATTTTTATGCATATCATGACAAAAATAACAAGGTACGATGGAGTATTAGGGGGAAGCTAAGGAAAACATTTTAATTACATGAATAAAGTCATATGATATAATGCAATTTTATTCTTGTAAATACATTTAATCTTTTTTTTCTTTTATTAGTCTGGCCCTAATACTCCATTGTAACAAAGAATGTTTTTATTGTTTTTTTATTATTATTTTTATTTGAACTGTCACCAAATTTCTTAATAAATAACTTATTTTAATGATATTTGGGTTTTTTTGCAGCATAGTTCCAGGTTGATCTTTCTGTAAATTATATACAACAATCTTCAGTTATTCATGAGGATGGAACTCAATGAAGATGTCATCCATTTGTCAAATGTGGCGTAAGCTATCTACTGTATGGGAGCTTTTAAGTACAGTGACAGTGTGGAAATTGGACACAATGGAGGAAGTTAGTGAATATGGGACCTCTTGAATCATGCATAGGTTCATTATTAAAGGACAAAAAGAAATCCCTTCTCACCTGGGGTACTTTCCCTAATGTCGATAAGATTGGGGGGTCTTTGAGTGTGTGTTAATGAACAGCAGGCCAGACAGCGACAGCTAAATCAAGTCCCAGCTGGGTAGACTGTAAGTACAGTATTTCTCCCCCCCCCCTCTCCCCACTTGCAGGCACACCCCTAATTTGGGCCCACCTCTGTCATGTGTCAGAAGGCATCCAGCCCTTCCAGCCTAAAGACCCAAACAGACACATGCCCCCTGCTGAGATTAAAGAAGAGGGGAAACAGTGGAGACAAAAAAAAGTCCAGGGGAAGATTGAGGATTGCAGGGGGTGTTGTGGGGTGAGACAGACCCACGGTGTGCCAGCTGGTGTCGTGCCCCCAAGTCGTGACTCATACTTCGCCATCTGTCTCTGAGAGTGTACACACACTCCTAATGACACACGAGAACAGTGATGAATGACTCCCTAGCACTTTGTTCTTTACACGAGAGTGTATGGATAAATACACACAAAGATAGGACAGAAAGTGGTATGACATGGAGGTTCAACCTGTCTGTTTGGCAGACAGGACGAACTGTTGATCGTCTTAAAAGCAATCAACAGTTGCAACAAGCAACAAGATTTCTCTCGATTCTTGAAGCTGTTTCACCTCTCACCCCAAAAAAGCCTGTAAACTTCTGAACAAGGGTTGGAAAAAACAACCCTTGTTCAGGGTATAATTTGTAGTCAGAACAATCACACTAATAGGGCCATTAAGGTCCTAGAATGAATAATTAAGGAAATATAAGTCATTGGCCCCACCCTCCATTTAGGTCAATACTTCTATTTTTCTCATTTGGTGCGCCAAACATATCCCTAACCCTGCTGTGTGACTTGTTTTGGTCACATTTCTGAAGGTGTGAAAAGCTGTTAAAACTCCTGGAGAGATGAGTTCAAGCTGCACTGTAGGTGTTGGAAAGATGAAACCTGAGGTCACCTCCTCCATAATTTTGGTTTTTAATGATTAACATGGTGTAAAACAGTCTCTGTCTGTCAGTCTTGTTAGACTGACAGACTGTCAGTCAGTCTGTCAGTCTTGTTAGGTTTAAAATGCGACACAACGTTATAATTGGAAAATGTCCTGTTTCTCAGAGTCTTGCGCCAAGAAAAATATTTCTGTTGATTTTAAGCCAAACAACTCTGAGTCTCCAGTAGACTGGTTGGAGCATTGTTCCTAAGGATGAAGATGGTGTCACGAAGGGAACCCACAGTCTCAAAGTGACATTTGTTTCTGCAATTGCACCATGGGAAGTGTAAAGAGGACTGGCATTCTCCTTGAAGAAGTCCTTTTGTCCTACAGACAGATGAAGACCCTCAATCCAAAGGGAGGTCTGCTGCGGGATCTCCACATAGCTGCAGTTTGACTCCTTACATTAAAAAAACCCCTCAGATTATGACAGTGAAAAACAGTTCCATGTGGAAAACATACCCAATAAGACTTCCTTGTCATGGCAAAAATCCTAGAAGCTCAGAACCATTGAATCAGATGGATTTTGTCTCATCACTGAATGAAACCTTGTGCATGTATTCAATGGGGGAATTTTAACTTCAGTCAATGAAGCCCTGAAATTTGATTTGGTCTTGGCCTGAAAGACTTGAGGGCAAAAGGTTTGAAACTTCACCTGAATTTTCTCCTAAAAAAATGAAAAACTTTCTTTGCAAAAACTTGATACTTACCTTGGACTTAGCCCTCAAAGAACTTGGGACTTGAGTTGAACCTGCCCTGTGACAAATTGAGATTTGACTGACTTACCTTTTAGAGACTTCACTTGGACTTGTCTCTCAAAGGCTTAAAAGTTCAAGTCAAAAATTTCAGAATTGTCTTTGAAAACTACTACTTCTACCATGTCTCTGATCTTTTTAAGCAAGAGGACTCAGTGATGGCTAACAATGCACTGCCTTCTTGAAATGGGTGAAATGAGGAGGCCAAGGGAAAGTGGTAATGCAAATAAAATGATCAATAGTGAAATAAGACTCACCCTAAAAGAACTCTTCCTCTCAAATGTTTCTTACACACCAATTACCAAAGCAAACAGCTCCCTGTTATCTCTTACAAAGCAACCCTCTTATTTGGAAAGCACTTCTCATGGGAATGGAGCAGTTGTTTTCCTCTACAAACTCTCAGCGGAAGCATAGTTTATCCAGACATGCATATGAAAAAAACATAAGGGCTGTATACATGTGTGTGCATGTGTGTGTGTGTGTGTGGAGGCAGGCACAGGAATGAGCCAGCTGAAAGCCTTTATTATGTCAGTTTGTGGCAATCAGCTTGAAATCCTCATTTTTGCAAACATTTTTCAAAAACCCCTCGCTGATAACAAAAGACAAGAGCAATTTCATTTTTCACCATGGAGCAACGCCCCAGCAATTCCACCAGGCTGGTTTTTTAGATGAGAGGCTTCGAGCCGTCTAATTTAGCTGTCGTTTCCCTGCGCATGTTTTGCATGCCGCCTTTTATTCCCCTCTTCTCCTCCTCTTCCTCCCCCCCAACACTGTTTCAACAGATCCATCTGCAGGCTCTCTAGTTATTCATGGCGCAGCTGAAGTCATTAGGAGTTCTGCTGAAAATGCTGATTATGAATTAGTTACACATATACTAATTGCGTGCGCATTAGAGGCTCAGCACTCACTAGCTAACAGCAACATTTAGCTCCGTCTACAAAACAAACTTCTTCCTCATGCTTTAGTAACGAGCTAACAAGCTGTTCTCTGTTTTCTCCTCCTTCTTCGGCTGCAGGTGCTTCTCGCGGTCGGATCATTTGGCACTGCACATGAAAAGACACATCTGAGGAGTCGGCGAGAAGTCAATGGGAGCGAAAGGAGGAGATGGACTATTGACAGCTGAAAACTAACAAGAGGAAAACAGAGAAGATGGATTAGGAAGACAGTGGGAGGACCAGATAGGGTGCCTGATCATATGCAGAACTGAGCTTAAACCTTTTTGGTCCACTAATACAGAATGGCAACACCTTATCTATGACTCTTCAAGGGGTTGGTGGAGGACGTCATGGCAGCTCTTTGTTTTCTTCATCCAATGAGTGATCAAGCCAATCGCTCAGCAATTGTACAGTCACACGTTTTCAACATTCCTACTCTCCAGTAATTCCACATATTCAAGAAGATTTTCAGCATTCATCCTGTCAAACCTGCCACAGCCTTTTGAATCATCCTTAGAGTTTTGGGCAAACGCCAAATGGATCTTTCTGCTCTTCTGGCATTGGAATCCTCAGAGACGTGTTGCACTGATGTGTGGTCCGTCTGTTGCACTGACTTACCCCAACCCCAGATCAACTTCTGCTGAGACAAACTTATCGACTCTGGGAACGTCAGAGGAAACTGACCATCTGGAGAGATGCAAGGCAGCTTTCAAAGAGTCCGTTTCCTTCTTGAGATCTTATCAGTTGTTGTCAAAAACAGTTGCACAATTGACTCTTTCAACTTTTTGTAAAAAACAAAAAAATGAAGAAAAAACAAAAAGAAATGACCCAATGTCCAAATGAAATACTGGCTTTCACGTGCAACCTGAGCACAAGTTCAAGCAGCTAGCCCACTGCGATAGCACACCGAACACAAAACGAGATCACTATGTATTTAAAGGCTATATTGTTTCTAAGCAGATCCTGTTACTCTTTTGAAAAATACCTTTTTAAATAGACACCTCACAAGAGAAGAACTCACAGGAAATGGATGCAACCAGAAGGAAAGAAAAGACGGATGCCTGAAATGATCTCTTTGGGCTTTGAGAGTGATTGGCACCAACCGAGCCGCTGGACTGAGACGGTCCAGCTCACATTCCTGCAGAACTCTTCCAATTAAGCATCTCTCTGACTTGACTCCAAATAACAAAAAATGTATTGGACATCTCTCTAAATTTGGCTCTATGTACATCTAAGAAGATTTCTGCTGACTCCCTGACCAGCATGTATGTCGGAATGTTGATATTTCCCCCCGCAGGACTGATGCTTAGGAAGGCACATTCAATCAATCAATTGGGTCCTGTCAGAGAAAATCAATGTGAATGTATCTGTTGCAATCCTGGCCAATTTTGCTAGACCCATTAATACACTGGAGAATGGTGGGGGAGACCATACTAGACACTGTTTCTGTTCTTTTTCGCATTAGGGAAAAATGACTGGACTTGGAGAAACTGGCTGGTCACAGCTGGTAGCTTTTGACATTTTACCGGCTCTCATGGACCAGCATGAGTGCAGATTTTCAGTGGGTGGCTAAAATGGGTTAGGGGAGGGTGGATCTGCTCAGTCAGCAATGGTAACTGCCCCATCAGCTTATGTAACTGTGGCAGAGCGAAACCCACATGCACAACGAGTCAAACATTCACACCAGGAAAACTGCAATTAGCATTTATATTGTGTAACATGGGTGTTGTCATGTCAAAGAGAAACAACTAAAATCGATTCTTAGATGTCTTAAATTCACAGATGCATTTGAGGTGGACATAAGATTGCACACAAGCTTGGGTGTCAATTAATTGGCTTTGATTTTGCTGTTTTATTGCGTTGAAGGAAAAGTCTTCAGAGTAAAATGTCTGCATCAGAGTTACAGCTCTAAATATATGTTGGTGGGGTCAAGCTGAAATAAGTCACGATCTAGTAAACCAAACATTAGAGTTTTTGATGGGACAAAGAAGACTGAAAACCTTAAAGCACAAAATTTCCAGCTACCACCAGCTGTCTTGAAGAAAGGCCAAATTATGAAAATGTTTAGTCCAAAAACCTTTGATTACAGGACAATTGCTTGAGCCATCTTAGAAAAATCTCATTGTCTCATATCATAAAACTGTTCCGATTAGTTGAAAAAGATAGCACTGTTTTAAGGTGTCCAATGAATAGTCAGGAGTTGAGGAAGGTAGGGCAAGCAGAGTTGGTAAGTGTTTGTGAAGTGGGGAACAGCAGAAGCAGCACTAGAACAAAACTTACTAATTTTTGTGGTTGATGTGTAACAGATTATATTGAGCGTGGTGGCCATCTTGCAAAAACTCTGAAATGACCATTTTACAAATCCACTGCACAGATTACCACATAAACCACTTTTTTGCTAATTTTACTCCAAACTTTAGCAACCTTAACAAAAATGCAGCCGACTCGTGAAAGAAAAATATTCTAAACGGCAGAAACTAGCAATACCGTTCAACATGATAGCAGGGTAAAACCCTTTGTTTGATGAACATCCCTATTCAAGCTGATTGAAGTTTTGTCACAAGGTTTACTTTTTATTTGGCTAACATGACTTAGAATCATGTATGCCAGCCTGCAGTTTGGAGTTTTGGGTGGAGCCAATGATTTGGCACGCCCTTTACTAGTCCTACCTAGTGAATGTTTACTAGTCCTACCCAGTCTTAGCTAAGAAACATTCACGGATAAATGACTCATATTCACAGTTTCAAAAACTATAAAAGCGACATATTTTACTCTGGAGATTTTGAAAAACAACAACTAACTTGTTTATTTATTTATTTATGTATTTTTTTGTTAAGTCTTTAAGGCCATCCAAGCTGCATTTTCTTCATCATATCATTCATGACTCTTCCAATAAAGCGAAGAGCATAAGCATTTCAAATTTCAAGAAGATTTGCTGGTAGTGTAATTTTCTGACTGTACATGAAAAAGGAAATGAAGAATGGCAGTTTCACCTTTTCTAAGGTGACTGCTGACCACTAATGGCAGCTCTATGTGTGTGTTTCAGTATTTAAGTTCGATATGCTTCTATTGAATGAATCTGTGTGTTTATATATGAGCTGGAGTCTGTTCCGCATCGATTGAAATGTGGATTTAAACAAGAACATTGTGGGGAGGGATTTCATGTTTGTTTGCTTGACTGTCTTTGGATTTTTAACAAGAAGCTGATCTGAAAGGTTAGCCCGCCTCTTTTTGGGCAGCTGACGAAAACAAAATTGTTCTCCAGGAGTCGTGGGAAACTGAAATCTCAAAATGTGAATGTGTTTTCTGGTGGGGAGGGGGAGAAAAAAAAGTCTTCATGTCGTCTCTGAGGATGCGTTTACGTTCCGTGTCATCTTAATGATTGATTCAGTTCTGCTGTGCCTGTGTGTTCTTTGTCTGTGTTTTTTGCACTCTGACTTTTTTTTCTTTGGAGAGAAAAAAAAAATCACTTGCATATCTGATGTTTTTGTTTACCTGTCTACAGTCCTAACAACCATGCTCTACCATGATCACAAAGTCTGTACAGTAGGGTTTTTTTAGCACAATTTCCACACACCGCCGTTGAGACTCTGTAAACACTTGTCACCAACACCTATAGACGCATACTCCGCTCATCCCTCGTATTTTTCACTTATTTAAAAAAAAAAAAATTTTTCATTTGAGACTGCAGCTCGAGCTTTTTCTGCAGAATGTGCGGGGGTTACATACATTACTATGTGTGACACCACCTCCGTTTCCACCAGGTCTGAATTTTAAATCAAACGCACCTCCCCTTTTTCTACCAGCACACTCTCTTTTCCCTCCATTTTCCCCGACACGATCCCTTTTCCTTCTCTATTGTCCTTCTGTTTGTGTTCCTCTGTACAAAGTGTTTCAAATTTATCATTTGTATATTATGATGTATGGGTACGATAATGTTCTTTATTATGGAAAAATGAGAAAGATTTATTTTTGTTACCGGTTTGTTTCATAATTCCTTTTTTAAATTGGTATTGTAATATCTCTATGCAAGGAAACTGTTCGGTGAATCGTTTTTATTTAAGAATGTAATTATGTGTAATAAATGGTAGAAGCAGTTTGGCATGGAGTATTCCTGCTTCTTCGGCTGGTCTGTTTCCCCGAGCAACAATGCCCACCTAATCACCCATCTTCACACTGGATATTTTCCCCCGATTTCTTATCAAGTCTCAATCACGGAGCCCATTCAGCGTGCTAACAAAGACCGACCACTTGCTTTTCCTTCTCACTGACCAACACAGTCTTTTTTTTTTTTCATTTTTAGAGGTCTGGCCACAAGTTTGAGAGCTAAACATGAAAACAGACGAGTCAGAAGGAGGATTGGGACATTTAATTTACACCCTCCTGTTTTTGCTAAGCCCAAGAGGAATGAAAAGACCGGCCGATTTATCTCCATTTTCGATCAAACGCAGGAAATAAGCCGGAATACCTTTGGTTTGCTTATGTGCGTGCTCTCGTTGTCTCCCTCCAAGGGAGCTACAGCGTGTAAATTACATCTGTTACCAACCAAGGTGATGACTTATCCACTATTCCTGCCTTTTGACCATGACTAACTGATAAAAGGGTAATCGAATAACTAATGGCTAATTAGGGAGTAATTACTCCCCGGTAAATGACCCTATGCAGTGTATTAATTCTCCTTGGGTCTGGCAGTGAGAAACTCCCATAAGGTTTTTTGTTTCATTTAATGCTCCCTAATTGAAATGGGCACCCTCATCAAGAAGCTTACATGTATCTGTCGAACTTAATGTACTTTTATCTGTAATTACAGACAGGCAGCACATTATCTACCTCCCTACATCGTCTGCATGAGGCTGCAGAGGCCCCATTATGACACAAAGTACCACCAAGCCATTTTTCAGTAAAGGCCACGTGTCGTAGGAATGCTTTTAGAGCATTGTTGTCTTCTGGTGCGATGGACGACAGCGGGAATGTGAGTTTACAGACAATCTAACTGGTTTGGATCTGGGAACTGTTGGCAAGCTTCAACAGTCTGTAGTTTAGACAAACCGGTAATCTGGAACTGTTTTGTATTTGAAGTGGATGGAGCAAACTGGAGAGCAGTGCAACACCTAACAGAAGACAAAGTATCAGAGAATCCTACTACTGTTTCCTCTTTTGTCCCGAGATGAAGCCTGAACCGTTTGGTAGCAAAAAATCTACATCAGCTATTCTCTACAAGGCCAGACAAATTGGGATGCCAATGAACAAAATTTAAATACTTCTTATAGACATTCAAATGTTTCTAAAATATGTCTGTTCCTTTCACAGATTAATCCCACTTGCTCTGCAATCCAGTCCAGGTTTCTTCTGATTGAGTTCCTTTATCTACAGACGAAGAATTACTATTTCTTGCCAAGGAAAAATGACTTTACTAAAAGTGGAACTTAATTATGCAGTCACACTAATGAGTTATTCCATATTTATTGCATTACTCATACAAAAGAAATCACAAATTTTTCCATTAGTTGTATTTATGTTTCATCATATCTCCTTTCAGGAGTGCATTTACTTGCCAGACTTTATGAAAAGTAGTAATTTGGCAGTTAAAAAGTTAATTAGCTGATCTGATCCTCTGATAGTTAAAACTCACAACATGATAAAGACGCAGCTACTAATATCATGCTTATGATAGTTACTGCTTTACTGAGCTGAAGGTATCCATCCATAAGTCAAGCAGGTACTGCAGTTAAAGAATAGTGCAAATTCAGTGCACCAGCATTGATGGTTGATCAAAATCGACACTTTTTATTTTAAACTACTAAAGATTTTTAGTTGCGATGCAAAGTACTCATGTTTTAATTATCACACTTTTTGCGTTCTCTAAAATTTTATAGGAAATTTGTCCAGAAATTTACTAGAAAGCAGCTTTTGGTGCAAAACATAAAACAAAACAAAAAATCGCTTTTTGTTAATTTATTAAACAATTTAAGTGTCTCCTCAAATCCTGTATGACTTTCTTTTAAAAAGGCAAACATGGAAGAACAAGTTCATGCTCTTTGACTCTATGACTACACAAAACCTTTTCTTCTAAAACTGACTATTTTTTATTAATAAAATTGTACGTGCTTAGTCTATTGTTAGACAAATTAAAAAAAATCTAAATTAGTAGTTTGGAGTGAACATTTTTACACATTTCTACAGCCTGACTTTTTTTTAATAATATGACCATGTCTCTTCTCTTTCCACTGCAGATCTGTGTGCTAAAGCTGCAAGACTGCAGAAATACAAACAAGCTCTCATCAGTTTTAAATACATTCTAAAAATTTGAAGTACATCAACAATCTGTGTATGGTTCGTTCTTTGATTTTTCAGCTTCAAGATAAAACGACCAAAAACAAATAATTGAGGCCTGATGACCTTTCCATCTTTTCCTACGTCGCTAGTAATAAAACAACCATATTGTTGTTTGAAACAAAGATCAAATATTGTGTATTTTTATCTAGTTCGATTTCAAAAGAAGAAACAACTAATTAATTTTACCATTTTGTTTTGGAAAAAGAAAAACCAAAGACAGATCAACACTCAAATTATCTACTTAGCTGTTAGCAGTTAGACTCCGTGGTCTGAACGTCTGACCTGTCCAGTTAAACATTTTATTATTCTTCAATCCTTGCCTGTGGCTGAGCATTAGGGCTTAATCTAATATAGCTGATGAAATCCATGATATTATTCCGGTCAATATATCCACGAGGGTTCACGCAGTTTAATTAAAAAACAAAATTAAACATGCCCCCACATGATCTTCCTTCCTAACAGCACTTGACAGTGAATACAACTGAATTAACGCAGACACAGTGCAGTAAGAGGTGGATTTGTTATCCGGATAATTACACCGGGGGATGCCAAGCAGAAAAACGTGAATAATAGAAAAGATAAGTCGATAAACACGTCTTTTTCAGTGCTTGATTACATGTACTCTGTCACCCCGTCCCGCTGCTGTTTTCACACATCGCCATCAAATGATAACATCTTTGTAATTCTAGAAGGACAACAAGAAATTAAACATGCGCGGGTAGCGTTTTAATTCTGTTGACACCATATTTAATTAATGCTTATTCGGGAGCAAGTTAGTTATTATGCCATTGGTGTTGAATTCAGATTTGTTTACTCAGAGATCAGTATTTAGATCCAAAGATCTGAGCAATTGCTAAATGAAAAGAAAGTAACAAAATTCAGTTTTGATGATTTGAAACGAAACCCAGTGGACGTTTCATTTGTGTCTCCAGATTTTTTTTTTTTTTTTAGCAGTGATTGTTTAGCATCCTGCGGGATTATGAGCCGTGCCCTTGAATCTTCTACTTCCTTTGCAGCACTAAACACCTGAGCACATTTTGGAAGCGGTGCCTTTTTTGTTTCATATACAATGATTCGGTTACAGCTCCCATTGCTGGAGGAGGGCATAAATGGTGGAAAAGTGCTGAATTGAAGCCCCTGTAATAAAAGGGAAAAAGGGGATTCTTGAGGCAAAACGGTGATTCACCTGACGAGCTGAACATTAAGCTTTCTATTTTTTTTTCATGTGGTTGTAACAGGAGATTTTACAGAGCCAATGCCCCTGGGTGCTTTATAGGCATCTGGCAGCCATATTGGGATGTTTCTGTCAAATCTGCCAATGGAGACGGAGACATGCTGAGAGATCCGACAGGTTTAACATCTCCTTTACTCTCATCTTTTTTATGCTTTCTATGAAACTAGAGTGATAACAAGGATAGAATTACAAACAATTTCATATCTGATTGTGCGAACCACGAATTCTCCAGTTGCAGTCCTGCGGGGGTATCATCAGAAATTCAAACTTAGAGATGCAGACCGGGGATTCTCGAGCAGCCCACTGCTTGGGTATTCTCAATTATCGGGAATATGCCGTTGCGGCTCTCTGTAATTAAAGTCTAATCATGCCGGTGGATTCAGGGAAGCATCCTCATCAAACTTTCATTAATCTGCCTCCTTGTGACGACTAGCACCAACCCAAATGGTCAAACGGATACATCAAGATGGGGTGTTTTAGGAAAATGTGGATGTTTACTATGAGACTTTTTATAAGCGTTTAATGGAAATGAGTGAGGAAAAATAGAATACAATTTTGAGCCCCTAAAATTCTTCACTGAGCCCTTAATAGATCAACATTCAGATTTAATCCTGGGTATTAATTCATAAGAGCACACGCATTTGAATATTTAAGAAATGAATCGTGTACCTTTGACAGGTTTAGCATTCTGGCTTGGCAAGTGTTTTTGAACTGGATACATTAAATATTCCAAATGTTTTCAGGTCGATTTGAAAGTTAGCTGTTCAATAAGTTGGAATTACTTTGTACTGGTGTTTTCAACAAAACTTAAAAACTGGTTAGCAGCCTGGCCATTGCTTTCCTGAGCAATATGATTGAAAAACGTTCTGGCTTTCTACTCGGGTTGTTTCCAGTCAATTTTCTACCAGGACCAATCAGCGAACAAAAGCAGAAATTATAGATGATTATAATGACAGCCAGGTAATTACAAGTCTTATAAAAAAAGACAACAGAATTAGCATTGTACAGGGCATGCTAATGTAAGGTTATATTTAGCATACTATAGCAAAGTTCATAGCATAGCAAAGTTATAAGTTAAGTCATAGCAAAGTTTTGAACATTTTACAAACACATTCATCACAACATTTAGCTGTAGACATAAGCATTAGCATGCTAATTTTAACATACAGTTGTTAGCTTATAATTATAGCATTTGTTTGGTGCTCTGTTGTTAGTGTTTTATAATGCATAAAAGGATAAATGTCTATGAAAAGCTAACTAGCATAAGCACTGAAACTTGCAAAAATAATTCAAAAGTAAGCTTTCTTATGATATAACTGATTTGACTTTGTGGTTTTAAATGCAAATACTGTATATTGAACATGTGTCTAATAAAGTCAAATAATATGACCCAGACAACTGATCACTGCATTTGTGTTGGTTGAAGCAAAACTAATAGTGCAGAAAAAAAATCTGTGTTTTAAGGATGCTATATTAAGACTAAAATACCAACGTGTCTGTATCTGCACTTGTTCTCACTCTTTCCTCTGACTGTTCCCTCCTCTGGGATGGTTTGGAATAAAACTACAGGCGAGATGTTTGTGTTTGAAGCGGAAACAAGCAGCTGGAAAGGCTGGTGGTCCCGTGCTCGGAGTCAGATCAACCGGAGCGCGATGTGAGAGCACCTGGCTCTCTCATACACTACCTGCTTGACAGACAGCACAGACACCTGGAGGTCCAATGAGAGAGCGCCGTGTATGAGCCACTGCTGCTCTACAGGGCCATGCATTATGCAGGAAGCTTTTTCCTCTCCTCCCTCTGTCTGTCTCCCCCTCTGCCCCCTGCTCTGCGGTAAAAATAGATCAACAGACCTTAGCGTTCAGCTCTTTTTTTTTTTCTTTTTATGCCTCTCACTTTCACTTGGATCCCACCAGGTGCAGGGACTGCTGGCACGCGCCCCACATTTCTTCGCCTCAGTGTTTGTGCTTCCGAGGCTTAAACGCGTAGGTGTTTACACACTCTTTTCAGCATGTGTGCCTGTGCGTGTGTGTGTGTATACATGTCAGCCTGGGTTGTTTCATCAGTTTGCACTGCACTCAACTTCCAATAAAAGTGGGATATTAGTCTCACAGTGGTTTTTCTGGTTATTATCGAAGGAAGGATTTTGGAGGAGTTATTATTTGGCAGCGGCTGGTGGCGTGACATTTGCAGATATTGCATTATAGCTTTTACTTGGAGCCCAAAAGCATCTGAACTCTCCATTATCTTGGAACTGAATGCTTGAATACAATCAGAAGGCACACCAATGGAGCAGAAAATCTAACAAAAACAGAAAGGGCATGTAATTTCTTTTGAATTTTCTTCAAATTTAGCTGTGGTTTCCTTTAGTTCTACTTCTTGCTTTCTTCTCTCTGTATGTAAGAATGCATGTAACCTTTATTTAACCACCTTTGTCTCACTGAGGTTAAAAATCTCTGTTTCAAGAGAGGCCTGGCCAAATCAAAACTACACTCATCACAACCATTTTCATTTAAAATAATTAAAATGCAGTACAGATCACAAAGGAAGAAAAATGGCAAAGAGCAAAAACAGTCATAAAAGTAAGATGCAACTTGATATAAGTCAAAGTATTTACAGAAAAACACCATATTTACAAACTGCTTAAGAGTTACTTCAAATGTATTAAGAGAACACTAAACTTATTTTTTCAGTTTTGAAATATTGATGAGAATATTTAAACATCCAAATTATGATGTCAGAGGTAATGAGTTCATTTGGCCGCATTTTGATACACAATCAAGGAATATTTGATCGGGGAGAAAATGAATCACACTTTGTTGAGCAAAGTGTGATCAGGTAGCAGCCGAATCGCTACCTGCTAGCCTGCTGTTATAAAAACCATCCCAGTCTCAGTCAGAGGGTGGCACTAAAGACACAACAGATCCATCCATCCATCCATTTTCTTGACACCCTTGTCCCTTGGTGGGGTCGGGAGGGTTGCTGGTGCCTATCTCCAGCTAATGTTCCGGGCGAGAGGTGGGGTATGCTCTGGACAGGTCGCCAGTCTGTCGCAGGGCAACACAGAGACACACAGGACAAACAACCATGCACACCTAGGGACAATTTGGAGAGACCAATTAACCTAACAGTCATGTTTTTGGACTGTGGGAGGAAACCGGAGTACCCAGAGAGAACCTGCACATGCACAGGGAGAACATGCAAACTCCATGCAGAAAGGCCGGGGCCGGGAATTGAACCCAGAACCTTCTTGCTGCAAGGCAACAGCTCTACCAACTGCGCCACTGTGCAGCCTGACACAACAGATGAAAAGGTGAAATCAAAGAACAATGAAAACTGTGAAATACACAATTTTCTAATGAAGAATTACTTTTTTATTTCTTTTCAGTCCATTTCTTACATTTCTCTTAATACCAGGACATTATAGCCACCTAAAATTACCCTGACAACTACATATGTCTGTCTGGCTGTTCAGATGAGAAAAAAATAGTTTGAGTGGGAAATGTGCTTGTTCACAAAGACACAGAGACCTATGTCAGCCCTTTAAAGGTCATCAGACAGAGGGGTCTCTCATAGACCCGTTCCTGCATTACTATCTACTGATGGAGGTTGATAGAGGTCACATTGTGAGTTTGCATGAAGGCGGACATTCATAATGAGCAACATCTGATGGTTCCTTGATGTAACAGCTGGTTCCAAAATTGGGTCATTCAGTGAATCATGCAATTGTACAACATGGCACCTACTAAGAAACATTGGTATAATCTTTAATGCACACTTCAGTTGTCTTCATTTGTGCCAAACCATGTCTAACTCTGAGGAGTTCTTCTGGATGATAGGCTGATTTTAACATGAAGGAAGAGCCTGTTCTGTCCTCCTGATATCTGCTCAGGATGACTGCTGGCATCCATTTGGAGGTTTTCCTGGCTTGTGCCAGTGGAAGACCCCCCAGGGAGGAACACTTTGGAATCCCTTTGGAGCTGAAGAATCCCGTAGCTAAGAATGTTGGTACCTGTCCAAGTTGCTATTAGGCTACTGTACAAGAGGATCTGGGGAATAGATTCCATATTGTCCATCTTTATAACAGTAATTGCCCCACCTTTCAAATGATGCATTCAATGTCCAGGCCTTGTGTCTGGACAGAAACGTCCATCCTCTGGTCACTTTCTTGTTCAGACTGTCCATGTAATACTTCACCTCTCTCCATGAGTCCACTGTTGGTCCTAAGCACCATAATTCACCTACCTGGAGGTTTTCAGCCTATGGAGAGATGCCACGGTGGATCTGGGATGCATGGAGAGACTACATGTCGTTTCTGGCTCGGGAACATCTGGGAGTCCCTTAGAGTTTGTTCCTGGATCTGTTACCTCTTTAATCCAACCTCAGATGTGTAGAAGACAATAAAAGGTTGGCTGTACATCTCCATCGTGAAATGTTTATGTCAAAAGTAGGGTCAAGGGCCTTTACTTTGGAAAGTTTTAAAACTAGAATCTTGTAAATGGACAGAATTCGGAGTTTCTCCTATAAAAAGTTATAAAAATTCATGACACGTATCAGAACCAAACGATATGCAGCCAACTTTGCCTTTAAGTCCCAAAGTTGAAGCAAAAAATATATATTTGCACATAATTGTATGCATCAGCTCATGGCATGCTTGCACGATAAGTGTAAAGGTCTTCTGTTGCCGAGTGCCTAGTCTCCCGGAGGACCATTGATCCACGTCTACGACCACAGAGGGCTCTGCGACTCCTCCCTGATTGCCATTCTGCAGCTAATTAAACAGTCCGGCTTAACGAGTCCACGCTGATAACAAGGTCGGAAGAAAAGGTCACGGCACTACGCTTGCCTCAACCAGACGGTGTCAATAAGAGCTCAAAAAGAGAAGTAATCATCTGAAAGGTACGGAACAGAGAGGAAGAGGCAGATGAAGTGGAAGGAAGAAGTTGCTTGTTTGAAAGAAGCGGAGCATCAATACCATTAAATCTGAGCAAATTTTAGGTTTAGTCTACCACATCAACCAATAAAGAAAACCTGAAACCCACCGCTGACTCTGAATTTAATCAGCATCTTCGAGATATTTAAGAAGCAGACATGAAAAGAAGTGTATTGATTCGAGGTGGCCGTATAACAAGAGGGAAGCGGTCGTCTTGCTGGATTTTTTCCAACCGGGCTGCAGAGGAGCCCTGAGCACGACACGCAAACACATGACCTATATATATATCGTCCTATCTGGCCCTCATCATTTATCTTACAGCAGCAGAATCAGGATAGATTGGTTCAATTAGACTGGCCTTTAATGTAATCTGTTTAATCCATTT
The DNA here is from genome assembly GCA_033032245.1 of Poecilia picta. NCBI lineage: Eukaryota > Metazoa > Chordata > Actinopteri > Cyprinodontiformes > Poeciliidae > Poecilia > Poecilia picta. The sequence continues at coordinate 2,691,183 of CM065354.1, forward strand.
CTATCATCAAAGCCAATACCTACCTCTCTCCTCGGAGAGTGGGATTAGCACCGGGAGTGCACATCCAAGCAAGAAAAAGAAGGGAAATAAATACAGCCTTCGAGTTGATCAGATCCCCTTTAATAGTCTGGATATTTGTTCTTTACAACTGGGTTGTGAGGAAAAGCAGAAAGTATGGAGTGAAGTTTTTATGGGCAAGATTTAAGATCTTCATATCCTGCCAGAGATTGGAAACACGGTTTGTCATGATGCCCAGCGCCACCGTAAAAATTAAAGACTTGGCTCCCTTTTTAGTGTCTTCACAAACCTCTAATAGGTTGATTCTATTAAGAGGCAAGAAGACCGTATCTTCTTGGATGAAAGTACCTTAAACATTAATTCTGTTTCAAGTGAATAAATTGGCAAAATACTGACATTACATGGTTCGTTTCTAGAGCTTCTGTTGCATTCTCAGGCTATTTGACTCACTTTTGCAATGATTAGACATTTTCTATTGAATGAGGAGGTGATTTATGTACATATTTTTGCATTTTATTGCAATATTTTTTTAGTTCTGCCTGTTGTTAAGAAGTGATCTGTTGAATTGCAATGAATCTCAATATTATTCATTGTTCTTTTCTGGTAAAGGAGAAGTTCAAAATGTGATGCTCAGAGTCCAACAGAATTTGAGAAAATGAATTTTCTGGAAATATGCCAGAATTTAGACAACAGTTAGTTCCAGAAAAACACTTTTTAAAACCATTTTTAATAAGTTGGTTCCTTATTTTGGTCCCAAATCCACTGTGGTTCCATCTTTCTTTGGAAATTTGCACCAAAATATTTCTTAGAGCAATGTCTCTTGGGAATAATCTGTTGATTTGCTTTTAAATGGTGACAACGGTTTTAAGAAAAATTAATTTCAAAGTTGAATATGTCAGTTACGCCAATAAAAAACCTCCTAACTCTTTCCTACCAATGACAAACAGCCCGTTCTGTTACTGGATTGGATGACTGAACATCGATCAAACAAAACAATAGGAAGTTGAACAATTTATGCCCTTAACAAGCAGTGAGGCTTGAAGAAATATTTCTCTACCAGAACAAGGCTGGTCATTTGGTCATACACTGCTGTGGGATGCCGAAGAGGAGACCTGGTGTTGATGTGGTTCTGTGGTGGAATAGTCATCTTGCAATCGGAGCGTTATAGGTTTGACACCAGCTGCAAACCAAACTTGTCATTTTATCATGTTTACAAGATAAAAATATTAATATTCATATTCTTCATAAGTAAGTACGATACGATCAAATTTTGCATTATGGCAAAGGTATTCGCATCATTGGTAACCATGGAGAAAAAGTCCCATCATCATGTAGCCTACTATATATGGAAAATACTGGTAAGAATCCGAACTTTTGTACACTTTTAAGTCTCATCTGGTGTAAGAGGAAACTCCGCTTATGACTTGATGGAATAAATCATGTGGCATGAATTCAGGCAGATTTGATCAAATCAACAAAAAGGAGGGAGACGTTATGGATCAGTTTCCATCTTTTGTAATTATTGCTGTCAGAAATAACAAAAAAAGCAAAAGCTGAAGGGCCATTGCATTATTTTTTTTCTATCTGGGTAACCTTTGGTCAGTAAAAATTCACCATATTGATTGATCTGGATTCTCTTAATTACAGACCCGTTAAATCCCAGTGAGAATTTTTTTCCTTCACAAAATCCTGAGAAAAACCTTAAATTTTAGTGATAAACTCAACCAAATTCAGGAACGTTGAGTCAAATTTTAAATCAAAAGCAAAAGGATCTAGAGAACATAAAACAAGTAAATATTTCTGAATAACGTATACGTCCAAATTTAATACAATGAACTGGTTGGCTGAAAACTGAAGATATAATGTCCCAAAGCAAAGACAAATGTCATCACCTGGACATAAATCTAAATAAAAAACCCTTTAAATTTCCGAAAACATATTTTTTACGTCCTTTAGACTGCATTAAGATATAGATTCTACAAACTCAACTTTTGTTCTTCACACAATTTTACTTGTAGTAGACTTTTCAAGAACTGTATGAACATTCTACTTATTAGGTAAGAAAATTAAATGACATCTAACTGGGAAGGATATGGGGTGCATTGATTGCTTAAGAGTGCTCCAATTGTCTCTTTTGGCAAACTGGCAAATCAAGCAAATTAGGTTTTTGAATAGCGTACTTTATATCTTACCAGTTTATGTTAATATGTCCTTATTCAGATCAATAAACTGCTGCCAGGAGCTCAAGAGCTACAACATCCTTGCTTGTCATCCGTTTTCATTTCAAGTTTTTTTTTACGCTCCTTCACGAACAAGATTGTGTTTGAGGACTCAGGGGTCTGCCATCCAAAAACCCGTGACATTTTTTTCCCCACCAAATTACATGGCTTTCAATGAGGCAGCAAGACTGTTTTGTAAATTCATGGATTTCATCCAACAGCTGCAATCTCCTTCTACCTACTGAGATTTCTGCAGGGAAGTGGGATTTTTTACACTGAATACCCGTCTACCCCCCCTTCCCCCTCCTCCCCTGCCCCCCAGGCCTCCATGTCTCTGTGCTGGCTCTCTCAGAGGAAGGAATGAAATCAGCGTGCAGGTAGACGCTGCACTCATGCATTTATTTTTGTTGGAGAATTTTTTTCCTTCTTCTTCTCATGCATAATGCTTATGCATGCAGCAGCACGCTCGTTTATCTCTTCCTCCACGATCCGCAACTTTCAACTGTTTTCCCTTCCACCTGTCTTTATGAAGCCTGCTTTTTAAATCCTGTATTTGTAATAATTCTCTCTCTCATATAGTGTGGATTACCTGTGTGATTGCTTTCCAGGAGAATTCCCCCGCGGAGCATTAGCAACATGGCTCGTCACACTCCCAACCCCCGCCTCACACCTCCACCCCATCTTCTCGTTTTTATGTGCCTGCAGATATTAAAGCTATATATGGTGCTGCTACGCTGGAGTCCATTAACTTTTGTCTTACGTCTCCCGTGTGTTTGCAGAATTGTTTTGCAGAGAGGCTGTAATGAGACTCGGCTGGTGAGGCCTTGGTGATGCATTGGTCATGTCTGCTTAAACACGTGTTGACAGGCTTGTCCTCCACAAGCAGGATTCACCTCCACCCGCACACACACACCCAGCTGTGAACGGTGACTTGACTGCAGCTGACAGGTTTGATCAAAGCTGATTGATTAGGAGACACGAGGCATGGGGGTGCAGGGTGGTGAAGGTTGTGGAGAGGACGTCCTACACCTTCCCCTCGCTCCCACTTTCTCTGCCTCAAATCATATTTGACGGTTAATATTGATCAAATGGATCTGAGTGATCAATACTACAATTTGTTAAATGGGCAAAAATCATGTTTTAAACTAAAATGAAAAACAGTGTAATTCAAAAATATGTTTTGCCAAATGGTACAAAAACATTACATTTCTAATCTTTCTTAAATTCGATTTTATCATCGAAACTATATGACAAGAATGAGACAAGTCTGTTCATTCAGGTTTGTGGAAACATATTGAGATGTGCATTTGCTGCCATCTGCTGAATTTTATATCCAAGTACATGCCATTGTAACTTCCGCATCAATTCCGGTATCCTTAGAAATGACACACTGATAAACATTCTGATGTGTAATAATGCCATCAGACAAATGATGTAAAGCACTTTGAACTGCCTTGTTGCTGATATGTGTTATACAAATAAACTTGATATAGTAGATAGATAGATAGATAGATAGATAGATAGATAGATAGATAATGATAGATAGATAATAGTGATAGATAGATAGATAGATAGATAGATAGATGATAGATAGATAGATAGATGTTGCAGGACGAATGAAGCCTGCCTGCTCAAAGACTGGGGACACCCGTCTCATGAACTGCCACCAGGGGGTGCTGTGAGTATAAACTGAGGCTCTGAGTTATTTAACAGTGAGCACAAATCAGCTAACTTCAGTTAAGTGTTGCTTCTCCTGCAATATATCTGCATATGGCTGTTTGCTCATTTGTGACATAGAAACAAATGAGCTGAATCTCCTGTTTTGGCTGGGGTGTGGAAGTAACTTCACCTCCTCATGTGACCATAGCAGCATTGAAGGGGTGTGTGTATTGTGCTCATTACATCCAAATGGTTCAAGTACAGAAATCTTGACTAATTTGTTTGCTCAGTAGAAATCACTGGTCAGCTGCTCCTCCTGTTGCTGCTGGGCCATCAGGACGTCTCTGGTTTGGGTGATAGGTGAAAGCTGCTCCTTCCTCTGTACTCCACCACTTGGCTAAACCACCATATCGATTTCCAATTCTTTTCAGACAGTGAAGCTATTGCAGCTCAGTGGAGACCCTGCTGCTCTGTGCAATTATTGTTTGTTCTGTTTTAGTTTCCTTTCTTTTGATTGTTTTCTTGGGTATTAGTCAGTGTGGCCTCATTTTGTCTGAAATCTCTCTTGAACTAGAAATAATGTAAATTTTAAATTGTGGAGCCGCATCTCGTTCCCATTAGTGTACAAACCTAAGCGGTGCATTTAAGGGGCAGAGCACCAAATAAGTAATCCCATTCTGTTGTGTTGTGAGTATATATTATGTATAGATTGACTTTGCATGTGGAGTTTAAATAATCTCCAAAGGGGGATCGATTGACAAGATGGCGGCAGCAACAGCAGGAGTTTACCGTCCTGCCTCTTCTCGCATAAAACCTGAAGTCTTCAATACTACATGCGGTAAAGTGATTGTGGAAGATGAATTTTTACATTTTATCTCTGCCAAGATAAAAACACTGCCGCACGATGACATTGTTTTGTTGGCTACAAACAATTTCTCATCTGACTGGATTGAAGAGTCCAAACGTCTCCTGTATAAACTGTGCCCAGCAAAACAGCGTAATGTAATGACTCCAGCACAACACAGATGCCGCTGTGGGCGAGCCCCCTGCGGCGCTTCGGACTGCACCGCTGGGACATCATCTGGCAACAGCGGTATGGGTTCTGGGGAGGCTGGTAGTGATACCGGCGACCCCGACTGATGGCCTTCTGGGGCCTGAGGTGCAGCCCTGCCTTGATAGGGGGCCAACCTGTCTCTGTGCAGTGCTAGTCTTCTCCTGTTGTGGATCATCTGCACTCTGTAAACCACCTCCCCCATACGCTCCAACACTCTGCAGGGCCCCACCCACCGACTGTCCAGCTTCGGGCAACGACCCTTCTTTCTTCGAGGGTTGTAAACCCAGACCAGCTCTCCTGGTGTAAAGTGTCGACCCTTAGCTCTTACATCATAGTTCCCGTTTTTGATGCACACCTGCTTGTTCCTGTTGTCTCCGAGCAAATGCATGTGCTGTCTCCAACCTATCCTGAAGCTTTCTGGCATACTCAGGACCGGCTGGAACAGCAGGTGCATCAGGAGGCCGTCCAAAAGACAGTTCAGCTGGTGTGCGCAACTCTCTCCCCAACATGAGGAGTGATGGAGTGCATGTTGTGGAGTCCTGTACAGCTGAGCGGCATGCCATTAGCACCAGTGGAAGGTGCTCGTCCCAGTCCCGCTGATGCTCCGCTGTGAGGATGGCCAGCTGCTGTCCTAAGGTGCGATGGAGTCTTTCCACCAGTCCATCGCTCTGTGGATGTAATGGTGTTGTTCTTGTTTTCTGGATGCCAAAACGGCCGCACATGACAGAAAACACCCGTGACTCAAAATTTCTGCCCTGATCACTATGAATAATGTCCGGTACCCCAAACCTGCTAACCAGTCCCCCTATCAAGGCATCTGCCACCGTCTCTGCCTCCTGATCAGGGATGGCGTAAGCTTCTGGCCATTTTGTAAAATAGTGATAGCTGACAGAACATAACGGTTTCCCTTGTCTGAGAGTGGCAGTGGACCCATAATGTCCACAGCCACTCTCTCCATAGGGGCCCCTACAACAAACTGCTGCAGGCGGGCGTGTGACTGACCTGTCGGCCCCTTCCGCGCTGTACAAGGGTCACAGCGGCGGCAAAAGTCCTCCACGTCCCTCCTGCACCGACCCCAGTAAAACCCCTGCTGGAGGCGGCGGAGTGTTTTTGTGACGCCAAAATGTCCAGACCCACTTGCTCCATGCATGGCCTGCAGGACTATGTCTTTCAGACCTTTGGGGACTACAATCTGCCAGCGCTCCTCACCGGTGGCTGGGTCTTTCCATGCCCTTTGCAGCACTCCGTCTTCCAGACGCAGAGCCTCAAACTTGGACCACAATCCTTTAGTTGACAGCGAGAAACCAGCCACCTCCTCCCATGGCGGCTTTAGCTGACTCTCCACCCAATGCAACACAGGTTGGATGTCAGGATCCTGTTGCTGCTGATGCCTCCAGCTGTCGGTGCCAACCGCCTGCAGCTCCCTGCAGATTACCGAGTCACCCTGACATGATCCTGGCTGGCTGCGTTGCAGCTGCTCCTCCTCCAGCCTCTCTCTCCGGTCACAGTAACTGCATCCCCCTGCAGCACAAGGACGACGGGAGAGGGCATCTGCATTAGCTGTGCTTGGCTCCAGCCCGATGGACAACTGAGAAGTTGTAGGACTGCAGCTCCTCCAGCCACCGTGCCACCTGACCCTCAGGTTCTTTAAAAGACACCAGCCATTGGAGAGCGGAGTGGTCTGTCCTTATAGTGAAAGGCAGGCCACACAGGTAGTACTTAAAATGGCGCAGAGAAAGTACCACCGCCAGCAGCTCCCGCCTTGTCACGCAGTAGCGCCTCTCTGCTTTGTTAAAGGCCCTGCTGAAATACCCTACCACTCTCTCTCCCTCCTTCCCCAACTGGGAAAGGACCCCGCCGACCCCTACGTTACTTGCATCCGTGTCAAGGATGAAGTGGAGAGAGGGATCAGCAGGAGCCAGAACTGGGGCCTCAGTCAGAGTTTGCCGCAGACAGTCAAATGCTCCCTGGCACTGTTCAGTCCACTTGTAGTCTCGGTTCTTCTGGAGGAGTTGGAACAGGGGAGCCGCAATACTTGCAAAGCCTCGCACAAACCTCCGGTAATAAGAAGCCAGCCCCAGGAAACTTTTAAGATCTCTCTGAGTTGTGGGGATTGGCCACTCTGCCACCATCTTTACTTTGTCCTTCATGGTGCTGATTCCCTCCCTTCCAACCTGGTGGCCCAGAAATGTCACTTCTTGTTGCATGAAATGACATTTATCTGGGTGGAGTCTCAGGCCAGCTGCTCTAATTCTCTCCAACACCTGACGGAGTGAGCCCAGAGCCGCTGCAAAAGAGGTGCCATGGACCAGTATGTCATCCAGATACACCAGGCACTCTTGGCGAGGGATGTCAGCCAGCACCCAGTCCATCAGCCTGGAGAAGGTGGCAGGTGCATTGCACAGCCCAAAGGAGAGCACTTTAAACTGCCAAAGTCCCCGTCCCGTGCAAAAAGCAGTCTTTGGTCTGGCACTTGTTGATAAGGGGACCTGGTAATAACTCCTCCGAAGGTCCAGAGACGAGAACCAGTTGGAGCCGGACACCAGGTCCAGTGACTCATCAACCCTAGGCAGTGGGTATGAGTCTTTCTCCGTCACCCCATTCAGCGGCCTGTAATCAGCACACAGGCGCCACTCTCCATTTTTTTGGGCACCATGACAACAGCAGCCGCCCAGGGGCTGTCTGAAGGTTCAATGATGCCAGCTTGCAACATGTCCAACACTGCTTTGTCACACGCTTCCTGACGGGCCAGAGGGAGCCGGCGCGGTCTGCATTTTATCGGGGAAGCATCTCCCGTCAGAATGTCATGCTCCACCAACTGAGTCCGACCCACCTGGTCTTCACTCAGAGCAAAGCTGTCCTTGAAGTCCATGAGCAACTGCCACAGTTGTTCTTGCTGCTGGGTGTCCAAACCCCACAGTTCTCAGCCCAGATCTTCCGCACCATGTTTATTGATGCATCTTCTGTCTCATGAGGCACCCACACTGGGAGTATAGGGTGCGTAGGTGTGGGGGCTGTAGCAGCAGCAATCTGGTTGGTCTGAGGTGAGATGTGTTGAACAGCTGCAATCTGAGGTTCTGTGTGGCATACCACAGGCCCCAACAGAACTGGATCAGAAACTGTGGGCAGCAGCGGAATAAGAGGGCCTTCCTTAAAACTCCATGTCCCCGCTCCTAAATCCAACTGGCACCCCGCAGCCCTTAAAAAGTCCAACCCCAATATGCACATATCCTGCACCTCTGCTACCCACACAGGATGGGTGATAGATCTGCCACCTACATTAACAGTCATTGTCCCCCTCCCCTTCATAGGTGCCATGTCCCCTGTGACCGTGCGCAGCTGCACTGTAGTGGGCTGAATCAGAGTCCAGTCTGGCACCATATCAGGCCTCACAAGTGTTACTGTGGAACCAGTGTCAATCAGGGCCGTGCAGGGAATCCCTTCCACTGTGACAGGGACATAACAAAAATCCCCAACACACGTACGGCCAACCACCGCAACCATGGTCACTTGGCCTTGGCTTGAATCCATTTCTGGGGGAGTCTGGGACAGGGTCCCCTGTCGGTGCTGTCGGGCCCCGCCTGCTGGTGATGGAGGTGTGGAGGCTACGGTAAGGGACTGCGACGCCTCCCCACTGCAGACCCTGTGTCGTTTCCCTGCTTCTTGACTGCCTTAGGACAACGTCTGAGGAGATGTCCTGGTTGGCCACAGCCCCAACAAAGGACCTGGGTGACAGAGGAGTCCTGCGTCGACTGCAGTGACGCGCTCGAACCATTTCCACCAACTCCGAGACCCAAGCAGGTTTCTCCTGGTTCAGCTCTGCCCCCTCGCAGATCTACATGCCGGTAGTTGTCCTCTCTGGTCATCTCCAGCTGCTACTCCAAGCAAGCACTCCCTCTCCACTGCTAAATCCAAAGCGTCCTGTAGGGTTTGGGGATGCATCAGCTGGACCTGCACACGCAGCTCCGGAGGTGACAGAGCTCTGATGAATTGATCTTTTGCCAATTCAGTCTGTACACCTGAAGACATGTGTGCATCCGCTCTCCGTGTGAGGCTCTCGATGTCATTAGCCAAGACACGCAGGGGTTCACCCGGAAACCTGCTCCTGCCGCTGAGTTTATTTTTAAAGATGTCTGGCTGTACACATTGTCCAAACCGCCTCCTTAGCGCTCCGACTAAGGCATCATAGTCTTTTCTGTCCTCGGAACCGAGCAGCAACAGGCAGTCCAAAGCATCATCTTGTAGGCAGAGAGCGAGCTGCAGGGCTTTATGCTCCACTGTCCACCTTCCAGCCTGTGCCAGCAGCTCAAACTGAGCATGGAACGCCTCCCAGCTTGACCTACCGGAGTACTTGGGGGTCTTTAACGGGACAGCAATGTTATGGCCGCCGCCATTATTGTAACTGTCATGGCCGCCGCCATACGCTTCGACAAGATCTTTTGGCGCCCCCTGGGGCAATGGCGCCGACGGCACTGACTTCCCGAGACCTGCCTCGGTAGCCATCCTCACCGCGGAGCCGCACAGAGAAGCCTTCGCCCGAGCCATTTTATCAAGCTCCGCACTCCACGCCTCACTGTCCTCCTCTCTTTCTGACTTAACTCTCACGTGAGGAAACGTTCTGTCCATTGTAGCCGGCGGAGACAACGTGCTAACAGCACTGACTCGGCTCCGTTGGTGATGGTTTACTTCTGACACCAATGTAATGACTCCAGCACAACACAGATGTAGTCCCGTCAAATGGGTTTTATTAGTGAACAGGAACGAGCCGCTATTTCTGAGGCGCGGCCCACACCTCCAACAAACCGTAATGCTCCCGAACAGCTTCCTGCTAACACAGCCGAACTCCCGCCTCTCCCGGTCCGGACCTGCTGCTCCTCTCTTGCCCCGCCCACATGACATGTCTATCACATGTGATCGAGCGATAGCAGAGTCACACAGGGGAAGGGCTATACCTTTATACACATAACTGAATGGGCACCAGCAGAACTAAAACACAGAATCGTTACAGTAACATCAAACATAAGGGCGCAGAAAAGACGTAAATAATGTGAAGGATCGCTTGAAGTTGTTAAACGAGCGTGGTGAGAATATTCCCCGTTTTGTTTCGCACTACCTGGATGACCTTCCACCTGTTGGCTTCGGCAGCATTGATGCCTCGGCTCTGCTCGGCAGAATGGAGCGTCTAGGCCAGGAAGTCTCTGGCTAAGAGGAGCTATGGAAGCTCAGGCCACTGTGAGCCAAAATCTTGGACGAGCGACGGTGAATTTGGAGGCCGGCTGACTGATATTGAAACACCTCATGAATCTAGTCGGGCTAACGAACCGTGAATGGATCGACGCAAACTGAGGCGCAATTGGAAGGAGAAGATGCTAAACGGCAGCAACCAGAAGACGCTTCCATTCAACAAGTCCTGCATCCGGCCTGGAGGAGGGAAGGGAAGCCGGAGCCCCAGAAACCCTTGAAGGGAGCTGAGTCACGGGGACATGGGACACAAAGTCAAAGGAGGAATTATTGGCACCGGCACAGCGAGTAACATCCCACCGGTTAAAACCAAGCTGGTCAGTGTCTTTGCTACGAAATTCTCTCCCGACCTCAATGCTGACACTCTGCGTGTCTATCTGACAGAGAAACTGGGCCAATCGGTGACATGCAGGAAGATGGACTCGATTCATAACCGATTTAGCTCGTTTCATATAACTGCAGGGCTCTGAAGTTACAGAAATGTACGATCCAAAACTCTGGCCATCGGATGTGAATGTGCGTCGAGGCGCGCAGATCAAAAAATAACAGGATCCGATTGGCTCAAACATCAGAGACTGGAATACTGCAGCAAGAGAACAAATCTGCATCTGTAGCACCACAGATGAGCAACGGCCACGCAGATCCTGATCAATAAATGACTGGTATTAATATTGTGTCATATAATGCGTGAGGTCTGCGTGTTGGACACAGTGAAACAGACACAGCGTCGCTTTGTGGTGGACAAACTACTGGAGACTTGTGATGTCCTGTGTGTGCAGGAGACATTCTTAGCTAAACAGGACCTGGAGAAGCTGAACTGATACATAAAGACTTTTATGGCGCTGGTGAATCCACTACCGACCTTAGCACCAGAATAATTCGGGGAAGGAGCCGGTGGTGTTGCAATATTGTGGCACAAAAAATATGATCAGCTGGTTAATGTGATTAGATTGAATGTAGATTGGGCCATTGGACTTAAGCTCACCTGTGGAGATAAAAACGTTTTTGTTCTGAACATATACACACCTTATGAATGTCCTCAAAACGAAGATGAATTTCTTAATAGACTGTCTTTTATTATGTCTTTTATGCAAGATAATCCATCTACTTGCTTTTTTATTGTGGGGGATTTAAATGCAGATGTCACAGATAATCATTCTATATTTGCTAAGCATTTAATGCAATTCTGTCTCAACAATGGCTTAATTCTTTCTAGTACGGTGCTTTTGCCTAACGACAGTTATACCTATATTAGTGATGCATGGCATACAACCTCATGGTTACATCATTGTATCTGTACAGCTGATGCTCATGACTCCATCCATTCGTGTCAACTATGAATTTGCCACCAGTGATCATATACCATTTTCCTTATGTGTAACCATGAATTCCATACCTTCTGTTTTGCTTGCAGACTATAATACAAGCATAGGAAAAATAGCATGGGATAACTTGACTGAGAAAGATCTATCAGATTGTTATCGAACGAACAACATGTTTAGCAATATATACTTACCAAAGGGAGCAATCTCGTGCCGTGATATGAATTGTAAAGACCGCCAACATGGTATTGAGTTATGTACCTTGTATGAGAATGTTGTGAAGTCCCTCCTTACCTCAAGCCACTGCATAAAACCAGCTCACAAAGCACCAAGCCAGGCTGGAACGACTATGTAAGAGAACATGATGCAGAGGCCAGAAGGGGTTGATTCAGGTAAACAGAGACATGGCCCCTTGTTTGAATACAAAAAACAAGCAAATGCCAATTTTAAATATGCTTTAAGATTTATAAGGAGACATGAAAATACTGTGAGGTCTGACTCTCTTGCTAGAAAGTTAGGAAATAATAATGTTAAGGACTTTTGGAAAGAAATAAAGAAAGTAAATAACTGCAAAACATCACTTCCAGCTACTATTGACGGTGTTAGTGGTGTAAAAGAAATCACTCAGTTATGGAAGGAGCACTACAGTCACTGTTTAATTGTGTCAAAAGTGACACTTTTGAAATGAAAAGTATTCACAGTAATGAGAATGTGAATGTATCCCCACAAGAAATATATCATGCAATTGTGACACTGAAAGACAACAAGGCCTGTGGGATGGATAACATTTCCTCTGAGCATTTGAAAAATGCAAGTAAGAAACTTTGCGCATTACTTTCTATGTGTTTCACTGGCTGTCTAGTACATGGTCTGTTACCTAATTCAATGTTATCTGTCATTCTGGTACCAGTTATTAAAGATAAAGCAGGTAAGATTAGCTCTTTGGAGAATTACCGACCCATAGCTTTAGCTAGTAGTTTGTCGAAAGTTTTAGAAAGAGTCCTTTTAAATAGGCTGGAAGAATTTCTCTTGACCTCCGATAATCAATTCGGTTTTAAACCCAAACATGGCACAGACGTGTATTTTTGCACTGCAGGAGATTTTAGACTTGTATAATTTGCACAACACTACAGTATTTATGTGTTTTATTGATGCCTCTAAAGCATTTGATCATGTGAATCACCAAAAACTGTTCGGCAAGTTAGAAAGCAGAGGTGAACCCAAATATCTAATTAGAATTCTGGTCTACTGGTTTGGTCATCAATCAATGTTTGTAAAATGGGCCAACACAATGTCTGATTTGTTTAAAGTTGGTAACGGAGTAAGGCAGGGAAGTTTACTGTCCCCTTACCTTTTTAACATCTACATGGATGAACTATCAACGCGCCTGAATTGTTGTAAAACAGGCTGTATAGTTGGTGACCGCATAATCAATCACATAATGTATGCAGATGATTTGGTAATCTTAAGTCCATATAGTGCTGGCCTTCAACAACTATTAAGGGTCTGTTCCCAATATGGTTGTGACTTTGACATCAAATATCATGCTAAGAAAAGCAATGTTATGATTGTTAGAAGTAGGGCAGATAAGCATCTGATAACCCCTGACTTCTCTTTATCTGACATCGTCCTCAACAGATGCAATGAAATTAAATATTTGGGACATTACATAACTGATGACCTGTCTGATGATTGTGACATTCGTAGGCAGTATTGTATGATGTATGCACAAGCTAATACTTTGGTCAGAAAGTTTAGTATGTGTTCATCCTCTGTGAAGATAAGCTCTTTTTAAAGCTTTGTGCACTTCCACTTTACACGGCCCATCTGTGGCGAAGATACAACAAAAGTAGCCTGCAGAAACTTTATGTGGCCTACAATGATGGCATGAGGCTCCTACTCAGAGTGCCTAGATGGAGCAGCACCAGCCATATGTTTGTACATAATGATGTTCCCACATGTGCAGCTGTGCTCAGGAATCTCATGTATAGATGTATGTGTAGATTTTCTGTGTCATGCAATAATATAATTGCAATTTTAGTAAATCCTGTTTTTAGTACAGTGAGATTTTTCTCAAGATTGTGGAAACATTGGTGTCATCATTTAGTGTGACTCACTGAATATCATGTTTTTTTTTTATTATTTTATTTTTATTTTATTATTTTTCTCTTATTTTGTTTTTACCTTTTATTATGGACCTTTTTGGTCTGGAATAAAGATTGATTGAATCATGAAAACAGTATAAACTAATTTCAACTTTTATTTGATTTACAGTAACATTTTAAGAATGCATTTTGTGATGGACAAAAAACAAAAACAAAGGTAGATAATGTATTTGAAGAGAGATTTAAAGAGACATGATTCTCTGTGATGCACCAGAACTTTTCTGGTCCTTCATGACCTCAACATGAGCTGGAGAGGTTTGCTTGGATAAAGGAATTGTGGGTTCCCTCATGGACTTGCCTTACATCTGTGATGAGATCTGATAGATAACATTCATTTGATTGATTGATAGACTATAATAAAGACTGGAACAAGAAGAACTCTGGACATGGATTTAAGGAGCTAGGACAGCAGTGAGACTCAAACTGTTGCTTTATGTCAGTTGATTTTGATTTATTTCTCAGTCCAGAGGGATATGGGCCTCTTCATTTTGTTAGAAAACACTTTCCCTTCAAATGCTTTGACCTTTAGAGTGCTAGTTTACTGTAGGTACAACAATCAGTCCGTTAATCTGTAACTCGCTGGTCGAACACCGCTTTTACTGCTGAGTCATTGTTCTCTGACTGACGTTGTGGAGACGTTCCAACTTTCTCCTGAAGCTCTGCTTTCTTTCTGGTTTGTTTTATGATAACTCCTTTTCTCTCGAGTTCAGGAACTTGACATTCAATTTGTTCTTCAGTCTTGAGAAGCGGGTTTTCTCTTCTGTTTTTCTCTGTCTGCTTTGATTTGTATTGCTTCTTTAAAAAATGGCTGTGCGGCTCTTTGAAGGGAAAGACCATGCAGCCTTTTACATGCAATACAGAGTGGCACCCCATGAAATGATCAGCAAGATAATGAGCTACATGGAGCAGAAGGTAGGCCTATGTTACATTTCATACCGCCGCCATAGAGCGTCTAAGAATGGAACCATAAACTCTTTAGTTCACCTTCATGCTGCAATGAGACTATTGCACCTAAAACAGAAATAATGAATCGGTGCTTGTCTTCTGTTACTTTTTTCTGTGCCTCATGCGGAGGAACATGAACCACTGGTGAATCATGAGCTCCCTCTAGTGATGCAGAGGAGTAGTGTGTGCTACCCAAATCACAGGGAAAACTTTATACCTCTTTGCAAGGTTACTTTCTTTTGTAAGTGAAATGTTTCCAATCATCAGCTATGTTTTATTATCAGTAAAAAAAAAGTCCATCCATCCATCCATCCATTTTCTTCCGCTTATCCGGGATCGGGTCGCGGGGGCAGCAGCTTCAGAAGGGAGGCCCAGACTTCCCTCTCCCCAGCCACTTCTTCCAGCTCCTCCGGGGGAACCCCAAGGCGTTCCCAGGCCAGCCGAGAGACATAGTCCCTCCAGCGTGTCCTGGGTCTTCCTCGGGGCCTCCTCCCGGTGGGACGTGCCCGGAACACCTCACCAGGGAGGCGTCCAGGAGGCATCCTGACCAGATGCCCGAGCCACCTCAACTGGCTCCTCTCGACGTGGAGGAGCAGCGGCTCTACTTTGAGTCCCTCCCGGATGACCGAGCTTCTCACCCTATCTCTAAGGGAGAGCCCGGCCACCCTGCGGAGGAAACCCATTTCGGCCGCTTGTATCCGTGATCTCGTTCTTTCGGTCATGACCCAAAGCTCATGACCATAGATGAGGGTGGGAACGTAGATCGACCGGTAAATCGAGAGCTTCGCCTTTTGACTCAGCTCTCTCTTCACCACGACGGACCGGTACAGCGCCCGCTTCACGGCAGACGCCGCCCCAATCCGCCTGTCGATCTCCCGCTCCCTTCTTCCCTCATTCGTGAACAGGATCCCCAGATACTTAAACTCCTCCACTTGAGGCAGGACGACCCCCCTGACCCGGAGAAGGCACTCTACCCTTTTCCGGCTCAAGACCATGGCCTCGGATTTGGAGGCACTGAGCCTCATCCCGGCCGCTTCACACTCGGCCGCGAACCGTTTCAGCGAGAGCCGCAGATCACGATCTGATGAAGCCATCAGGACCACATCATCCGCAAAAAGCAGAGATGCGATCCTAAGGCCACCAAAACGGATCCCCTCAACACCTCGGCTGCGCCTAGAAATTCTGTCCATGAAAGTAATGAACAGAATCGGTGACAAAGGGCAGCCTTGGCGGAGTCCAACTAGATTAAATACAAGAAGCACTTTTTAAATGGGTTTTCTCTTAAGTTACAGTAAATCCCACTATTCGCTGCCAATCAGTGTTTTACTATAAAGGAATTTTGGCCCACTTTTCCATGCAGAATTGTTTTAATTTCACATAGGATGGTTGTCAAAGTGAGTGACCAGTGTTTATAAATCCAACATCATCTCAAGTCCAGACTTTGACTAGCCCACCACAGCGTTCATATTATTAAGTGATTTCAGAGGTGAACTGATACTCCTACAATAATCTTTGGATCATTGTCCTCCATTAAAACCACATTCTGACTTTTCAAAGCACTTTAACTTTTGTCTCACCAATTAGAAGAATATTTTCACAAGGAATCGTGACGTTGTTTCTTGGAGGATGAATATTTGTGTCTTTGTGGTTTTGTTAAACTGCCTCATGTTGTCAAACATGTTCCTTTCAGGTGTTTTCTTGAATCTTAACTGGGTGTGACCATAAAAATACATCAGAAAATATGGATAATCATATTGGTTTTTTAATGTTGGATCTGATTGAGTGGCATAGCTACAAACATCACTTAAAAAGCAATTAGACAGATTTTTATTTGAGGTTTTGCAGTAAAGAATGAGGATCTTTATCTTTATTTTGTTCAGACACCACAGCAGTACAAACTGGCCGTGGATGTGGGCTGTGGGCCGGGGAAAGGGACAGTCCTTCTGGCTCCTTACTTCACCAGGGTAGTTGGAACGGACATCAGCCAGGCTATGGTAGAAGGAGCACTGGCCAAAAGCAACCCACCAAACATTTCATACAGGTGAGCAAGAAAAAAACATTCTAATTTATTTAGATGAATTCAAAACATGAAAAATTTCAGAACCAACTTGAGCACCGCTTTCTCATGTGTATGCAAACAAACTTAAATGTTGGAGTATAAACAAGATAACTTGGTCATAAATAATCCTACAAATGAATCAATGACCACTTAAGTAGAGCTGTGTACTGTTAGGAACTAAAACAAGCTGGTTTTCTGTAGCTGGATGTAATATTTAGCTAAATTTTAGCATTAGCATGGTCAGCACAAATCAGTATCAATTCTGTTTTGACTGATCTAGAACAGAAATCCAACATTTAACTTCTTCATGTGACATATTGAATATTCAGCTTCCTTCTGCAATGTTGGCACATAGTTTAATTCTTCAGCTTCTGCTAAATGACTAGAACAATGCTCTTCAGCGTTCTTTACAGATTTCTGGAAACTTTGTTCCTCTACTCATATTATCTAACCACAGACATTGCCCTGCAGAGGAGTTACCCTTTGCATCAGGGGAGGTGGACCTTGTGACGGCCATGACGGCGGCCCACTGGTTCGACCGGCCACGGTTCCTCCAGGAGACTGACAGGGTGCTCAGACCTGGAGGCTGCCTTGCTCTCCTGAGCTACACCATGGACATGATCCTGGAATACGGAGACATCTCAAACATCCTGAATGACATCTGCCGAGAGGTCCAGTCCAGATCTTAGATGTTAGCCATTGTTGCATTTATGAAAGAGGACTAAAGCCCCTTCTCCATTGTCAAGTCTCACTCCAGCCGGGTAACACCTGATTTGATTCTTGCTAAGTTGAGAGGATTGCCTTTGGCTTCGTGTCCCTCGTTATTTTGGGAATGTTGGAACAGGCCGTAACCCCACAGCAGCTGAGGTTGACACTCTTGAAGGTTGTTTAAACCCAGATATTTTATTTGGTCTTAAATTCAAACAGCCAAAATTGTGTAGTTAAGATTAAAACCTACAGTGATGTTACATCTCATCCTCCATCAAGATGCTGTCATGGCTGACTCAAGTAAATCTATAAACTCCATTTTGTCTGACAGAAATTCATTACTGGCCCAAAGATAGGCAAAACTTGTTAAAGACATGCCGGTGAAGGAGGGGCTTTAGTGTTCAAACATGTAGAAATGAAAACTTCCAGCTGGTGCTAAGAGATGTGTCAACCTCCATCACCAGTTCTACGCTGCCCTGCTTCCCTACCGGAGCTCTTATTTAGGACCAAGCTCTAGGAAGATTTACTTTGACATGTTTAACTCCTGCTCTTACCCTGACAAAGAATGGTGAGTCCTTACCCACATGCTTGTTGTTGACCTATTGTGCTTATAGGCTGAACACCCTGAATGTCTCTGTAGGACTGAGTGCCATCCAGTGAGAAGGGCCCTTCCAGTGAGTGGATTCATAGGCATGGTGGAGACGTTCTCCAGCTACCAGCAACTGAAACAGAAGGACCCTTCTGAAGCCGATAATCTCTCCAACAGAATCCTGACCAAGTGAGATCACCGCTAACACCTTTCACCTCTCTTCTCATACTCTCCGCCTTGGCTTCATCCATCATTATCAAAAACTGCTGAGATGTGTCTGTGAATACTGTCACAGTCCTGGCCTTTATTCAGAAAATTCAAGGATTGCTTGACTAAGCTCAACTGTCGAAGGTTTCTGCTGCTTCGATAACACAACCGTCATTAATTCTCCCTGCCAGTGACGGAAAGGTTGGGGGTGGAGGGTGCGAACAGCTAAGCAAGCACAATGTATGTAGAAGTGCTGAGGCATGACTTTTACATGCATGGGGAAAGAAAAAAACTTGAGATTGTGTTTAATTACTGACAACACATTAACATTTAAGTAAAGTTCTGGTTTCTGTCTATTTTAATTCACTCATTGAGGTTGAAATAAAGATTTACGCCTTTTTTTTTTTTTCAGGTTACTGACCGCCATGAATGTGTCCTGTCCTGACACTGAAGTGATGGTGATTGTGAACTATTTCGGCATGCTGGCGCGCAAACCTTCATCTGAATGAAACTTTGTACACTTTGATTGAACGCCACACAGTTAGAACCCAACCTGGAGGCCCAGATGGATAAGAAGCCATGGCTTTTGCTCCACACTTTTAATGGGTAGTAAACATTTAACAGTACAGGTACTCTGTGTGAACATGTGAAAACTTGGAAAAATAAATAAATTAAAAATATTATATATATATATATAATTTCTATGAATGCAGGAAATAAATATAATTTTTCTAAAATTTTATAGCACTACTACCAAAATTAATACTTAAGAATAGCTTAAACAAAAAACAATTTCTAGTTACAGAAGTAAATAACCAAACTCTCATTCGAACATAAAAAGTAAGAAACACAGCTAATCTTTAACAAGATCAGCATACAGCAACTTAATCTCATATTTCACTGGTGACTGGAAGTTTTTTAATTATTATTATTATTGTGTTCCTTTTCAGTTTATTTTAATAAACTGGTTTTCATATACACATTCACTCATGGAATTTCGAGCCTTTCTGCTTGCTGTCAGTTTTCTTGTTCTCGTGATTATTAAACAGTAACAGAAACACTTTCCTCCTGTTAATCTTTTATTGGTGAATGTTGCACACTCAGATGTTGGACCAAAAACAATGTATATTTTACCGTTACCATGGCACATGTCTCCTCGAGGCAGTCTTAAGTTGTTTTTCTGTATATATATATATACAAAGTATTTGTATTTTTCTGCATATTGTACTACTTTGCTGTATTTGTCATTGATATTTGATAGATCTATGCATGAACACTAATTCAGGCTTTGTTTTTAGATCAGAATGAACAACTAATATCAGTTCACCATTGTCACTCTTACTCTCATCAGCTAACTGATGTCTATAAATGAGGAGCATTTAAATCACCTTTGTGTTAACACCTTTTAAACAAGTAGCACTCATTGTCAGCTGTGAGAAGAATACTGACCACAATTAAGATATTTTTGTGGATTTTCAAGAACTTTTGGCTGAGATGAAAAGTGAAATTTCCTCTCAGTTCTTCGCATAAATATTTTGGACAATTTTCAGAAATCTGCAAAAGAAGAATATTTTGTCATTTCTTTAACAACAGCCACAGATCAGAGGCTGATCCCAACATTTGCCTTGTAGCTATGAATGTACATCACAAAAACATACAAAAGAGCTTTGAGAATAACACAAATAAATATAAACCCAAACATTTTCTTCAAAGCTTAACTTGTTGTGCTTTTGCATTCAACATTTTCAAGAGTCCTGCGTCTCATTTCCTCTCAGTTGTTGATGCAGATGTAGTTTAAACTCAAGACTTGAAAACACTTTTGTAGAGGCGACATTATCTTGTCTTCACTACAGTTTACCATTTCCTAAGATATCTTCTAAGATATACATCTGCTTCTCAAAGTACGTGAAGTTCACTGAATGTGGCTCATGATGCTATGAATCCATCTCCAAGTCCTGAGACCAACTCAAACTCCTTCACCACCTCTACAGCATCCCTTCCGTGCGTTTGCTCCTCCACACCACTACTGTAGTCATGAGCAGGGTTATCAGCATTGACACTCCGATGAAGGGCGTGAGGATGCCGATTGATGGCTCACTGAGGAGCCTGCCGGTCAGCGCACAGTGGTGGAAGTACGTATTATGAATCTTCATGAAGAAGTTGTCCACCAGCTGGTTGGGCCAGAAGCAGTCCATCCTCAAGGCCACCTGGCAGGTGCAGTTAGTCAGTCCCTCATAGATCCTGCAAAAACCATGACAGACACACGCCAGTGAATATTTGCTTAAAGACTTTAGATGAAACACTTAAATTAACCTAACTTTCAAACGTCCGAGGGATGTTCAAGTCTCTCAAGATAATATCTAAAATGGTAAGGAGTCTGAATTTTACATTTGCAGTCTTTGGACTGAAATATTCTCTCCTGATGTCTTTGAACCTCCTCTCAGTGTGAAAGAGCAGCAGGGGATTCCTGATGGTAGTGGGAAAAAAAGAGCTGAAGAGTTTCTAGAATTACCAGTGAGCTTAAGAGAGCTATATATAACTGCTTGGTTGGTGGAGGGCAAAAGAAATGGAGATGCATTCCAACTGAGGAGTGCACTCATTGGAGCACTGCGACATTCCAGAGAGAGATTCTTCTCTGGGTGAAGTATGGCTGCGTCTGAGGACAATCGAGGGGGGTAGAAATGAGGAAAAGCAAACTCTCAATCTGTGACAGAAACAAACATATGATTTAATTGCATAATCACAACTTTGGATGAGTAAGCAGAGGACTTATCAAGAACAAGATTAAGTAGCACGGAAGGATTAAAAGGATTTCATTAAATGAGAATTGACAGTATGAAAGTCCTGTCTTGAGGCAGGACATTCATAGCCCCTCTGTTCTAGAAGATGTTTTTCTAATTGTGTCTCTTTCCAGATCATCTGGTGGAAGTTATTTTAAAAGCTTTCATGACCTGGTTTAACATGTCCATGGTAAAAGTTAGGTTGATACTTTGATGGGTCAAACCTGCATCGAATTGAGGTCATTGACTTTGTAGATAAGGTCAAATGCTTACCGACTGTCATCCCTGGACATTTTCTCAGAAGTCCCAGCCCCACACTGGAAATGTCCAGCAGGTTGGAGAGTTTTTAGCCTATCTTGACCACAGCAGGACTTCTTTGTCATAATAAAACCTAAAGGTTCAACTTTGACCAGAGGATTTTCAATCCCTCTGGCTTATCCAGCTCCACCACAACACCATCAATATCAAAAGATGCAGTCAGATAAACAGAAGGTTGAGCCAAACATCATCAATTTCACCATGATGAAACACTGAACTCTAAGAATGTGGTCATGTTGAGTATCTATGAACTTGGCTGAACCAGCTTAGTACAAAGAACCTATGTTGGTTGGGATCCCACCTATGTATGCAGAGCCCTTTGGATTAGATTGTTTTTCCTCAATATTTCCTGTTATTTTAAAATCAAAGGTTAAAGATAGCTACTTGAGTTTTATTCACATCTGGAAAGTCCATTGGTCAGTTTATTTGGTCCGTGGTTTGCATTCAAATTGGGCTTTTTTGCAAGTGGACCATAATAAACAAAGCTAGATGGGTGATAATCATTCGACAGAAATGACAGGTTTCCCAGTATCTCCACTTCAGCTTGAGAATCATCCAAATTATATTTAATACACAGTATAATTAAAAAGTGGCAAACAGGTGTTAATTTAGTCATTACAAAAAAAACCCCCACTTTTGATTCATTTAGAAAATCAACACGAAAAATATTTTAAACTCTTTCTATTGGTTTTTATAATAGCATAAATACATATTTCAAGTGGCTGCACAGTGATGCAGTTGGTAAAGCTGTTGCTTTGCAGCAAGAAGGTTTTGGGTTCGATTTTTGGCCCCAGTCTTCCTGCATGGAGTTTGCATGTTCTCCCTGTGCATGCGTGGGTTTTCTCTGGGTACTCTGGTTTCCTCCCACAATTCAAAAACATGACTGTCAGGTTAATTGGCCTCTCCAAATTGTCCCTGTGAATGTGTGTGTGCATGGTTGTTTGTCCTGTGTGTCTCTGTGTTGCCCTGTGACAGACTGGCGACCTGTCCAGAGTGAACCCTGCCTCTCGCCCGGAACATTAGCTGGAAATAGACACCAGTAACCCTTCCAACCCCACTAAGGGACAAGGGTGTAAAGAAAATGGATGGATGACATATTTCAAGCAGGGTAAATGTTATATTTGGTCAATATTCAAAATAATAAAAAGTAGCATTTACCTTTAGATGGATAGTGTGGCACTAAAGACTTCTTCTAAAAATAAACACTTGGGACACCGGAATTAAAGTTGTCCTCATTCCATGTGTAACACTAGTTTGTACAGGAAGTCTATCAAAAATAGATAATGAAAGTTTACATTATCACATAGTACAGAGTTTTGGGTTTTTTTGCTTACAATTTGCAAAAACATTCATATCCATTTCCATTTTCTGCATTGCTGGATTCTAATTACATGGTTTTTGCTCCATGATGTTAAATCTGACATGTGTCAGACATTGTAATTTTTAAATAGCACTTGCTTGAAAGTTGTGTTTTACACATAATCCACTCTGAATTAGCCACAGTGTGACTAGCTTTAGCTTAACTTTACAATTGAATTGTGCCATTGAAGACTGCATACCTAAGTAAGATGCTACCTGCTGTATAATCTAAAACTCCACTTAAAAAAAAACTGTTAAAACGGAAACAAAATTTTTATTTATCCATTCTGTGAATATTTTATATACTGCATTTTAAAATCATTTTAACAAAAGGTTTCAGCCAATAGGTTTACCTTGCATAATAAAATTAAAATTATTATATATATATATATTTATATATAATAAATATAATATATTATATTATATACTGTATATATATTATATATACTGATTTATATACATATTTTTAACAAAGTTTCAGCCAATTAGGTTTTACCTTGCATAAATAAATAAAATTATATATATATATATATATATATATATATATATACTATATATTATATATATATATAATATATATATTATATATATAATATATATATATATATATATATACAGTATATATACTGTATATATATAATAAAATAACACACATCAAATTTGTGTGAGAAAAAGCCTATCTGATATGTCACATTATAAAATATTTTATGTTCAGTCTTATTAATAGTGACCTGTAGCACACACCACTTTTCGTTCCATCATCAGCTTGTTTAGTTTGTTTTTCTTTTCTTTCATTCAGGGACATGAAGGGAAGATATTAGTTAAACCAGATATAGCCACTGGCTAAATCATATTTGTATTCCCTAAATCCTTTCATTTTGCTCTCTTCAGTGCTGCCATCACACATTCTGTCCAGCAGTTTTATTACACCAGTGCAAACCTTGAAAATGCCTGTACATTTTTTTTTTTTTGCAGCACAGAAAGCACCAGCAACCAATTATTTTGTGCTGGACCAGGCGAGGACAGGGAGCCAGGAGGGAAATCACATAGTTCTGACAGAAACTTCTTCAGAGCCTTTTTATCCTCCTGCCTGACTCATCCTCTGGCAACCGCTGGTGCTTGGAGAAGAAGGCCACTGTTTCACTTTCAAACACGCACTCCGCCAGTGTGATGTCAGACTGATTTGGGAAAAACGGCTCTGACTGAGCAACCGGTTGACTTTGAGCAAAAGATATTGTGTGAGAGAAAAAGGGGAAACTCAAAGCAGCAGACGGAAACCAAGAAGGGAAAGGCATAAAAAGCGTTGTAGAGATATAACCATGAAACTAACCGCTAGCTAGACTATCAAATATAGGAGAAAGTACTCCTGGTCTAGATCTCTACGTTCTTCCACTACTTCTTTGTCTCTTTTCTCTCTCTCTCTCTCTCTCTCTCCTCTCTCTCTCTCTCTCTCTCTCTCTCTCTCTCTCTCCTCTCTCTCTCTCTCTCGTTAACAATTATTTCTCATATGTGTATTCATTTTATGTTGATTAGAAAGTTCTCCAGCCTCTAGGATTTGTTTTTAGCAAACAAAGCCTTTAAATGATGGATCTAAAGCTATGAAGACTATTTTTGTTTACTATAGAAAGTATTCATTTTTCTGTTTTTCTTTGTTTTGTTATTCTTGAGTTATTGATTCAGCTTTTCTGTCACTAATTTCATACAATCTCTATTCCCCTTATAGAAACTACTACCAACTGAATTCTTCTATATTTATCTTTGTGTGTTGCCAACATTGATTTTGTGCAGTTTTTAATTGTTTGTTCTTTTCACACAGAAAGTTCTCCTGACCTATGTGTTTGTGTTTAACTTTTTCTTTTCAGGTTGAAACATTACAACTTTTCTTGCCATTAAATCATTTCCATAGATAGTCGTTTGTTTTATTGCTAAGCTTCGTCTCATTGCACAGTCAACAGAATTTGACTGTATTTAACATAAGTGGATATTAATTTGACAGTTTGGGCCTTGAAATGAGTTTTTCATGAATTGAAAGTTGACGCATTTTCCATTTGAAATGAGCATTTAGGACATTTTCCAGTGTTTTCTGGTGTTTCTGATTTCACTCACTCCATTGTTTCCTGCCAGTTGCACCACGTTCCTGAATCCAGTCTGCCCATCTCCTCTTTGAAGTGGTTGAAGCAGAAGTGGTTGATCATCTTCTGGTAGAGCCGGCCGTCACAGCCACACTCTGAAGAACCGTCGTGAGCTGCAGAGAGGATCCAGTCATAACGGGGCTTTTTTTCTGTTACATGATTGGCAGAAAATAACCATTATTGTGAATATGAAAGAAATACGACACAAAGCGCCGCAGTGGTTATCTGCTCCGTTTCATTTTTCCCCTCATAATTAGGAATATGTTTGTGCAACAAAACACGGTCACATCCTGGCTCTGCGTTTCCCTTCAGGACCGTTTCTTCCCTATTAGTCTGCTACTTTCACGAAGAAAAGATTTTTAATTTGCAATCAGAGTCCCAATCCCATTTGTTTACCTCGGAGATGCGTGCAAACAGCTTCTTAATGTGGGAGGCAGGCGGCGGCCGTCCCGTTGGACCTGAGGCTGAATGGAAAGACGGTGTGGAGGGAGCAGAGGGACGGCTTGTTGTTCTGATCGGGAAAGGTGGCGGATCTCAGGCTGCGGCGGCCAGATAAGGCCCAACTGTTTGGGCCTGGTGTTTGTTCTGACTCGGTGAGCTCTCTGAGGGAGCCGCAGCCTCACAGGGACAACCAGAGTGTGGAGTTTTCAAAAGGACAGCAGCTGAGAAGCAGCAGCTACAAGTCATTTCTTCGTTCTTCTGTAATTTTGCAGGGGAAAATATTCCCTGAATCAAAACCAGTAACTTCTTTCAACTGTTTAATCACCAGGTGGTGCTTCCTATGTACCATTAAGCTTTAGTGGCAAGATATTCCAGCTATCAAAATAAATACACAGATGGCTTGCCTGCTGCTTCACAGGAATCAAATATTCAGTTTTTTAAATTAATAAATGCTCATGTATTGATGTCTAATGTTGAATTTTTCTGTAAACCCCCAAACGGACATCCTGTTTTTATCATAAAACTGATATGTCGTTTTCAGTGATGTCTGCCCTGTTTGAACCTCTAAAGCTCAATCATTTGGGAAGATGTTTGGCGCAAAAAAACAAATAACAGCTTCCAGCCTTTCACATGCTATGAAACATGGAGTGGGAGTGTCATGGTGCGGGCAAGAAACTGTGACAAAACAATAACCCAAATATACCATTTAAGTCACCAAACATTTCTCAGAATGTCCTGAAAAATATGGAATATCTGATTGTTGCATTTTCTACTCATGTAAAATTGAACATAGTTCCATTTCCAAACTGTCGCAGGATTTCATCTGACTTTGTTCTTCATCATGAAGTCCAACCTTTCTCCTCTCATGCCTGCTTTCCAAACGTCTTCCAGTTCTGTGAAGTTGTTTTTCTGTGTCTCCCAGTTCTACTTCAGGTTACTCAGCCGGCCAGAGTAAAAAGAGAAGAAGCTCCTTTAGAGACTCACCTGTCAGCAGCAGCAGCAGCAGCAGCGGCGGCAGTGGAAGAGTCATGCTTGGAAACAAACTTCACCTCCTCACTGACTGAAGGTCAGAAACACGGACCTCATTCTGGACTATCCTCTCCAGCCAGAGCTGCTGGTTCTGGTCGAGCAGACCCCCGGTTCCACTGAGACTCCTGCCCACTCCCCACCGCCCCGATCACAGGGTGTCATCTGAGCCCCGAGTCAGGGTCCAAAATTAGAGCGGGGGCATTGTGAATGCTAGAGATCGTCAGGGCAGAGACCAACCAGATCACCGCAGCAACATGCAGCCAGAGGAATTTATAAGAATACAGCAGAATTCAGTCAGTTTAAGCAAAGCTAAATAAAATACATAGCACCAAAAAGAAAAAGATAACATTTTTAATGAAATAAAATAAAAAATGATCAGATAAACTAAAAGTTATGTATGATCAAATACAAAAGATATAGAAATTTTGACAATGACAACATTGTTCCAGTGAGACTCCTGCCCACTCCCCACCGCATATTTTACACATATGCAAATTTATTTGCATATGTGTAAAAAAACCAAACAAAACATTAAATTAAATTGAATATTGTTAGTGAAATTATAAATATTATTTTACATGGCAGCCAAAAATGTCATGAAGTTCAGCAAAGCCAAAATAGAAATACCTTTTAAAGATGTATATGTAAATTAGTTGCTTATACTGAACTAATTCATAGATTCTTTAAATAATTATTTCAATTAAAATCAAAGAAATATACAAACACAAGCAGATATTATTAAAAATGATTCATGTGAGTTTTTGTGCCCAATGAATAAAAATGTAAAGAAATAGAGAAAAAAAAAATAATATTCTGAAATTACAAATATTGAATCAAATGTCTGACCGAAACATTTTTATTTCTAATTAATTAAATAAAAACAGAGCCATCCCGTCCTGTTTCCGCTAGAGGGCAGCAGAGGACATTGAATATCGCTCCAGTCCATATCGACTCTTGTCTGTTAAACCCTGGATGCTGAGCTGAAGACTCGGGTCAGGTTGGCTAGAAATAAACATCTGCTTACTTTGACTAGGCCTTCTTCTCATTACACCTTTTAACCGAATTGTTCTTATTCCTTCTCCTGATTAGTTCTAAAGTATTTGTGAGTCAGTTCCAGTGTTTAATAAGGCGCTAATAAGCTGACTTATGTAGATGAAGAATAACCAAAGCGAGAGTAGGAAACCAAAACAAAGCAGCTGCTGACAGGTGTAGTGACAGCCGCAATGACGCCTGTTAACCAATCAGGAGGCGCGTTGGGCTCATTAGGAGATGGGTGTGTGATGTGATTGGCTGGAGAGGTGTCGATTAGGCAGAGGGGGGCGTGTACAGAGCCCCACCCCCCTCCTCCCCCCCCTCCTATCCCAACACGCCCCCCCCCCCTCTGCTCCCCCCTCTGCTTCCCCCCCCCCCTCTGCTCCCCCCCCCTCCGCTCCCCCCTCTGCTCCCCCCCCCTCTGCTCCCCCCCCCTCCGCTCCCCCCTCTGCTCCCCCCCCCTCTCTCTCCCCCCCCCCCCCCCCCTCCTCCTCTCTCCCAATCCAAGAACCGGCGCAATGGCAGAGTGAGGAGTAAATGGCTCAGAGTGTCCGCGGCGGAAAGCGACCTAAACACCGGACTGCGAGCCCACAAACAAACCCAGCAGAGCGGGAAGCCGTCAGGCCACCCGGGGACACTTTCATTCCGACACTTTCAGCCCGTTTTATTCCTCTTCTTCTTCTTTTGTGAGAAGCGCGTTAGAACACCGAGGATATCTTAATTTGGACATGTGAGTTATACGGGAGTTAACAAGACAAGGAGGCTTTCTTCTTCTTCTTTCTCTTCTTCTTTTTCTTCTTCTCCTGGTTTTGGATCAAAGATGAAGTTCCCGGCGTGCGTTTTAGTCACTTTGGCGGTGATCCGCTGGAGTGCAGCGCAGTCATGGTGAGTGGATGGATGACGGATGGATGGATGACGGATGGATGGATGATGGATGGATGGATGGATGTTTGCGCGCCCGTGCGCATCGGTTCCTTCCGAACAATGAAGCGCAGCTCCTTGAAACTGAACACAAGTTCTCATGTGAGTCACCCCGATCCTCTCACACCTGCAGCGGAGCGCCGGACTTTGCGTAAAAGCCGCACCATCTGCTCCAAAACATCCACCCGCATTCCGCTAATCTGTTCTTTGAAATATAAACCTCATCTTTTGCGCAGTTTCTCAGTGTGCTCATGCCACCGCAGATATTTGCGGGTGTTTTTGCATGATTTAAGTGTCAGCTGCTGTGCGAATTATTTAGAAACGGAGCGGTTAGGAGTCAACAGGACCCCTGAGGTTCGGGTCCTTCTTAATGTTCCTGCAGCGACGCTAAGAAGTCAACAGAGAAAACTTCCTGAGTGGGATTTTTGGTTGCATCGATTGTTTTCGCAGTTCATTCGTTTCTAAAGGCATCACTTCTCCTTCACACTGGAGAAAAGCTGCTTTTAATCAGCACAATTTGGACCATGCTTACTTTCTATCCCAGGTCCGATGGGATCAGTTCTAGGAGCAGCAGCCTTTAATTCCAGGTTTGAACTGGAAGAAAAAGTGAAAGAAACATCGCTAAAAGCGAACCATGCATATCTTCTACTGCAGGTCCAGAAGGGAGGATTTTTGATCCATCACAGCCTCATATGTCCAGCTTCGACTTGAATCAAGTGCAAACACTGACTGTTCAGTACGAAGGAAAACTAGATCAGATGTTTTT
This sequence comes from Poecilia picta, assembly GCA_033032245.1. Taxonomy (NCBI): domain Eukaryota; kingdom Metazoa; phylum Chordata; class Actinopteri; order Cyprinodontiformes; family Poeciliidae; genus Poecilia; species Poecilia picta. The sequence goes on from CM065354.1 coordinate 2,720,147, forward strand.
AAATGTGTACTTTCTGCCCCAGGTCCAGATATTTAGCAAGCATTTGCCCAGTTTTGATGTATGTCAGACTGATATTTAGATTCCAGTGGCTAATCCAGCTGCAGACTGCTGGAATGAAGAAAAACAGCAAGAAATGTCTTTACTAGAACAGATAAGACCATGGATCCTTTCTACGTATGTCCAGATGGAAGGGACTAGTTTTAGTTTACTATGAAAGTGATGTATGTTAGACTTTGATTCCAGGTTGTTACTAAGCTTACAAAATGGAAGTTTGACATCAATAAAATGTGAAGAAACATTTATAAAAGCAGAAACTGAACCATGTATACTTTCTACTTGATGTCCAGGTTTTTTTTTTTTACTGAGGGCGCAGCTTTGATGTTTGTCTCAGTTTATCAAACTAAATCATTTTATTATGTATTTTAGGTTTTTTTATATACAAACTGGGCCATGTCTACTTTCTATTTCTGGTCTGGATAGAATCAGTTTGCCTAGTGTGGAATAAAACACAGTTCTGTTGCAATCATTACTTTACATTAGTATTTAGTCTTAAAAGTTCAGAAAACAACTAAGTATAAACATTGAACTTGCAACTTGTTAAAATCACAACGTGAGCAATGCGTACTTTCAAGCCCCTTTTGAGACAGGATCCTTTTCTGGTGTACAATACTACAGTAGAGTAACACAGGTCACTGAATCGATGTGTTACTCAGCTCTGACTGATTCCAGAAAGTGAACAAATCGAACGAGGTATACTTTCAAGCCTATGTTGGACAATACAGTGAAGGTCACAGTTTTGATGCATTCCTTAGTTCAAACATAAATTTAAACTGATTGATTTGATTTGAGATGGTGGGGGAAAAAACTAATAAGCCATATCTTCAAATCTAACAGCAGAAAGATGGGATTGTCATTTATTAATGGATACTGAATGCAGTGTTTCGAAACTAAACAAACTGGGCCATGGATACTTTCTTGTTCAGGTCCAAATGGGATCAGTTTATCCTGAACATGGCTGTAAAAGTCACAAATTGAACAATGCATGCTTTCTATCACAGGTCCAGCTGGATGAGGTCAGTTTGTCCTAACCCTGAACACGAACTGAACTATGGTCACTTTCTAGATTAGGTTCAGATAGAACATTAGATACATTTGGATTATTAAAAAAAAATAGCAAACGTTTGCTGTTGTTTACTCACAATTGAAATATGCACACTTATTACCCCTGGTGAAATTTAAAGTCAAACATTTTGGATATTTTATGCAAACTAGCAAAAATGTGCACAGTATTCATGTACACAAGTTGAACCATGCATACATTCTAGTCGAGGTTTAGATAGGATTGTATTGTTGTATGATATAATAGTGCAATGTTGTCATTTGGTGCCATGTAACTGAACTGGAGAAAAATGAAAAACCAAACTGAACACATTTGACGATGCATACTTTCTATCCCAGGTCCTCTTCGTAGTGGGAGCTCCAGATGATGCCAACATGAACTCTGTCACAGTCTGGGTGCTGCTTTGGTGTGGCTCTGGCATTGTTACGAGCTGAATGCAGCCTGTTAAAATGAGTGGATGGATGCTGGGATGGATGGGAGCAGGGCAGGGAAGAACGAGGGAAGAAAAGTGGCACCCTCTCCGCTTTATTTATTCTCCATGCGCACGCTGTCATCCGAGATATTTGTGATGCAAATTCGGCCCAAGAATCCGAGCTATGCCTCGTGGGAAGTTCACTGAATGGTGTGGTGTGTGTGTGTGTGCGCGCGTGTGTGTAAGTGTGGGCGTTTGTCGATGTTTGCTTCTCTCTTTCATTTACTCTCCTTCTCATCACCCTTGCCGCTTCAGAAAGAATCCCACCCAGCTCCGTATATTTGTGTTTACCTACATGACAGTCCAAGTGAAGCCAAGGTTAGAGCCGTTTCTTTCTTCCCGTGATTGAAGCTGTCTGTTCGCTCCTGCAGCGAGACAAATGTCTGTAGCGTTCCTGCCAGTCAGCTCCACCAGGCTGTGTGTACACTAAACCAGGCGTGATGTGGCGTACGAACACACATGTGCATCGCAAGCTGCTTGATTTATAGTTTCTGCTGGATTCTGGCCGACTGCTGGCTCCTGTTAATCTTGATTTAATCCAAAATGAAGATAAAATCGCCCAGTCTGTTCTCCGTTGGGTACCGGTCGACTTTTCTCAGCCAAACTTTCTTGATAAGTTTATAAAATGAGGTGTTTTAATCCAGAATTTGCTGTTCTACATGAGTTGGATTCTCATTTAGAGCAGTTGTTTAAATATCCCTGCAGTATTTGGACACTATTCATTCATGTTTGTTGAGTTTCACATGTGGGTACACGTTTCAAAGATGTCTTAGAGCAAACAGTCTGAACAGATGACGCCTCTGCTATTCCTCAGTATTCATGTACTCTAAAATTCAGACTTAGATTTTAAAGAGCTGAGATGAACACTTTAGATAAAAATCAGTGTCAAGCTCGAAATCCTGAATCAGATTGACTGAAATAGTAATTTTAGATTTATAGCACCTTACCCAGTTTAGCTCTTTGTCTCTGGCATCAGTTTGAGAAAGGTTTGACTCACTCCCCACTTTATGCGTGTTATGTTTGAGGATTTTCCTAGAGGTACAAGCTTTTTCAAATCACCCTTATGGAACGTGTCAAACTTGAGACCTGGGGGCCAAATCTGACCCGCCGTAGCTTTTTATGTGGCCCTTCTAAGACTCCAAATTACATCAACAAGTCCCTCCAGTTTTTCACAAACTTGCAAGATTCACACAAAATCAACAGATCCCCACATTTGTTTCTGACCTTACTGCAAATCTTTCTCAAAATTGGCCAAAAACATTAGTTTCAAATGACTGCTGCCTCAGACTCTCTTGATGTGAAGTTGTAGTTTGTGATCGATACAGCGATGAAAAAAAACAACAATCACATTTAGCGTTATGGATTAGCGCAACTATCGTAAAAATTTATTTAAAATATTACTAAATTGGCACCAAATTTAGTGATTTGTGATTTTGATTGCAAAAACCACAAAAACAATCACAAAATCCTGGATGGACTGATCAGTCTGAAAATATGTTTAGTATTATTTCATTTTCACAAACACTAATTGAATGCTGAAACTTTGCCTTCTTTAATCAGGCAACCATTTAGTCAATTTATGCTAAACTCAAAACAAAAAATTTGTCTTCTTACTGATTTATTTTTATTTTGGGCAATTACAGTTACTGCCTGATTGATTGTTGTCTCAATAATAATTGGTCTGGTAGCCTGCTAAAGGATGTTTTTGCCCCTTGACATTTGTAAGAAATCCTTCAGAGAAACAAAGATTGCTAGACACATTAATAGTAAACTAATCAGACTTCAATAGTCAACATGAAAAAACATCTCACAGATGTGGGATGTTTTTGTTCCCATGTGGATAAAAGAGGCTATAATACATCCCAGCTAACCCTAACCTCTGAAAGGCATGGGATATTAGTTAAGCTTCTTGAAAGATTGTAACAACAAAAGTCATAAAAACGATGCTGCTCTGGTGTCTGGGTGTAAATGAATCCACTCGGTTTGTTCAGACAATTGTTCCTGCTAGTGTGGGATTGCGTGTGTGTGTGTGTGCATGGATGACATTTTGAAGATGACGCGTTCTCCTGTTGAACGGTCGAGAGAGAAGACGCCCCGACCAATGCTGGTATCAAATTTGTCAGCCGACAGATGTGGTTTAGGCTTTATAGAAAGGAAATGAGAATTTATTACAAGCTAATTAAGCACTTTTTTGATACCATCAGTCTGGACCGCGAGACCTTTATTTGACAGCATGAGAGATGTGGTCGGGGGGCCGGGGGGATACTGGGTGTGGGAATTCAATCTCGCTTTAAATTAGTCAACACTGCTATCGTAACTTGATATCTGCCAGGCTCGACTCCTGCCAGGCTGTTGCTGCAAGCTGACAGAAATTTCTGCCGTTCCTGTGCATTAGTCAGTGTCCTCGGGTGAAAGAGACATAGTCGGAACAGAACTTGGCAGTTTACACAAAAGAATAATAATTGCAGTTCAGAGAGGGTGACGTTCAGGTGTTATTTGCCTCTTCTGTCGAAGCCGGACAATCTCAGTGGTCTATGAGGGAAGCCTTTATAGATGACTGTGTGGCGCGTGGGGGGTGATGGAACGCTTTTCCAAGGCCAGAGACAGCAGTACACAACCTCTCATGGTACCCGCTGTCTGAATCAGCGCTCAGATTATTATCTTGACGGCCCCAACAAAGATGATGCTGTTCTCCCTCACGAGAAAAGTGATGTCTTCTTTGTCTCTTCTCTTTTTTTCCCCCCTTTCTCTTCTCAGGCATTCGATCTGTCGACGTCACGAGCCTGTTTGCTTGACATTTTGTTTGCAACCCTGGCTGTACAGAAGGGCTTCTGTTCTTTGAGTTTGCGCGCCGCCAAATATTTACATGTGTAATCACAACTGCACAGCGTGGGAAGGAAAACACACAAGACTTGGGTGCAAAATAGCGGCTTTATTGGCTTCTGTTGGTTATCCTTCGAGCTCCTTAATGCCTCGCCGTGCTGGCTCCGTGCTTGTGTGCTTGGCAGGACAGACTTTTGAACGCCCAGTGGCTTTGCCTGCTAATGATGAGCGGGGTTTGGCTTTGGTTGAGCCGAGGCATGCGGCGCCAACTCCTGGTGGGAGTTAGATTGGCCGGTGGAAGACTGGAAGCCTGGCACAAATGTCCCTTTTTTCTCAAGAGGACTGAGATCTCACTCCTAAACAAAAGACAGCGCCACCAAATTCTACAGAAAAAAAAATCATTGCGCCCATATCTTGCTTAAGGTGACTCTTTTTATCCACACAGGCAGTGATGTGTTTAAAGCTGTCTTTTTAATTGTTAGCCCCATTCTTTTGGAAATCGTGACACGTTTATGAGACAAATTTGTTAATTTTTTGGCCTATAAAAGTAAAATAGTGAAATCTACTGGATGATAAAAACGGTAATCACCTGCAATTAAAGATTTGGCCCTGAGGGCTGACATAAATTAGTTAATGGATCTGTATCCTGGTCTATACTGCTGTTATGAGTGCATTTACGAGCATAAAATTACTTGCATCTCTCTAAACCAGTGGTTCTTAAACTTTTTTGAGGTACCAAACCCACCAGTTTCATTTGCACATTCACTGAACCCTTCTATAGTGATAAATACAATATGATTTTTTTACCCCCCAAATTCAAGACTTTAGGATGACCCAACTAGAGTCTAGACTAGAGTCCAACTAGACTCTAGTTGGGTCACCCTAAGATCACTAAGTCTTCTTAAAAGGTAGAGTCTCTGAGGACAGTTCAGTTTCGCTGACTGTCCAGGAACGACCCGAGGTATTTAAAATTTGCCACAGTTTCAACAGGTTGGCCATCGAGAGAAACTGGAGCCACTTTAAGGTCTTGTTTAGATCATTTAATTAGCTCTACATTCTTAAGAGAATTAAAAAATAATAATAAATAATAAAGACTTAGTGGTATTCTGATTTAGTAATGTCATTATAATAGTTGTGTTACCACCCTCACGCCACTAGAAGCAGTACCAACACTGAAAAGATGCAACTAAGGAGGAGAAGTACACAGAAAGCTACAGAATTTGGTAAAAAAAATAAAACGGTGAGCTTTGCTGAAGTAATTAAATACACAAGTTCAAATCCATACTGAGAGTGGAGCTCCTTCAATCAGGGCACTGATTGACTAAGCAATGTAACGTGATCCTCTGCAGCAAGTGATGGCAAAGTGGTGCGTCATCACGACTTTACACAAGTGTGTCTTTACCTCCATAGCAGAGGCTCCACCGAACCCCTGGTTAAGAACCACTGCTCTAAGTAATATTAAATGCTCCAGCAAATAATATGAAGCAGTATACCATTTAAATTCTTAAAAGATACAAATCTGGTTTTGAACTTTTTATTACAATAATAAGATCATGTGAGCCCTGTGAAGCCGTGGAATTTAAAAATGTCTAAAAATGACTTCTTCTACAGGTTAGGGTGATGAAGGTTGGACCAGAATTCTTCAGAGGTTTCCAGGACAAATCTTTAGTTTCAGAACTTTAGTTTACTAAAGAAACTTTCTTTCCCTTCCTGGAATATTTTATCTTGCACCTCTGTTTCAGAAGATGATATATGTAGATGAATGTAGTGGATCACAAACAATAAGCTAAACATGATTGTTCAAATGCTTGCGTATTGCCAGTAGGATCCCATACATATAAGTTGCACATCTCCCTGTACAGATGTCCTTTTGTCATTCAAGGAACAACTGTGTGACTTGCTGTAGTTAAAGCCTGAACTACGTAGGTAAGCCAGCCAAATGCTCAGCAACGAACCTGAAAATAAGCATGAACACTGTGATGACTTATGTCTATAAGACGCTCTAGGCTATGACTTCAAGCATTCAAAGACTTTAACAGATCTTATATAATCTGGTAAATGTTGAACCTGGCAGAGCTGACATACTGTTTGTACTCTATGTAACTAAACACAGCAAGATGTTGTGTCTTTATTGTAAAAGCCTGGTAAGAGTACCTTTACATGCTTAATAGTCAGGCCTCAGGAAGAAGCTTGCATCATTATGATTGGCCTTAAAGTCCCAATAAAGAAAAATGCTTGCATTTAACATTCCAGGCCCTGAAGAGAGAATGAAAGCGAGTAAACACACACAGACCGTGATCAAGGTACGGCGCGCGGGAAAGAAAAGAAAGAGGAAGCTTTTCTTTTTTCTGTGTCTCCCAGGCCTCTTGAAGGTTTGTTCGGCCCGCCACTTGTAATTCCACTCAGAGACAAATGTCTCCATCCTGCGCTTTAGGGGCTTCCTACACACAAGCCTGCATATACACACACACAGTGGAGGGCTTTGCAAAAACACACACACAAATCCTGTGCGGCAGCGCAGGTTAGCTTCCAACACGTCAGATTTCTCCTTTCATTTAAAGCCCTTCATCAACTTTCCTTCACTTGTCATCTCCTTTTCACTTTGCTATTAGCAGATCTTTCTCTCTCACACACCCTGCCTCCTCCCTCCTGTCCTCAACCATTAACATCTCCCACTGTTTGTTTTATTTGCTAGCTCCGTTTCATCCGCCTTTCACCACGTTACTCTCCTCGTTAAAGTCGCTTTTCTTTTACTCCCTGTGTCCCTTTCCTCTCTTGCTTCCTCTTCATCCCACTCACAAACACACAGTGTTTCTGTCTTTCATTAGCTGTGCTTGTGAGGCTGTCACAGCACACATGGACAGAACAGGAAAACAGACCTTTTAATCACAACATCCAATTTGTTTCACGGACAACATGCTGTCAACAGCACCGTCATACACTGTTCAAACTAGTATTTACGTGTAAACATGTGTAGACGTGCTTGTTAGCTCCAAGGAGTTGTAAAGATGCTGATTTTTCTTTTTAGCTAGCTGCTAACTTTCTGACAGCTAGCTGCTAGCTTGTTAACTGAGTGTTTTATCGTGAAACAGCTAAGAATAGTCTGTAAATTTATTGAGGAAATTCGATGGTGTTGTCCTTTTGGGTATTGTTGAGCAGCATTTTGCGAGTAACAACTGAATAATTTTTCAAGAAATCCAGAGGATACCTTGAAAAATTAAAACTAATTAGACTTTGACTTTGGAGGTTATTTGAGAGCTTAAGTCTGACGGTGTGTCCAAATCTGTTGACTGCTGAAACTGGAAGTCAGCTATTGTGAAACTGGACGGTCCAGCCTTCCGATATACTCCTACTTTTACATCAGAGTATATCTTGTCACCTAGCAACCATTACGGTGCTAAAGACAAACTAGTGAAGACAGAGCTTGAAATCTTGCTGAGGTTTTTTTTTTTTTTTACTTATTTAATCCTTTTTGCTAACTATTGAATTGTTGAAATAAATAAAAGTCTTTTATAATAAGCAGAAGAGCCTAACTTCTCTTCCATGTCAAGGATTTAATTTTTGTACCGTTTTACTATAGTCTTATCTGTATCCCGCTCCATTTCCCTCATCGTTCGTCATTGTTGCAAGAAAAAAATCTCACGCGTTGAATCTTGGGATACGTTGGGCTGCGAAGAATACACCAGTCCTGTCCTTTATGTCCTTCAAAATAAGAAGGCAGCATTTCTGGGCTGCATTTGGAGGATTCATCGAATTTGGTGATTGTTGTGATGGAATTGGCCCTTAAATGGAATGTTGACACACCATGAGCGCAAAAAAATGTTTTGTCCCTGGTTGCTATGGTGATTTCAACCTGCGCTGAAATCATCTCACATTCAATCAGACAGAAAGAGAGGTGCTTATCACCACAAATGGTCTCTCATTGAAACGTATCAAAACTTTTTTTTTTGGAGTTGTGAATGGCTGCAGGATGTGTGCACTTCTTCTGACTTTGATGCAGAATATGTTACGAATTAAAAACGCTGATGAGAATCAGTGGATTCATTCTGGCACTCTGTGCCAAATGATATCTCTCCCCTAATCCATCTGATTTCCAGAAAACTTTCTCTGACTAAATAGTAAATTTATTAAAAAAAATATATACAAGAGATATTAAAAAGCCAGTGGACAGACAACTTCTGTAGCATCTAACAGTTGAACTGTGTGTATGTCAATGTTTGATGTCTGAGCACGGTGGCAAAGTAAGTCAAGCTTTATGATTTTATTTCCCTAAATAAATTTATATTGCTGTGGTAACTGAAAATATCACCAGATGTAATAGCACACATTTCATTTCCGAAGCTTCTTGTTTTTTATATACATAGATTGAGTGGGTGCACTCTTCTGTCCAGGTTGTGTTGAAGCATCACGTTGCTCTCTGTGCATTTCCATGGCAGGCATCACTGGAATAATAATGTATATAGTTTTTACAAATAACGGCAGTTTACTGTTTTTCTGTTGGTGTTCTGTATTTGCATCAACAAGCAATTTATGTTTAGACAAGAGAAATCAGTGAATGAGATGCACATACATGCATGCATGTATATTTGTGTTAATGTGCAGCAGAGTTGGATTGGGATTTGACACTTTAGCGGTGCTGTACTCGGGCACGGGGCCAACGCAGGAAGTGGAGCACCGCTCAGCCGTCTTTGATTGGCAGCAGTCCTTTGGTGAAGCAGGATGAAGCGCAATCGACTCCGTCTTTCACAGTCTGGGCTCTTTCTTTTGGTTCCTGTGCCCTCTTTAACTTGCTTTTGCTTTGGCTGTCTGCTCAGGCTTTTAGCTTCGCACAATAGAGGGCATTAAATTCCCAGTAGATTGTCTTTTTTTGTCCTCTCTCCCTCCCTATAACCAGAGAAAAGTGTGTTTAATGAAAGCTGATGAAGAAGAACAATCAGTCACATTACAGTCTTCGTTTTATAAAGATGGGGTTGCTTTTGACTAGCACACTTTGCTCTTGTGGACATCAGTCACTAGTTTCCTCCTCTGCGTGTTTCAGTGATTGTGTATGTGTAGCCAACCCCGCTGGTGCATTGTCTGCCAGCTAATCCCTGGTAAGACATTCATGGCAGCTAATCTGTTTAATTACACTACAAATTAAGGATATTTACTGTTCCAAGACTTTTATGCGACACCCGCCTTAATCAGGGCCCTAATCTCTCTGGCACAGTCAGAGTGTGTATTACTTTGGGTGCATGCGTGACTGTCTGCGTTGTGATTGATATTCTGCATGCTTGCTGTTTATCAGCCTGTTTCTGCCAGCGTCTGTCTCTATCGCTGCGCTTTAATTCTCTCCTGGTTGTTTGCCCACAATGAAAGAGAAAAGAAAACAAGAGATTATTGTATTTTTCCGGCTGTCGTTGAAGGCTGAGAGAGGCATCACTTAGGAGGATTAAGATCTAATATCAGTGAAACGTGGACATCGGCTCAAATGGCGCCTCATCTTCTACTCATGTGCTGTGAAATCTGCTGGATTAAAGGTGGTCTGAAAACATGGAAACATGCTGCATTCCTGGGGTGTGGGGGGAAGTGCTGCAGAGTTAGTGATTCTGTAAGAGATCTGACCATATTTGACTTATGTTTTAGTTCTTTGTTTAGATTATAATAAATAGTTGTTTTTATGTTAGAATCAGATAATTGATAAAAGCCCAACTGGAAGGAATATAGTGACATAAATCAATTTTTATTGAATCCAAGCATTGTAAAATGTGTTGCTGAATGGTTCTACGTCTTATGGCTGCAGCCTCCCCTTGTGGTGGCAAATGGATATAGCACCCTTATGCAATAAAATAAAAAGCAGTAAAAATCCTATCTTTTATATAATTTGTATATTCCAATAAAGTATCATCACCTTTGTTGCCAAGGAGGAAAGACATGAATGTAGCAATGAGGGTTAGCAGTGCAACCTGGCTAGCCTAGACTAGCGACCTTAACCAATGGAAAACAAGGCTAACAGGTGTTTGTTTTTTGTTTGTTTTTTATTTAGCTTTTTTGTGGTAACAATAAATAAGGTTTATTGTACAGAAAAAATTCTGTAACCTGCATAGTAATTCAATAGTTTTACAATTTTGCTATTCTTACATCTAATGTATTTGTAATGCTGAAAATTATAAAAAATTCTCCCTTTTTCCATTTTTGTAAATAGCATGAAGATCTAGTTGCTGTGTTTTAAAGCTGCAGTATATAAGTTTTATAAAGAAAAAAGTATATATATTTCATATTTGTGATGATTATTTGTGGGGAAAAATCTAGCTCATCTACCTTCTTCCAGTGTTAACATGAAACAACCAATCAGAACCAGGAGGCGGGTCTTAGCTCTGTCAGTAACAATCTCATCTTCCTCTCTACCAACTTCACAGTGGCACAGTTGGTAGAGCTGTTGCCTTGCAGCAAGAAGGTTCTGGGTTTGATTCCTGGCCCTGGTCTTTCTGCATGGAGTTTGCATGTTCTCTCTGTGCATGCATGGGTTTTCTCTGGGTACTCCGATTTCCTCCCACAGTCCAAAAGCATGACTGTCAGGTTAATTGGCCTCTCCAAATTGTCTCTAGGTATGAGTGTGTGTGTGTATGGTTGTGTGTCTCTGTGTTGCCCTGCGACAGACTGGCGACCTGTCCAGGGTGACCCCGCCTCTCGCCCGGAATGTCAGCTGGAGAGGCACCAGCACCTCCCGACCCCACTAAGGGACAAGGGTGTAAAGAAAATGGATGGATGGATCTTCCTCTCCTCTTAAAACTGCAGCTTTTAACTGTCAGCAGATCCTGTAGTTAGCGTAGCCACTGATGATGGCACATAAACAATTTTCCTGTAAGTTCTTTCTCCACCTTTAGGACATTTAGCAGGGAGCATATGAAGGGGATTTACAGTGCTAAGACCCTCCTTCTGGTTCTGATTTTTTGTTTTTGGTCGGAGGGGTGCATGTCTTCAGATAGCAACAGTAGTTCAAGGATGAAGTAGAGGAGATCAATCTTTTCACAGATTATCTGTCTTGTGGCATATTGTCTTCAACTTAAAATCACTCTCCTTTATATGCAGGACTCACAAATCACTTGTAATTACTAGAACAAGCAACGAGGTTCAGTCACAAGACAGACTCTGGCTATGATAAGTATCATTTTTATTCCATAAGATCCCATACTGCAGAATATTTACTCTTTTGTACATTATCCTTGCCAAACGTTCCTTTAGGAATGACTTGAAAGCAACTGGTGAGCTATAAATGGTGCAACATTGACATAGGTTTTCGACCTGGCAACAGAGAGATGTCAGTTAATGGCAAAAGCTAAAAAACTGTATTTAAAATGTGCTCAATAATACCACGCACTTTTGCAAGGTTGACCTGACTTTTGAAGAACAGGCCTACAGTTTCTCAACTATAGAAAAGGCTGTTTTTCCAAAATATTTCCCAAACAACCAGTTGGCGGAACATTGCTTGACCTTGGCTTTGTTCGACAAGGTTTTATTTGATTTATGTCCGACTGAGTATATTGCTAATTATTTGTAGCCGTTTCCCAATTGAGAAAAACAAATACGCATGTTTTAGTAAACAGTATGTTTTCATGATTTTCATATTTTGAAGAGGTTATTGTCACATGACATTTATATGGAAGAGAAACAGGAAGTCAGGGATTATTAATTAAATGCTTTATGGAGGCTCTGAGCTAACATTTTTGCTAACTGTGTTTCCAACATACCCTAGGTGCAGGCAGTGTGCAAGAGTATACGTGCTCCTCGTTTTTCAAAATAAAATTATTCTTATTCTGGTCGTGTATGAAATAGAAATTACAAAATTGAAAATGAAATGTATTTTTTGTTCTGTGATCCATTGTCTGTTTTCGTGGCTGCATGTTGTGGTAATGATAGAGCATTATCACAGCAAACGCTCAGTAACGGCTCTGTTGAACGTTTTTAATCTACCGTTTTAAACTCTGTCAGCTGTAATTTCCAAGCAACACATGACAGGTGTATGTGTTAGCATTACAATTTATGTACATGGAGTTAGAGGTTGTCTGTACCTGTTCAGATGTCCTTTTTTTTCACCCCCCAACAACCCCTCCCGAGACGGTGGCGTGTAATAAATGAGTGGGCGCGATAAAGTGGCAGCCATGACAGGCGACCAGGGAGGGTGGGAATAGAGCGAGTAGACGTGGGGAGAGAAAATGTGGAGGGGTTTATGTGTGTGTGTGTGTGTGTGTGTGTGTGTGTGTGTGCTGGGGAGCAAAGGGGAGACAAAGCGAGACAAAGCGGAGGTAAAAGAGATGGAAAGTCTCTGAGGATAGATAAGGAGCGAGCATGAGAGGATGAGGGGGAGACAATGGAAGGTGAGAGGAGGGCGACGGTGAGGGATTGTTGCTCGGAACAATACCTCGGCCAGAGGTGGAGACTCTTTCTCTGTTACTGCTTGTTCTTTTTATCCTCATTACCCCTTCACCGACCCTCTTCAGGCTTTTCCCCTGTCTTGTCTGAAGTCACCTTGCAGTCGGGCAGAAATATGGCCGCACCTTCGGCAGGTTTAAAGGTACATAAAACCCGCGAAGGTGAGGGCCCTCCCTTCCTTCACCACTGGAAACCATGAAAAGAGCACATTAACAAGAATCTATACATGTCTGTGCTTCATAAAGTTGTCTTCAGCTGAAAAGTTTCCCGTGTGCTTCTGGGCGGCAGTGAGAGAGCCATTGCTTTGGGCAAGGTGAGTGCGAGCCCGTGGCCGGCCGCCTCCGAGATGTCTGACAAAGACAGAGAGAAAAGGCAAAGAGGGCTGGTCTAATTTCAGCCAAGAGAGGCCTGGATCAAGTCTGTGTGCGGTTACAGTATGTGTCAGTGTGTGCGTGTCCGGCAAAGGTTAAGGTGGAGTGAGTAAGACAGTGTGTTGTCTCTGAGGAGTACAGCTATCACCACCGCTGAACGCTCCAATTAATCAACCCGGGCCACGTGTGTGTGCGTAGACTCTGAGTGTGTCTGTTAGGATTCTGGTGTGTGTAGGGGGGAAAGGAGGGGGGGGGTGTGTACCACATTCAGGATGTGTTGCACGCATAAACAGCCTAGTTCTGGTGTGTCTCCATGGATAATGCTAATGGGGTCACTTGTTTGCTGTTGTTGAAGCGCAGATAAAGATCTAACAGAAGTTCTTTGTGGGGCTTTTTTGTTGCATTTTCAACAAGATTTTGTATAACTAATTCAAGACAAAAGATTTGACACTTTGTCTCCCCTCAGGGGACACTTAAAAGAGAGTTGGTCTCTGCAATTTTCTCTCTTTTAACATAAAAATCTAAATGGAAGGTTATATGGGTTCTGTGAATATGCATGAAGTTGTTTTATGTTTACAAATGCTAATAAAATGTACTTGATTTGACCATCATTGGTGTTACCAGCTCTGGTTGCTCATCCAAAGCATTCAGGATTGTTTTAGTGCCATCAGAGACCATAGAGAAGCAATACCTGGTGCCCATCAATCTGGTAACACCTAGAAGGCAACTTCTAAACTATCTTAAACCCAAACCTGTGCAAACAGTGTTGACATTTTAGCCTATATTTTCTCATGAAGAGATACTCCTGCAGTGATATTCTGCAGAGTGATTCTTTGGGATGTTCTGTGAGCACAGCTCAGAACGCAGTTTTGCGTTATCTGTATTGTTTTTTTCTCTGTTAAATGAAGTCCACGAACTATCGTCGTTACCTCTTCTCTGTCGGCGATGTTTACTTACTCCGAACTCACATTTGGAGGTTTTTCGAGACTTGCCGTCTGACATCTGAACATATGTGGATACAACACACTGTTCAACCAAACCTGCTATAGCTAAAAAAAATGTTTTATCGTTGTGTGTGTGGTCTCTGAGGTTTTAACTGTTAGGTTTATTGATTATTTCAAATTGTTTATCCAGTATGTCTTTCCTGTTATGGACTGGGGACTTGCCTCTTGCCCAATGTCTGCTATAGAGCAGCACCAGTGACCAGGCTACTGATGGACGGATAATCCTGCTACCCATTGTAACTTGGTTGTTTTTGAGAGCTTATCCGATTGGCCCAATTACGGTCAGTCAGGATCCTATTGGGGTGCCAATAAGATAAATTTGGGAACTAGAAGCAAGGGGGAATTCCAGTCCTTGAGTTTTACTGCCCAGAATGTATTAGATATTGTATTTTATGAATCCACCTGATTTGAAGGAATCGCTCACGGTGTGTTCCTGCATGGGGGAAATCTAAAAACGCCTTCATACTGAAGGTTTTCTACAAACTTTGTGCTACAAAGTATTGCCTACACCGAGCTCTAGTGCGAGTCTATTAATTAAGAGGTAAAATACCATTTTTAGAATGTAATATATATTTTTATGTATTTGTTGGGAATATGAGCAGAACAAGGACATTAGTGTAGTTTATCATATCTCATGTTGTGAAGCAGATGAGTAGAAAGCTGGTAGGTGGACTACTCACACTGACTACCAGCTATTAAGTTAGGTCATTAAATAACTGTGCATTTGTATCTGTAGATGTTGTTTGTGTGTTTGTTGCATGAATATCTCGAACATATTCCATCAGTGCAAACAAATAAATGCATAATACCGTAGAAAAATAGGAGTAAGATGTAGATTAAAGTAGTTTTCATGTGAACAGAATTTAAACACTCCATGTATTTGAATAGAGATGCCGTTATCTCGTAGGTTCATTCCAAGTCCATTAAATTCCACAGCCACTGCATGTATTCATGTGTTTTCCAGTAGATAAGCACTGTGAGAAAATGAAAAGACAGAGAGACGTTTTACCAAAAAAAAAAAACCTGAGATAAACATGAGGGCAGAGAGAGTGGAGACGCATGTGGTTTCATCGTCGGACGGCTCAGGCAGCGCCTCGATACTGTCACGCTGCTGCCCTCGGTGAGCCCCCGTTCCGCTTGAAAATGAAATTCTCGAAAAGCTTTCACTCTCTTGAAATCTTGTTTCCAACGTGGGGCGGAGGGGCCAAACAAAGAGGTTATACAGAGCTTTTACAGGAGAATACAAAACAAGAAAAAGAACATAAGACCTGGTTTTGTAGGAGCCATTTGAGTTATCACTTTTAAATAGGTGGGAATTAGTTTAAACCAGTTTGATCTGGTACTGACTGGTGTAATCTGGTCAATTTGGCACCAAAATTACTACAAAATGTTGGTTTTCAAATGTATTTTTGATGAGTTGTCAATATGTCTGCAAACTTATGTCTTGTAGTGTTTCAACATAAAATCTTTTTAGAATTGACATAAAATCTTTCATTAGGGCTAATAATTTTTAAACCTTAGTTTTCCTTTTTCTTTTTAGCTCTTCAATCAGAATAGAGAAACTGACTTAAAAAAGTTAGGTCCTTGTTCCACTCTTTGAGTGTTTTTGAAACGTATGTAGACAAAAAAAACCTTTCCAAGTTTTTTGTAAAAATTGAGCATAAATTAGGACACAGCCACATCTCCACTTAGAGTGTCAGAAATTAATTGACACCATGGTTCTAGTTCACCCTGAAAGTAGACCGCAAAATGTTAAAAGAAGTTTTTATGACCCTCATATGTTATTTTGGGCTAGCTTATGGAAAGTGTACAAGGAGGAAACATGAAGGTCAGGCTAAAGTTATAACGTAAACAAAGACAACAACTTGGCCAGGTTACAATTATAAAATCGACATTGAATTCTGCTGTTTATTATTTAACAGTGAGGAAACTATGAACACTTGAACAGCGTTTAGGCCTCTGTTTGACATAGCACCAACATTATACCCTCTAATTTAAATGGTAGCAAAGTTTTGGCCTCTCGTTGACACGGTAACAGTGTTTTGGTCAGACGGAAACTCAAAGTTTTGATGACAGACTCCGGAGTGCAAATTTTTAGAAACAAAATGCAAATCATGGCCGTCTGAATGTAACCAAGAAGATTTGGAAGAAATGGTTTCACAGCATCTCGCACAGTTTTCTCCCACATACATCAACGGCCGACCTCCGTCTTCTCTCTCTGTTACTGAATTTCTTCATATTATTTGGCGCGTTAAAGGAAAATCTGGTCATTGTGGAATGTATATGCCGCCATAGATGACAAGCGCCAGGTCATATGCACGCCTCTGTAAAAGCAAAGGGTTGTGAAAAAGACATTTCTTGTCCTTTTGAGCGCCTCCTATTGGCCTGGCATGTGTACGACATTACTTTCAGTGATATTTGTGTCTTTGTCTGCATCCAGAATGTTTTTATTCTTTCAGATATGCAACAGAAAGCGTTTTTGGAAACCTTGTGAGAATGAAGAAATGGAAAGTCCTGGGTCTAGTCAAAGCCCATATTTGAGCAAACTGAGGCTCTGGATGGAAAAAAAATCAGTTTTGTTGATAGATTTTGTTTGTGGTGTTTATTTGCAATTAAATTTATTTTTTTTTGAGATAAAAAAAGATACTCTTTATCAGGTGTCCTAATTTTGCTCAGGACTGTAAGTACCTCCATACGAGGAAATAATAGATTGCCAATAGTCATTTTCCATGACAGAATTGTCAGAAATTTGCTGTAATCTCGCACAATTTTTATATATTAAAAGCACATTACTCATTTCAGACATTTTCGCTGTCCATCACAGTTCCTTGAGCAAAACCGGCAAGTGATTTCTATCACAGCTGCCCTCAGACTAAATGTCAGGGATTGAAAAGAGCTCACCAGCAAAGACTTGGTGCGAAAAACATTTTTTTTCTCTTCTTCTCAGCGAAACGCAGAGATAAGACGGCAAGAGAGAGGGTTGTTATGGAGAAAGTGCCAGACAGAATATTTACACATATCCAGACACAGACGGCGTGAGGCTAAAGAGCAGAGAAACATGAAGTACAGGACGGGGGAGGACATGTCGTTTGTTCTACATATGAACTCGTTTCATTTCCCTCTTCATAGCCGATTCTCATTTCCTCTCCGAGGTGTGATATCTACCTGCAGGAAGGATGTGTGACACATGTAGGCAAGAGACCGAGATTAACAAGAAGGTCGAGCTGCATGAATAAAACACACGACATCCAACCCGCCGGTATATTCTTCCAGAAAATTACCAGGAAAAAAGACAAGTGGGCAGAAGAGAAAAGAAAAAAAAAGTCCAAAAAAAAAAAAGGTGGAGGTGAGAGGAAGGGAAACAGTTGCAGCCCTGTGGGCTTAGCACACAGAGACGAGGCAGTGCAGCTATTTGCCTTTTATTTCTTCTCACCATCTGCCCCTCAGATTCACTCGTTTACTTAATTAGAGCGCCGCGTTTCAGGGCCGACGCTCTCAAACTGCACTGGCCGTGTGGCTGTGTGTGACCTGTCTTTATTAGCAGTTTTGCAGGCACTTCAGGCGTTCCTGAACATAGTGGTACGTGTGCACGCACGCATGTGTGTGTGATCTGGAGGGCTGACCCGAGGCAGGTCTTGTTCATTACAGAACGAGCGGGTGATTGTAGGCGAATCCTACCAAAACAAAATCTGGTAATGTGAGATGTAAATATGAGCGGTGACCTGTGCTTCAGTTCAGATGTTTTGCTCAACACACTCCACTGACTCCAGGAGAGTTTAAGCCTCTGTTAAGCTTTTGTTATTAATTAGCCTGAGCCGCTCTAATTCCACCGTGTCACTGATTAAAGGAAGCTAATAGACTTTTTTTTCCATAATAAGCTAAAACCAGTTGCAAATTGTAAACTAAAAAATAATAAAATAGTAGCAGTGTATGTAAAGTTCAAAATTCTTGATACTATAATGGTATATATACATATATACATACATATATATATATATACATATATATACTGTATATATATATATGCTTACATGCAAATATATTGGGCACAAGTCATTTATATTTAACTATATGATTTACTATAACTATAATTAGGGTATAAATATAAGTATAACTATGATGCTATTAACTATTAACTATACGATTTAAGGAATGTTTCGCTCTTATTGTTTTTTCCTAAATTTCCAATACTTAAAGCTTTCCCACCATTACTGAACTTGGATTGAATGCCTCTGTCTGCCTGAGTCAAAAATTCCTTCACTCATATCTATGTCTGGGTGCCAATAAGGGGTTGAAGTCAAATGACATCTTTTTGTGATGTCACCTTTGTTTCATTGTGTAGTCGCAATGTTTTCGAGAAAACGTTACTGCTATGCTACCACTAGAGGCAACAGCCTTTATGTGTTGTACAGTGTTTGTTGCCAATCCAAGGCTCTAGGCCATATGTCTACTTGGCCCTGTTACTACCTCCTGTGCCAGCACAAAGGAGTAGTAGAAATACTATTTCCACTCCTCCTCTGAACATAATTTCCTACAAAACACTGAAACACAATGAAAGAAAAGCCACATTTAACAGGCTGCTTTAAAGAGGCTTTAGCTTGGAGGGGAAACCTTTTTATCGTCTCTTACTGTGTTAATAGAGCTATTTGGAGCGTGAGACGCCATTAGTTAGCAATTTTCCTCTTAGAGAATTATAGTGGCTGTGCACTGAAAATCTGGAACACTGAAGTCCATGAACTGAGCTAACAAAACCAG
This sequence comes from Poecilia picta, assembly GCA_033032245.1. NCBI lineage: Eukaryota > Metazoa > Chordata > Actinopteri > Cyprinodontiformes > Poeciliidae > Poecilia > Poecilia picta. Next base: position 2,739,104 of record CM065354.1, read on the forward strand.
TAACATTACAGCAGAAGGCTTGGAGCCGAGATTTGTTTAGCTGTTGCTTTGCAGGCTGATATTTTTTCCCCGTGCATTGTTTTAACAATACAAGCCACTCGCTTTGCAATCTGCAGCTGAGGTTATACTAGACCATCCATCATTCCTGAGCGCGAGGACACTGACTGGATGATGTGTGTTATTTAATAAAAGGCCAGCGTCTCCTCGATGAAATGGCATTTCGATATATCTGACCCTCGTCTGATTGTTAGGTATTCACAATGCAACACAATGAGAGGTAATGCAGTAATCAGCAACAAATTTTTGTCATTATGTAAATGAGCATTGCCTGACCAATTGCTCTGCTTGGGTCAATTTTTCAATTGGTTGCTGATTGTTGGCTGCAGTAGGGCTTTTCTACTTGAACCAACAATGACCAGCAGATTGAGCATCAGCCGCCACATTTGAGTGATTTCTTAAGTGTTCTGCAGAAAACACACATAATTAAATGCAGCTGTAAGTTTGCGACCATTAATGGACCATAATCGATGTTTGGCAGTTGCTTTAAAACACTGGGCATCTTTTAGTGGCTATAAAAGGTTTCTAAGTCCTCATCTTCAGTTGGTTCATTGGAAAATTGAGGCCAAATTTAAGTCTTGTGCTGTGGTTCTCAACAGGAGAAGAGCTGGACTGCTCCCAATTGAGTTTATACCTCAGTTGTAAGTGCAACGGTTCAAATATCTTGCCTTGTTCATGAGTGGTGATAGCAGGAAGATGGAGAGATAGATTGGATCCTTGACGCTGCTTCATCGTGGTGAAGAAAGAGCCCAACCAAAAAGGCAAAACTCAATAATTTTTCAGTAGTTGCAGAATCTGATCGGGATACTTCTTGGGAAAATTCCTTTTGGGGGTTTTCTGATCAAGTTCCAAAGTGAAGAGACTGTGGGCAAACCTGGAATTTGCTAAAGGAACTGTGTTGCCTTTCAGCTTTGGCTTCTCAGAGAAGTACCTGGACAATGAGGGGTGTTATTGGTTCTCTTCTTGACCCCAACACAGTCTCTGATTAATGGATTGATGGAATAAAGAAAGTTTGAAGCTTTTTGTCTGTCCAAACTTAGTCAGGATGTTTATGGCCAATATGCCCATTACTGCTAATGTAGTAGAAGTAACAGAGACCTAATGTACCAGTGGAACTAATGTACTAGCCACTTCACATTATCAAGATGTCATCACTTATTTAACCATCCATGATCCAAACAACATTTGGATCATGGATGGGCTCAGGTCGACTTAGAAAATGACAAATTTTCAACCAACAGGGTTTTGAGATGTAGAAACAAAGAGGGTAAATAAAGTCAGGAATTCCAAGAGCTGACTAAGTTTGAAACTGTTTTGGGTTTTTCTTTTTTTTTTTTTTCTGCCGTTTTCACAGCAGAGTGCTTCCAGGCTGAGCACTCTTTGTTGTGTGACATCAAACATGTGAGAAAACCGCATTCGCACTCCTTCAAACACTTTGTGACAAGTTCAACTCGGCAGCTCCTTTAACCGTGTATGCGTCACCGGAGACCACATCAGCTCTCGCCGAAGACAAACGGGAGGGAAGGGGAAAAAAACCCCAAAGGAAACTCGTCTCATTTCTGCCTCACATCTAAACTGTTTCCATTTCAACTTAACGAAGGCCTTTTATCACCTCTGAAAGCAACTTAGGCTTGATATCTTAAATATTCCCCCCCTCCCTTCACTGATATTGATTCCTCACTGCAGAAACACCTGTGGCTCACGACAGAGCTTATACGCCGCCGGCATCCTGAAAGTAAATGTACTTAAAAAGTGATGAGTTGAGGCAAGGGAAACACCCGAAAAGCTCTGGAAAGTAGGAGGGTGATGCAACAACGCAGCTCTATCAGTGGGAGGGCTGCACTAATCGGCTGTCCTGGGGAGGGACACCACGGGGGGTACCTACTTATCAAGACTGGTTTGGAGAATCTCACTGAATGTGCAACAATGGGGAAGAAAACCAGAGGATTGTATGAGTGCGAAGCTGAACAAGGCAGTTGACGTGCTCTGAAATGGAATAACTTTCATTTTCTTTTGTACTTAGACGTTTGAAACATATTGCTTCTTTTTGACATAAATTTCATAATTAATCACTTTTTGGCATGCGGGGTTCACTCACAGCAAGTGATAGTGAAATTAGATGTACTGCAATACAATATTTCATTTATTCATTTAAATCAAGTTCAAACCGATTCTAAATCTTGAAGTGAAACACTTTTCATTGTTCACTAATATAAATATTATAGTTTTTAAAATTGTTTTCATTATGCTTCATCAGATGGGTAACCATTTACATCAAGCCATAATACCCAGAAATTCTTGAGCACCTAATTTTACTTAAGTAAGCAGATGCAAGGCTTATTTCCTGGCTAACTGGCTATTACAAGTGAGCGTGTATCAACTTTAAATATTTATCTGAATGTTGGTATTAGTAATTATATTGATCTAGATATTTATTTGATTTCCAAATGGAAGTATATTTGTCTATATTTGGACAATAATCCAGAAATTGGCTCCACACAAAGCTGAAGTACTGATGCCAGGCCAGTAGGAGGCGATAATTAACTGTAGCAACATGTTAAAATGTAAAAAGGAATGATTTTGTGCAAAGCCAGGGACATGTATTTTAGCATCTGATAGCTTTTTTCTCAGTAAGTAATTGACTAGTTAGTAGATTGTCTACGTTAGATTAAATGTTGGTATTGTGTTTAAATAAAAAAAGCTTATCCATTATTTAATTGTGCTACCTTTTGTGGCTAGCTAGGTTACTCAGCACAACAGTTAGCTTATCTGACTGATTTTCTGACTGATGTTTCCGAAAGAAAGACTCTCTTCACTCATTTATTGGTACAAAAACAAAAATAATTAAGATTTTATGTAGTATCTAGTTTGATTTGCACTTTGAGAACTCTAAAGATGCAGAAGCCAGCTGTGCAATATTAGGCGCTAAATTGATCTTACCAATAAAAGCTGCACCCTATGGTTTTCATATGAGGTGTCCAACTTAGCATCTTATGCTATGCTTGGTTTATACTGAAAGTCAGAATTCAAATCTGGGAATGTCTTCACACTCAAATTTAGCATATTACCAATATAAGTCAGAAACCTTTATGATGCTGTTAACATACTATTTTAATAATTATATGTTAGGGTTTTTGTTTGTTTGTAAGATGTATCTGCATACATTAATATGTTTTGAGCAGGAAATCAAAGGTTCATTTTTGATTATGATTTTAATCAATTAGTAACGTAACAGGATTAAACTCTGTATTTCTTACTCCTAAAATCTGTACATAATATTTCATCGATTCCAATTATAAACACAGATTTGAATATTCGTATTCATGTAACATACTGACAGCAAACGTTACCCAACAAGAACACGATGCAGTTTACGTTAACATTGACATCAAGAAGATCCAGTCGATGCACAGAGCTGGCCTAAAAATCCAGAACATTGCAATAAGTGTTCTAGCTCTTGCTCCATTCCTCCATGGGAATCCGTGTAAAATCGTTGAGAGGTGACGACAGCTGTCATCTGTTGTGAATTGCTAAACCTGAATGTGTTGATGCTCAGATGTGTCAGGTAGGGATTGTCCCTTAGTAGGAAAAGGGGAAAAAGCAGCAGAAAACTCTGGGTTTGATTGTGTTGTTCGCCCCTTTGGTTAATGATTCTCTCTCTGAGATGCACATCGTGTTTGTAGGCAGCAGATCACAGATTAAGTTTACAACACGCACGTGCAAATTAAAACTGATTGTCATATTTAAATCTGGGTGTATTAGTTGCATTTTGGAGGAGAATGCAGCTGCATTCATATCGGAACAGCTTCCCAGATGCCTCAAACTACAGCCCTGTTATAAAAATATACTGCCATATAAAACACTTAGCGCATTTGCCTGTGTGTGCCAGTATAATGAGCATCTGTGCATTTTTTCCCCCTTTTTAATGAAATGTTATTACCTTTAACGGTGCACCTGCCTGTTCAGATAAAGAATCAAGATTTGCCTTTTTTTTCTTTTTTTTTTTTGAGTGAGTCCTTTGAAATGCCAGCCGGCAATGGGGTTGGTGGGTAGTTGGTGTTAGTGCGAAGGACTCACACTCGTATTTGTGCAGCCGAACAGTCTGTTGGGAAAATAGTACTGCTAATTAGTGGAATTAGCCACAGATCAAAAGGTTCAATTAAAAAGTGGTGTTGCAGCATAGAGGCAGCGGGCCTAATTTGCATCACAACACGTGTTTTCCTGCGGACGGGCTGCACGGACGGACCACACAATATGGCGCGCACTTCACGGGAAATGCAATAAAAGGCGACTGGGCAGCACGAAATGACCACATTTCAGTTTTACCTCGCAGATGGACTTTTCAGACGTACAAAACACATTTGAAGTGTCTTCAATTTGGTCTCCCAAACGGACTCGGACGCACGCATCGAACAAAGCGAAATAAATGCAAACGCATGCGAGGACGCATTGCGAAACGCCGCAGCAACTAATCAGCGGCATTAATGTGAACACGTGGAGCCGCTGTCCGCATGTGCCGCCTATTGTTAGCCTTTTGAGTTCCAGACTTAATTAAGAGCATAATTAAGTGCGTGCTGTTACGGCTCTGCTCAGTGGGCTGTGCTGTTGTGTGCACACAAGCGTGTTTCCATGCATGTGGATTTCCTCGGAGCTATTAAACAAAGCCTGGATGAATATGGCCAATTCGCAGCACCTCTAATTTAGCGCTTAAATACCACATGTTTGACTCCTAATTAAATACAACCTCAAAACCAGCGGCAAATGTGATTTTCTTGGTTCTGTTGTCTGGCTGCATAAATGCCAGGCCATGAATACAATTTTCCTGCACGAATTTTCTCTTTGACTAAATCTAGATCTGTATTTCTGTGATTTCTCTCTGTACAGTCATCAGTCTTTCCTCGCACTGCTTTGGACTTTTTGTTGATGTTTCTTACTGTGTGCATCTTGAGTTATGTCTTTTTTCTTGAGGGTTTTTTTTCCTTCAAAGAACTTCCAGACTTGGTTGGCAATTTTTTTCATAGCAAATAAATGAAAAAAGCAGTCACAGCCTAAATAAAACCTGTCAAAAATCCTGGAGATCTATCGATCAAAGCCACTTAAAAAGATTACAAGAAAAACTTGCAAATTACATTTGGGTGGTTTAATATTTTGACAAAGAATGTCATAAATGTTTTTGTTTGTACAGTCTAAACCTAAGACACATCCTCCTGAAGGCAGCAAGTAATTTCTTTATTTGGTTTTGCAATGGACTGACATAACCTTGAAGAACAGAAAAAATTTCAGAAAATTCAAAAACGTGCAATTTTTCTTTAGGAGGCAAATGTCAGTTTTGAACTTCTGAATGTCCATCAGTCCTAAACAACATGTGTACCAACTAGTCAACCAATCAACTCATCAATCAACCAATGTACTACTACTAACCCATTAACCAACCAACCAGTCAACTGATCAACTAACATACCAATCGACATATCAACCCACCAGTAAACCAGCCAAACAATGGATCAACCAACACCATTATTTTTTGATCAATGATTGATTGGTACATTGGTTGGTACATTAGCCAACCAATGAACCAACCAGGTAACACATTAATCACCTAATGTACCAAGTAACATATAAATCACGAACCAGCCACATTGAATATATCAGCCAACACATTGACTAGCTAACCAACCAGCAAACATATCAAGTTACTAACAAACAGTCAGAATAAGTGTCCTTTTGCGTCCTGTACAAATCTGGTTTCAACATTGCTTAAAACAAGTTTCCCCACATGAATTTAAAGTTTTGACAGCATAATGTTTGTGTTTTTGATTGAGTGTATACATTGCTCTGAAAAATCCACCAATCAGCATGTATTTCTGTTTACTCCACAGTAAAGGACCACTTGTGCAGACGGCGTCATCGCCTGTCCTTTTAAACATTTTGCATGTTCGGCCTGTGTTGCTTTCCCAGTGAAAGCGGTGTTGTTTGGGTAGTTTTAGGATGAGTGTGTTTGCGTGTGTGTGTGTGTGTGTGTGTGTATTCCTGTCTGCTGCAGTGGCACTTTGTGGCTGCATGCTGTGTTAAATGGGAGTGTCCAGGCTGCTCCCAGGCCTCATTCATCAGTTTCACGCAGGAACAGTTCTGGCTGTGGGGAAATCCGCCTGGGACACACACACACACACACACACACACACACACACACACACACACACACACACACACACACAATCAGTTTGGACAAATGTACAATGCCTTAAACAGCCTTTACCAGCATAAATAACTGCTTTGACTGCTTTGATAACACTGATGTGTGGTTAAGTTGCACACGTTGTCTTCAGCTCACATAAGCAGTGTCTGATGCCGACACTTCCTCTGTGACCTTTTGTCCTCTCCCTGGTGTCCCCGCACCATTTTTTTATTTATTTTTTTTTCCCGGTTCCTAACCCCTCTTTGGTATTTCACAGCTGAGTCTCTCGCGCATGATTTCATCTGCCACTTTGGCTGTTTCTGTTTCACCCATTCACACTGCACCCTCCTGCTTGAACCCAAACTTCCATTGCTTAGCATTGGGAAGCATCCACCAATTCCTTACAGCTGTAATAAATAAATAAATAAACACATGAATTTGAAGGTTCATGTTTCCCAACTCGTGCCTTACTTTTGTCTGAGTGCTAAATGCTTTCGAGCACCACTCTGCTTATTTATTTTTATGTTAAAAAGCTAAAATTTCAAGATCTGGCTGTTTCGCACTTCCAGGGTCGTGCCTTTTAAAAGGTTCTGTGAAGCCACAATTGTTTGGGTGCCATTTGTTGAACTCTTCTATTGAGCCAGCCTCATGTGAGTGCATTTCTTGTTCACTAAGTAGCACATGGCCTCCGATCCCCGGCGTTCATTGCATTATTTAAATCAAGCACTTTGAGAGGACAATGGATTTTGTCAGGAGTTGCTTTTTAGTTTCCCATCAAACGGTGAACTGAAACTTCTTGGAAAGAATAAGGCATGCCGAGTGTGTTTCAATGTGATTTCTGACAGTTTTTCAACTTTATTTTAATACATTCGGAATGACTGACTTATGTGTGGGGCAAACTACACAAATACTGTCTGCAAACACCTCAGGAATGTTTTTTTTTTAAAAAAAAACTAATGTAAGGTTGTTTTAATGCCTTAAATTAGAATAAATAAGCCCATGCTGTGGACATTTTTATAATTTAGATGTTTATGCAGTTCATTGTATGTGGAGTCGCATTTTGTTTTCATTTTTACCATTTAGCAGTAGTGGACACACTTCCAATAATACACTAATGCACATTATTGGAAGTGTGTCCACTAAAGCTATTTTTTTCTAAAGCACTAATCTATTTATAAGCTTTCAGTTGAATGAAGCTCAATATCTGTGTAGAAGTTTTGGTTGTCGACCTAACGATTCACATAATTTACATTTTAAAACAGGTGAAAACTGTTTACACAGCAGCTCTGTTTTATGTCTTATTTTTCCCAATAACTTTATTTAAAATAAGAAACATACAGGAGTAAAAATAAAGCACTCACAGCAGAGAAGAAGATATAAAGCAACTAAGAATGTTACAGAATGTTACAGGTTGTCGTTTTCCAAAGGGATGTATAATTTTAAGAGAAGTTGGCGTGTTAGCATTTGCTCCTGCTCACTACTGTGTTGGGATTGCCTAATGCAGAGGTTCCCAGACTGTGGGCCGGGCGCCCTAGAGGGGGCGCCGTGCCATTGCAGGGGGGCGCGGGAAGCGGTATGGATGAATGAAAAAAAACAAAACAATGATGAACACTGTATGCACTGGGGTTTTACCTTAGAATGACCAAGTTTCTGTTGTTCCTATGTCAATTTGATACAGGGGCTTCTGCACTTATCTGTGTCCTTTGTCCCTGTTTTCAGCAGTTAAAACTGTTTAGGCCGTTGTTAACAAGCTGTAATCTGTTTTTCCGAGCCACCTTTTTAACAGAACATGAGCGCTACGACGCTGGCGCTGGGTTTACACCTGTGTGGCAGCGACGGAGACCTACTGCTGCTGAGGCCAAAAATTCTGCTCGCTACAGCTCGCTGCTGCATCACCGGCTTCGCTTCTGAGCATTGAATGGGAAACTGCAAACAGATTTTGAAGAAAAAAATCATCAGAATTGATTAAGTTAAACGAAAAATAGGTAATTTATAGTACAAACAACAGTGTGAAAATAGCAATATAAATTATTTTATCATTATATATTATTTTTCCAGATGACAGGTGCCTCCCCTTACCACATGTCACTGGGATGCAGGTAATGTTAGCTAAATGATGATAGCTAATATCAACACAGCACCTTAAGCTTAACAAGATGGTTGTCTATGTTCAGCTACTTCAATTCATTTTGCCCCAAAATAAGTCAATCACTCCCCTCACCATCATTCAACCAGGTAGCCTCTCCATTTTGGTAATCCACAGGGGGGCCCAGAGAATGTTTGGAAACCACAGGGGGGCCCAGGAGAAAAAGTTTGGGAACCACTGGCCTAATGCTTTTACATTAGCGGGACTAGTATCTATGATTAGCACTTTAGGGTTAGCACATAGTTACATTTTTTCTTAGCAGCACTTACATTAGCAGGATAATCTTATTTTGTAGGCCTATTCTACCATCTCTGTGAACTTGACACTATTTGCTTCTAACTTTCTCACATTGCTTTACATTTCCAGACTCAGCTCAGTCTCTTTTTTCAAAAGAAAGAAAAATATAGAATTCACTTTATCCATCCCCCCTTTACTGTGTACACTCTCCCTCATTGTGATTATCCTGATATTCACTTTCATCCTCATCAGTTGAACTCTTGTAGCTCCTCATCTTCATCACTGCCTTCAACACCTCGATAGGATTTCTACCCTCTTTTGTTTAAATTATAATAAGACATATCAGCTAGGATATTTGCTCAGCATTTTGATACATTTTCTGATCATTTTATAGCTGTGTAGCAAATACGTATGTGCGGCATACGTATTTGCTATTTTATATTTTCCAGACAAATGACAGATTGATTGGCTGATTGGCTTAGCTGGACATCAAATTAAGTCTTCTTTACTATCAGATGTATAGAAAGGCAAAGTAAATTGGTATTAAATAAATAATTGCATACCTTCATACAGCATAAATACAAATTTCCTGTTAGGTAATGGAGGTAGAACAATAGATTTGGGGAATAAAATAGAACAAACAAAACCATGTAACAAAAAATGTTGATTTTTAAACCTGGTCTGTCTCAGATTTTGTGAGATACACCACAAAATCTGGTCTACTGGTTGCTGACAATGATGAGCAGCAACCAATGAGAATACAGCGAGTGCCATATTGAAATTTAATTGGGCTTTTTTGGGAAGATAATTTGAAACCGAACTACAACTACAAGCTGCTTCAATATCACTTGTACAACTCTGTTCACAGTCACCGCTTGTTGTCTCATTGCAGAAATCCCCTGTTTATAGTGGTGGTTCCTTTAGATAACCATTAAGGAATTAGCTTTGCAGCACACTTTTTGTTTTTCCCATGAAGTAAATCAACAACATGCAGTTTTCTGGTTAATTTACCGAATTTCTTGCCTCTTAGTTTCCACAGTGTTTGAGCTCTGTTTCAGTGAAAATATCAGCCTTTGTAGTCTGAAATGACTATTCCTCATGATAAGCAAAGAGGAAAAATAAAGCAAATATTAAGCAGGAGCTTGTTAGAGCTGCAAAGAGAAGTGGGGAAAATCTGCCGGAGGGTTTTCCCCAGATAAAATGTAGTTGGTACTTGAGCTTGTTTTACTGTCCAAACAAGTCTGAAGCTCTCCGAGTGGATTGGAAATTGGAATATTACCTTGATGCACAAACTGCAAAGTGTTTGACTAGACAGGAGAGGGCTGAAAAAGCTTCTTTTACTCTTCAGTCTGTTCAGCTTGATGGAAAAGGTTGCATTTTTATCCTGATCTCAGTGTTACTTGTGTTATTTCGCACAAACCCGCAGTAAATTCTTTTTCCAATGAGGTTAACTTGACCCTTGCAGGTTACCTCCTCTGTATTGTGAAGATTTCCAAACCCATTTACCTGTTTAAAGCTTGTTTACCGTTTCCCTGACCCTCTCGCTCCGGGAAAATAAGATGTGCCTCCTGACTCCCGTCGCTTCATTTTCACCCTCTGTGGAGGGCGTGAATTGGTGAGAAAGCATGTTGCAGTCATGTTTGCTTCTTTTATGTTGCTTGATCTCGTCTGAGCTCTCATTCCTGGCTGGATGTACTCTTGTTTTATAACTTCTCCCTTCTGGGAGGCCAGTTTCCTTTTTAATGAGCCATCCCACGACCCCCTTGAGGGTTCGGAGCATGTGATTGGCAGGGGTTATAATCTGCGTAATGGCATCTAGTAGTGGTGGTAGCGCCAGCTGCCCGCCAAGGTGTTGAGAAAGCCTTAAGGAGAGGAAGATGTAGGATGCAATGTGCCACCTTTCTCCTCCGTTTCTCCCATTCCGTCCTCTCCTCTCGCCTCCCTTCGTCTCGTTTCGCTCCTCGCTTCGCCGTGCCGCCGTGGAGGTGTCATTAGCACCATGTCCTAATTAGTCCAGTGCCAGCTAACAGTGCGCTTGTGACGCCTTGTCTCTGGGGAGGCAAGCCTTGCTAATTTCAATAAGAGTAAACAAGCAAAGCTCTCCCTATGGACAGTTACGGATTAATTAGAGAGCGTCCAAAGCTTATGCCCAGTGAAAAAATGATGGTTTGGAGAGAATTAAGTTTGGAACAACAGTTTGTTGTGGAAAACCAGGAAATAAGTATCATCTTGGTTTTGTGCAACACTTAAAAGGACCAACAAAGACAAACAAGGTCGCTTGCTCTTCCACCGCAGACTGTGTGCGTTCTGCTCTGGGCTCGGATCTCTTCTGTAAAGCCAGTCAGTTTTCATTTAACCCCACAGAACCGCTCTGTGTTCTTCTGAGTTCTGATTTTCCCGCCTTGCTGAGCATTCATACGCTGCTTAATATCCACAGATAGACCTCAGAGCCCCCACGAAGCAAGTGTGGCTGCTCCCTCTGGATCTAGCTGCAGTATCTACCTGAAGTGATCCTTGAGCACAAAGTCATTTATACAAGTTGATTAGCTTGCAGAAGGTTTCAGAAATATGATGGGTAACTTGATTTTTTCCCATTTTGATGTGACGTTTAGCCAGCGCTGGAGTTTAGAGAAGCTTTGTGGCTGAAATCACACCATGATTATAATTTATTGTATTAAAAAGACCTTGATTATAACAGAATTGCAGTCATGATAAAAAGTTGTAACAATTCATGTGTATGAAGTTATATAAACAAATAAGAACACAACATAATTATTAAGTTCATCTTTTAAAATGTTCACAACGTGATGTCTAATATGTTTATACAAACTTAAAAAAGGTAGCAACTTCATAGCTAGCATTACTCTTTGGTTGAAATATCTTTGATGTAGCAATTGGCCAGTTTATGGCCGCAGTCTCAGGGAAGTTGGCACCAACCCTTTATTATGTTTAAAGATGATCTTATATTCTCAGTAATGTAGAAAAATAAATTTGTGGATTCTACAGTTATTTCGCACAAACCCGCAGTAAATTCTTTTTCCAATGAGGTTAACTTGACCCTTGCAGGTTACCTCCTCTGTAACCTGCAGAGGAGGTCTCTTTTCACATTTTAATCTGCATTGTTAAATAACTTTTTAGTGTTGGTAAAGATTGTTAAATATCCATCTTTTCACTGTTTGTAGTGTTAACTCCTGTTTAGTTAGGGTGTGTTCACTGACTTGGAAAAAATAGACCTTTTGAGTTTTTGAATGTTGGTTAGATAAAACTGAACATTGTTGTTTTTTTGTCACCAACTGGATTAGAGTTCATTTCTAAAACAAATTCCTTTATGCTGTACATCAGAATATTGCCTTAATGTTAACTGTATTGGTAAAATATTTACTTAATTTTCAATCTTCAGCTGATTGTCTAAACAATGTGTTTCCAGTAGGAAAACACATTGTTCACCCTTCTGATGAAGTTTTTCTCTAAAACAGATGGCATGTTCTGTCATCGGAAAGATATGTTTGAAAGTGTCTGGCCTTTATGAAACATTTTACGGTGACGACTTTCCAGATGTTTTAGAGTAGGTTCCAGGTTAACTCTCAATATGTTTTGTAACCATAACTTTATGTGATGGACAGAAATTGCAACATTTCCACCAGCTCCATCTCACATATTCTGTAAACCAAAATAGAGATGAGACCAAAGCAGGACCATTCAGCCACATTTGGAGAAAGCGAAACACAATATACCAACTGTTGGGATGGTGGTATGTAGGGTTGACGGGTTTCAGCACTGCTCTGGACCCAGAATACTAAGAATACTAGTACTACCCAGTACTATAACTCACAGTGTAGTCAGATAAAACGTTATAAACATAAATAAACTTATCATCCCCTGACATTTCAAATCACCTGTCCTTTATACCCACTGCCTGTTGCTACAATGTCTCTTGTTTAGGGAAGTCTTCAGTTTTGTCTGGTCAAGGCCAGGTGTTGTGATGGCCCAGTCAAAGTCCAGACCTTATCTTGGATGAAATGTGGTGGTGGAAATCACAATGTCAAGAAGTGAAACATTGTCCGCTGAAAGGTCAATTTAAACGCCACCACCAAGGTGGCTCTACAATCAGCAACTCTTCTTCTATCCACAGACCTTTACATCTTTACTCTTCCTGTCAGATTCTTTTTTAATTTTGTGTTTCTCATGGCGGATGAGTTGATGCAAATGTTGAACAGGTGCCATGCTCACATCCACCCGCACACAGGAAGTCACAGTTGTCAATACCTGACGAACAGACCGCTGTGTGCTCTCCTATCTCCCTCTCAGGTTCTGGTTTTGAAAAGCAAGCCTTCGCATCTCACTCTTCTGCAGACGCTATCACACTCTTCTTTCACACCTAATTAATCATGCTATTGAACTTTGTGCCACTCAACAAAAAGCATTTGGCAGTCTGGTGTTTGCTGTACCTACTCTCCTTCCCTTTTATTTTTCTTTATGTTTTGCTATGTGTGGATGAGCTTTTTTTTGCTTCAACCGCTGTTTATTGGGGTTCACAGATGGGGCTTTTTTTATTGCCACAAGCCAGATCTGTGTGTGTGCCGTCAGGTCAAGCATTAATGATCGAGCTCCATGTCTTTCCCAGACTGGATTATCTTCTGTCTCGAGAGTCAAAAACCATATTTGTGGACAGTAAAACTCGTTTGAGGTGACATTTGGACAAAATGTGGGTAAAAAAAAAAAAAAAAACATTGCGAGAATGTGTCTTGGCAAAGAAAAAATCTTCTCTCACTCCCCTAAAATGACAGCTGCTGAAGCTACCTCGAGAGAGAGGGGGGCTGTGGGTGCAGACATGATAGATGGTTATTTTTCAAGAAGACGTTAAAGTTAACACTCTTAACTGTGTGCGTTTTTGAGTTTTGTTACCAGAATGCTGGTTGTGTGTGAGGGCAGGGGACAGAAAAGGAGGGGGAGGAAGGAAAAAGGAGGGAGATATGGGGTATTGGAAGGATTTATGGTTGTAATAATGGAATCTCAGTGGTTGGGCCATTGACACTGAAGCATTTTCTCTCATCCTTCTCCCATTATTAGATGGATGGAACAGGAGGGAGTAAGCACAGCAGCATATGGGTGGGAGAAAATGGCATGCTGCTCCTCATGCTGCCTTTATACCATCTCGGCATCCAAACATCCACATATACGATAAATGATTTTCTTGGTGATTAACTACCATTTCAGTTCCCTGGATGATATGACATCAAAAGGTTTCGCCTTTATCATTTAATGTGCATTCATTCATCATCTGGATATTTTTTTTCATCAGATAAACCAGTTGGGAAATCACTTTTTTCCAAAGTAAAGACAGTCGTATTCAAAGATAGTAGAACCCCCCCACCCTCAGTCACCTCACAAAGGGGTTTAGGAAACAGACTTCTTGTGAGATGGGACATAGAGCCATACCAATAGGATTTTACATCAGTTCCAACCAGATCCTGACTCACTGTTCAGTTCTAAACTCTTGGACTACACATTTGGGTTAAGGCATGTAAATTGGAGAGCTAAAGTTGTGGTTAGGATTGGGATTTAAAATTCCTGGTTTTGGCTGAGATAACTGTTCGTCCAACCATCAGCCAATCATCAAGCAACCAAACAACTAACCCTAGCCAGCCAGGTTCCAGACGTACTCAAAGCGGACATCCGTACTCTGTTGCACTGCAAGCTCCTTTTCATATCGGAGTGTTTGTTGTGTGACACTGCTGACAAGGTTCAGAGGACGCGCAGCCGCCAGACTGTCGCTTTGTGCCTCAGTAACAGTCTGATGGCGACCTAAAGTCTCGGCTATGAAATCTCACAGACGGTCCAAGTTTGTGGGCACCTTAACCAATAAGCTAGAGCTTTTGCATCTCTCTCATAATTCATGCTGCTGCTATGTGTATGACAGTATGATGCAAGAATATGTCCAGTTTGCATAGTCCTGTTGCAACTGGTTTTTGTGATTGTGGTGCAGATAAACACACCAAAGGTACTGCTTTGTGAATTTTCCCCAAAGTTGTACTGGTGGGAACGGCATGTAGTTTTATGGTTCGGAAGCTGACAAGATGCATCTTCATGAACCATAACTTTCTTCAGTTGCCATACTGACTGGAATGCGTCACCAGGTTCAATCCTCAACTCTGACGAATATTTCGTTCTCTGGATAAGACATTCCCATTTCCTCCATTGTTACAAACCTTGGAGTTCGAATGGACTCTCATCTCACATTTCAAAATCACATTAAGCAACTGTTTAAAACCTGTTTTTTCATCTTGGCAATATTTCCAAAATACTGAGACCCTCATCCACGCCTCCAGGCTCCTCCAGGCTCAACTACTGTAACTCGCTGTTTTTTGGAGTCCACAGAAAACACCTTCAGAGGCTTCAATACATTCAAAACAGTGCTGCCAGGATCCTAGTGAGATCTCGTAAATTTGATCACATCACACCTACTCTTTACGAGCTTCACTGGCTTCCTGTAACTTATAGAATTCAGTATAAAATTGCACTTATCACCCATCACTTCTATACGGAACCTCACCGGATTACTTGAAGGACCTCCTTATTTCACATTAAACTTCTAGACCCTTACTATCTCAAACCTGTAATCTTCTCCTCCTTCCTCGATCAATACTAAGGACTATGGGTGATCCAGCATTTGCTGTGGCTGCTCCTCGTCTATGGAACTCTCTCCCGGACTATTTGAGAGCCCCGCAATTATTGTCCAATTTTAAAAATGACTTGAACACTTTTCTTTTTAGACAAGCCTACTCCACCTTTAAATGACTGTCTTTTTTTGATTGTTGATTTTATTTGTTTTAGCTGCACCGTGTAGCACTTTGAGATTTTTATTAATGAAAAGTGCGTTATAAATTAAATTGATTATTATTATTACTATTCATGTCATCTTGCTAACCGTTGCTAACTGAAGACGGTCTTCAGAGATCTGTCTGCTAATGCTGCACTTTTAAAACAAATATAGCCAAGTTTTAACCAAGAAATGTATGAATATTTAGATGGTGATTTCTTGTGTTTTCACCTCTTGGAATACAGGAATAGAGCAATACAGGTCAGAGCGAACATGACCTTACCACATGTAGAAAAAGTACTCGTGATTTTTGGGTTATCGCCATACCAGTCACATCCTCAGGTATATTATCTGTGTCTCTATCAATGCAGCACATTCAACACTATTTTTTCTATTATTATTATTATGCCCTAGTCAAGGTAAGCTCATTCTTCATAGTATTCTTTAGTAGCCACTGTGCTAGTCATGCTAATGATGTTTACATTCAGATCTGGTCTCGGAGTTACTTTGTCCATTTAAACTCTATTATGTCCCACATGAAAACCCACTGACTCATACAGCGCATGTCTTCCAAGGCCATTATGTTGCACTTTCTGATTATCTTTGTTGTTGTAAACACAGGCAGCAGTAACTGTTTACATT
Organism: Poecilia picta; assembly: GCA_033032245.1. Classification (NCBI taxonomy): domain Eukaryota; kingdom Metazoa; phylum Chordata; class Actinopteri; order Cyprinodontiformes; family Poeciliidae; genus Poecilia; species Poecilia picta. The sequence continues at coordinate 2,755,181 of CM065354.1, forward strand.
AATGTGATTTGTTCTTATTATCTTTCCTTAAGGTCACCACCGCATTAAGCCGAATAGCTCGGGAACTCTTTCCCTTATTCAGCTGAATGCAAATGAATTGGAGTCATAAAATCAGCTCTATCCTGGTTTAGACTCAGTTGATAGTAAAGAACCTTAAAGTATACCCAGTTAAACACAACTTTTCCTTCTTTTAGCTCTCTAGAAACTTTCTTGTGTTTTCACCTCTGAAAACACTATCTGTATCTGTCTGTATTTATAGTATATATATGTATGTTATGATTGGAAAAATATTCACTTTACTCATTTCCTTTCATTATTCTTTCCTCATGTCTTCTCTTCCTTGTGTCCTTTCATCTTCCACTCTGTCCATCCTCTCCTGTTGTCCCTACTGTTTTATTTTTGACCTCATGTCTTCTTCCTTTTTTCATTTCCTTCCCTCTTTGCGTCCTTTCCTTCTCACATTTCTCCCTTATGTCCTTCAACTCTCCATTCTCCCGTCTTCTTCTACTGTTTTCTCACACATCTGTGCGTCCTTCACTTTTTATTTCCTTTTTTCCTTTTCTCATTTCATCTGTCATTCCACTCACCTATCCGTTCTTCCTTTCATTTGTCGTCCTCTGGGCTTCTTACTTTATTAATTCTATCCATTCTTCATTCATATTGTCTTTCCATTCTCTCTTCTTCTGTGTCCTTGCTTCCTTTCCTTCAGCTAGTTCCTTTTCATTCCTTCCTTACTCACATTTTTTCCATTTCTTCTGTATGTTTCTCTCATATCTCCTTTTCTTCCTTCTTTTCCTTCCTTTCTAACTTTTTGCCCTTCTTTACTTCTGTCCAGTTGCTAACTTGTGTCCTCCCTTTTATTCTTTCCTTGTTTCTTTCAGTCCTGTGTTTTGCAGGTCCCATATATGCCTGCTTCAACATAAAAAACACAAGTATTCGTAAAAATGTATTGTAAAATGGATGAAAGAATCAGTCTGAATGTTTCCAGTTTTCTTCAGTTCTTCAAGTTACTTCCAGCTCTTTCCTTCAAGAGGAAGTTCGTCTTATAGAACAAGTTGCCCCACATCTTTCTTTGTCGATTACATTTATTGCGTTTTCAATGCCCCACATGTTCATTACGCTGGGAAAAAAAGTCCCCTCTGCCGTGGCAGATTGCTGCAAACAATGCTCACTGACCGTCAGTAAACACCTGCTATTTGATCATTAACACCTGCTGCGCTGTAAGAAGCACCTGGTTCCCCAAATTGATTATTCTGCTGCGACAGAAGCGGATGTAATGAATCTCAATAATGATTCCCCATCATTTTCATTATTTACATCAAAGCAGAACCCCGAGCACTCTGATTACAGAACTACTTTCACATGACAACTGAATATCACAAACAAATTATTGTAGCTTTTCAACGAGATCTGTCAGACCTTGTTACCAAGGTAACAAATCTCCCTTTCCATCCTCAGTATCTGTCCTCTTTATTACTTAATTGTGACATGCTGCAGGTATATTTCTCAGAACGTAGCCAAACTTAGAACAAGGTACAAACTGAGTGTAAAATCAGCAATGCGTGGTTTTAGTGTGTCCTTGTTTGCAGTGTTCTGGTGGCTAGCTCTACCGCTAAACTGGACTGAAGTATTAATATAGGCATCCGGGCCCCATCGGAACGCTATAAGGACAGGGAATCTCTTTAACAACCAAACATCGAAGTAAACTCAAAAATACTTTCAAATGAGTGATTTGCTTGTGATTTAAACAATGTAACTCGACTGGGTTTAACTGGGTTTAACAGTAAAAGCCTTTTGTTCAACCATTCAGCTCTGGTGAGGTGAAAGGTCGGCGTTTTGTTGTTTTCTTAAGTGGTGGTGTCATGTTTTCAGTTTTTCATACTGAACAGGTCTGACCTGCATAACCATTAAAAACAGAGAGTTTAACAAGGAGGTGGGTTTTGAGGAAAAAGGTTCACGTTTCTTCCATTTTCTCCGTGTTGAACAAGGATGAAGTTACAAGCGTACCGACAGCAGAACGTTAACAGAAGTGGAGGCCGATCGCTCCCCCTCCGCCCTGAAGAACGCCGCTTCATTTTCCCAGACAAAAAAAAAAAGGCGAGGAGTTGGCAGGAGTTGTGCAGAAGTGCCCTCGTGTTCACCCGCTGCTGTATTTCAAACAAGAGAGCGATTGAAATATATGCTAATCCTCGGCTCGCTGCGCGGTGCGGAGCAGCATAACATTTCCATAGCGATGCAGACATTTTTGTGGGATTAAGGAGGGGTGAGGATGTGGTCGGGGAACCCCAGCCACACACACACACACACACACACTCAGGGGCTGACAGTAGGAGCGGCAAAGGGCATGTATTTAACCGTGATTGATGCACTGTCAGAAACGTAGAGGACAGTCGGAATCTGGATTAGAGAAAATGACCCATGGGAGCAGGAGAGTAGACGGAGAACGAAGGGAAATTTGCTCTTGATAAATCATTTTCTCACTTTAAAGCTCAATCTATCACCAGGCCAATCCACCAAACTGAGGATTTCCTCCCTTTTGATCTGCGCCTGTTGTTTCATACAGAAGACTTTTTGTTCAGCCGTAACTTCAAGGGAACAGTTGTGTATGAAATTAAAATGACACAAGGCTGGTGTTGCCGTCTTCATGGGAATTTGTCTTCATTTAAGTCGATCCGCTGATAAGATAACAATCTGCTGGAAGCCCAGGTGTTACCACTCAGTAGGTAAATAGATAGAGACGACAGAGGAGGGTTTCTTTATGTTGATCAGATCCAAAATTACAAACTAATCCAGCACATTAAAGTTTAGTGAAACCTTTGTTGTAGGAATGTTTTATTGGTTAAAGGTCTTCCGCTGCTTCACACACTCCAGAACCAGAGCTGCAGGCAGTTCTCAACAAGTTCGACCCATTATAAGAATCCATATTTCATAAAAATAATGGCCTAAAATATCCTTAGATGACCTTGACTTACAATAACAACAATTTTAGCTGCATTTTATGTACCTATATGTAATGATAAGGATTTTTTGCACTGTTGACCTAAATTTAAAAAAGTTATGAGAAGTTCAGAATACAAGACAAAAGTACCAAAATATTCAGAAGTGTGTAGTAACAACTTACGTTTACTCAGTTACATTTAGGTGATTAAGTTTTTGGAGAAAGTCTACTTTTAGGACTAGTGTTACGGCACTGCACTCAAAGAAAAGGTTATTCGGAAAAGTGTTTGTTTTGCTTGATTTATTTATTATTTTTTTTATTTTGTGAATATATTTATTTGTTGTTGTTTTTTGTCTTGAAACTACCAGAATTTGAGATCTTAGATTTTTATTTTTTTCTTACACAGCCTTTTAATCAAATACCTTTTTACTTTTGCATCACTTCCTGGTGGGCTGCATTTCACTTTTAAACTGAGTAAGTAGTGCTACTCTTACTTGAGTCCAACTTCTCTGCCCACTGGTCATGTCCAGATAAGAAATAACATCAGTGTCCCTACATTTAATACTTTTTCAATAAATATTTAACTAGAATTATGTCACATAAGGAGCAAAGTTAATAAAGTTGTAGAAAATCCATAATTCAATACAAATTTACCCAAATATTGTCAGATGGTAATGCCTATATGTGGAATCTCTATCTCTTAGTGATGACCTTTGCTCATTTTATAAGCTTATACGTTTCAGAATTCCCATTTTTATGTTTGGATTTACTGCGCCTTGCTTCTTCTGGTGCAGAGTTATGATGCATTCTTCACACGGATGTAAAAGTCAGATAAAATGCGGCACGACCGTCCAAAAAACAAATAAACAAAAACTAAAACATAGCATTGCGTGTCCAATTTCAGTCTCATTTTGCTGCTGTGTGAATGTGGCCTTTGTCTCTAACAAAGAAATAAAATGTACCAGTGCGTCCTCTTATTTGCTCTAGTAACAGAAAGTCGTTCCTCATTCTGCATTCCTGGAGGTTCCAATGCACAGACAAGAGAGTGAAGCAGAGATCTCCGCCCCCAGCCGCTCTCACAGAGAAAAGGTCGAGAGAGAAACGGCGAGGCCCCATTCCACGGCTCATTGAGTCCTCATTCATAACGGCCAGCACTTCATTAAAAAGTTGAGGCATCCTCAGCGGAAACCGGAAAAAAAAAAAAATAAAAACGAAGACCGCTTGTTGTTCATCTTCCATCACGACGGGTATTTATTGTAACCGAGGAGCATCGGAGCGTACCGTTGCAAATTTGTAATTTATGATAACTGCACTCTGCAAATGTGTAAATAAATTATATGATGATTATTTCCGGAGGAGTGGGGAGAAAGGGGAAGCGCCGGCGTTGGGTCTCATCAGACCGCCGCTGAAGCAAAAAATAAATAAATAAATATAAAAACTGGTGATTACCCTGAAGTGAGCCGGGCGGAACGCGGTGTCAGAACACTTGTCCTTTCACACATGAATGCAGACGGATCAGTTGCACATGCAAGCTCCACTGATTTAGAAAAGAAAAAAAAACAACAACTGAGATGTGCGTCATCTTTTTTACCTAATGAAAAAAGAAACACTTATGCTCTTTCAAAGTTTTAGTCTCGATTTGACTGTTTAAAATGAAGCATTCAGTTTCAAATAGGACATCCATCAACATTTTTGTTCTTATGACCCTCATGTGTCATTTATCTTTGAGTTCTTCTATTATTGCTTAATATGTCTTCCTCCTTTCATCAGTTCATGAGTTCTCACTGTTTCTCCTGTTTGTCTCCTGTGCTCCATGTTCCTACTCTCCTCTAAGTCACATGTGTCAAACTCATGGCCCGTGGGCCAATTTTGGCCCGCAGTAGGTTTTTATGTGGCCCTCTAGATTCTTGACTAAACACCAAGTGTGCTTAAATAGCATGTTATCAATCAAGTCAAATGCAGTTTTTATTGGTTTTGCCAAATTATATCAGTCATTCCCTCCAGTTTCTTGAGAATTATTGTGGAAATCAAAATCAACAAATGGTGCTAACAATTGGGAGTTTATTGCAGATTTTTCTCAAAAATTGTCTACAACCTTCTTGCTTGTTCTGAACAGTTCCCTCAGCTTTAATTGATGTCAGATTATAGATGATGAGCTATACAGCAAGTAATTAAAAAGTCGCATTTACTGTCATAAATAAGCGCAAATATTTCTAGCACCACAAACACTTTGAGTTTTATTGTAAAAATATAACAAAAAGAATCACTAAATCCTGGATGGACTAAAAATATGTTCAACAACATTTAATTTTAAGGGTTCATAAATATTTTAGCAGTTTGTGAACAGGTTTTAACAACACATTCTGGTACAACCGGCCCTTCAAGAGCATTCATGTTCTTGATTTGACCAATAATTTAGTGAGTTGATAAGACACACCTCCAGAAATGATTGCTGGATAGTTCTTTGGATCCACTGTTGCGCCCTTCTAAAATCCAGACAAGGACAATTTTCAAGAAAAGACTTCAGTTTTTTTGTTTATTAACTTGCTGCACTGAACCGGCTTATGTTTTGTTAAATGACATTTTGATTGCTGTGTTCCCACAGATTTGGTTAATCATGCTATTAAGTTCTGATTCCAAGAAACCTTTTCCTGTAGCCGTTCATGGGCAGGAGAGGGAAAAAAAAACAATTTAATCTTTCTTTATAATTTCTCACTCTTTCAAAACAAGATGACATTTCTGTTTTTACATTTTTTCTGTTCATTTTGTGTCTAACTGAACTTCTTTTCTATTACACAAACATCTGTTGATTGCAGGTAGGGGGAAAATGAATTAAAGTTTAAACTTTACACTTTTGTGGTATTTCAACGGAGCCACGAAATAGATTTAAAAAAATAAATAAACAGGCAGTGGAAAGCGATTTGTAGCAAGTTCAATAATTTAGTGGAAAGACGTGCTGTAATGCTAAAATAAATTCCACAAAAAAAAACAAGTCAACACATTTTTTTCTCCTGATTATCTAATTATTAGCACCAGTTTCACTTTGTTCCCTGTGACGTTAGCACAAGAAGCTCTAAATTAACCTCTGGTTTTTGATGGGTCAAATGGAAAAAAAAAAATAATAATAATTTGTTGCTGTTGGCCATTTCCAATTGAAAATGTTGATGCCATCTTAAAACTTCATCTTATTTTTGCTTTTACTTTGCCGAATTTAAGGCAAAACTTTAGCTTCCACCTTAACCAGAAGCCACGTTAACATTTGAACAAGAGGCTGTTTTCAGCTGAATTTATAGATACAACCTGCATCTCTTATTACAAACACTCAGTCTTTATAACGGTGCCAGTTGGTGTTTATAAATCCTGCTTTAATAAGTGTGTGTAACTCCAATTAGCAGATTATGGATTGGATTGTCCTTAAAATCCAGCCCTGTTCCATTTTAAAACAGTGTTTGTGAATTTGATCCAATGCTGTCAACTAGACAAAAATAATATAGTTTAAGGAGACACAAAAAGCCCCTCCACTTATCGTTACCTGATGATTGTCTTTACTTACTTTTCCATGCTAGCCTAGCATATTTTTTCATGAAGAATACTGCCAATGTAGGCTGGTTGCTGTAGGATTCTCATGGTATGATCATGTTGAATGAAAAGATGCGATATTTACACAAAACTTCATTGAACAAACTTGAAGAACGTGTTCATGTTAGCTATAGCTTCCATAATCATGAACATATGAAGAGGGTCCGTAGATGACTCGGAGACTTGAGTTGCCCCTTTAAGACTCGACAGAAAAATGTCACATTGTGGCGTTGAAACAGTTTTTTTTCTTGAACTGACTCGTGTCTACGTGTTCTTTGTTTTATTTGAGTGTGCGCATTGCAAAATATTGACAATTGATGCACTGTTTGTTCCGTGGCGCACAGCAGAAGCCATCATTGCTCGGGGTAACTTAAAATGATTTATTGGCTCACGCGAGAGCAGAAATGCGCTTTTGCTTTTTCTGAATGGAGTTTCAGGACAATCTGTTTTTCCATCTCCAACAATAGCTTCACAGCGAAAGGGGCAGATTAAAATTTGACTTTGGTAAGTCTTCCTGCTCTATTACCATGCCGGCAATTTGTTCTGTTGATTGCGTGTATTGACTTAAATTTGCGAACAATGCAATTACTGAAAGAATGAGATTTGTGGAGTTTCTCAGAACGGTTTGTGTTGGGATCTGTCTTGATGCTTTCACTTCTTTAAACAAAGAAACTTCATGAATTGATTTTTTTTTCCTTTATTTTTAAACCAACAGATCATAAAGCAGCTGAAAGCTGTTTCTGCCCTCTTAATTGATCCTAGGTGAGATAGATGAGGTCAATTTATTATGTTTTAAGAAATATTTGGTCTTTTTGTGTAGAAATACTCCAAAATCTTTAGTCAGTACAAATAAATTGCATTTTGTAACTTGGCGATCTATATTTGTCTTCAAACATTTTTCTTTCTTAATGTGAATTAGCTTCTTTCATTAGAGTTCACCTGCCAGCAGCCTGAATAATGCTTTCTGACTCTGGTTTTTACTCTTAAGGCTCGCTTGTTTTGCTCTCTTTTGTGGGCGGGTCGCCACCAGAGAGCATGATGGGTTCTTTTCATCTCGGTCTGTGTTCCTCTATCTCCATCCTCTGCGTATTGATCGCGCTCTGACCCCCTTGCCCTGAGTGTGAGTAATGGAATTGCCTGTCGTGGACACAGGCCCCGGTCAAGGTCTAGTAAATGTTCAACACATGTTTGCATGAACTTGACGATCGATTCTTTGCCTGCTCTCATGTCATCAGAACCAGAACCTTCCACTGGTATATTTTTGTTTTTGTCTATTTTCTTTTTTTCTTTAAACCCTTGAAATCCAGCTTTACGCTGCTGGTTTGGCCAACTGAACATAAATGGTGCTTTCTTGCTTTTCAAATTCATATTTAGGCTTTCCAATATAAGTTAAAACAGGTCCAATGCCATGGAAATACACTCCCCGACTGAATATTTTAGCACCGAGAAGGAATGATCCCATTTGGAGGTAGCTTAGTCCACAACCAGTTTTAATTTCACATCCAGAACTGCCACCATTTTGAATTCATCATGATTCAGTTAGACTCTGGACCAAATGCCAAAATTTATTTCAACGTGTTGTGGTTTGTTTTGGTTAAATTTACCCAGAATGCTCAGTGTTCACATATGCGTTTGAACTGCACTGGAGTTCGTTCACCACAGACTGAGGTTTGTAGGCGGACCAGAGTTCGCTTTTTTGAGTTTGATCTCAAACCGACTAAACACTGAACAGGAATAAATAATTTCCAAGTATATGGAATCCAGTTGAAAACACTGCTATCTTAGTCAAATTTAGGATAAATACAGTCCAATTTAATCCAAATGATAATATGATGAAGTCCAATTCAGTTGATCACTGAATTCCAGTCAATAACAAGGTATTTATCAAAGGAGACCCAACTCATTGCCTGGAGTCACTGACTTTTCTCTAATCCCTCATCCTAAGAAACAACTTGAATAAACCATAATTGAATCAGACATGGTGATCCGCTTCAAATAGGTACCGAGGACTGGAAAGAGTTCCAGATTTAACACATCAGCAGTGAGGCAGGAGTGCTTTCCATGGAGAAGGAGAAGTAAAAGGAGAACACAAAGATGATGGCACCGACCCCCAGTGGCTCCCTCCAGTGACGAGGCGGCGTGTTTAACAATGCACTAGGAGTACTTTCTGGATTTCATACTTGTGATCTTCCAGTCATTCAATGCTTTTTCCAGGTGTGAAAGCTTCTTGCAATACAAATCCTTCACATAACCATCGTATGTCCATCAAGTTATATCCACATTGGGCCACTCCTTCAGGGTAAAAACCCGTTTTGGTCAATATTCAAAGGCTTTTCAGGGACAAATATAAAATGATTCAAATCAAAGAGACTTTTGAGTCAAGCTTGTAGCATTGCAGGGCTATGATGTGGACCAAATAAGATCACTACTTACAGTTATATTACCTTTTATGGGCAGTAATTCAGCATTTAAAGAGTTTCAAAAGACAGATTAACAAGTGATCGCCTGAAATCTAAGAAAACAGACATCCGAGTCATCCCAGCACCGCTGCTTTTAAAAATAGTGGTGACTTTTGAAGTGCTGGCAGATACATTTCAGGCATGTTGCTTATTAAAGTTTGATATCTCCAATAAAGTCAGTCTCACAGCGGTAAAATGCTCTGACATTTACAGAAACCAACTGAGAGAATATGACTCCAGGTCAACTCTGGAGACTCACTGGACCGAGATGAGATGACATGCCACTCAAGAGTATATCAGGTTTCAATCTGACAGATGGGAACGGCGTGTGGAGGGGCGGGTCGGCAATGGGAAAAGATTGTGGTTGAAAATAGGGCAGCGTGGATTACGGAAAGGTGTGAGGAGTGCCATGGATGCCTTTAAGGGAATGTTTGTACTGGTTTCCACAGTGACATGACGTTTGTGTGGATGTGTCCAACAACAACAGGACTACAGTTATTTTTGGGAGATGCAGGGAGTGTGATGAATTGAAAAGATTACCCTGGAGTGTACGCTGCAAAGAAATAGTGCAATTCCTCTTTCCTTTTGCCTCCATTTTAGCAAAGTGTTTGGCTATTTTACAGAAATAAAGTTAATGAAAGACAGCATTATATCTACTCACTGTTTTCAGAAGACAGTGTAGAGTTTTGAGTGAAAACAGCACTAAAAATTGACTTTTTCCAATAAGTTGAAAAAACTTAATGTGTCCTTTTAGTTTGTCTGTAGAGGCCTGGAATCAACTTTACATAATGGACTCATTTTCAAAACAGAAAATGCTTTATTCACTTTTATTCTACCTCTTTTCCTTTAACTTATCTTAGCAGTTGCATGCTGGTCAATGGAACTTGGCAGCACCGTTTACTTTGGATGGGGATGTATAATCAGTGTAAGGAGAACTCACAACACCAAATATGAGATATATATGATCAAAAACATAATTGAAAAGTTTTTCTCACAATTTCATTGAAAAGCTGAAACTCAAATATTGATTAATTAAATAATATATTACTACCACACAGCTTATGAAAACCAAACATGCCACTGTACTGCAGACAGTCACTGATACCACCTGCTAAGGAAAGCAAGCCACAAAAATCATTCATGGAAAATTAAGTGGAAGAAAAAATGGTGGTAGAAGAGCTGCAACTGTAAAAAGTAAAACAAACATGAAGTAAAACAAAATAACTTCTTGAATTTAACTACAGTAACAAATTGATATTTTGATTATTACTGAAATATACCCTTCATCTCCAGACACTCCATAAAATAAGTATAAGTGTCAGAAAGACTCCATAAGTATATTACTAGCATAGTCCTAAAAACTAAACTTAAATAACCATCAATTGATAAGAGTAGAACTATTGTAGTTAAAGTGGGTTATTTTATCCATATGAGTTTAGTTATGTTTGTACTCTTTCTTTTTTAAATGCACAGGTTTTTGCTACCATTAGAAAACCTTCTCTGTATCTCCAATAGCCGGAAATAGGAAACATATTTATTTTATTTTTCACAGCGTTCGCTTTAGGCCCTGACGCTCAGAGACCTTCCACCTCCGTCACCCGACCCACATGGAAAGAGTCCACATGCAGGAACAGCGAACGCCAGGAATCTGGATTCCCCCTTGAAATAGCCGGACCTCTTGCGCGATGCAGTGAAACGCAGACGCTGGCTGGAAGCACCCAGAATAGCGCAGCTTGCCACATCCATTGCATTCCAGTGCCCAGCTGGCTGCAGTGTGTCGACACATGGACCGCTGCAGACTTGCTCGTAGTTTCTTTAGAAATACATTTTTGATATTCTCCTAGCAAACCTCTTTCTGCCTTGAAAAAAAAAGTTTGTTTCTGACCTTGTGATTTTTTTCAGCTGGGATTGTAATTGTGTGCACTAGCCTTGACACCCCCCCCTCTACTCTTGTCAACAAACAATACATGTTCGGCCTTAGAATTCCTGCCGCTAATCCGTCAGCTGCTCAGAGCTGGCAGCAGATGGCTGAGGCACAGGAATATTCTCAACCTGCGCCAATTGCAGCACATATCAGATATCAATTTGTCAACAGAGCTGGCCAGTGGGTTGGCTGGCTGGTTGGCTGGTTTAGACCCTGAACCTGTGTGAGTCAGCAGCTCACACAGCCAAAAAGGATGGAGGAATCCAAGGAACCGGTTTGTTTTCAGCTGAAAACTTTCAGAGAAAAGTTGGATAAAGTCGAAAACATAGTCAAAAACCCCATTCCGCCATGGAGATGTATCAAACTTTAGCCTACTCTTCACTTTTAATGAATTCTTTGACATACAGTTAGTGGTTTGATAATGGCTTTTTAACTGCAGTGTTGTGGGTGTATTGTGTTTGATTTATAATCTGCAAGTGGATTTATATCCATCTCAGCGCCGTGGATGCTGGATGCAGTTCAGCACAAACTGTAAAGAATCCATGACTCAAAGCATTTCACCGCCATTGTCCTTGTTTCCTGTATTTATTCTCACCTCTCTCTCAGAGCGCATTGATCGTGAGATTTCATGCTGGATGGCTGTGCTGTGTGCTGAGGTTTTTCAGGCGATGCATGCTGAAGCCTTTATGTGCTCAAAAGCTGTTTTTTTTTTCTTTCCCAGCTCCTGATTTTAGTGACTAAATTTTTAAAAAACTAAATATCAAATCAGTCAAAAATAAGAATTAAAGTTCAGTATAACAAAAGTGGAAAAGGTATGACAGTACAAATAATTTTGAGAGTTATTGTCAGTCATAACTGTATCTATTTATTACCAGTAAGAGCTTAGGTAAGCAGGCAAAACGAGCAAAATTCCCCAATAGCTTCATGTTCTGTTCCATTGAAATAAAAAAAAATATTGAATATGTCACATAGATATTACAAAAAGTCTTTTCCATATTCCAATAATTCCCTTGAAATGTTAGCATGTTAGCATAGAAAGCTCTAATGTTATTTTCTCTGTTCCCTGCTGCTGAATTTTTCAGTTTTGTTACCGTAAAGCTAAGAGATGTGCTAGCATCACATGCTAACCACTTGGTGCCAGATGCCACAACACACTTGCAGTGGACGAGTAAAGTTTATGAATCGAAAGACTTACCATGACAATATCAGGCAGTGGGTAGTGATCCTATGATGGATAAGCAGACAGACTGATGTCCAGTTGGATCTAACCTCATGATGACCGGCTGATATCTCATCTTCCTTGTTTTTTATCCAAACTAGTTCTCAAACTGCCCATCACTTCTTACTACTAAACACCAAAAATCAAGTCAGTCTCATTCAGTCATACTTCCTGTGGCTTTCGTTGCTGAGGACTTTATTAGCGCTGCTTTTACAGCCCTTAGCATTCCTTACTGATTCCTTATTGCCATTTTAGTATCCTTTGAGGTCTTTAAATATTCACCATGCTTCTTTCTCCAGTAGTTTTTATTAGGTGGCAGGATAATATTTTGTTAGCTTGCCATAAAAATGTAGCGTGTAAACTTTTACTAGCTTTTTTGCATATGGAATCCCAAGTATTACTACTTATAAGAATACCAGAATGTAAGAACAAGGCTTTAAGGACTGGTATAAAAAAGTGTACAACTTTCTTTTGACATCTCTGAATAGTTAAAAAGTTGTCTACAAGTCGGAGTGAGTGAGCTGACTCATGTGAGCAGCCACCCTCACGCCTCCCGTTGAAACTATTATCTTTGGTCTCAGGGCATATCATCCTGTTTGGGCCACTCTAAAAAAATTAAATAAAAATTCCCATGCGTGGCACATAGTTGAATTAAAACCTATTATGAAATTTGACAGAGCCATTAAGAAGACGGATGGTCCATGTCGTCTGTGGGTTTGACTCACAATCGGGGCGATCGCTGTCCGAACAAAAGCTCGGCCTTTAGCTAGCCCCCCGTTAGGCTTGGGGGTTATCACCTATTGCCCTTGGAGTTCTTTTTTCTGTGAAAACATGTAAAAACATCTGTTTATGAAGCGAAGGAGATCTGACGGAGACAGAGCTCCTCTTGGGTTCATGAGGTGAGGGACAAAGTGGGTGGAGAAATGATGGATGGCAGAGAGGAACATGGAGGAAGAGGTGGCCATCGCTCAGTGGGAGGAATTTATAGAACAAAAAGTACCGTGTCATTGCTTTGCTTTGAGATTTCATGTGGCGGTTTGTGCGTGTTCTGGCCTTTTTTTTCTATCATTAAGCGCCTTTCAAATTTTAAATGGCTTTTCCTTTTCAAGTCAATAAACCACAGAAAGTCGTACGTAACTGAAGAGGAAGACATTTGACAGATCGCTGTTGTGTTCGCGTGTTCATGATTAAAGTCTTTGCTCATTCTATCTTAAGCTTTTCCTTATTCCATAGAGAGTTTCTATGAACATCCGTATTCAAGTAGTAGTAGTAGTAGTTTTGGTCGAAGGCAAAGGTTAGCAAGCTTTGCAACCCAAGGAGTGTTTCTTGCCCTTGCCCTTGATATCAAATTTGCTACGATTTGATGTATATCTTTATTTTTAGTCTTAAGTAAAACAAACCATTGACAAGACCAGAAAAACATTTTCTTCACTTGAAAATGTCATAAGGTAAGGAAAAAAGACATCTGCATAACTACAGACGAAACTGAGACTCACTTCAAACATATCTTTGGATTTACAGGCATTGCTTCATTCTGTATAACTTCAGGTCAAAGTTTTGAGGAGCCAACATAAAAGATCTTGCGGACACATGTGCTCCCTCTTCCACAGTGTCAGTAGATCACGTTAAATCCCACATAAACACATGAAAGATTACGGTTGCTGAATGATAAAATGTGAAAACGGTTCAAGGTAAACGACCAGCCATGTGAAGGCACTTTATGTACAAAGAAATCATTTTCCAGCTGGGTCCGTTTGCAGCTCTTTGGAAAAAATTGTCTTCAAAAATTCATTGCTTTTTTAAAATTTTATTTACTGTTATTTACCCTGGAAAGCAGTTAAACCTGGAGTAAACGGAAAAGAAAACTCATCTCACTATATAAAATTAGCAAGCATCCAGCCCAGAGAATACCATCTCTTGACACAAACATAATGTAAATCCTGCTGCAGCGGGAGGAACTGGAGGGAAAAACTCCCCTAAAGTGATTTCACACACAGCCACAAGCTCAAGAAAGAAAAGTTGCATATAAAGCTGTTCCTATTCTCTGGGGTGGAAGGATTTCATGAACTCATACATGGCGGTCATCCATCACCCCTACTGACCAATTATTGTACCTACCTACACCTCTAATGAGCTGCGAGGCCCACGATGGAATAAGAGACAGGATTGGGCAAATAAATAATTAATCAAGCGTTGGAGATTTTTTATTTGCTGGCCCGCAGTTACTGAGAGACCGGGGCCTTTTTCAATTATCTGGTTTTTATGAACTATGAAGTCACCACTATTGGACCGGATGGATTATCTCCATCCTGAATATGTTCGAAAAGAGTTCTCCTTCCTTGTCTGTTTTTACCTCAGGCAACAAAAAACGTTTGACAATTTTCTATGAGGAGAGTTTTCCAGTGAATCATCAATCCAGACTAAAAATTCATTTTTGTGTGGGCCATCCAGCAAATGGAGCTGCGGCAGATGGAGATTTTTGACTTTGGTCTGATAAAGTTTTCCTCCTAAATTTAGAGTTCTGGTGGCTTGGAATAGATTTAAAAACATTTTCCAGATCACAAAGAAAGAAAACATTTGACCAAAAAAGTTCAAAATCCGAACACGAATATTTTATTAAGGAAGAATAATTCTGTGGTTAAATTTGAAAAAATATCTGGCTCTCTTTTCCTGTTGAAATCCTGGGATCCTCTCGGCGACCGCATGTGGGCACAAGAAAACACAACAATGCGTGATGTCACAGACTTGCAGAATTTAATACAATAGGAGACAAAGTACGAAAATTAAAACAGAAACTACAATTATTACCAGAGACAAAGATAGGGACAGCAAAGACGTCTTTGGAGAAATTGAAAAGAGCAAAATCTGATCTGTTACTTTGTGCAGAAAGTTTTATAGTCAAAGATTCAAATAAGGCGTATCTTTGCTCATCCAACCAGGAGCTATCTTAGAGAGTCTTAGACTTTCCCTTATTTACTGCCAAGATCAAAAGCCATTTGCTCCTTCGTGTTAAACAAAAGAAGCGAAGGGCCTGTCCGGGCCTGTGCGGCTCTACAACCATGTGGGCACAGGTAGCTGTGAAATTCTGGTTTATCTCCCGCTCTGTCAGGAACAAACCTTTAATTCTTTAGTTAATTCAAGAAAAAGTTTATCTTCCAGGAACCCAATTTGTTCTTCTGCACTGAGCAACCTCAAAGATTTAGTCCTGCAATAAACCAAAAAGTAATACATACAATCAACAGAATAGAATGGAGTAAAATTCCTGTTTCTAACCTAATATAATGTTCAAATAAAAGCTAAGACAATCATTCACCATAAACTTGAGCAATTTTCTAATACTAAACAAAACATTTTCATAATACACAATTTCCATTTGATTCTAATATAGTCACAGATAATACAATTTCAAATACATTCCTCATTGACTAAATTAATGATTCTAAAACTAGACAATACAATTTTCAGTCAGAGCATACTATTAATAACTAAGAAAAATGTCTTACAAATTAAATGTTGGTGGTTTAAAACATTTTACACCATCCCAAATGTTCACGGAAGATTTCTGATCTCCGGTGAACTGGGTAAATTTCTGTTTTTCCCAGGGTGATTCAAATGATACTGTCTTCCACCTTCCTGCATATGCTAATTTTATGGCCTCCTGTCATCTCTGATAACTCCCCAGGGGTCGCAGTGGGAGTTCCTTGTTTGATCTCTATTTTTCCTTTTCGTTATTTGAATACTTACCAAGTAATAGTTTAGTTTTAAATTACTAGCAGAAAACTGTTCAAAATTAAAAATTGTGTTCAAAAAAGTTTAAGTCGTTTTAAACACTAAAAATAATAATTTTTCCTCAACAAAGGGTTAAGGCTGAGATTCTTTATTGAATCTATAATTATTTGGTCTTTTCTAGATTGCTTTAATGTACTTCAGTTAATTAGATTCAGCACAGTATATTTAGAATATATCAACATTACAGCTAAATGCGTTTGGACCAAATAAGTTAGCAAACGACGCCTCTTTGAATTTCCTCTTTCTGTTCTGGCCAATACAGTGGATCCAGGTATATGTAGGAATTTGTTGAATACTTGAGATTCTTTCCTCCATTATAACAGTTCAAACACCAAATATGCCTTAATGTTTATGAAAACCATCTTAGCACTACAGCAGAAACTAACAGCTACAGTCTTCCTTATCTCTGCTCTTATGGGTTCAGCCAATGAGCGCTAGGGAAGATTTATGCCACTAGATTGGTTGCTTTGGAAATGCCAGCCAGTAGCATGTCAAGTGACATTGCAGATACTTCAGCTTCCCAGTCCACTTCAATTTGCTCTCTATAAATAAGCCGAAGAGGTTTTAAGGGTTCTGGTCTGTGGAGCGTCGCGTCAGGACTGAAACTTTTCAGGCTTATTGATCAACTGAATGTCTGGATGAGGAAAAACGAAACATATGCACCTGTCCTACAGAGGAGTTCACTCAGTTATACTGGGACAAATCATTTCATCAGTACAGATTCGGTTAACTGGTTTGGAGTCTCTGCTGACAGATTGAAATGTTTCTCCAGTTTTACCTGTGTGTGAACTGAGGGCCAACTTAATAACATACAGGCCATTTTTTTCAGTTACAAACACGCTACTCTCCTAATCTGTCCTGTATAAACTGTGAAACTAACCCCAGAGATCCAAATAGTCAGCCGATGAGTGGGCAGCATTACTCGGACTCCCGATGGGTTCCAACCTTTCGTTTGACGTCACTCCCAAGGTCAAACCAGAAATAATATTTTTTTTTAGTGTCTGCAGACATAGCTGATATAAATAACTTGAGTTGTTTCCATTTAAGGTAGCTCGGTTAAAAACTGGGAGAAGGGGAAGGAAAAGGGAGACAGATTATCATCCAAAGCGGTGTGACCTCTGGCAGAGTCCCTCGCTCGCTATCTAACTGCCTCTAACTTTATTTGGCTGTCAACTTGAAAGAGGCTAACTGCCGCGGCACACATGCTCGCACTCGCCCAGACCCCCTCCTTCCCCTCCATATGGCATCGTTTAAAAGTCCTGTTTGTGTTTATTAGGAAACAAAGTCCCCATCTTGGACCACAATGGAAAGTGACTGAAGGGGGTTTCTGTTCAATTTAGCAAACATGCTAAGAGTCCATAGCTCGAGTGGTGTTACAGTGATAGGGGTCACTGGAAGTCATGGCCAGACTTCCAGTTATATTTAGCTCACTTTTCCAAAGCTCCTCGCTCCTATCTGGTACATAGTGTTAGGTACTCTCAGGCTAATCCTCTGATAGGGAATCACTGCACCTATTATGAATTAACAAATGGATTAGAAGCATGAGTTCACTATTATGCCATATCTCTCTGATTAAATATGTGATATGTGGCGCTACATATCCTCTAAGGCAAAAAAAAAATCATTACCTGAAGCTCAATTATTCAGCCTGGCGAATTCATTATTCAGTTGTGCTAAAATACATGTCTGCTCCTTACAAGAGTTATTATTTTGTGGGACAGATGAGCCCTCTATTTGCCTTTAAAGAGTACTTGAATCTGTATTAGCCATGAGTCATCCTGAAAGAGTTTGCTTCTTCTGTGTCTAATTATGGAACAAAGTGATTAATGATTAATTGAAAGCCGTTCCGACTTTATCTAGGCCCAGGTCTCGTTTTTATTGTTGTGGTTTTGCTGAAAAGCCCAGTTTTGGACAGGCTGTCTACAGCACGTATTTGTATATGTGAGGTTCTTCATGTCCCTCCTGTGGTAATGCTGATATAAGCAGACGCAACGAGGCTTCTCAGATGAATGGCTTTATTCAGGAGTTATGTAGCTTTTTGGAGTTTTACATTTGAAACATGTAAAAAAAATTCATGAAAAGATGCAACATATCGCGGATGTATGGATATATGTGATGTGCTGAAAGAATAAAAGGATGGATAATTGGATGCATGATGCATGAGCATCGCTAAGTAAAATGTTAGTTGTGCTAACTAATGCAAATGCTAAAGCATTACACCAACATGGTAGTTAGCAAAAGCTAATGCTAAATTTCTTTACTAACAGTGTTTTTTCCAGAAGCTAATGCTACAGCTCTCTACCAAAAAACAGGTTTTAAACTGTTTACTGTACTTCTACAGCAATGCATCTTGGGTACAGAATAAACATCATTTGTTGCGCTGCATCCCAGTCTAAGGACGTGAGGAGAGGAAACAAAACTGCCACGTGAAGTCTTCACCCATTTCAAAATAAAAGCCTGAAAATAAACATCTAACTACTTGAAGAATTCCTAAAAGTAAGTTAGTGGAAGAATTAATTCAGAAGAAGCCAAGAGTGAAACAACATTTTCAATGTTAGCAAAAGTGCCAAAAAAATGTCTCTAAACAAAAAATTTGCAGTATGCTATGCTATACTAGCTAGTAATAGCATATTTACCAACACCAAGGAAACCGTAAATAAGAAATACAACACATCTGTAATTCCAATTCTTTACTCTTTCAGACGTTTTCAGACGGTGGAGGGGCCTTGGGACTGGCACTGTTTGTTCCCCAACATCATATCACAGAGATACAAACGATATAATGGGGATCCGTTGTAGAGGTCAAAGATGGCAACACTCAGCTCTTTGGGTCCTGCTCATAATAACAATGAAAAATGGCCTCTTGGTGCATGGCCTGTGTGCACGTCAGGGCAACCCAGTTTGGCTGTGTGTGTGTGGTGTGGTGTGTGTGTGTGTGTGTGTGTGTGTGTGTGTGTGTGTGTGTGTGTGTGTGTGTGTGTGTCTGTGCGCTCGCTCCTTTCTGTTCCTTCTGCTCGAGCTCGCTTTGGGAAAATGCGAAACAATCAGAGGCAAATTGCTGCGCAGCGCACACAAGTAGAAGGGGAAGTGCTCGCACGCTCTCAGAGGACGCTCGCTGGCAGCGTGCGAACAGCAGCCTGCTGATGGATGTGAAGCAGAAATGATACACACTGATAGCGCTGTGCCTGTTTTGGTCCCCTGAAAGATAGATGGCGGAGTGAGTGCTGCTGCTCGAGTCGGAGACGGCACCTTTTTTGCAAAGCGTTTGGCGTCGGGGCCCGGAAAATGTATTCATGGCACCCTTCATAACTGGAGTACCCTTTAAAACACTTCTGGAAATAGCCGGGGAAAGATGCACGGCCTCAGCCGAGCAGCGCCGCTGCCAGCTCGCTCGTGTAAAAGAAGCAGACTCCACTACACACTGTTGTTTTCTATCTGCGGCGTAATGGAGTGAGAAAATAACTCTGGCAAACTGGCTCCTCAGGTTAAGTGTGGTCCGGCATGAAATCTGTTTGCGGCAATGATGAGTATCAACATTGTTCTCGGGCTCCCAGTTGCCACGTCAGCGCCCGCCTAATGGAGAGGTGCTGCACAAATTGACAGCCAGACGCAGCGAGGGCTGGGGAGGCAGGGCCTACAGGTGTGTGAATGCAACAAGGAGCAGGTTTTACTCAGCTGATTGTTTAATAAATGTTTGGTCCTGCCAAGCGTGGCGGTTCCACGCTGGTTGGTTTTAGCTAATGACCCTCGCTGTCTGCGTGGTCCCCTTATCTCGACACGGATAATAGGGACAATCTGGCTGATTGATAGGGATGTTGTAATGAGGTGAATTTTGTTTGTGTGTGTGCGGGTGTGTTGTGTGTGTGTGGATGGTGGAGGAATTTTCAAGCCTAATTTAATGGCAGTTTTGTTTACACGGCATCCAGGACGTGCGATTGAGCAATTAGAAGTAGGACATGACAGTTTCCATGCCTTGTTTTTGCCTTTCAGCGACGGATCGCCTGCTGAATTGTACGTTTCGCCCCTCCCTCCCTTTTCCTCACCGCTGACAGGTTGCACCTGTTTTCGCCCGCTGTGGCCAGATGGACAATTCTCCACTACACCTGCCCCTCTTGGTGACATCACCTGCTTTGTACCCAGCCTCTGAACTGGCATCTGAACAAACGCACACATACACACACACACATACACACAGTTGGAGTCCATGGATACCCCGTCTCTAAACTTGGCACCAAGAACACAGTTTACTATGTCAACATGCAGTTAATTAAGGATGCTTTTGTAGAACTAGAGGAAATTTAATATCTCTGTACGGGCCCTCCATAACCCCAGGATTACTTTGTACACTTTGGACATAAAATATACTCTTAGATTTGTTTAGTAAGCTTAGAAGAAGCTATAGTTGTTATACTTTTAGTTTGGATACAGAAAATTTCTACAGTCTTATTTTATGAGATCATATTGTGTTTTTATTTTATCATGGTTGATATGAATGCAATCAACTTGGCAAAACCAGGAGAAATACAGTGAAGGTTGCAGCCAACAAACTTCCAATAGTAAAATTATTTCATATATTAATGGACCAAGTAGAGATTTGATGTCTGAATTGCTTCTTTTTTTTAAAAGATAAAGATGTTTTCATTCTCATAAAAAGCCATAATACTATTAGCAACTGCCTTTCTGTCAGCTAGCAGTGCTGGAGTGCCAATGCTTGCTTCTGGAGAAACAGGACTAAGAAGTGAATATTTTGTCTTTTATTTTTTAGTTCTGGGCTTTTTTCAAATACAATTTCTGTTAACAAGACAATATTAAAATATTTGTTTATAAAAATCTGCGATGCTAATGTTAGCATGTAAACAGCGATAAGTGGAGAATTAGTTTAAGATACAAATATATTTTTATTCTCAGCTATTGAAGTGATGTATCTATACAATTTCTTAATTTAACAATATAAAAGTAAATTTTGCCTGTAGAAGCTAGCTTTGCTATTACTGCCATGTAAACATAAGCGATAATAAAGCTTCTGTTTTAGCTTTATTAATATTTACCAAAAATTAGAATGGTTTTGAAATTTTATTAGTATCTAAAAACAACAAAAAACCCATTTTCTAACTGTATGTGCTAGTGTTTCAACTAGCATCTAAACATGATTGATCAGTGAGTTTCAGCTATTCCTTAATTGTTTCATAATTATAAACCAATTTTTACTTGTATCTAGCATTAAAAAAATATACAGTACAATCTGGTAGCTCCCTGCGACAGCTAGGTGTGTTGCAGAGCTAATGGTAACGTAAACCTGGTGTCAGTTTTTAACATCACAAAGTTCCAGCATTATAAAAAGAAGGTGTGTAAACACCTCTTTTTTTTTTACACTTGCAACATGCATGTGTAAAAATGCATGTTTGTGCCCCAACATTTGAAATGAGAAACTGTTATGGAACCAAATCTTCGTGTGTTGCACACAGCACAATTGTTACGATTAATTTGTCTATTTCTAAAAAGTGGAATCAAAATATCAATCTTAAGGTATTTTGACTTGTTTTAATTTTCCATACATTTGGAGCAACACCTCTTAATCTCAAACAAGAGTTTGTTCACGAACTACAGTGACCACTGATGAAGAAAAGAGCAAAATGTAAATGTGAATCTTTCCTTATGTGCAGCTTGCAAACCATACTTGTGGCGTCTCCCAACTAAAAGATGGCCGATGCCAGGGCTTGGCTTGAAAGGAAGAGAAGCTGGGCGAAAACCATCATTACTTAGCAGAGATACTCTGAGCGTACAACAGCAGCTGAAGGAGACAAACCAGGCTGTCTTCGATAGATTATGACAGCTGGCTGGTAAAAGCTGTTTCTGTGTGGAGCTGCAGTCTTGAGGTGGCCCTTGAACAGACAGGTGGCAGTAAAACAAAAAAAGTGGGGCTTGGTGAGTCCCACAGAGACCCTCAGATCTCTGGAGGGAAGGCATGGTGTTTTCTATGGCTTAAAAACGAGAGGCGGATAAATTCAGCACTGAAACGCCTCAGAAGCTTTCATCTCTAGGAGTGTGTTTAACTGGGCTCTTCTGATGCCTCTCTGGTTGGCTGTTTGATGTACCACTGCAAGAAGCAATGTTACCGCTCATATGAGAAGATCAGGACACCCTATGAGTGTTTTTCTAAAATGTTTTTATATAGTGCCTGTACTTTAAAGAAGTTTTTCTAAAAATAATTTAAAAAATACTTCCCAGTGTGGCTTAAATTCATACACCACCACTTTTATTCCAACTTAAATTTGCTAAAGAAGTACCAGACTGAGTAGATGTGATTAATATTACTTTTTCAAAACACCATATATATTTGAGAGTGGAAACCATCTGAGCACTACGGCAGAAGCTAACATCTACAGTCTTCGTTGTTTCTGCTCCTGTGGGTTCAGCCAATCAGTGGTTTTGCAAAATGCCAGCCAATAGCGTGTCAAGAAGCATTTTTCAGGTATCTCAGTTCTTGTCCGAGAGTCCAACAAGCTTGATATTAGCTTGTAGTTTATCTGGATTATGAGCATATCAGTAGATGGCGGTAATACAACCATAACGTTTATTACTGCCAATAAAAATATCAAAAAGAAGAAGAAGGGTTATGTGCAGCTAGCCTGCACTCTGCTGCTCTGGCCTTCTCGCATGCCAACTGTACCCTCAAAACAGTGATGAACAAATTTAGGTTCATTTCTGAGAGCGAGCTGAAACATGTAAGATATGGTGCGTAGCAGAAAAACCTTCTGGACACATAGTAAAGGGAGTTTCAACTCATCAAGAAATTTTAGTGGTTCTGGAAAACCTTTTAAAAAACAACTGTACCATTAAAACCTGGTGGCCTTGTAACCACAGAAATGCTGCTGCTGCTGTAAATATGAAATACAACATGAGGCTAATTAGCTTCAACAGAAGATAAAATACAGGAAGGTTTGAGTCAAGTTCAAACCAATTGTTACCTAAAGGTTTACTGTTTAGGAGTGGCATACAGGTTGCACTAGTATGCATGAGTCCAAGTGGAAAGGTAAAGAGTTCCCTTGGTGATACCTGCTGTGTTGCGGAGAACAGTACTTTCCAACCTTTTTCTACTTCAGCACCACTCAGCAGTGACAGCGAGCGGCGCTCACTAAGAACCGAGCGGATAACTGGTGGAGGCCGCTCGCTGACACCCACCTCCTCCAGAAACAATGGAGGGACGGTGCTGATGTCTGTTTTAGTGCATGCTGATAAACAGGCTGACAGCGGCGGAGCTCTCTCTGCTCTCCTCCTCTGCTCAGCGGGGTGACGGCTCCACGCAGCTGAGACGCGGCGTAGAGTGTATCTGTCACTGGACCCAAAAAAACAAAAAAACTCAAGCAATCCGTCCGCCGGCCTCTGCCATGCGAGGAGCGCTTTTTGTTTCCTTGTCACCGGTACAAGCAGGGTCGTGATCGGGGAAGCTGTCGCCCTCCTCCACACACATCACAACACAAACAATCCTTTGCTCTGTCTTTTTCTTTTTCTGTTTTTTTTCTGTTTTTTTATTGCCAACCTGCCTGGAGCTACATTCTTAAAAAGCAGAGGAAGTTCAACGCAGAGGCTGCTTTTGAAGCGTCTTTTTGCAGGAATGTGCCAATATTAAAAGTAATAATAATGACAAATCAGAGCCGACACGAGGAGAGGTCTTTTTAGTGGTGGCGTGATAACTCGTCCTCGTCTGGAGGGACGGCGTCTGCACGCACAAAAGGCTCACAGGAAATAAGATAAACAAATAGAAATGGAGACGGCTACTGAGCAAGTGAGCAGGTGTGAGGCCCGCCCGCGCCCCGGCTCAGCTCGGCTCGCCTCAGGGGGGAAAACACGACCCTGTCTGAGAGGAAGGGGGGGCCGCTGGCCGTGACTCACTCCACAACGAAACACTATTTATACCGTGAAGAAAGCGTTTTCTTTGTTTCTGGCGTCCTTCCAGTATTTTAACTTCTCGAGTGTATTTTTTTTCCCATTTTTTGATTTGCATAAATTCAATAAAACCTAAGATCAGCTTCCAAAAGATAATTCTGAGTAGAGACCAAGAAGTGTTCACATTCTGTTTCATAAATCTCTGGAGAAAGAGAAGATTTATTTCAAGTAAATATCAAAAGTGAACTTTGCTGAACTAAATCTGTGTGGGAATGAAGCTAATTTGCTCCTTGCACACCTACCATGCACGTTACTGGATGTGTACCCTCCTCCTAATTGTACAGACATGCACTTTTATATCATCCCTGGGAATTTGCCGAGTCTTCCGCTGTATAACTTTGGAGCTCAAATAGTTTCATAATGTCACTATAAGCCAGCCCAAGTAAATGGTCCCGGAGTTGTTGTTGTATTCACCCAGCTCACCCTGATATCACCCCCCTAGACACAAGGTGGCGCTGCAGACAATCATCTTCCATTCCATTGCTGCCCATGTGACCCTGTGTGATGTTTTACAAGACAACTGGTTGTGGTTTGCGACTGTAAATTGATCCCTCTTTTTAGAAAGCAACAGACTTTGTGCCACTATAAATATGCTGGAATTTTGCACTGTGGTGCTGTGATGTGTTATTTCTCCTCCTTCAGAGATTCTTTGTAAAACAGTCCAGGACTGTAAGGCAGCTAATTTGGAATGAGCATCATGTTTATTGGCAATCATCTGGAATCTGACTGGAACTTTTTTACTATCCCTAATCGTACTGGTTCAAAATTACTGTCAAATCCTACAGCAACAAACATCAATTCTCAGTTTTTGTGCCTGTCCAGAAAATATCTGATAATGAGAATATTAAGATCTTCATTTGAACACAAACTATTTCCGTGGTTTTGTATCTCACTGAACAACAAAAGCTAAAGCTACTCTGCTGCGGAATCCTGTTTGCCTTTGTGAGATTAGCTTGAGTTGAAAATTGATTTGAATTTCACTTTTTCCATTATAAGCCTTCAGCTCAACTTGTATAAAACTCTTCATATCTGGACAATGGTTATACTGGAAACAAGTTGTACCGAGCGGTGATGCAACGATGATGACTTTGCTTTCATAAGTAAATGTCAGCTCTATTCCAAGAGTCGTGTGCGTCTTTGAGTTTCTTTAGATAATAGTCTGGTGTATGTTTTAACAAG
Source organism: Poecilia picta (assembly GCA_033032245.1). Classification (NCBI taxonomy): domain Eukaryota; kingdom Metazoa; phylum Chordata; class Actinopteri; order Cyprinodontiformes; family Poeciliidae; genus Poecilia; species Poecilia picta. The sequence goes on from CM065354.1 coordinate 2,780,215, forward strand.
AACTAAATAGTATGGACTGCGGGATAATTGGACCATTAGCAGCTTGAAGGATTCCAGTCAGAAATTTTGAAGCCTGCCTAACAGTCCAAACATGCCTGAATGGTGAACGTCTAAAGCAGATGCTTGATGACATGGAGAAGCAGCAGTTAAGAGAGGGTCGGCAAGCAAGGGGGGGGGGGGGGGGTATTGGTGGACTATGTCAGCAATGTATGGAGTGTTTGGGCTAGAGTCAGGGTCAGGGTATTTTTAGTTCTCGTGCATGTTCATACCTCCAGACGCAATGTGTCACCTGCTGGATCCTGTCAGCTGTTGAATTACGGGAATTATGGGGTGGATACCCCAAGGTCTGACTCCTGAGACCTTTGCTTTGGATCTCAGGAGTCATACTTGCCTCCCATGCTTATGGGAGGCTGTTTTATTTCATGCCTCCCATAAATCTACCCAAAATAAAAACAAAATGGCCAGCGAAGAAAAGAAGAGCATGGAGAAAAAATACCGACCGTTTCTTGAGAAAGCCCTCAAGTAGATCCAGGTTGACCGTTGGTGGTATATGAGAAATATTCATATGGCAAGTATTCATATGAGAAGTATTCAGCTTTATAGATGTTGAAAGGTGCTCTGTAGTCCCTTAATATTCCCAACAATGGCGGCCACAGCTGCTCTATCCACTAAACCAAGGTTCATATTGCAGCAGCTGGGCCCTCTTCTGTGGAAGACTAATTTTATCCTATTTTATTATCCAGTTCATAAAGCCAAATGAAGGCCAAGCTATTAATTTCAAATGTTTGAAATGTCGGTTTGACATTCACATTTCAAAGGGTTCTTTTCTCCAAAACTCTGTGATAAAAAGGAAACTATGTGAGTAACAAGCACTCATCCTTGTGGTCGAAATAATCGAAGTGGCGGAACAATAAAAGGCCAGACCAAGGTTATAGACACCTTGGACAGAGAGCTCTAACTCTGTTTTTGTGCATATGCGTGTGTTGTCTGCACAGATTATATTCTTTTAATGATCCACTGCAACTTTGGCCTGTGGGATGTAAGGGTGGGAGGGAGACATCCTGCAGATCTCCTTCTTTTGTTGCTCAGCAACGATGCTGAACGTACAGTAAACAAGTTCAACGGGGCTTCATGCGTTTGTGCTGCGAGGTTGCTTTTAACTCCACTCTGAGCTCTTAGGCACTGGACAAGGCCTGCAGTGTGAAACACACTCTAGCCTCTAATTTTCGACGAGGTGGAGTTTAGGTTTAGATTAGCAGTTTGCTGATAAAACAACACAGCCAAATGCATGTCTAATGCTAAATGCTTAACTTATTATTCATAAATAAGAATAGGGACAGTGGTTGCGATCTGCTTAGTTACTTTAAGTTTTTTATAATAACAACAATTTTGGGATAAAGGAGTGAAAATGTATGGATGCAATATGCAGCCTTTTTGAGACCTTATTTGTCTTCAGCTGATGCAGGTAAAGAGGTCAATGTTAGTAAATTTATCAAAAGCAACTGAACTAAAAGGTCTTTTTTTCCTATCGGCTGTACTTTAACTGTTCCTCTCAGGCCCTATATTAACATTTAACAGTTCAGTTTTTAATCTACATGATTCAGTAATTGAGATTTGTAAATTGAAATATTGACATTCTTTTACATTTGTCCTTATACATTCCACGTGTTTAATTCTTTATCAACATACCAACGAACCGATTAAGCAAACATGGCAACTAACAAACCAAATGACCTGTCAACCAACCACCAATGAGTGTGTGTGCAAACCAAAGCAACAAATCATCCAACCAACCTGCCAAACTTTAATGTATTGACCAACAAACATAAATCAATTAACCCAATTACCAGAGATCTAACTAATGTACCAACCGAAAAACCAATCGGCATATAATAAAGAAACCTATTAATCAACCAATAAATTAACTAACCAAATTACTGACCACTTCACCAAAGTATCTGCCAATAATCCAGGTTTAGTTATTATTTTGTGCCCCTACTGCAATTACTCAACACAATGAATGAGGTTAGAACTTGAAAGAATGTTGTACTTCTCTACATACAGTCAGTTTGTTCTCCTCCAGTGTTGAGAGGAAAAGTGTAATCTCTTATCCAAATCTTATCCTATGCTTGTTTTAGCTTTATCCTACACTAAGCCTAATCTGGTCAACATATTTGTAGATTGTAGATGAGGTGGCACTAGAATAAGTCGCACTTTCTTTATTTCCACCATCTAAATTGTATTCCCAGGTGATAGTGGTGAAATGACAAGTAATCTTTGCCACACAATGCCTTCAGAGTCTAAGCACTGCCAAAAATAATGAATAAAGAGAAGAGTGAGAGTGTAAGGTCTAAGGAAAGAAACCCAGTAATATAACAGTCTCTATTTAGACTCTGATCTGTTCAAAACAAATGTTATAGTGGGCCCACGTTGAACATAAATGTCAACGAGTGTTTTAGACATTTATGTACAATAAAACTAGTTTACATTAATTATGAGACATATGCAGCTGAGGAGCAAACATCTCACTATCCCTAAACTGTTGAGACTGACTGGGGTCGGAAGCACCTGAACATGGCAGCCATTGACAAACAAAAGAGGTTGTTCTCTTGTCAGCGCCACAAAGACACATCTGATGCGACAAGGACCGGCATGATGAGCCGTTTCATTGTCTCTACTCGTCCATTGTTTCCCTGCATCGCAGATAGAAAGTTTGGCAGGGAACCGGACTGTGTCCTGCCACCTGCTTTCACATCCAAAACAAAAACGGAGGTGCTGGACAATTTCCAGTCCAGCTGTTGGTTCTGAAGGCTCGTGGGAGGACGGTGAACAGGGCCGACAGTCGGGAGCCTCCCTTTTCGAGCTCCGCTCTGTCATTTGTCTTGCATGGGCACAAATGAACCTGAAATAGCAGCTTCTGTGCATAAAACATATGCAGAAAAATTGATTTGTGAAAGCACAACCACAAGATAGTTTCAGCTCGCTTTGGGAAACAACCGACAGCCCTTATCAAAGGGAGAGAAAGTCGTTTTTTGCTATCTGTCCCCCATCTTCCCTCTCTCAGTAAAATTCCATGTTTATCATAGAGTTTGTTGATGGAGCAGTTTCTGTGCTCCCCCCTCCTTCCACCTGATTTACAGAGCCAACATTTTCTACCGCCTCAGGCTGTTTACCTTTTTTATTTTATCAAAAGCCACTGTATTTTATTCATCTACGGCAGTCTTACAGCTAGGTCCTCCCATCTGTTGTTGGAATGTTTCAAATCATCCACGGTAATGCAGAGGGAATTGATGTCAACTAGCAGTGGGGAACACAATCGCAACACTGTCAAGGCAATGACTGAAACTGGCCATTGAGTCAAAATCACTTTTTTAAACAAGACATTGTCCAGATTTGTGGCACCATAAGAAGTACAAGGTTAGAGTGAGAGGTCAGAGGACGATGGGTAGATAGCTGATATAATCAACAGTCATAACAATGATATATGGAATACCATCTCTGGAAACACACTTTGTCAGGCCCTAAGGCAGACTGCCTGCAGCAGCAGAAGAGAAAACTGAGAATGCTCACCAAAATTAGACAATTTCGTTGTAAAAAAGAAGTATTTTTGTTAAACGTTCAGTATTGCCAAATGTGGCTGAATTTAGCACCGTCATCCAGTCCATGGATGCAAAGCATTGCATTGGCATCCAAGTTTCCCAGATCTCAGTCGATCTAAAATGGGTTGAACAAGCAAGTCCAACCACTAAAGAGCTAACCTCGCAACCTACAGCTGCTAACATCTGAATGCCAGAAACCACAGCGCCCCTTCATGGGTCGAGTGGAGTCCATTGCTTGACAGTTTGTGGCTGTTTGAGCAGCAAAATGGGGATCAGATTTAGATTGATGGTCATAATGTTATGACTGATTGGTATATATTAAATTGTACTGGGCATCTGTCGTGATGTTTGGACTTTTTTAAAGCGGATCAAATATTCTGACAACCCAGTACAGCCCTGGTAGTTCAGTAAACTTATGTACCTAACAAAACGCTGCTGTTTTCCATCTGTAGAATGTTAATGTGTGGAACCAAGTGTGCTTTTCAGCGTTTGGTAGTGCAAGTTTAAAAAGTGACACAAAACAGAGAGGAATTCTAGCTAGTTGTGAACCCGAGGATTCCTATTTTTATTTTACTGGGTAAAACGTGAACTGAACCCAAGCTTTTCACCAGCAATAAGGTTCGTACAGTGACTGGCTGTACGAACAGCCAATCACTACTACATTGAACTTAATTAATGATATGAAATAACTTTAAGTCAGATTTAAGAATCAAAGGACTTCTACTAAAGTCCACCTCCACCTACTTGTAACATTCAATATGAAACTCTATTGCCATATTGGAGACATCAGAAATTCCTCCCAGTCTTTGGAGTTATATTTTGACCCCAAATGCATAAAAAATAACTCTTTCCCGATCTGAAGCCAAGAAACTTTGTTGTAAATCATTGATTTGATGGGTGTTCCTTTCAATAAACCCAACTTAAAGACTGAGTTTTATCGGTTTTGTGTTTTTTATTAGTATGGACGTCCAGTTGTTCCGTTTTCCTTTGACCTCTCTGCTTACTGTCACTTGACATTTTTATGCCATGTTGATTGTCATTGAAAGTGGCATTCAGGCTCATGAGTATTCTTACCCTATATTAATTTCCCTTGAAAGCGTCTGTTGGTCGATATATTGTTCTTCTGTTACCTTATTTGTATTCAGGCCATAGGAGTTGACGGGGACACCATACTGTTGCTCTGTAAAGTAATCCAATGATTTTACTACTAGTGGTTGAGGCCAGTGAAACACACCACCACTCTATTCATCACTGGGGGGGGGGATAAGCAGACATCAGTCATGTCGAGGAGACTGTGGCCTGGGTTTGCCCAGATCTTATCTCCAAATTGCTATTGCCTCCACCTACAACGCCGGCGCATAAGATTGTGGCTCTGGTAACACGTGTTTGGACAGTGTTGGGTAGTTCCTGTCGTTTAGTCGAGGACGGGGATCGAGTGATGGGGTCGTGCCTTCCCCGAGTACTTACCTGTCATTAGGATCAGATCAGCAGTGATAAAAAAGGAAGATACCGCATCACGGTGGCTGCAAACAATTTAATCCCTTTTCCGTGCTTCGCATCTGATCGGATGACAAATGGCGAAGATACGGCACACATGTTGGGTGGTGTTTGCTTTTTTCTTTTTCCCAGCCGCATAGGTGTTTACATTTTATGTTTTTGTCTGAGAAATGTCATTGGGGCATGCTGATATTTGTACTGCTTGTTTTTCGGCTCTTGTCTTTGGTCGCGCACAAACGGTGCCGCGCCAGGTCGTGCCGGGAGGACATGCGCAGGCTCATTTTTTATCCCTCTCCTCCGGTCGCCTCAGTCGAGGGGGAGGCTTTGTCACCAGCTATCTGCCTGCCAGCGCCTGGTATTGTTATTCCAAGGTACAGGCCGGTTAACATTTCTCTTGTCACTGCTGCATCTCTTCCACATCCCAGCTGGGCAAAAAAAGCTGAAGGAGGAAGGAGGGGTGCCTATACTGTCTCTATTTTCCCTTTTCCTGATGACCTGCAAAAACTGTGGGGGAAAAAAAAACCTTGTCATTCAGGGTTGGTATTAGGGTTAGCCTTTGTGTTATCTAAGCATTTCTGCTTCGTCTCAGCAGATTCTACTTGGGTGAGATGTAAAAACCCACAGAAACATTTGATGTCATGCCTGATTCCAATGACAAATACAGCTCAAACATCTTTGATTTTCTAGGCCAACGTTAAGCAATCAGAACCCTGCTGAGAGTCCTCTGTTAGCACTGTCCAACAGGAAGTCCTCCTATCAGCCAGGACCAGGCGAGACACCTGATAAATACCTGTATTCATCAACGAATGTGGTATTTATAAATATAATTTCCCGCAGTGATGAATGCCACTGATGAGGTGGACTCACGCTGAGTGATTAGGCAATTAGCGTTAACACTTGGACACAACGGAAACTGTAGGCGTCTGCCAGATGCACGGTTCCCACCGGACCTTTTCCGAGCCGATGATTGGGCTTTTACTGTGTGCATATTCCTCAGGTTTATTTACCCTGCAAGAGGCTGCCAGTCTTTTGCTCCGCTCGACTGGGAGCAGCTCGTAACTCAGGCAGTCTATCAAATCAATGTGAGGCGTATTGAGCGCTGATTTAGGACGGTAATTAGGGATGCAAGTCGTTTTCATTACTTGGGGTTAGAGGAGGGCTGGCACCCAAAAGGAAGGGTAATGAATCTTTTCTGGTTCTCATCAAGGGTCTTCAGCACCCAGAGGGACACTCATTGGCCTCTGCATTGGTGTTCCCCCTTTTATGTCACAGCTACAGTTTATGGCCTCAGTATAATAGTACAAAGTAGGATGCTGAACTGTGAGGAACCTTTGTCAGGACGTTGTCAGGTTCAAAGGTTTTGCATAGAACTTAGGAGTTTGTGCTTACAGATTTGTTTGTCATGAAGCTTTTGAGAAATTTTCATCGCTCTTTGTGTTTCTTTGCTGTCCTTTTTGTCACAAAGCTATTTATTGCCAATGTCCAGTAGTCATAGCTATAGAAGTTTAGATTGACTAGCACTCATTTTCTGTCAGTTTTGAGCAAGCACTGCACTTTCAGGACAGTCTGAGATATGAACTACGATACAGCATGACTTTGTAGTGCACATCTGATTCAGAGACTGTCTTGATGTTTGTGGGACAGTCTTGAATCTCCTGAAGCTTTCTTCACCTTTGAGTTCCTGATGTTTAGTTTTACTTAACTTTTTCTTTGCTAGATTTTTAGTAGCAGTATCATGAAAGTAAACGCTAGGAACTTTCTTCAGACCTGATTAGCATAATTAGTTGTGAGGAGTGGAGTTCAATCAGAACAGTAAATGCCTCCAACTTGATTCATGGTAGAGCTTGATAAAGCTGACACCTTATTTATATTTAAAATAAAATTTTCTTCTGCTGTTTCCTGCATAATATCTTGGATTCTTCCTCTACAAAAGTGATTTCTTTGCTGCCCCTCTTATCACAAGTGCCATGTCCAATAATATTAAACTCACCTTTTGTATCAATGCAAGGTATGAACCTCTCACCTTAAAGTTCTTGATGATCCTTGTAATATTTAACTTTCTCCTAAATTTGAGGCAATTTTCATTTCAAGGCTGTAGGCTTTTCTGTCGAGAAGTCCATTGAAAACACGGAGAAAATGGTTTGAAGAGCCTGTTCCCCTTTTAACGGCTGTCAGAAATACTTTAAGCATCCTTTAAAATAGACTCTTGTTCCAACGTAAGTTCTTGAAGTTAATAAACTCTTTGCAAAGGACTAAATTAATCACTTTAAATTAATAAGCTTCCAGACAGAATATCATTTATAGCAGAACGAGGAAGTATAAATGATCAGCTAAGTGTGAATGTGTTTCGTCACAGCCGTTGACACTTCCCTCAAAACATTAAGTGATTATTTATGAAGAGACTGGTAAATAAAAGTACATTTACAAGCTAGCAACATGGAAATTCTAATAGCTTTCAGATGATGGAAAATCTAGCGTGAAACCGTTCAGCCGCAACTGAAATACGATCATTTAAACGGTGGGAGAAAACGCAGCAAAAAAAGGCATCCGCTTGTATTCAGCAGAGGTTGAGACTCTTGAAGTTGGACTGGAACATGTTGTGTTTTCTGTTGTCCGTTTATTGTAAAGAGGTTCATTTTGACATTTAGAGAAAGAAAGAGGGAGCACTTATGAGTGTCACCACAGATCTCATACTCGAGATACAAATGGCCGCTGAAAACGAAAAGTCCTTGGAAAGTTTAATGGTTGCTTGTATCTATTGAATGTTGTTGTCATGACCTACAGAGCTCACGCAATGTAGCAAAAGAGTCGTTGCTTTCATTTCGCATTTTTATTGATAAATCATCAAACATTTCAAATGAATTTCAGTTGGTTTTATAACTTTTAGATTATAACACAGGGTAAATACAGTATTAGTGCAGATTTCTATTATCAGTCTTTTATTTACTTTGCTTTGTTTTGATTGAAGAAAATTGTTAAAATCAAATATGATATAAAAACATCAAATCATATTTGCTAATAATTTGGTTTGACTCACTTTAGGTTCAGGCAATTGTTTTTAATTTATTAATTTAATTGAACTTGACAAGTTATGTTAAAGTTATGTAAAGCATGTTTTCAAAATTGTATGTAAATCATTATATAATCTAATTTGAAACGGTCTTTAATTAACATGCAGAAAATCTGCAAATGTGTTGGGAAAAAAATATTCTGATTGTTCAAAGAAAGTAATTGGAACAAAGAAGCATGTCACAATTTTACTGTGTTATTGTTTTAGAGATTTAGATATTTTACAAATACTGACATGTAAATTATTGTCAGAAGTGTTATTGTTGGCATGGAAACAATCATATGACATTTAAACAATGGTTAAGTGAAGTTTTAATGTACAACTCTTCTATCTTCCTCCTGCAGCTAGCTGTGCTGCATTGCTAATGGTACCTTGTTTTGAAACAGAATCAGGAGTTTAGATTGGATTTCAGCTGTGAAACAAATTACTTCTGTTTTTTCTCTCTTAACTTTAGTGGAAACAGGATTTGCATTATGATAAGCTCATATGAATAAATACAGCATTTTTGAGCAGCTAGCTTTGTCAGAGTCCTAATGCTAAGTGAACCGCAACATATTTATTGAGTTGAAAATATTAGGTGAACAATGTCTTTAAATTTTTTTTTGCCTTCTAATACTTTTTTCTGTAGTTAAGTGAATGTGTAATGTTTTATGTTCCTGTATTTTTCTACAATGCACCAATTGTAGTTTAGCAACTATTTTCTTCTTTGCTACATGTCGAAAATATGACTGATTTTCTCAAACTGTTTAAATGTTTTTTAATATAAAACAGTAAATTTCTTTTACATTTGAATGCAAGCTAACAAACCTTAAAAAACATCTAAAATACCCATATTTTGCCAGTAGGTGGCAACATTGCTGAATAAAAAAATCGGCATCTCATACTACGAAATAAGAACAAAAGTCGTACATTTTTTAAATTTTGTTTTTGTTTGTTTTAAACAATTTAACGCTTTAAATAAACCATGCCTAGATGTTACTGTTTCTGCTCAATGTAAAACTCAGCGGTGGTAGGAAAAAAACAGACAATTGGCTGATTGGTGGATGGGATGACATACCACCAGCCCCTTGCAGTCTCTGCGATCAGTATTCATTGAAGCTTTTCTCTCATCACGTGAGATCCATTAATTCAGTTTGACTCTGACTCCAAGAAAGGAATCTTATTTGTAAGTACATTGGAGCCAGCCGCTCAGTGTCCGAACTGCTCTTGTACCAACATTGAAATTTCACACTTCGCTGCCCGTTCCTTTTCCCCTCCCGAATAATGAGCAGCTCATAGTCCTTATCTGTAAGTGACGTTTCCATTGGGTGATTTAGCCTCAGATGTTGCTATCTTTGGACCGAGGGAGTGTGACCTGTTTGACCCTTTGCAGGCGAAAAAAAAAAAAAGAGGAAAATCTTCATTGGTTCAGCCAAGCGTTGCTAAGACGATTACCCTTTTCCTCCTTTTTGATTTCTGCTCGTCATTGTTCCCCCTTCATCTCAGAAGCGCTGCTGTAACCTTAAAAAGGAAATCATCTGCAATCTGTCTGTTTAAATTATCTTTTCAAGAATGAAAGACGTTCATTCTTGTTTGAGGTCTCTTTTTTTTTCCATTTGCAAGCCTTGTGTGAGAAAGTCTATGTCCAAAACTTTAAACTTAACTTTACCCTGCTCTGATAGTTGGTCTAAAAGTGGGCAACCACTATGGAAGACATATAAAACAGCTTTAATCTGGGCCTTTTTTTTTTACTAGAGGAACTTTTTGCTCCTTATCTGGCACGAGCAAAGAAAAATCGTCTTGCAGAACATAATATAGCAATTTAGTTGATCTGTTGAGGTCTTTGAGCTTTGCAGCGATGTTGGGCCAATTGCTGTGAGGAGAAAAGTAGGCATTCGATGACCCCTACATAATGGTATAATGCCTGTAATTATGACAGCTGAGGATGGACATGGAGTTAATGGAGCCACCACATCAAAACACACAAACAGTGAAGCTCGCTGTGCCAGCTCATCTAAGTCAAGGCGGTTGCCAGAAATAGCCCTGATTGGGCGCTAAATAATTCAGTGTCATTTTTTTTCTCCCTCTACCCTGCTTTCTCCAAAAAGAACCGGGGGAGCAATTGATGAGAGCGGGTGAATATTTAATGGCCTCGGAGTCTTCTCGGACAAACCGGGGGCCTTCAGTTGACAAGATCCAAGGAATCAAACGGCGAGAAGTGCGAGGGAAGGGACGTCGCTCAGCGAGGGGCAACACAAACAGAGAGGGAAGACGGCAGCAAGCAGAGGCAGTTCTGCACCGCGTAGCTACCAGGTCCTCAAGCATTTAAGCGTCTGATTAAAAGTTCAACGCAAGTGTTTGATTGCCCTTGCGAGCAACTTTGCTAGAGCACTTTGTGGCTGAATGTCATTTTGATTGTTAACAGATGGGTGTTTTATAAGAGGCTTTACATTTTTTGCGGTACAAATGGTCTTTTTGGCGCTTTCAGACCAGGAGGAATGTGAGAGAGAACACTTTGTCACTTCACTTTCTTCTTGAACGTTTAAGGGCAATTTCCCAGTAGATGTGATGTGAGCCACATGTCGTTGGACTATGCTGGATCAGAGCGTCCACAACATGGTTTCCATGATCCGGCTTGTTCAGTGACGCTCTCCATAAAATTTGTGAGGCCTTCAGAGAAATGCCTGATTGAAAATAATAAGTTGATTTCTGTGAGCAATCAGTTTTACCACATCAATGTGTCAAATGAAAAGGGGGTAGAATGCATTTATACTGTAACCAAAGCTACCATTGTTTTTTAAATTCCCAAACTTAGTAACCTCCATGTAGAGTTCTGTTGCCATGCCATGTGACGGTTGTCCTCTAACAGCTACAACTTTGAAGCGTAATAAAAAAAAAACTAGATATTTTTGACATTTAATCTGTTGCTTTGCTACTCAAATTGAAACCGAATGAGGAAGCCAATTACGCTAACTAATAAACCACATGTCGAACCTGGTAACTGATTGACTGGCGTTCAATCCGCCCACAGATTGCAGCTGATTTGAGCAGTGAAACCAGGGGGAAAAAACCAGGCAAGAGGTGAAATTAAATATTCTGTCCTCAGAGCCTTGATATTCATGTATATTCAGCACCAAGAACAGTTTTTGAAAATGAACAATCACAGACGGAAAAGGTCACCGTTGTGCTGAAGTAGTGCATTATGGGAGTGAAATAATTGCTTTTCTCACATTAGTTCCTATTGTAATGAAATTGTGGCAGTGCCCTGACACTGAATGACAGATTATACCACGGTTCAATCACACAAGTGTGGGTGTGTGGGGTTGGTGGGGAGTGTGAATGGGGGTTTGGGTGTTGGTGCTAGTGGGGGTCAATTGGCTTTTGTTGGGAAGCAAGGCTCTCTCAAGTCTCTACATAAATCATTTGTATCACTTTCAGTCCTTTTTAACTCACGGCGCCACTTTCATCAAGGGTTTGTGTCATTGCACTCTAATTGTTTTGAAGTGAGAGCTATTGTCTGAGGAGGGAGAATGAATAGAGCGTAATGATTTGTAATGTGGCATATTTAAAGACACGTAGCAGCACCGTGGAGGAGTAATTTAGCGTCTTTCTCTTTCCTCTCCCTCTGTCATCCCTCGTCTTTGGTTGGCCTTGCGCACGCTCACCACGCGCCCGAGCTAAGCGCCTATTTCTTTGGCGGCACTCAGATCTTTGAAACCCAACTGTGTTAATCACGGTTTATGTGTGGGAGACATCAAACCTCCCTTCACTTTGCCTGCCTCACCTGCTGCGTTAACACACACCAAGCACACACGCCGGCCTCTGAAGGGCACCTTCGCTGGAGCCCCTTTCATTTACAAGGCAGACGATGGGCGATCACTTATCCGCTGTGGTTTCTTTCCATATAACACGGACAGTTTTTACACCTCTCAAATCCTCTCAGCGGGTTTTCCGGACTGCCTGGCCTCTCTCGGCATCGTCTCTGCGTCTGAAGCCTTGGCAAGGGTATCGACCGACAATGCAAAATGTTCTGGTCACAATCAGACTAAAAACAGACGCTGTAGAAGATTAGGCAATTACTTTTTCTCACCTGATGTATCAGCGCTGGCATTGTTTGGTGTGTGTTTCATTAGATTTTCTTAAAAAAAAAAGAGGGTGGTGCAGAGAGTTCCCATCGATGCTTACGTTCCTTCATGATCTAGGCAGTTGCAAACCACGGTGTCAGTGGAGTGTTGGGTGGCGTCTATGAGGCGTGAAATTGATTCTGAATCTAGGAAAACGTTAAAGGACAATTTATTACCAACAGTCCAGATTTCTTCTGTGCCTTGTGATGTACAGAGCTGTAAAAAAGAATTTGCCTACTTAAATTTTTGTTATTTTTCTTTTTTCCTCTGACACTTGTTTAATGTTTAACTTTAATATCAAAAATAACTTTGAGTAAGTATAATTTATACACTGGAGGATTTGAGTGGTCTGTTTAAGATCCTGCCATGGCATCTCAATCGGAATTGGGTCCAGACTTTGACTGGACCTTTCCATTGTGTTTGGGTTTTTTTTAGCAGTGAAGAGGTGGACTTGCTGTTGTAGAGGCTCTGAAGAGAATAATTTGAGAATAGAGGACATGCTTGGTCCTCTTACCAATCATACAGCGTAGAGCTGGACGGGATGCCTTGACTGGACCAGCTCACCTTCACATGATCCAACATGTGAAGGTGTGGACTGAAGCAGAAATGGAACAATGTGACATGACGATGAAGATGTGTATCTTATAGGAACGTTCAACTTTTAAATGACTGGATGGGAATCAGAAAATAAAAAGTCCTGGGCTGCATAAAACCCCACCAAATTGAAAATCAATTAAAGAACTGAATCATATTCATAATTAATTCATAATTGCTGCAGCTACAATAATATTATAGTCTAATATTATACTGTATTGTCTGTTAGGTGTCTGTTGGGTTTGGAAGCAAATTTACGTCTCAAAGAGGTTTGATGTTGGTTTAGTGTACAAAATTCAGATTCCAGACTAAAAATGAGTGAGAAAGCAGCCAAACTGTAAAGAAAAACTCTTTCCGAAAGCCTCCAAAGCCTTAGGTTAAGACCAAAAGATTACACCAAAGTCTAAGTTGATGCAAACAAAATAGAAAGCAAAGAACCACTCAAGACTTTTAGCTTTCTTCTTAGGTTTTTTTCTGATTGTGGCAGACATTTCAAGCCTGGCCTGGGGCTTAACCATCAGTTGGAACAAAACTGAAGTCTTACAGTATTTACAGTGCGTGTTTATCTTCAGTCATCTTAAACTAGAAGTCGAGCGAGGACTCACACAGCAATGCCAGCAATCCAATATATTTCTTCGCACCTCTGCAGAGGTGCTGTGATCTATGTGGAACCTCATCCAAACCCATTTTCACTGTTTACACACATTGACCTTTCTGCTAATTGCTTTTATGATGATGAATGGAGGAAGGTTACGGTGAGAAGGCGGAAAGAAGCGTCTCTTTTCCAGCGCTGCTTGACTCAGACATCCTCACCGGGTTTTCTTTATGCTGATCACAGCTTTCACAATTAGACAAACTGTGATAACGCCGTTTATGCAGTGGGGAGATCCATAGCAATTATGCTTGGAGGGCGTTTGTGTGCTGCAGGACGGCGGCGCTGCTTATCCCTCACACAGACACCCAGCAGCAGACTGTTTGGGAGCGTTGTAGGGCTGGAGGCTGCTGGACACTTTCTGGGCTCTGGAAGTGAGAATAAGCCAAATTACTTTCTTTTTCTTCATTCCAGAGAAAGTACCCCTAGTCCAGTCCTTCTATGGTCCCTTTCTTGACTAAAGCAACTGAGGGGACATTACTGCCATTGGTTTTGCCGACTCTTCCTGTTGTTGTATCATTGTCTCCTTAATCGCTCATGAAACCTGTACACATATGTTTAGCTGTGTCTTGTTCCTAAATTAAGACATAAACAGAGTGTTACTTTTAGAAAGCACTTCTTTGATGAAGATTCTGTGTTTAGCTATTTTTCCTAGACTGAGGCATTAGTGAACTATTTGCTGGAATTAATTTTGCTCTTTTATTTCCTTATTTCTATTTCTTGCTCAGTGCTTTTGTGCTTAACTTTTAACTGTAACATTTTATTTGAATGCGGTGTGCATAAGACTGACATAATATTGTGAGAAACATAATATAACAGCTGTTATGAGCACGGAGGAGTCTTCATAAATGTTTACAACTACTGTCATGAAGTGTCTTTCAGTAAATAATGACACATTAATGCAAAGTTGACACTTTCAATGGACTTTAAATGCAAGTTTTAGTACAACTTTTTATTCTCTTTGGTTCTTGACGCATTGCTTAGCTGTGTCTCTTTTTTATATTGCTGTCTGTTATTATTTTTCTTATGAAGGACAGTTATGTGGTCAGCTGTCTCTGTCCAGTAATTGCCTTTAAGGAAACAATTTAATGTCTATAGAAAGTGCTCCCGTTTATCTTAAAACTGAACAAGTGAACATATAAGGTTTACTAAACTGTAGAAACTGGGACTGACTTTCCTGACCTTTCTTTGTTTTGTAGATAAGTGAATTACTAATAAACTATTGACATCTGGTCTGTTTTATCTTCTTATTCCCTCAGCCACTTTCTGTAGAAACAAGCTGCCACTGTCACATCCTCAGATAGACAACAGGGTTTGCCATTCTCTTCAATGAAGTAGAAAAAGATCAATACTCTACTGCACACTTATAAAGGTGCTAGTCTTCATGAAGGCAGTTATTAGTGCTTTCTGTGCTTTTCCAGATAATCCTGTTTCCCTAAGGGCCCTGCCCGTTGATGAGGATTGACACATCCTGCTTCTCACTCTTCCTTTCATCCTCTTCCTTGGTGCACTAACGTCCGGAGTGGCTAGGTCCGCTTGCTTCTTTGGGATAACCAGAAGTATGTTTGTTGTTTTGTTGACAGGATGCACTGCTCTGCTGCTTCCCTCCACTGATCAGATTTCTCTTGGTTTAGAAGATTCTTAAAGGCAGAATTCATATGTTCCACTCCAGTGATGAAAATACAACTGATTCAATGAGTATTTCCTGTTTCCAGTAGTACAGAGTGGAAGGGATTTGCCATGTTTGACCCATTTATCCCTGAAAGAGCATAAGGAGATTAAAAAATGTGTCATATTCCGGGTGAGAGATAACAGAAATGCACATTCTTTACACATTTTTTTTTATAGAAAGGTAGAATGCTGGGTTGCACAGTGGCGCAGTTGGTAGAGCTGTTGCCTTGCAGCAAGAAAATTCTGGGTTCGATTCCCGGCCCTGGTCTTTCTGCATAGAGTTTGCATGTTCTCCCTGTGCATGTGTGGATTTTCTCCTGGTACTCCCGTTTCCTCCCACAGTCCAAAAACATGACTGTCAGTTTAATTGGTCTGTCTAAATTCTCCGTAGTTGAAAGTGTGTGTGTGCATGGTTGTTTGTCCTGTGTGTCTCTGTGTTGCCCTGCGACAGACTGGCAACCTGTCCAGGGTGACCCCGCCTCTCGCCCAGACCATTAGCTGGAGATAGGCACCAGCAACCCTCCCAACCCCACAAAGGGACAAGGATGTAAAGAAAATGGATGGATGGAGGTAGAATGCTGTTGATATCTGTTATTCTAACGCTGCCTTTCTACCAGCCCTGTTCACTCCTCTAGTCCGTTTGACTTTCTTGCCCGGTTCATGTGGTGAGGTGTGAATACGGAATTGAACTCTGGTCTGCCTGCAAACCTCAATCTGGGTTCAGTTGACATGAACTCTGGTATGGTTCATGTTGGAAGTGTGGGTTTAACCCTTGTACGAGTGAGGACTAAGGCAAATGATACAAGTGATATGGGTGTGGGGTCAGTTGTACCCCATTTGTTAACACAAGGGTTAAATGTTATCCTTTAGATTGTTCTAATAGTGTGTTCACACCCAATGTGTTTTGAGTGTCAGACGTGTTTGGTTTACATTTTAAGTCTATGTTGAGGCATGTCGAAGGCCCGTTACGATGCATCTCATGATTTGAACTGTTTTGAGGGTTTGATGCGTCAAGAGTATCGAAAGCATCCAACAGAAAACAACGACTAGAGCTGACGTGTTCGATGTTCCTCCACAAAGACTTTGAATGTAAGCCAGATTTGCAAAACGCTTGATGTAAAGCAAAATGTCCAGCGTCTACATTCAAAGTGCACACGAGTCATTATGATGATACTTATAAACCCCAGATCAGTCAATCTGTACCAGCTGATCTCCAGTAATAGCCTTTAAGAAAATAATTTAATGTCTATAGAAAGTGCTCCGATTCAGACATCATTCAGAGGTTGCTAAATACTCTGGATCCTGGTTTCCTTCAACATAACAATGAGCTTACTGTACTAAAGTGGCCTTCACCTTCCCCAGATCTCAATCCAGCAGAACATCTTTGAGATACTGCAGGATTAGCATCCGCTAATTAGAAAATACATTGACAGATTGGTTGACCTGGAAGCCCAAAACTACATTTCAGCTTGATATTTCTGTCTGGACAGCCAGTGCATATTCCAGGGTTCTGTTTTGTTGCCGTTTTGCTGCCACATGTTTTCCCCATCCATCCTGCAGTGGCATTTGGCAGCTGCTTGGTCGCCCGTTTGCTGCTGCTCCCCGCCGTAACTCTCACACCGTCTGTCTCAGGTTGATGCACTGCTCCCAGATGTGGATGTTCGTGCCTCTGCAGTTATTTTGTTAGTAAAACTGAGTTAATTAGAAGCAACAATCTCAGTAATACGTGTGAGTGTGTAACATCTTCAGGGCTAGTGATGAAATGTTGAGAGATTGCGCGTTCGACAGCTGGGCCTCTTTACATTTCCATATATCTTTGCTTGCTCGTCTTGCTGAGAAACGGCAAACTTCTCCCTCTCTCTTGTTTCTTCTCGCTGTCTTTCATTGTGGTCCTGCACACTGATGTTACAGATATGAATCCCTATCCGGCAGCAATCCGCCTGATCTCCAGTTTGATACATCACAAGCAACGACTCTCTCTTTTCTCGTTCCAGCAGCAATAAAATACAATATTCCCTTTAACATGCCCACAGACACTTTTTCTGCCCTTCATGTGATATTCGGCAGATAAAGCCAATCTTTATTCCCATAAAGTGCGAGCTTGAGAGTTGTTCCTTTTTATTTCCTGCAGAGTACTGAATGTTATCCAATGAGACATCAGAATATTTCAAATCAATGTTATGTCATACCTGATCTGCAACTAACGGACCATAAGGCAATGGAAGTTATCTGATTAGTATTTTCTCAACTTCCAAGAGGCAGAATTTGGTAAATGTGAAGCCTGTTGTATCAGAGATCTCAGTCTTTAGATGCAGGACAAATTACCCAATAGCCTCAGCTGATGCTGCGTCGATCTCTTCAGAAGGGAATCCTCCAGGAAAGCCTGGTTAATTGCCCGGTGCCCGTTCTGGTTGTAAGTTTGTAGAAAGAACAAAAGGATCTAAGGAGGAGACTCTCATGACCGAATCAGGGATCTCGTAATCTCCGGCGCAAGGAAAGCGGAAACTCTCCATCTGGTGGGAAATGAGAAACCAGAGTCACGCCTTTGTTAGCCGCTGCTCTCCGACCCCGGCTGATGAAACCAAGGTTTGAATTTCCTAATGAGAAATCGATGGGAGCGAAGCAGGAACCCCGAGGCCCCCCTGGCCTTGTTCCTCCATTTATCCAGCTCTGACTTTCCCTTCAGCTTCTTAAAGCTTTCCTCCGATTGGGATAAACATCTTCCGTTTTTCGAAATATACTTATTTTTCAGCCGAAGAAGACACGGCCCTTTAAGGGGTTGCCAGTGTGTTTATGTCTGTGAGTTTGAAATCTGTGTTTAGTATATATCTGAGAGTAGCTGGGATGATGATCCGTCGATCTGAACCCCGCTCTCTGATGTATTCTTGGACTGAAAGCTCAAAGTTTCTCGAGAGAAAACTGCTTTTACTGGAACAAATCAGCATCCCGAGAGAGGGGGAACTGTCAACAGAAACGCTTCTTGTCCTCGCATCGCATCTCAACCTCATCTTCAGTTTTAGCTCGTCTTTAGCGATCAAAACATTCAACAAAAAGTGTCCGGAACATTTGTGTTTGACAAATCTGAGTAGAAACAGCCCTAGGTTGACAAACAAATTTAATATCCACCCTGTATTTACACCTCATGCTGCAACACCATCTGCAGGACTCACCCTTGAGGGATATTAATTATGGATTCTACAACCCTGACACTATGATCAGTCTCTTCTTTCTTGTCTTCTCTCCTCTAGGTAAGCCAAGATTCCCTCTTTCCTTGCCTAACAAATGTGGCTGTGGACACTTCCCCGCAGCAGTCATGAGTAATGTATGGCTTATTTATCATGAATCAAGCTAATTAAGGATGAACGTTTTGTGCCATTATTCAACACACAACGCTGGTTTGTGATTGTGTTTATGGTTGATTGGAATCAAATTAAATCCCTGTATTCTTCTAGATGACGAATGTGGAAGAGGAAAGATTAGTGGAAGGCTCTCTGTCTTCCTTCATGCAAAACTGAGGATTAGGTCATTTCCTTTATTTTATGGGGATTACATGTTTTCAATGAACTGAGAATTTGGCAGCATTAAAGTTGGAATAGGTATACATTTGCTTTAAATGGTTCATAAAGAGTGGCTCCATTGGCATTCATTAACACAGTATGTAAAAATGTTAGAAAAAGCGAAGGTCATATTGAGCTGATGGTCGATAATACAAACCACAGAGAGGTTGCTAAGATAAAAAGCCGGGGCTTAGCACTGGTTATATATGTATGTCATTACTATAACATGAATGAACCAGATGATGTCCTGGAACTCAGTGTTACATGTTTCACTGCCTGAGAAATTTTCACAGATGAAAATTCACTATTGTTATTATTACTACATCTATTAAAACAAAATGGCAGAGTTGAATATTTCTGTGGTCATTTCTGGCCTGTTTCAGATAAAATAGATAACTTGTTGTTTTTGCTGCTTTACAGCATTTTTTCTTTTGCATCACATTCCTATGGCTGCAGTGATTTTTCTGATGCATATGTTTGTATGTGTTGAAGTTTGCAACATTCATGTTTACAGCACATTTCGCCTCTGGCTGCATGTTTGCACCATACGGCAAGTATCACTCGTATGGGTCCCCTTTCTGACTGCAAACAGGATAGGCTGCTCTTTATTTCACCGTTCTACGAAATAGTTGTTAGTACTTATTGGTGTCATAATTTTAATAAGTTATTTGAAACCTTGCTTATTTTCACATTAGGCGTGTTAAATAAATAACATAACTCATAATATTCCTTCGGAAATATACTTAATCGTTAGTCACAATAATTCTTTTTCATTACTTTAGAGATTGTTTATTTTGCTACTCTACCCTTAACATATGGTAAATTTACCATATGTTAAGTCTGTGACATATTACCATATGTTAAGGGTTGTTGTTTTTACGTAATTCATTTTTAATGTAAAGCACTTTGACTACCATACCGGTTTTTGAAATGTGGTATAGAAATAAAGTTGATAGATTGGTAATGAAATCCAAAAATATTTGAGACCTCTAAAAACGCTGATAACTTCCTATTTTAATATGTATGTGAAAACAGATATTTCTAGATATTGTAGCTTCCCAAGGTGCAATTTCCTTAGAATATTTTAGAAATGCTTTACGAAAATCTCCACAGGGTGATTTTGCATGATTATGTGGAGTTGTGTTCTACAAAAAAATATGTGAATACTGAACCACAAACTTGTATGGGTCCACTTTCGATTAAAAAGAGAGGTCGGTGAACTGCTCTCCTGCAGCAGCATTTAAAAGCTCTTTGTACTTTTAGACACTTGTAAAATTTCCAGTTAACACATTTTATCTTTATTTAACAGGGGAAGGTTTGTGGGAGGGGTGGAGTACCAGCCTGACCAGGCGGTTTTTAAAGGTTGCCTTAAGCCCACAATTAGCAAAGCAACCCCCCTGGGTCTCTATCAGTCACTGAATAAGACCTAGCTTAGAGTCAAGGGCAAGTTGCCCAACAGAGGGAGGATGGACGTTAATGGATGCAGTCTGTGAGTAAACTGATTCAAATCTGACCTGTCTCTGGTACTTCAATGTGAAAACAAATTTAAACTTAAACTGTGTTACAACATAAAATGAGTTAAAAATACAGCAATTTACGGGATAAAGGTAATGTATAATTAAAATTTATCACGGCGTAAAACATTTGCAAACTATTTCATCATGTTTTTTTTTATTACATTGACAGAGTAAACATCAGTTCTAAAGCAGCATCTGGTAAAAACCAGAAAACCATCAGTCAGATTCCTGAAACATGCAGCAACATTCCTACTAATTGACCCAAAAGAATGTATTCATTTATTATTTATTTTTTCCCTCCAACTTTTCCCAAACAGTAATAACACCAATCAAAAACATGTGCTTTATATGACAAACAAATGGACCTGATTCCATATTCCTCAGCAAATGGACTAACCCTCGTCCTCCCCATGTCTCCATCAGCAATTAATTAATGCCTGACAAACATTTAAACCTTGCTGCTGCCTCTGATTTTTTTGCCTAATTGCCGAGCCGTTCGACTTGATAGATGCGTGCACGGGCACACTGAAGCATGCTTGCTATAATTTTACCGACAGCTGCTGTGTGGTTTATTTAGGGGTGATTAAATACTCAGAAAGAAGCGACAGCTCCGGCCCGCCGTCTCGATCCGCCATGAAGCTCTCGGCTGATCTAAGTGAATCTCAGAGTTTTGAGCAAGTCCTCAGCGGAGATGTTCATCTAAACAGTTCCTCTCTAAATGTTCACTGCACCACTTCTGCATTTAATGAGGCCCAGCTACATTTTATAGCTGGAGCAATTTCTCTTCAGTTTTTTTGAATATTTGGGAACCTATAAAGATTTTTTTTTATTCCAACCAAGCCAGGTTTCAGCTACTTCCTTTCACCCGATCAACACAGGTTATCGTTTAAAATTACAAGAGACGAGCTCTAGCCAAGCCACGCTTTCATGTGTACTTAAAAAAAGTACGTGTAAACACATCGCCTGCAGAGCAGCTGAAACTGAGAGAATAACTAAGCGGAATATTTAATTCATACGCCGACTTTACCAGCAGTCTTTGAACATCGCTTTGTAGCTCTCGGATGGAGACGCGCCAACCCTGAGCTTGTGGCCGATGAGTGCTTCTCAATGCCAGAGTGGCTTTTTTCTTTCCAGTTTGCTCCTCTGAATTGACTGTAAGTGCACATTGTGTTTTCTTTTTGCCTGCAGGCTCTAAAGACTGCAGTCCCTCATACACAGCTGACAGCAAAAAGAGTTCAGATTACAACATTTTTACGTGTGCCTTTTTTCTCTTCAGGTATGCACTTCACTGAGGCTCACTCCGCGCCTCCGGGGAGGGCAGTTATTCTCATTCAGCCGAGGTTACAGATCTGGGCCAGGATCGAGCATCTGAACGAGTTGAAAAGCGATCCCCTTTGGTTGTTTTCTGGTCCAGTGTTTCTGCGGCTTTTATGCTTCGTTTCTGCTAGATTTGTTGATTCCATAACTTTAAAGTTATCACTCTCTCGAGGTCAGTTTTATTGTAAAAAAAAAACTGTAAATATGACTTCTTGAGCTCAGTGGTGTAGCTGTGGATCTGCAAAGATGAGTTATTGGTCCATCCTTAGCTTTGTTGTAGTCGTGAGAATGTTTCAGTGAATTGAGGGGTCAAATAATCAAAAATGGTTATATTCTCATGGATGAATTAATTTTATTGTCTATCTTCTTAAGATTTGAACCATTTTTCTTTCTGTAGATTTTATTACATTCCTAACTAATGGATAGTTGTGACACTATCAAAACTGATTTTGTTAATGCCAATCTTTCAGACTGATACTTGAGTACCAGTGAATGGAGGCCTTTGTTAATTTTGGTGTAGTGGTTAATCTGCTACTGGCTACAGTGTTTGCTATCTGTCCCTGTATGCTAGTGTGTTGAAAAATATGCAACATTGGTTTAAATGTGAGGATATAAAGGGGATTTTGTGGAACATCAAGTCTTGTCAAGTATTTGAAACCCAGACACTTCTAATGCCTTCCTGTTGTGAATAGTGTGTGTGTATTGGCATCAAGTGTGTGGAAATCAGTGTGTTGCTGGATCAGGATATTAACTTTTCACTTTCTGCCAGTTTATGACCTGTAGGTGCCCCCTAGTGGTCAGATGATTATTAGCTCAAGTAATCACTGAATAGACCAACCTTGAATTTCACTGTTAGTTTCAAGCATCCTGCATGCTGAGGAGTGAATCTCTGCAGCGAAATCAAAAATCATCACAATTTTCTTTTTTTTACAGGGTCATTGTTGGGATATTTGAGTAGCAGTTGTTCAAAGGCTGGTGAGGAAACATTTTCATATGCTAGCGTACCAGCAGGGGGATGGACATGTTTTACTGCGTACATCCATAAGACTCTTGTCTTCTCAACACTCACATCTGAAATCCTGGATCAAATCTTTGAACTTCATTAAATAAATGTAGTAGATGAACTCAGCCATTTAATCTGTTTTTAGTTTCATCTCCTTCTTGCCGGTTTTAATTGAATACAGTGGAAGGCAATCGATATTTGCTCTGAATTACTAACATTATCATATTTTTAAGATGTCTTATTTTTGTAGATCATTTCATGAAGTTAATTAGAACTCTTCCTAACAGACACTAAGCTCAAATTAAATGAAATTCCTGCCACATGGTATACTTACTTTTGTTTTAAATATTTGCCACAAATAACATCTTCTTTGAGAGCCTGAACCTCTGTCATGAATGTTTAATGATGGTGATTCATGCTGTATATATGATGTTTGCGAGCCTTCAGCATCAAACACAGGCTCTCCTTCATGAATCTCTGGATTACCAGTTTTTTTCCCCTTCCTTTTCGTCTTCTGAACGAAGTCCGCAGAGATAAAGATGCAGAAATTCTGCATACTGCAGAACTAATGCACATGTTTCTTTTCCAAGAGGCTTTGTGATGCAGTGGCTAAGATGCAGGGATTTTTAATAGTTTATGACTTTTTAGGATTAAATCCGTGAGGACGTGGTGCGGCTTTTATTGCAGAATGTGGGGGGATCAATTTGAGGGAAACGTCTTGGACCAACTCATCTCCCTTTTGTACTTATAGGTTTAACGGGTAGGAGCTACAGAATATTGTAGTCACATGTCTAAACGTAAATGTGCTTCAGGTGAAATAGAGTTTTCTGGTCAGATGAGACCAACTCTAGACTTTCTAGATTTCATGCAGAATCCTTTGCCAGGAACATATCGTCCTGTGGTAAAGCCTGGTGGTTTCAGTATCATGATGTTTACAACCATCATAGCATTGACTTCAAATGGATCTCCTGTCACTTCATAATTATTCACTACTTTGATACATTTTGTGTATTTTGTACATTTGACGATAAATTCTCGCATAAATTATCGTGGTAAGCAATAATATCATTGCTTTGGGACCATTTTCAAATAATATATTAATATTGGTGTAATCATGCAAGCGTTCCTTCTCAAAAACTTAATAAATTCAAAGTTTGCAGTGTACGATAGACAAATATCCAGAATAAACGCTAATACCAAAAGAAATCAAAAGCATGCAGAACCAAAACCGTAAATAAAATTGATTATAATGTCTGTAAACAAAATTTCCCTTCCAAAAATATTAATCATAATGGAAATGGTCAGTCACTTCAATATACCATGTGATTAATTGGTGAATTGCATATTTGTCTCACATAAAACCCCAATAAAACACATTTGAGTCTTTAGTATAGAAATCTGGTGGAAATGGTTTCAGGAGGCATAAAACCAACTTAATCGTCCTCACACCTAGATTATCAGATAGGGAGGTTTTTCTATAGTTCTCCTGCTGGTGAGCTACAGTGTCTTAAATCATCAAATCTAGACAATAACTGTTTATTTCTTACATATTTTGAATAGTTGTAAAACATGCTGTAAATTTTCACGAAAGCAGATGGAAATAGATTTTAAAAAATCTTGCATGCTTTGTTGAAAACACATTTGGTGAAAACATGTCAAGCATGTTTGTGTTCTCAAAAAGTGCTTGCCGATTCTCTTTGAGCCTCCAATGACCCCTCATTGAGCCTCCAAACTACACACACATGCACACAAATGATGTTTTCGCAGTTCGTTACCCCAAAGCTTCCATATAAAATATAAAATATGTCCCCTGTGATGCCGCAACTCGGAGCCATGTCTAGAAATCAAAACACATCAAGGAGCTAAATCCCATGTTCCAAACGCTTGGTAGTTTCACAGAAATCAAGAGCGGCATGCTTCAGACATAATAAAAAAAAAAAGTAAAAGAAAGGGGGGGGATATATTTCCTGTCTTTGACAGTTGCAGTGTGGTGTACATTAATTCAAAGCCAAAGAGAGGAAGAGCAGATTGAAAGCTCCAGCCCCAACATAATAAAGGTTTGAAGTATGAGGAGTACAGATGCTGGAAAGAGAGAGAAAAAAATAAAAGCAAGATGGAGTAAAAAGGAGAGAAATAATACGAAAGAAGACATTTTTTACTATTCTCATTCTATCCTAATGTAAGGCTCCCGTGGCAGAGAGGAACACGGCGTGTGTGGAGAATGGCTGATGAGCCCTCAATCAGGGTTGCACAGGCAGATTCCTCGACTCAAATCCAGGAATGTTGGGAAAAGCATCAGTTTGAGGGTGACGGTGGTGAACTTTTGACCCCTGCTTCCAGCGATGGGCTCTAAGGGAGATTAGAGGGACCCATAAATCCTCTTTCTACTAGGTGAAATACCCCAAGAAGTCAGTGAACTCCATACATTTTCTAAGTCATTCTACATCAACATTAGTATTTTAAAATTAAGGGTTTTTTCATTCCGAATTCCATAATATAATGTATTTTATGATTTAAAATACAATTTCATGACAGTTTGTCATGAAATTAGCAGGACTTCTTCCTGCTAAATTGAAAGTCTGCTACAAAACGTATTCTATCACTTACTGCCAGATTGATTCGTCTAATGATGATCTCACCACTTGAGGCAGAGAGACAGTTAGTTGATCCTTTCATGGACGGCATGTAGAAGTAACATCCTAGTCCTGACTCAGCAGAACACTGGGAATTTCAGCATAGCACATTTTCATCTGTAACAACACATGCTTATAAACACGACAGTTATGGTGGTATTGTTCTTATCCTTGTCTTTGTGGTTTGGTCATTAAAATTTTTTTTCACGTAGTACTGTCTGCATAGTTGCAAAGTTTCAGAGGTTTTACAAAATTTGGTGAGCACAGACTGATACTGATAGATGCCAATGAATGTATTCCTCTTTTGTTCCTGTATTTCTTGAGACGTGTTGCTGTGAGATCTTGCTCACTACTTCATGTTGTGGAATGGATTCTACTTAAATGACTTCTTGATTCTAGCGTGTTTAATCTGGGGCTGTGGGGAGGTAAAACCTTTATCCTCTCGCAGAAGCTCTTATAAATAAAAGCCGCCGTACTATTTTTGTGATGTTTCAAAAGCCCAGTTTCATCTTTATCTGCCGGTTTGAATACGATAAACACACATTTTCAGCAGATCCCCTTTCCTCTCTCTTCCTCTCCCTCTCTTCTCCGCCTCGGATGTTTCCTCCCCAGTGGGCGTCCGCTACATCCGCTCATAAAAGAACAAGTGTGCTTGTCCGTATCTTTGACAGCCCCAGCCCAGACTCACAGACAGCGCTACACTTGTCACGTTCGCCTCACTTGATGCAGTCCCCCGATGCAGACAACCTAAAAATGTTTTCCCCCTCTAACCTCTCGAAGCACACAAGACACACTGGCTCACTCCGCTGCAGTAAAACCAAACATTTCACTCAAAGCCACATGATTTGAAGTGCCTAATATGTGGATAGCAGGTAAATTTTGGCAGGGAAAGTGAGTGTTTGTGCTGTAACTTCACATCTCTCATCCAGGGAGACTGAAGCAGACGTGTGATGTGCCAGCCATGCCCGTTGCCTCTTTTTCCATCTTTTTTCCTTTCCACTTCTTCACAGCCTTAACTGCAGAGTGATGAACACCCCCACCACCCATCCCCCCCCTCTAATGTCTCTCTTTCTTAGCCTTCACTGCTCCTCAGCACCATAATAATCGCCGCCTTCCCTCACTCAGCCCCTTCTCCTTTGCAAGGTCACTCCTCT
This sequence comes from Poecilia picta, assembly GCA_033032245.1. Taxonomy (NCBI): domain Eukaryota; kingdom Metazoa; phylum Chordata; class Actinopteri; order Cyprinodontiformes; family Poeciliidae; genus Poecilia; species Poecilia picta. The sequence goes on from CM065354.1 coordinate 2,806,582, forward strand.
CCCTTTGTGTTACCTACGGAGTCGCGCTCAGAAAGCCTCATTCCCCATCAGTTATGAGGCTTTTGTAAATATTTAGTGCAGGCATTTGCAAGCGCACCTCATCATTTTCATTCACTATATAATTCACTGGAGGATTAACGTTCGGTTGGATCGTGTCCTTGATGCGGAGATACAGCGGGGCTGTGAATTTTTTAACACTCGAGTCACAATAAATACACCAGCAGCCCGACTCTGTGCTGGGTATACAGCCGTTTTTAATTGGCAGAATTACAGACTTCTCCTCTATCACTAAATGCAGCTCTGTTCATTGAAGTTGAGATATGAGGTTGAGAAGAGTGTGTCTTTTTGTGATTTTGTTTTTCTTTCTTATGGGAAACTTATCTTCTCCACACATTCATTTTTTTGTTTGTGTGAGTGATTTTGGTACTATGTTGCTTGTACAGAAGTTTACATCCACTCGTCATGGGCATTATTATCATTCATTTTGAGCAAATGCTGCATAAAGTATTGACTCACCTCTGCTGGTTATTGGATTCCATGGCCACAAACACTTGGCAATGTACTGATTGCTCTCTCAGTAAGAACCAAAATTGAGGTAACTTATTGCCATAGCAAGGTACCGAAGTTGGTCTCAGAGGGTAGCCGGCTTTCTAGAGAATCAACAGCGACAGACTTGCAAACTTCCTGACTTTCAGGTGAGGTCAAGGCTCAACCATGTTACGCTCCTTTACAATTTATTGGGTTCCAATCTGTACTCAACCCCAAGCTGTCTACCGATCTTCTTATCAGTGTTTGTAAGTGTGATTGGAATTCACTGGTCAGTGTGATGCTGTACAAGTTCAGTCCATTTGCCTATGAGTGGGTCAGTCATATATTGAACACTATGGACTAAGAATAGAATGTTAATCTCTGTCCAAAAGCAATTATTTTGTTTATCTTTAATGATTTTGGTGCTCTATCCTCCAGTTCCTGAAACGGTTGAGTCTTGATGGTTCTGGGGTCAAATAATTGAAACTGGCGATCCAGAAGTGTCAACTTTGTATAATGACACTTTAATGCAAAGTTGGCACTTTTAATGGATTTTCAATGCAACTTTAAGAGCAATTTTGCATTAAAAGGGTCATTATTTACACATTGACACTTCATGACAACAGTCATAGACATTAATAAAGACTCCTTCATGTTCATAACAGGTGTTATGTCATGTTTATGACAACATCATGTCAGTTTTATGTACACCCCGTCAAATAAAGTGTTACCAAAAACGGTAGTTTTTTGGCCAAAAAGGGAGACTTGACAGGTGTGGTCTAAACTCCTGAAGAGTTTAATGTTTTGCTCTTGGCTGTAGATATGGGAAAGTTAGCAACCTAGCAAGCAGCCTAACATTTGGTATGTTCGAACTAACTGGTTTCTAAATAGCTAGTTAGAAGCTATTACCTCTTGACGGGACATTAGCCTCGAAGTCAGCTTCTCCAAAAACAATTGTACCAAAAATTTAAAAAATGGCAGTCAATTACTTCCTAACTAGTGGTGACCACTGAGTTTGTAATCAGCTCAAAGTTCTCCTGAGAAATTAAACATGTTTTTTATTACTTTTGTTTCCTTTGAAACAATGTTTGGGTCTTGCTGTTGAAATATCTGGTCTTAGGAGCAAAGTTTGGGTTCCATAGTGAAGATCCTGGATGCTAGATTGAAATCTTGTGGAAGTTTATGTTTTCTGTGGCAACTCTATCACATTTAGGTGTTAGCATGTGTGTGTGTGTGTTAATGCATGTATGCAATCTATTTTATCCATTCATTTTCACTGTACACGATGTTCAGCACTATTCATCATCTGCAAACATAATAAATAATCTTAGAAACATTTCAAACACCACTTGTTTGCCCTACATGGTATTAAATGCAGCTCCTGCTTCACTGTGTGTGTCCACGCAGCTGTTTTTGTGGCTTTCTTTGCCAGTGGCCTAATGCAAGTTCACGGAGGCTCAATAAACTGCATGGCAAGCTGTGTCAAGCTGAGTGCTCTCAGCGAGTACAAGAGATTGGTTGATAGATAGATTTCACACTCTGGTGGGTTGAATTTCATGTAGGCTTCACACTAGCTTTGGCGTTTTGTAAAGGAGCGTAACAGGTGATTATTCCACTCAGGTTTGTGGGGAGAGAGAGGGCGTTTTGGCTGGCGGTGAGAAGAAAAATAGAGTAAGACGTACTGTCAGTATAGATTCTCATGGAGAAGGCAAACTAATCATCAATAAAATCTTGTGTAAAAGCATCAAAGTGGTATTTTTGAGCACTTTCAGGGTTCTCATTTCTGCTCTATCGTCTTCGTCAGCAGCACTGTCCGTCTGCGCCTGGTGTTACCCTCAAAGCAATTAGCTCCAGAGCTGAGACCAACCCATTATAAAAACTCCTCGGCCCAGTCGAGTTTGATGGATTATGTGGAGCGGGTGACCAGCGGTCCGAGTGTTGTGGTCTGCGTTGATTGACAGGTGACACGGGCGCTGGAGACTCAACATCCAGACTCACTGGTTTCATCCGTCCAACTTCCCCAGGACGGAGGCCTGATAGAAGAAGTCAGAGTGACGGAGACACCTTCTAATTGGCAGCGGGTGATAGGAGGATGACTGCCGTCCCTCATACATTAAAGTGTATTTAAACACATTTCCAGACTGGAAAGGTCAGCCACACATGGACGAAAAGGCATAGGTAGACACACACACATGCACCGTGATATTTCAGCAGACATCTGACGCTCCGATTTCACCTGGGGACACACACACTCAGAAGATGAATGACAGGGTTGGGCAGCTTTGGGTACAGTTGATGTGTTAAAGTTGTTTCTTGGACTTTGAAATCCCCCCATATACAACTGGAACAGACAAGCGGCAAAGAGATGTTACTCCCGCTGCTCCCTCTGGACTGTCTGTCTTTCTTTCTATTGTTTTCTAACTTTCTTTAGCAGAGTCTCATTCTTCTTCGTGTTTTCATTGAAAATCCATCATAAATGCCTTCAAACTCATTCGTTCAATCTCCAAAGCGAGCTGGATGTGGCGATTAATGGGCTGACATCGAGTCAGCCCAGCTCACGTCTCCCCAGCCCAGTGTTTTACAAAAAGCAGCATTTCAACGAACAACGTATGTAAAGTGCCCCCCCCCCCCCCCCTTCCCCACGACATGTTTTCGTCTAAATACATGCTGCAAATTAATAATCAATGGTAATTTTCTAGTAGTGATGCCAGGAATATTTTCGAATCAAAACCGTTGAACAAAACCTTAAACCAAAAAAAAGCACATTTGTTTTTTACATTTGTTAAACCGTTGTGTTGCTCTAAACCAGTGTTTCTCAACCCTGGTCCTCACCGCCCCCCTGCTCTGCATGTTTTAGATGTGCCTCTATTCCGGAACAGTTGATTCAAATGATTGCATGACCATCAAGTACTGCAGAAGCCTGTTAATCACCCAGAGATGCAGTTCAGGTGTGTGGCAGAAGGGAAACACCTAAAACATGCGAGACTGAGGGGCGGTGAGGACCAGGGTTGAGAAACACTGCTCTAAAGCAATGTTTCTAAAACTTTTTCAAACCGAGGGCCACTTAGTCCATTTAACACCAATGGACGACCTAAATTTGAATTGCCCCTGTAATATTACATCTAAAGATATCTAAATGAAAATATTAATCTCTGAACTAATTGTCTTTGTTGCTCCTAATATGGAAGGTGGTGCTATTTTGTGACTGGCCACAATAAAACCACGAACAAGTCGACTTTGGACTTTGAGTTATTTACAGATTCTGAAAGTGTGGATTCATGAATACATGACAATCAAAAAAGCTCTTTCCTACAAGTAGCACTAATAACCTTTTAGGGCTGTGTTATTTAGATGCATAATAAAAGAAAAATAGACTTGAGTTGCACTTACAAAATCAAACTTTCAGTAGACGTTTACTGAAAACACATTTACTGAAAGCACATTTTCAGTAGGCAGTAGACAGTCACCATAAATAATTTTATTTTAGGTGTTAAGATGCAGTTAGTCAGCATGGGGCGCAGTTCTATTCACCTCTAGTCACCATTGTATTGCATTCATCACAACCGCAAACCAATATCTGCCTTTCTGCTGCGGTGCTATGTTTTGTAATAATGTTCAGAAACAAAAGTTTCTGAAACAATCTCACCCCAAGAAACTTTCCAGTGGCATCTCCAGATTTTCGTTTTAGTCGTTTTGTTTTCACTTTGGTAAGCTAACTGTAGCGTCACATTTTGAGCTCACATAAGGGCAAATAAACCGTTATTTACGGGCAAAGCCTCACAGACCCCTAGGGGGTGCCTGTGGACCACAGTTTGAGTGGACAGCTCTAAAGGCACCTCACCATTGGAAAGAAAAATTAAAATATGTGTTTGCTTTATTATGAGCAAACATTTAACTTTACAATATCACATGTTTGGTTTGACATTTACTTTGATGTCATCATTTTTCATGCATTTCACAGAATTGAAAATAAAAACGCCTGGATCAGCATTACTGGACCATCTCTTTTGGTTGGAGGATATCCCATTTTTATTTTAGATTTTTACCATGAAATATTTGACACAGAATTCACTTTTCCCCACATTAAATATTTAGAAACATTTTCATTTCGATTCAAACCCCAATTCATTCATTATGTTTTAGCTTCCTGTTCCAATTAGAAACCAAGAATCTCTTAACATGTCATATCTCCTACATAGAACACTATCAAACAATACTTCTGTTCACACTAGAACATTTTGACTTATATATTTTTCACTTCCCTTCCTTTCTCCTCTGCAGACAAGGCTGGGAATCACCCCAGCAACCAGTAAATTGTTATTTTCTTACATTTCTTGCTTCTTTTGTAGGCTGACTTTTTCCGGCACAGTTTAAAATGTCCGATGGCATTGTTTTGTTCTTCATTACTGTAATAAATTTAGGATTTTGGAAAATGACTCTGCATAAAGGGATAGCGTCCTTCCGTTGTGATTATGGCCTATAAAATGTGTTACTTTCATAAAACGGCCAATAAACATTATCCAACATTAAGGATGCACCTGCTAGGGGGAAAAACTCTCGGCATCTCAACTTTTTGGTAATGATGCATAAAAGGCCTTCCACTAGAGACAAATAAACACTATCATAAGCGTATCTGTTAAATAAAATTATAATCTCTCACAGTTTTCCATTTCCTGCGACTCTTTCCATATTTACTGTAACCCCCCCTCTGTGTTTACAGCTTCAGACCTTGTGCTGAAGCTTTAAGCACAGCTTCAGCATCAACTGCTTGAGCATCAACTGCACCTTGGAGCCCCGATTCATTCCTGTTGACACTATGCATGGCGCTGTGCTGCACGGCCGCACATACACACATCCATGCAAACACGTTCCAGTCAGCCTCTGCTGGGGAAACCCGTGTTTTTCTGTTTCTTCCGTCTTGTCAGTGTTCCATCTTCACTTGCGCTGCAATTCGGTTTGGTCCCGACTTCAAACGGGCCTGCCTGCACAGCCACCAAAACACAAAATGTCAGTGCATAAAAGAGGAGAAAACTCACAGAAGACTCACTTAATATCTGCGACGGAGTGACACTCTGCACAGTGTTTAATTTGTGTGCGTTTGTACGGGTTGTATTCGCTTACAGCAATTCCAAATGGGACAATCATAACAATTCTGAATCTATATTAGATGTTTGGCGCCGGAGTGTGGATTTCCGTCTGCGTGTCCCATCTTCCCCCCGGCACTGTGAGTGTCTGGGTCCCAGATGCCGCTGCGTTGGGGCCCCGCCGGCCCCCGTCGTCAGCACTCCCGTCTGCTGCTGCTGCCGCCGCACGGCGTCACCTCAGGGACGCTCTCACAAAGAGGGGCGCCTAATGAATGTGGAAAATGAGAATACCAGTTTGATGAACTCTGTTACTCAATTAGCGCAATTAATTTTCCTGTGGCGCCGCTGAGCAAAATGGAGTCACGGATGATTGAGTCACAGTTTTACTATCTTATTTTAGTTTTAAACGGCTATGCTTGTGAGAGCGAATGTGCTGAGGGGAGAGGCAGTGAGGAAAAGAGAATTTTATAGAGAATCTCATTTTGTTTGTGAGGTTGGGGGTGGGGGTAAGTTATTGTATTCTTGCCTGTTCGCTGCACCAGACTAGCTTTAACCTTATCTCCTCTAAGCTAATACTTTTCACGTCTGATTTAGCCTGGACTGAATTACAAATCGAAAAAGATAATCTGAAATAGAAAAGGAAACAAATCACTGATTTACTCTGATGTGATAAAAAAGGGGGGGATGGGGAGGAACGTGAAAACATATTTAATATGATCAAAACATGACAAATGAATAGGAACTGCATCTTCAAGGATAAACATAGAAAAATGTCCAGAATGGAAATATAAATCTGTTTACTTTCTTAACAGTGTAACCTAAAGTCTAAAATCATTCTACACTAAAGACAAGAAATGCACTATGTTCCTATAATTTTTTGCATATTAATAGTTTGAACAAATATGGTTTTAAGATATTCTTCTAAAACACTTTAATCCTACAGCTTGGAGAAAATAAGTAAGCCTTATAAAGCCTTCTAAAATTATCATAATAATCAGTTTCAAGCAAGGCTTGTGAAAACTTTCAAAACACATTTTGTAAGTATAGTATTTTAAATCTTCAGGCTGATGCAACAAACTGCTCAACTGTTTTAATTGAAGTGGATAATTACTGTGCTTGAGCAATTTTAATTATTCTCAAAACTGAATCAATTACATGTGGGTTAGTAGTATGCTAACAAAAGTGTTAAATTCCGGGAATAGAACACTTTTTAAATCAACTTAATTAATGAACTGAACTTGACTGCATTGTTTGATAACAAGAATCAATTGGCTGATATGATTAGATTGAGGTGATACAAGTAAACAGAATTGCATTGAATTAAGTTGGATGTTATCATGGTTATGCTGGTTGGTTCCACACACTTCAGTGCATGGTGATAGGATGATAATGGAAGACATTATTGGGTCAACTTTGCAATCACGTGGACTTTTTTTTCTTAAAGAAAATCCTAAAATCATAAGCTAGCTGACAATGTCAGCATTTTCAGTAGCATCTTAACAAAGTTTATTTAACAACAGCATGCTATTTAGTTCATTTTCTGACTTGTAAATGAACTAAATAGTTAGCCCCTAGCATGTTAGAGCTAGCATAAACAGGAGAACTACTGTTTAGACATTTTTTACAAGTTTTACAATCACAACGGGCTACTGATTTTATCATTAGTGAGGACATTTTGACATTAACCTTAACATTAAAGCGTTTTTGTTAGTGTAGGAGTGTTACAGCAAATTTTCTGAAATACTCGATCATTTCCCATGTAGTTTCTCAAATATTCAGGTTGGTGACAAGCTGCCTAACGGTACAGTCAGATGAAAAATATCTGTCTGGACACTTTCCACTTGCTGCGGATGTTAGCAACATTAGCATTAGGATGCCCAGTCAGCTCAAGTCACTGAACATTATATTTTGGGCAATGTTGTACAACATGCAACAACCTTTTGTTAACTTCTTTTTCTGAAATTTACCTTTTGCTTAAAAGCCAATTTTCAATATAAAAACTATCAAAAAGTAAATAAAATGATAAGTTTTAAGTGATAAATTATAAATAGGCAACATAAATGACTACATATACCTGCTGCTACCTGCATAAAAGGTTAATAATCTGTGCTTAATGTCTAACTAATGTATAATTAGCTGCATATTTTGTGCAAAACCTACTGCAGTTGTAGATTTTAATTCATAAAAACAATAAAAATGTATCTTTTTACCCCCCCCAGAGCCCCCACGATTCGGATGGCCCAATCAGCGTTGAAGTCAGTGTTTTGCTGGAACCATTTGGCCTGAGCAGCTTCGAGTCACCCTCAGACCTGTTACCATGCAACCACGTCAAAGTGCTTGGCATGGCGGGGCCGTCATGCAGGCACCCGGCACGCCTGCAGATGGTGGGGCGGTCAGAACAGGCTGCAAGAGTTCGCTCCCCTTCAGCGTTTCGCACGCACACACGTCGACGCGCACAGCGCTGCCGGCCGTTGTTTCGCGCGCTAACAGCCAAGCCGGCTCAACTCCCACTCCGCTCTTCGATGGTCTAATTATTGCTGCTCGTGCTGGAAGCTATTAGTCAACCCTGTTTACTGGCAACTTTGTCGTTTTTTCGCAGGTAGACACCGAGTCAACACGGTTTAAATCCTGAACGCTCGCCATGATGGTGATTATTGTGATACTGACTGATTGCAAATTCATCTATACCTCGCCACATATCAGGCTGGAAGCAACTTAAACAAACATGGCTTTGAGTGACAGGTGGATGCTTGTAGGAGCCAGCCTGGCGGCAGTTGGCAGGCAGCGGTGACAGTCGTCCTGCTGCCACACAAGCTGCTCATGCTGCTGAAACTGCTGCCTGGTCCAGGCTGGTCAGTCCTCCCTGCTCCTTACATGTTCGTCTGCCCATTGATCAATCCATGAATCTAATTCCTTCTCCCACTGACCTTCATTTATGCCTTCCTTCTTTTAGTTTATGTATTTTTGGTAGGTTTTTAGAAAAATTCTACAAGGAACTGTTAAATAAATAAACCTTTTGAGGATTTATTGTAAAGCAGCAAATACGTATCTTTAATGTTAGTGAGAACAAATGAAAAGAAGGGATGATGAGAAACAAATGGGGATCTTTTAATGAGGAGAATAACCTGTTTCAAGAGTCGAGATGCAGCTTTTCCACAACAATTTGTCTCATTTTTTTCATTCATAAATAACTTACAGCCACCCTGGGCCAGCACACTCCTGGCCAAGGATAAAATGTCAGCTATAATGTTTGTGTGAGTCTGTTATTGGATATTGTTTTTTATTGTTACAAGGTTGCTGATGGCTGTCTCAGGCAGCTCTGTATTGCTGAATGGGGCATAAACTAAAATTGCATGTTTGGCCGGAGCAACAGTTTTTCTCTCGACAGTACAAAATGTGTGGCGCCCTTTGTCTGGTAAAACTTTGGTAAAGAAAAGTTTTTTATCAATAAAATTAAATCAAATCGTAATTCTTGCTTACCATTGCTTCCTGATATTGCAGATATTTTGGGTTAATAAAGTTTACCTATAGTACACATTATTTAAATTTTACTTAAAAATCTAACCACATCTGTATTAAAGTATTGACAATACTGCTTTGGCAAATAGGTATTTAAATTTTCTGGTATAAAGGTACAATGATTGACTTGCTGATCGGTCTATCTATTGATCTGTTGATTGGTTGGAATGTGGGTAAATTAGCTGTCTTGTTGATTTATTGGAATTTTTGCTGATTTGATTGGTTTGTGTCTTAGTCAGCAAAAGAAGGCATTGGTTGGCTTGTTGATTGGTTGGTATGTTGGTTTATTTTTTATTGGTGGGCATATTGGTTGGATTTTCAATGGATGGTATCTTATTTAGCACATATTTTCATTGATTTGTTTGCTCTGTATGTTGGTTGGTCGTAGTTACATTGACTGATTGGGATATTGATAATACGCAGGTCAAGAATCATTTTAGATTTAGATTGTTGACACTGGTTTCTATGTGTTTTTTGCATTTCTAATGACTTCTTTCCTTAATTAGGGAAAACATTTTTCTTATATTTGGTTTTTCAGGGATTGAGAGAACAATAAAATAAAGGAAACTTAATTCTTAAGAGTCCACTGACACAAATGGAAACTAAGAGAATTAAAACAGTCATTTTTGCAGAGTGATTTATGAAATATTTTAAGGAAATGGGGTAATTTCCTCAATACGACTTGAAAAAAAACTAAACTAAAAGTAAACGTTAAATTGAAAATTGAAAAAGACTGCTAATGTCTTGACTGAAAAATGGCAAGGTGCTGCTTGTGCAACTTAAGGTCAGGCAACATCTTTGTTTTAACCCTACAAATGGTCCAAGTGTACAGGAGGGATTGTGTCATACCACTAATCCCCTGTAGGGGGACGTGGCTCACACTAGAACCTCTAGATTTCTCCAACAGCACTACAGAATCTACACTGAATCATAAAGCCGTGCAATTTGCAACTCTGTTTTTGTTATTTTCTTTGCCACAGTTATATGAAGACTCAAAGTATGGTAATATTCTGCCATAGCTATTTCTCTGTAAATGCCATAAGTATTTCTTTTGCTGCAAGGAGATCAGTGCTCCTGGTGTCATTGTCTTCTCTTGCTTTTTGTCACTCCAAGTCCTTTTGCCAATCCACCTGTCCTTTGTGTGTATAGCTGAGTGCGTGAGAGTGCTCAAAAAGCCTTCAGGTCCAATACTTTATAGGTCCCGGCTTATCTGTGTGATTTACAGTCGGGTGCTTATGTGAAAGAGAGTGGCAGTCAAGGTACACCATCGATCCACAGCCACCACAAGAGGAATGCTTGTGTGTGTGCGTATGTGTGTGTGTTGGCTGACTATTGCATTAGGACAAACTTGGCTTCTGCTGCTCAGGCTGTGTCCTAATTGTCGGGCTGGAAAACCAGATGGCGACGAATTTTATGTCACCCCAGTGTCTCAGACCCGCTCACAAATACGGAGACAAACTTACATACTTATATTACAGTTCCACTTCTTCCCCCAGAAGAAATGATTTTTGTTATGCAAAGTTATTGCACTGGACCTTTGTTTTCTGGGCACAGGCGGGTTTCATTTACTGTGGCATCCTGATTTCCGTTGTGTGTTGGTGCGTGAGCATGTGTGTAAGACTGAAGGTCTGTTGAGGGACGTGATACCCGTAGGTGGTGCTTTAGCGCAATGTGAGTGCTGTATCACCACACCTCGCTTTCCTGCAACACAACAGGGTTGCAGCTTAACGCATTTACCACCACATGCAACATTGCTCAGAGATATTCACACAAAGGCAAATTAGCACATGTAGCCATGAACCCTGCCAACATTTACTTATATTATAAGTATAATTATACATTATATGTATATGACATTATATAATAGTCCCTCTTAGAGCGTTATTTGATAGAAGCAGGCCTTTTGTCCTCTCATAAAGGATGTTTGTCTTCTCTGCACATGGGGATACTTAAATGGAGTCTCACCATCACTTTCAGTCTGGTAGTTTTGGTAAATGCAACTTTCAATTTATTGAACTTTGAGCAGTTTGTCGAAGCATAAAAGACTGAAACTCTTATTATGCATCCGTTGTTATCAGAGATCAAGCTGTTAAAGGTTCGGAGGTGAAAACCAGATAACCCTCTTGACCACTAGCGGAACAAGTCAGCGTCGGGCCGGGGGGCGGGGCAAATTACCGGGCCCCCTGACCAATCACCGGGCCCCTTACGTGCACCAGCTGGAAACCGTTGAGCGGCGGGGTGGTGTGGGGGGGGGGAGACCAGCTGGAAATCGTTAAGGGGGGGGGGGGGGGCTGCGGGACAGACAACATCTGACATTAAATACACCTCTCTCAACAGGCGGGCGCACTTTCTCACTTTCTCGGTCTATAATCAGACATTCGAGCGACTTAAATCCATTCCTCCCTCCCTGGCTCCTCCAGACCCAGGCCCCGTCGGCCCGGTTCGGGGGGCAATCGCCCCCCCAACCCCCCTATAGCTCCGCCCCTTCTTTTGACCAGTGACATACTCCAACTCTTCCTAGGGTTCCCATTAAGGAATCTTCCTCTGGGTGTGTGCTGTAGTTCAGCCCTCTGAACTCCTCACAGCAGCCTGTGCTTTGAAAACCTACACAGGGAGATCCCTAGAGGTCATTTAAAAACTCCTAGTGGCCAGACCTAGACCAGATTTGTCCTTGGTCTGACTGGATGTTGAGGAGCGCTTCAGTGTCACTGGGAAACTACCTGTGGAGTGGCAGACTGAGGTGATGGTCCACTTCTGTTGAAAACAGACAAAGTTTCATCCTTTGTAAG